>CM035429.1:154112848-154807848 GCA_020310875.1 Ceratopteris richardii | reverse complement strand
GGCCCAACAAGTAATGTCTGAATTTCTTGACAGAATATACTAGCCCTAGACATTCTCTTTCTGTTACAGAGCAATTCTTTTCAGCAGGGGCTAATCTGCGACTTGCATAGTACACTGGTCTGAACCACTTATCAATTTGTTGCATCAAAACGCTTCCTATTGCGATATCTGAAGCATCAACAAATACATGAAATGGGCGATTCAAGTCCGGAGGCTATAAGATGGGAACTTGTGTTAATAAACTCTTTAATCGATCAAATGCTATATGACATTCCTGAGTCCACTCAAACTGTCGAGGAGTCTTGGTGATTACTTTGTTCAGAGGTATTGCCAAGTGAGCAAGCCATCATAAGTGTCGACCATGCCATCTTACTTGGCCCATGAAGCGCATAACTTCCTTCGGTGTAGTGGGCACCGTTATAGCTTCTAATACTGCCGTGATTTTGTTTGGATCTACCTGTATACCTTGTGCAAATACAATATGACCGAGTAACTTGCCACATGATACCGCAAACACGGATTTGTTTGGGTTCAAACAGAGTCTGTATTCTCTGCATTTTTCAAAGCAGCACGGTAAATGGAACAGGTGTGCTATCATCTTACCGAAAACTGAAAAATTGTCAAGATAGACTTGCATAAAAGAGGTAAGATAAGGAGAAAATATTTCCTGCATGCACCTTTGGAATGTACTTGGGACATTTCTTAATCCAAACCACATAACAGTACAAGCAAATACACCTCAGTTGGTAATGAAGGCAGTCTTTGGTATATCCTGTTCAGCCATTCTAACTTGATTATATCCACTGTATCCATCTAAGAATGAATACATTTCATGTCCTGCTACTCTGTCAAGCATTGTGTCAAGAAAAGGGATCGGAAAAGGATCAGGCACTGTTGCTGCGTTCAGTTTCCGGTAATCTACACATATTCGTAATTGCTTATTATTTTTCGAGACAATAACAATTGGTGAGATTCTATTGGTACAATAAATCCGACTTTAAGTAGACTATCAAGTTCTGCCTTTACCTGTGATGCATAGTTTGGATTCATCTGGTAGCTGGGCTGTTTGTTCGGTTTGGCTTCCGGCTTCAGCATGACTCTGTTTTGATAGATGCGCAGATCCAATCCTATCATATCTTTGTAATCCCATGCAAAAATGTCGGAGAATTCTCGGAGTAGCTGGATTAAGCTTGCTTGAAATGTTTCCGGTAAATTTTTCTTTATCTTCACAGGACGCGGATGATCTTCATCGCCTAAATTATAAGTGATTAACTGATCTTCTCGAACATAAAATTGTCGAGGCTTCTCTGTATCGTCAGCTGGCTTAAAAAGTTGTTGCAGTTGAGCATCATCTATAACCGCAGTATCTTCCTTCTTATCTTCTTCTGTTACAGTCATTACTGTACAAACTGCAGGGTTCCAATTATCCACAACAGATTGTAGATCAACAGTTCCTAGGGAAATCAAGTCAATTTTTTTTTCAGAAACTCTTCTTCTTCATCATCTGACAATCCATGTAGCATATGGACTGGTTCTGCCAAATACGGTATAGCATGCAACTCGCAAGGTTGTATGGCATCTAATTTTACAATGTATTTATGTTTTTTATCCTTGAAACTGAGCTCTTGTGCAGACCAATCCTGTATCACCTTAGCGTGCTTCAGCCAAGGTCGGCTGAAAAGGAGGTTGTAATCAAGAGTGGATTCCGGTAAATCTAGTATGACGAAGGTCATTTTAAATGTTGTACCTTGTAAAGTGATTGGTACATTTCGTACAAGTCCTATGGGATGGACTCTTGATTGGTCGGCCATTCTGACAAAAAACTGAACTGGTTCAATTTCGGTCCACCCTAACCTTTTACATAGTGCAGCAGTAGCAATGTTGACTCCAGATCCTCCATCAATTAGTACCTGTGTGATTTTATGATTCTTATACCATACCGTAATCAAAGGAACTGAATGATCGACCGTAGAATCGGGTTCCGGTTGTACTGTTGCTGTCACCGGAATGCAGGAAGGCACAGGACTGAACTTTTGTTGAAATTGCTGTCGAACTCCCGGTACTAGTGCAAGTAATTGGCCCAAAGGAAGAGTGATGGATGCTTTAGATAAAATTTCCCAGGCCTTTTGTGATTGGATTGTTTCCACAGATTCTGAAGATGATGCGCCCTCTGAAGATGATGTGTCTGTTGCTGATGATGTGCTTGCTGCTGAATTGGAATCCTGTTGTTGTGTTCCTTCTTTGGTTAACGGGGTCTGGGTTACCGGAATAGGATCTGGGAAGACTGGAGGTTCTGCGGTGGTCCATTGACTAGCCTTGTTGTACATCCTTTGTTGTTCGCGTATACCTGGTTCAAATAATTCTGCTGCAGGCTACAGTTGTTTATCGGAGCGGGTCTGAATTACTGCAGCTTGTGTTTCCACTGGTGTAATTTGTACCATATTAGCCATTGGATTTTGACGTTCCTTCTTCCTCTGATCATACTCAGCTGCATCCTTACAGAATCTTCTAATGTGACCAAATTCACCACAGAAATGACAGCGCGGTGGTGACAGATTGGGATTTTTCGGTGCTGGTCCGGTCTGCCAGTGGTTTGCATTATAGTTGTTATTTCTCTGTCCTCTGTAATTTCGATATCCTTGTTGCTGATTGTTCCTCATTTGCGGAGGTACATAATGATTGGCTGGTTGTCCTGGTTCCTGTATAATAGCATTGACAGTTGCGGTTCCCTGCACTTTGGCGTTGTATGTGCAGTTTTCGGTGGTGTGCCCGGCAGTGTTGCAGATAACACAGAATAACTGATTAAGTGCACAAGTGGCACTAGTATGGCCTGAATTCTTGCATGTGATGCAGTATACTTGTCTGGTCATATCTTCGGTGATATTTCTCTTTGTTTTTAACCACTCCAGATCCTCTGTAAATCCTCCAACCTTGTTTTCCAGCTGTAGAGCCATTGCGATTACTACATCTAGCGTCATAGCTCCTACACAGCGTATGATCATAATCTGCTTAAGTTGTGGAGTCAAGCCATTGATAAACCACTCAGTAATAATGTCGTCTAGTAGGTTGGCTTGTGCTGGTGGTAACTGCCTTAGATGCATCCTGAATAGAGTAGCGTACTCCTGTACAGTTTGATTTATCTTCTGTCTATTGTTTTGCAGGTAATCAAAAATTTCGGCTGGGTTCTTCTTTAGCCTGAATCTCTGCAAAAAGGCATCCCTTACTGCTTCATAGGTGCCGAAATGATTAATATCATATTCGGTAAGCCATCTAGCTGCTTCGTTGACCAATGTCGATTGGAAAACAATAGCCTTATATGCCGGATCAAGTGGATGGTTGAGAACTGCGTAGCTTATCTCGAATGTGCGTACGTGAGCATCCGGATCATCTCCTGGGAATCCACCAAATTTGGTGTACGTTACTCTTGTTGGAGGCGGCCTAGGTGGACATAGCTATTGTTGCTGCTGTTGCTGTTGTTGTTATTGTTGCCCGTTCATCGTGCTGCTGGTTGTATGATGACTTTCTCCTATATCCAGAGGCTGAATATCCGGACTATTGGAGTCTGTATCGCTGGACTGTGCACTTTCCAGTTCGATAATCTTGTTCAGTATGCTTCAAATCTCGATTTCGAACAACTTTCCTTCCTTCTTGATGTCGAGTGTAAGGGAACTTACTCCCAAAAGCGGTGGCTGGGCTGAAGATTCACCAAAAAATGGTAAACCGTCGCCGAAAAACTGTGATTTTGTTACCGAAATATCACTGGAATGTGCCGAAATTTTGCCAAAATAAGGTGTTTTTTTGCCTTTGCCAATTTCTTTGGCTAAAGTGTTTCTAGTCGTAAACAAATTTGAATCTCTATCCAAGAGTGTTAAACTAACTTTAGACTGCGGCCTGGTAGATTCTGGAGTTACTATATCTTTGACAGACTGTGCCGAAATAGTACCGGAATTTACCACAGGCGTAACACGTTCCACCGGAATATGACCGGAATCACTTCTAACGTTCTTGACTTTCTTGACAATTGGGTCAGACCTAGTTGTACTTCTACCTCCCGGAGTTGTCTTTGGTAAATTAAGTACTCCAGACTGACGGTTCTTGGGATACGTTTCACCGGATCGAGTAACCGGCATGTATCATCTTTTGTACTAATCGCGTAGTATCACTATCGATTAAAATTTTATAATCACGTTTCCACAACAAGTTTGCAACAATCGGGTTCTATTGCTACCTTCGACAAACAAACGTTAATCTTGATGTTCGATTTCGACAGACGAATAACAATTTTGATGCCACCTTCCCACAGACGGCACCAAGTGTTAAAAAGTGTTAAAACACTGAGACTATCAACGAGTCATGGGTCCTTGGGAGTGGTAGGGGTCTGTTAGACAGAGGCCCTGTTACCTAGTTCCCAAAATAACTGATATCTACTGTCCTTAGACAGTGTCGACACAGTCTTAGCTCAGTTACTAGCAACAACTAGACTGTACCCAACTGATCTGTACCGTGGCACCGAATTACTTCAAACTAATATGCTACTGCAACAGTACAGTAGTCTAACCTTCACCAAGACAGCGCTCACAGTCAAGCAACCGGATCACAGAAGGTAACTACGAATTCAACTTACAGTATAACGACTAACACACACTGGAATTACCCTTAACTATAGGTAAATTCTCACCGTACAAGTGCAGATCGAGAACAACACTACTTCTGTAGAATGCTCTGGGGAAAGATGACTGCAGTCAAACAGACTTAGCGGTTCAACAAGGAGAAGAACACTACATTGTACAACTTAGCAGAACAATTCGTCACAACGATCCACAGTAACTCTTTCAGACAACGATCCAACGTCTTACTGAATGGACTAAATTCACCGTGTAACCGAGATTGACAGATAATCAACACAAAACACAACAGAGTACGCAGAGCTTAGACAAGACACACTACAGCAACACTTAGACACTCAATCAGACGCACAGTCTGATGCTACTTAGAATTGACTCGAAAATCGCCCCTCTCGGGCAACAATCCATTGAACTACAGGATATTCTTAAGGTTCACTGCGCAAACTCAATCCAGAAAGAACAACACAGATACACACGACGTTTAGAGTAATCAAAACTAAACAACACCCACTGCCACAGCAATGAGACAGACAACCAGACAAACAGTCTGGTGATAACACGAGAATTAGGCCAGAATCCCCGCGCGCTGGAGCTTTTCTTTTCATTGCTTTATATAAGATTTACAAATATGCACATAACAACCTTTCACGCGTGTTTTACAAAGATTTCCCTTACATTTGTCCCAATCCGGTGGCCGACTAACATATCTATCCATCTATCTATCTATCTATCCAACTATCTATCTACCTATCTACCTATCTATCTATCTATCTATCTATCTATCTATCTATCTATCTATCTATCTATCTATGATACTATTGCAGTTAGGAGCGTACGTGATCGACACATTCAAATCATGGCAAGGACTATTCTTGGAGAATTCAAGTGTAAGCAAGAGAAGCATAGTCTAAGTGAAGCAAGAGAGAGAAGTGCAAGGGTCACCAGTGTGCGACGCAGAGAAGTGGAGTTGAAGGAGTGCATGGAGAGTGACTAAGGGATTGTGCAGAGAGTGCTAAGCTAGTCCCCCAAGGATCTCAAGGTCTCCTTGCAGTGTGCGCGTGCCGACAGAAGGTATTCATTCCTCCCCCTTAGTGGAAGCTTGGTGCAAGGTGTGCACAAGGATAAGCTTGAAGCAGGTGGAGTTCTGATGCAGAGGAAGCCGGCAGCAAGAAGACTTTGGGGTATTTGGTATTTTGTCATTGAGCACTCTGTGGGATTGTGCACAGAAGTATTGGCTTGTATTGTGCTTCAAACATTGTAATTGTCTTACTGTAATCAATCGACAGAGGCTTCCAAGGTGTATTTCCTCTCTTGGTCTTTTCCTTTTCTCCTACAAACCCTCAAACTCCTTCTTGTCTAAGAATCCCCCAACAAAATTTGGCACGCACGGTGGGACTTCCAAGGAGATTTGAGCTTAGAAGAAACCAAGTGCAAAGTATAGAAGAGATCAAGTGTCGACAGTTTTACAGTGCTACTTCATCAACCAAAAGGTAAATATTCTTATCAAGTGTCTCATATTAAGTGGGCTATGAGCTGCTCATGACCGCAACCCGGTCCCAAACATTGAGGGTCACCTGCAAGCAAACAAGAAGGAAGGTTGTTAGAAGATCCTCCAGTCCACTATCTTCAACCTCATCAGTAAAGAGCATGGCGGGATAGGTAGACTTGGAAACCTTACTCTCAAGATTAAATATACTCTTTCAAAGGCCTAGCTCAGGAGGATCGGGATGAACACATTAGAAGGTTTTTGGCACTATGTAAGACTAGAGGCATAATGGGTAGGGAGGGTGCCTTTTTTATTCTCTTCCCTGCCACATTAGAAGGATTAGCAGATAAGTGGTTCAGCCAGTTTGCTGAAAACCATTTTACCACTTGGGATTTGATGAAAGATGCATTTAAAAACCAATTCCAGCATGGCAATACTACGGAGATCATCATAGAAGAACTAGAAAATTTGAGATTGGGTCCAGGAGAAAAGTTCCCAGAGTTTGTGACTAGGGCCAAAGCACTAATGGCTAAATTGCCAGATCCACCACATGATTTTTTTGTTAAGAAATGGTTAGCTAAGCCCCTTCCAGTGGCCACCCAATGCAAAATAAAGGAATTAGTGTTACCTACAGCCTCCATAGAGGAGTTCATCAACACAACTACACGCTTGGAGAAGATAAGGCACCAAGCCCTACAAAGAGGAGGAGAATGATGTTGCTCAGTTGAGAAGGGAGAATGAAGCACTAAAGCTCCAAAAGGAGGAGGAGGCCCAAGCAGAGGAATTGCCTCAGCTGCGACAGGAGCTGCAGGAACTCAAAGGGAGTGGCATCAAGAGTGGGCTTTGGTGTTCCATGTGCAGCAAGCAAGGTCACATAGTAAGTGAATGTCCTCTGTTAAGTGTGACTTTCCAATTATGCAGGAAAGTTGGTCATGAGGCCCATGAATGCCAATCAAGGGGAATGCCTGCAACAACATATTGGACACAAGGAGGACCCCCACCACCAGCAAATGTCATGGCTGCTGCACTGAATCAAGGTAACAACTACAACCCTAGACAAAGGGATAATTTTGAAAATGGTCCTAGAAGGCCAATTATTTGTTTCAGATGTGGAGAATGTGGGCACTATCAAAGTAGGTGCACTCTCCCAGAAAATGCCCCGCCTTGCAGAAACTGCCCAGAGGCCAGAGACCACTATACAAATTGTTGTCCTAAGAATCAAGCCTCTTCATCCGGGCCCCATATTCAAATGATTTCTATACACAAAGAAGAACTGTTACATCAGGTTAATGAGCCATCACCATCTACCAGGGTGGTGCAGTTAGAAGAACTTGAATCTTTTACAGTGCAGACAAGAAGCAAGGGGAAGGCTCAAGTGGACATAGGTCAAGAACCAATGATTAATGGATTGAACAAAAACAAAGTTGCATCTGAAGACAAAGCCACCACATGTGCAGATACAAGGCAAAAAGAAAATTTCATATGTACCAATGATGCCATTGGACATGCATTCAACAAGGCTCATGAGGAGTTTGATAAGTCGAAGGGAGCCCAGGCTCTTAAGGAATCAGAAGCTTCCAGACTACTCAAGTCCATGAAAAAGGAGGTTAGTATTTTTTATTTAATAAAGATGGATGGGAAGTTCAGGTCAGAACTCTTGTAGATAATTGATGAAATGTCCACAACAAGCTTAGTGGCAAAGGCTGTTGTTATGCATAAAGATAAAAGTGTAGGGGAAGCACCCCTCACAGATTACAAGAGCCGTCGGCTAACAGTCTCTATCAAAGGTCATGAGTTCCAAGGAGTTATTGTGGATGGTGGTTCTGGCATTAACTTGATGCCTGAATATACCATGAAAAAGATTGGACTATACCCTTCAAGACCTGCCAACTTCACTGTAACAATGGCAGACCAAAGCATAGTAAGGCCTATGGGAGTGGTCCCTGGAGTTCCAGTCAAAATTCAAGGTACCATCTTTAACTTGGACTTTGTTGTTTTAAGGCTGCCACAGGTAGAAGGAAGTTTCCCCTGTTAATTGGGAGACCTTGGTTAAGGCATGCCAATGTGTTGCATGACTGGGGCAAGGACACAATGTGGTCATTCTAATGAAGGATTTAGGGTACCCCTATCAGATGACCAGTGTGCCCAATGAGAAGACAAAACCAATGAAGTGCAGTACAATTGGAGATTATGGAGGAGTCTCTCTGAGTCAACAATACAAGGCTCAAGGCCTATCATCACCAAAAGTGAAGATTTATGGATCACCTGGAACTACAAAAATCTATCCAGGAGGAATAAAAGGAGGCTCTCTGTGGTTTGATGAAGGAAATCGGGCCTAGCCCTGTAGAAAATTTCATGAGAAATTTTTCAGATTTTTTTGGCAATTGTTTGGCATTTTTTTGGATTTTTCCTTCATTTTTCTCTATTTTTGGGTAATATTCCCAAAAAAAAAAGACCCCCCCCGGATTTTTCGGGTTGAGGGTAAAAAAAAAAACTCTCTCTCTCTCCCTCCGCCCCCCCTGGCCCCCCCCCCTGCCCCCCCCTGCCCCCTCCCTCCCACCCCCCACCGACCAACCGACCAAACCCCCCCCTCCCCCCCCCCGCCCCCTGCCCCCCAGCCCTCCTCCCCCCCTCCCCACCGACCAACCACCCCCCCTTGCCCCCCATTCTGCCACATCCCCCCCCACCCTTTATTTTTTATTTCTTATTTTTTATTTTTTAGTTTATTTCATTATTTTTGATTATTTTATTTTCTTTTTCATTTATTTATGATTTGTATATTTTTACTTGTTTTTTATTTTTATTTTATTATTATTTTGACCCGCACAGGCGTTAAACCAAAAAAAAGGGGTCTTTTTATTTTATTTTTTTACTTTTTATATTTTAATATATATATATATAATTCTTTTTTTTTTTCTAGCTTAAACCTTTTGGCTCTGGATCGTGCCTCAGTTGGTCGTTTTTTACAAAATTGGAGTCATTTTCATGTTTTTTGGCACCTTTGGATTCATTTTTCGCATTAATTTTATCAAAATCACACCTTTTCTTTGACTTTTGGTCAAAACCCACATGTTTTACGCACATTTATCACATGTTTTTATGGCTTATTCTCCCTTTGTCTTTCCTTATGTTTCATAATGTCCCATATACACCCTCTGTAGCTCTACTGTTTGATCATTTTAACCCTCTCCAGACCCCATAATCATACCCCAATCCCTCCCTTTCCCAATCTGCCCAGCCACATCCTTAACCATCCCAAACCCTTCCATCTCTGCCCCTCAGCCCTCCCCTCCACCTCCTTTCTACCCTCCCATTGCAACTCTTTGCTTTTCCATGGCAAAATCCAATTTTTGGTTCTTCTCTGGTGCTTGTTCTATCCTGCTTTTGGTGGAATTGGTTGTTGCTCGGATGTCCTCTTCAAGTTTTTGCAGCTCTACAAGTCATATTGGTCAAAGTCAATTGCAGTCAAAGTCAACTAGTCAAAGTCAACTAGTCAAAGTCAACAAGGTCAAAGTCAAAGTCAACAGGTGCAAAGTCAAGGTGCTAAAGTGCAGGTGTCAAAGTGCACAGGTAGTGCACAATTAATTGTCCACAAAGGGTAAATTGGAGACAGTGGGTTGTAGGTTGCAGAGGTATTTCTCTAATTTCCCTAAGGTTCAAAGTGTTTTTAAAGTATTTTTGAAGGTTCAGGTGAACCCTCTCTTATGTGCAAAAGTGAAGACTTAAAAGGAAATGTGAAGGTATGTGAAGCGGCAGCGTACGTACAGGGGAAAGTATGGCCTCCCAATTAAAATTTTGGGTTTTAGTCTAAAGTCACTACAGGACAAAACAGTGAGTCGTTGGCTGCCACTTGTGAAGACAATCCAAGCACTTCCAGTAGTTAAGAGAGTTAGGGGGATAGATTAGTCTTTTTTCATGCATGTGAGTTGAACCACTTCATTTACCATCACGTGTGCATGAGTCCTCATACACTTGGTTAGGTCGCTTAATCGGATTGATAATTAAGCGTGTGTCAATCCACCACTATATGCACTTGTGTGGCAAACGAGAGTTAGTCTCTTTGGCACAAGTCCTTAAGACTTCGTGACTTAGGTACACAATATATTTAGGTCCTGATGTGTGTGAACACTCTAGGACTATCGCGGCACTTTTTTCCCTCTAAAGACTTTGGGAAGGATTTCTATTTTCTCAAAGATAAATTTGACAAAGATTATGATAGGGTTGAGTGGGACTTAATTTTTGAGTCCCTCCATGACATTGCTTGTGGAAAAACCTTCATTAGGTATGCTCCTACTCTCTTTGGTAATGCATATTCTAGAGTTATGATCAATGGATCCATCTCTCAACCTTTCAAAATCTTTAGACCTATTAGAGAGAGATACCCTTTGGCTCCCCTACTTTTTTCCATTGCTATCAATGTGCTTAGATGGCTTATCAAAGACAAAGTGAATCATGGTCTCATCAAAGGCATTCAAATTTATGGTTGCCCTATAGCTTTATGCCCGCAAATGTGTTCAGATGGCATAAGCATGCTTAGTAATGTTGATCCTACTTCAGCCACATATTTCCTTGGTTGTCTCACTACTTTTTTGCTTACTAGTGGATCTCAACTCTACCACATAAGGACTTCTTTCAAGTATTCTAATGACTTTATTAATCAATCCATCAATGATTTAGGTTGTGACATTATTAAGGATGGTAAAGTTCTTAGATTTCTTGGAATTCTTATGGGATTTAATATCTCTTGTACACAAATATGGGATTGGTTTATGAGTAGATTTAGGTAGAGATTGTTTAAGTGATATTCATTGCAAATTTCGTTCTTCAAGAAATATTTTTTATTTATTATCCATTTTATTCTTTCTAGTCTCACCTTTTTCTTTGCTTGTTGGAAACCTACCAAAAAGTAGATGTAGTAGGTTATTTCTTGTCCAAAAGGTTTTATATGGGGGATGAAATGAAGTTGTCTCCAGAATACCTAAAGTAGCTTGGCATACTTGCTACCTCCCTAAAACCTCCTAGAAAAACCTAGTTGTTTAGTGAAGATTATATTTCTACTCTCACAAATTTGACTATTAGTTGCATATAGCCATTAGACTCCTTGATTAAGATTGGCTCAGAATTTTAGCAAATGCTTCTGCAACAAAGAGCTAAGTCTCTCTATTGTTGCCAAGGATACACATCATAAATTCATAAAGAATAGAGGCTTCATTACGACTTCATCCCAAAGCTCATCAAGGGATGGGATCTTTAATGGAGTGCTAATCAGTGAAGATACATGTTTCAATGCATTTGGGCCTTTCCTTACCACATTAAGCACTACGTTTTATAGTGCTTGTCCTTCATTAAGGTATATGGATTGATAGCAAGGAAAATGAAGTATTTTGATTGCCGATGCACCACAGTGCACTCTCCTTCTCGAGAGCTCCATGATGATATGCTCAGAGTAGAAAATTGAGCTCCTGAGGCCGCACACAGTACTTTGCACAGATGCTGGAGAATAGACAGAAAACACAGTACACAGAGGAGAATGAAGATAGACTTCTTAGGTCTTACAAATGCAGTCGAACTTACAGTCTGTGGCTGACCAGGACACTATATGTTTTATTAAAGAACATATACAAAGAAGTGTCCGGTGGCCATTTGGCCTTTCACATTGACACTAATGGTAATAGAAAAGAAGCATGTATTAATGATGGGCTATGCTCACTTTGTAGGGAATTTGAAGAATTGCAACATCTTTTTATCAATTGCAAAATTGGGAACAAAATTTGAAGTTTGCTTCATGACTGAAATCACATTATTTAACCTCATAACGTGGGAGTTCAAGAAAATCTATTGGGTTCTTGTTGGAAGATAGGATATTGCCTTTGACACATCCCGAGAGGAGAAATCTTGTGGTTTATTTGGAAAACCATGAACTATGTAGTATTTAATGGTGGATGTAACAATTTCTTATTCATTTGTATAACAGGGCCTCAACTGCCTAAATTGTATAAAGGATGTTGCTTGATGGTTGTAATTTGTACTCTATTTTGCATTCTTCTCCTCCTAATAAGTGGAGAGATCATCTCTTAGTCATGTATAGCTCCATCATATTGGATATATTATACTCTATCTTCTATCCTAAGGGTTGGTATTGTAAGACAACTTATCATTAATACCGTACGTGTCCTCCTTGATTATCATTAATACCATACTTATCATTAATACCATGATTGATCCCCCTTGTATGAGGCATGCACATCTTTTATTTTGGAGCAAACAGAGAAAGAAGTGCAAATTAATGAAGGAGTTTACATAAGAGGCATGATCCTACCATATGGGCAACCTCTAGGAACACACAAGAACAAGATCACCAACCTAGATGCAAGAGAAGACCATGTCTAGTCTTTCCAATGCATACAAAGAGAGAAGGGTTTCTTGCAAGATTACGAACACCAAGTGCTAGAGAGATGACTCTCCTCCCAACCAAATGCCTCTATATATATAGCTCTCTGCAGGGGAGTGCCTTCTTGGGTAGGTGGATACTAACCACATGTGTCAGCCATGTAACTGCATGTGCGCCAAGTGTCCCAGTCAACTCGAGTTAACTCAAGTGGATGCTTCTAGAAGGCTCTAAATATCTTTGGGAAAATTTGTTGAGATATCAAGCTCAACATGTGATGATCTAGGATGACAAGTACCAGTTTTTCGTTTCTCTGACATGTATAGTGGTCACGCCGGTATATGTCAGGGATACTTCATTGAGCTTCATTAGGTTTATCTACCGAGAGTGATGGCACATTTGTTCCTTGCAAGCTCACTCATTCGTGGACATTAGGTTTTTCCTTATGTACTGATCTTTATATATTGCACTTGTTGTATTCTTGTTTTTAAGTCATTCTTATACATTCCTTTTTATGTAATAGAAGAAGAAGACGAAGATCATTCTTCCTTGCCTCAATCTATGTGTGTGCTTCTCCTTGAGAGTGAGAGTGTGTGTGAGAGCTCTCTTCCTTATCTCCTTCGTCGTGACATGGTATCAGAGCCAGCGTGGCTGTAGAGAGCTCGTGGAGAATGCGATGATGAAGAGTATGCAGCAAGGCATGGAGAAAAAGAAATTCACAAACGACCTCCGTTTGCTACAAAAATCGACGTGAAGGTAGAAGACCTCAAAATATTTTCGAGTGTTCTCCCTTTAGGGTCACTCGTTTTTGTCAGATCGAAGTTTCGAAGCCATCTCGACCTCCATTTCGAGCCCGCAAGGTGGGGCCCATAGAAAAACCAAGTAAGTTTCAAAAACTATAACTTGCGTTGTGTTCAACAACACTCATATATTCCAGATCCAGAATTTCAAGCGATTCCGTGTACTCTTGATACATGAAAACTATGTTTTTCTGAGATCGAACTGTCACGTCATAGTGCTACAGTGTTCAAGCAGAAGTGCTGCTTGTAGTGTTTTGTAGTCTTGTGAATTGCTGCAGAAATGGCAAACACAGATGGAATGAGTGAGCTTATGAGAGATAAGCTGGACAAGAATAACTTCCATGCTTGGAGATTCAGAATGATGAATTTCCTAATGGGAAAAGGCTACTGGAAGTACATCGAAGGTGAGAATGAAAATGCTCCATAGTTACCAGAAAGGAATCGGACTGCACATCAGGTAAGAGCATATGAGGAATGGAATCAAGGAGTACAAAAGGTAATGTATTGGCTATCTGTTAGCATACAGGATAGCATTATTGGACACATGCAGGATGCCAAGACTCCAAAAGAGGCTTGGAACAGCTTGGTCACATTGTATGAGACCAATACAAAGGCATGGAAATTGCAACTCAAGAACGAGCTGCATACATTGGAGAAGAAGAGCATGTCGGTAAGTGACTACACCTTGAAAATCAAAAGCATATGTGAGTCACTTGCATCTATTGGCGTGAATGTAGATGATGATGATAAGGTGGAAGTGTGTCTTCGTGGTTTAGAAGCTACATATAAGTAGTTCAAAACTTCTATATAGACCAGGGAAAATATTTCCAATTTTGTTGATCTGGCTGATTATTGAAGAAAAGAATCTTGGTGAGGACTCAAACTCCCAAGGAAAATCTAGTTCTGAGCAGGTATTCTACTTTGGTAGAGGAAGAGGTAGAGGTAGAGGTTTTGGAAGTGGAAGAGGAAACAATAACCAAGACCAAGGTCAACAACAGAATCATGCAGGAGGAAGAGGATAGTTTCGAGGCAGGGGAGCCAAAGAGGTCAAAAAAATTTCCAAAGAAATGATTCAGGTAATGATAGTAAAGGATGTTGGAATTGCAGTAAACCTGGACACTTTGAATGTGATTGCAGGTTGAAGAATCAAAATAATAGAAGGCAGCAAAACAACTATGCATCCACAAGTGCAGATGATTCTGAGAAGCACTTCATGGTTCAACACCACATGATGAATACGATGTCTACTGGTATTTCAAAATCGAATGATAATGTCTGGTATGTTGACTCCGAGTGCTTCAAATCACATGACCAGTCATGCAAAATGGTTTAGTAGTTTGCAAAAAATGCCAGTTCTTGGATATCTTGAAACAGGTGATGATACATCGCATCCTATTGAGCATACAGGGAACATAGCATTGTCTATGGAGGACGGGAAGGTAAAACATCTTGCTGATGTGTTGCATGTTCCAAATATAACAAAGAATCTGGTTTCTGTTGGACAAATGGTTGACCAGGGATTACAAGTCAGGTTCAATGCTGATGGATTATATGTAGAAGAGTACAAGCAGGATGGATGATTGGTTGCCAAAGGAAACAAAGTGGGTAGGTGTTCACCTTAAATGTGAAGATTCCTGAAATGAATGCAGCCATGTTTGCAAAAGGTGCAGGAGTTATTGCAGATATAGACATGTGGCACAAATGGATTGGACATGCAAACTTGCAAAGGCTAAAATTGATGCAGTCAAACGAGATTTTCCATGGACTACCAAATTTCAAAGTTGCAGAAATGCAAAAGGTATGTGCAGCATATCAATTTGGTAAACAGTCAAGAGCATCATTTCCACATGACAAGCATGTTAGTGAGAATGTACTAGAAGTAGTACATATTGATGTTTGGGGTCCAGCAAAGACCACATCTATGGGTGGTTGTAGGTTTTATGTTACTTTCATTGATGACCATACACGCAAAGTATGGATATATTTCATGAAAGAGAAGAGAGAGGTGTTCACTCACTTCCAGAATTTTAAAGCTATGGTGGAAAAGCAGACAGGAAAGTACATTCAGAGATTAAGGTCGGATGGAGGAGGTGAATACATGTCAAATGAGTTCAACAGTTTTCTAAAAAATCATGGAATTCGGCACCAGTTTTCATGTAGGTACACACCACAATAGAATGGCGTTGCTGAATGCAAAAATAGACATATTGCAAAAATAGTAAGAGCCTTGATGGCTGAGAAGAATATGCCTCATTGTCATTGGGTAGAAGTTGTGCATACTGCTATATACATCATGAACAGAACTCCGACTGCTGTTGTACATCAAGTTACACATGAAGAGAAGTTTACAGGTAAAAAGCCAAACTTATCACATCTGAAAGTTTTTTGCTGTTTTGCAAATGTAGATGTCCCATATGAATTGAGGATGAAGCTTGATCCAAAAGCAAAAAAGTGTGTCTTCATTGGATACTCCCTTGAGCAAAAGGGATATAATTGTTATAACCCACTCAAACGATAGGTAAAGGTGAGCAGAGATGTGGTATTTGATGAAATTTCAAGCTTCTATGTAGGTGCCAAAGAAGGACTGAGTCTTGAACCAAATGACAAAGAAAATGCTAAAAAATCAAGTGCAGAATCTCAGGTTTTTGTGTTACCATTCTCCTTTCATGCACCAAACTTAAATCATGTAATTCTTGAGCTTGAAAATGCATGTTCCCAATCATCCATTCACGAACATTCTTGCTAGCTTGTAAAAAGATATAGCCATTTATATGCATAAACTTGAGCATTAACTACCTTTTCAAGCAAGAAGCAAGAAGCACGTGTTTTGTGCATGATAACATTTTTTGAAAAGGAGAAATGCACCAAGAATCAATTCTTTTTTGGGTGTGAGCTTCTAGATGCATGCAAGTGCTTGATGTATTTCCCAATACTTCTATATCCGCTTAGCTTTCATCGAGTTTGTAGTGTTAGTCGGCCGCCGGATGGGGACATGTAAAACGAAATCTTGTATTCACACGCGTGAAAAGTGGTTACGCGACAGTTGTAATTTCTTATATAAAGCAATGTAAAGAGAGTGGGAGATGACGATTCTTGGAATCACCAGACTGTCAGAGCGTTGTTGTAACACTGTTTGTGAAATCTCTGAGTACGTTGGGTATTGTGTACTATTCCGTATCGTGTTGTCTGTTAGTACTGTGATTTACCGTAACGGGTGTTGAAGTACCAGACTGTTCGTCTGGGGGGGGAAGAATTTCTGCCCATTGCTGTAACGATTGTTTGTCTAAGTTCTTGAATCCTTTGAGTATTTTGTGCACCTCTGTGTCTTGTTATCGGTGCAGAGTTGAGTTAGCGTGATGACTCGTCTGATGACTGGGTTGGGACATTGCATGTACCGGGCCGGCTAAGTTGAAATCTCTGTCTCGTTCTGTCGATTGTTATAGATACTGACGTGGGTGTTAACTTCATAGAGGATCAGTAAGATCTCTTGGTCGATGGTCTGAGCCGATTATCTTGCAGGTTCTTATTGTTATGATCTACTGATTAAGTGTGCAGTGATGTTGCTATACCTGTAAGGGGCGGAAATCTGTTGAGTAGAGTTGGTATAACTGCGATATTGTTCTGAGAACTCTGAGTGTAATTGGTGATATTCGGTGTTGTTGATTAGACGTACCTCTTCGGTAAGGTGGAAGCGCTATTCAGGTCTCTCACAGTACAGTAAGGTAGGAACGGAGCACTAAACCCTTTTAGGGTAGTCGGGAGACTTGAACGAGTTTGATTATGAACTGCAAGATTACGAGTGTAGTTGCGGGTCGATAGAGTTGGACCTCAATGCATTGATAGATGTAACGTGGTTAGCCTGGGAAAATCAAGTCTAAGGGCCTCTATTTTTACAGACCCCTTCCACTCCCAAGAACCCACTTAGATCGGTTAAACGCACTTTTGATAGTTAGAATGAAGCGGTTTAACATTTAACACTTAACACTTGGCGCTGTCTGTGGGAAGGTGGCATCAAGATTGCCATTTACCTTTATCTGTGGAAAAGTGGCATCAAGATCATCATTCGTCTGTCAGAATCGAACATCAAGATTACCGTTCGTTTGTCGAAAGTAGCAACAGAACCAGATTGTTGCAAACTTGCTGTGGAAACGTGATTATAAAATTTTATCGGTAGTGATACTACGCGATTAGTACAAAAGATGATACATGCCGGTTACTCGATCCGGTGAAACGTATCCCAAGAACCTTCAGTCTGAAGTACTTAATTTACTAAAGATAACTCCAGGCAGAAGAAGTACAACTAGGTCTGACCCAGTTGTCAAGAAAGTCAAGAACGTTAGAATTGATTCCAGTCATATTCCGATGGAACGTGTTACGCCTCTGGTACATTCCGGTACTATTTCGGCACAGTCTGTCGAAGATATAGTAACTCTAGAACCTACCAAGACGCAGTCTGAAGTTAGTTTAACAATCTTGGATAAAGATTCAAATTTGTTTACGATTAAAAACACGTTAGCCAAAGAAATTGGCGAAGGCGAAAAAACACCTTATTCTGGCACAAATTCGGCACATTCCGGTGATATTTCGGTAACAGAATCATAGTTTTTCGACGATGGTTTACCATTTTTTGGTGAATCTTCAGTCCAGCCACCGCTTTTTGGAGTAAGTTCCCCTACACTCGACATCAAGAAGGAAGGAAAGTTGTTCGAAACCGAGATTCGAAGCATATTGAGCAAAATCATCGCACCGGAAAGTGCACCATCCGACGATACAGATTCCGATAGTTGAGATATTCAGCCCCGAGATACAGAAGGTAGTCACGATACACTCACTATGAACGGGCAACAACAACAACAACAACAGCAGCAACAACAGTTATCTCCACCCAGGCCGCCTCCAACAGGAGTGACATACACTAAATTTGGTGGATTCCCAGGAGATGATCTGGATGCTCACGTACGCACCTTCGAGATAAGCTATGCAGTTCTCAACCATCCACCGGACCCGACGTATAAAGCTATTGTCTTCCAATCTACATTGGTCAACGAAGTAGCTAGATGGCTTACAGAATATGATATTAATCACTTCGGCACCTATGAAGCAGTACGAGATGCCTTTTTGCAGCGATTCAGGCTAAAGAAGAATCCAGCCAAAATTTTTGACTATCTGCAAAACAACAGACAGAAGGTAAATCAAACAGTATAGGAATACACTACTCTATTCAAGACTCACTTGAGGCAGTTACCACCAGCACATGCCAACCTACCGGACGACGTTATCACTCAGTGGTTCATCAATGGCTTGACTCCACAACTTAAACAGATTATGATCATACGCTGTGTAGGAGCTATGACGCTCGATGTAGTAATCGCAATGGCTCTGCAGCTAGAAAACAAGGTTGGAGGATTTACAGAAGATCTGGAGTGGTTAAAAACAAACAGAAATGTCGCCGAAGATGTGACCAGACAAGTATACTGCATCACATGCAAGAACTCAGGCCATACTAGTGCCACTTGTGCACTTAATCAGTTATTTTGTGCTATCTGCAACACTGCCGGACACACCACTGAAAACTGCGCATACAACGCGAAAGTGCAGGGAACAGCGACTGTCAATGCAATTATACAGGAACCAGGACAACCAGCCAATCATTATGTGCCTCCGCAATTAAGGAACAATCATCAACAAGGAACAGAGGAACAACAACTATAACGCAAACCGTTAGCAGGCCGGACCAGCACTGGAAAATCCCAATCTACCACCACCATGCTGTCATTTCTGTGGTGAATTTGGTCACATTAGAAGATTTTGTAAAGATGCAACTGAGTATGATCAGAGGAAGAAAGAATGTCAAAATCCAATGGCTAATATGGTACAAATTACACCAGTGGAAACACACGCTGTAGTAATTTAGACCCGCTCCGATAAACAACTGTAGCCTGCAACAGAATTATTTGAACCAGGTATATGCGAACAACAAAGGATGTACAACAAGGCTAGTCAATGGACCACCGCAGAACCTCCAGTCTTCCCAGATCCTATTCCGATAACCCAGACTCCGTTAACCGAAGAAGGAGCACAACAACAGGATTCCAATTCAGCAGCAGGCACATCATCAGCAGCAAACACATCATCTTCAGTAGGCGCACCATCTTCAGAATCTGTGGAAACAGTCCAATCACAAAAGGCCTGGGAAATTTTATCTAAAGCATCCATCACTCTTCCTTTGGGTCAATTACTTGCACTAGTACCGGGAGTTCGACAGCAATTTCAACAACAGTTCAGTCCTGTGCCTTCCTGCATTCCGGCGATAACAACAGTACAACCAGAACCCGATTCTACGGTCGATCATTCAGTTCCTTTAATTACGGTATGGTATAAGAATCATAAAATCACACAAGTACTAATTGATGGAGGATCTGGAGCCAACATTGCTACTGCTGCACTATGTAAAAGGTTAGGGTGGACCGAAATCGAACCTGTTCACTTTTTTGTCAGAATGGCCGACCAATCAAGAGTCCATCCCATTGGACTTGTACGAAATGTACCAATCACTTTACAAGGTACAACATTCAAAATGACCTTTGTCATACTAGATTTACCGGAATCCACTCTTGATTACAACCTCCTTTTCGGCCGACCTTGGCTGAAGCACGCTAAGGTGATACAGGACTGGTCTGCACAAGAGCTCACTTTCAAGGATAAAAATCGTAAATACATTGTAAAATTAGATGCTATACAACCTTGCGAGTTGCATGCTAGACCGTATTTGGCAGAACTAGTCCATATGCTAGATGGATTGTCAGATGATGAAGAAGAAGAGTTTCTGAAAAATAACATTGACTTGATCTCCCTAGGAACTGTTGATCTACAATCTGTTGTAGATAATTGGAACCCTACAGTTTGTACAGTAATGACTGTAACAGAAGAAGATAAGAAGGCAGATACTACTGCTATAGATGATGCTCAACTGCAACAACTTTTTAAGCCAGCTGACGATACAGAGAAGCCTCGGCAATTTTATGTCCCAGAAGATCAGTTGATTACTTATAATCTAGGCAATGAAGATCATCCACGCCCTGTGAAGATAAAGCAAAATTTACCGGAAACATTTCAAGAAGGCTTAATCCAGCTACTCCGAGAATTCTCCGACGTCTTTGCATGGGATTACAAAGATATGAAAGGATTGGACCCGCGCATCTATCAGCACAGAGTCATGATGAAGCCGGAAGCAAAACCGATCAAGCAATCCAGCTACCGGATGAATCCAAATTATGCATCACAGGTAAAGGCAGAACTTGATAGGCTACTTAAAGTCGGATTTATTGTACCAATAGAACATGCGGAATGGATCTCACCAATTGTTATTGTTCCGAAAAAGAATAAGCACTTGCGAATATGTGTAGATTACCGGAAACTGAACGCAGCTACAGTGCCTCATCCTTTTCCGATCCCTTTTCTTGACACAATGCTTGATAGAGTAGCAGGACATGAAATGTATTCATTTTTAGATGGGTACAGTGGGTATAATCAAGTTAGAATGGCTGAACAGGATATCCCAAAGACCACCTTCATTACCAACTGGGGTGTTTTCGCATGTACTGTTATGTGGTTTGGATTAAGAAATGCCCCAAGTACATTTCAAAGATGTATGCAGGAAATATTTTCTCCTTATCTCACCTCTTTTATGCAAGTTTACCTTGACGGTTTTTTCAATTTTCGGTAAGATGATAGCACACCTGTTCCATTTACGGTGCTGTTTTCAGAAATGCAAAGAATACAGACTCTGTTTGAACCCAAACAAATCTGTGTTTGCGGTTTCATGTGGCAAGCTACTTGGTCACATTGTATCTGCACAAGGCATACAGGTGGATCCAGATAAAATTTCGGCAGTATTAGAAGCTCCAGTGCCCACTACACCGAAGGAAGTTATGCGCTTCATGGGCCAAGTAAGATGGCATGGACGACACTTACGGTGGCTTGCTCATTTGGCAATACCACTGAACAAGATAATCACCAAGACTCCTTGACAGTTTGAATGGACTCGGGAATGTCAGATAGCATTTGATCGTTTAAAAAGTTTATTAACACAAGTTCCCATTTTACAGCCGTCGGACTGGGATCGCCCATTTCATGTATTTGTTGATGCTTCAGATATAGCAATAGGAAGCGTTTTGATGCAACAAACTGATAAGTGGTTCAGACCAGTGTACTATGCAAGTCGCAGATTAGCCCCTGCTGAGAAGAATTACTCTGTAACAGAAAGAGAATGTCTAGGTCTAGTGTATTCTGTCAAGAAATTCAGACATTACTTGTTGGGCCGTAAATTTACCTTTCATGTAGATCATGCTGCACTTGTCTATTTAGTTCGGCAACAACATCTAGGTGGACGATTAGCACGATGGGTTCTACTTTTACAAGAATTTGACTATGAAGTCATTCATCAGCCAGGCAGTTCACATGCCTTAGGAGATTTCCTCTCCCGCTTAGATTCCGGTGAAGCTCCGGTAGGTATAGATGACACAACTCCGGCGATTTATGTCTCTGAACCAACGAATGATGAAATTACAGACCCACCTATACCATCTACATATTATGATCAGATCCTGACCTTTCTCACTGATGGCTGCCTTCCATCTCAGACTTCTATGGCAGTACGCAGGAAAATTGCAGTTTTCAGCCGTCGATTTCGGTTGATTGCTGGAGAATTATACTATGTGGATCATACCGGAATTTTACTTCGATGTATTCCACCACATGAAGTTAACTCAGTTATTACTTTGGCTCACTCAACTCCTTCCGGTGGTCATTTTGCTGCAGACTTAACACACCGAAAAATTCTGCAAAGTGGTCTCTGGTGGCCCACTATGTACAGAGATGTATCACAATTTGTCAAACAATGTGATACTTGTCAAAGATCTGGACAGCCCCTGCAACGTCATCTTTTCCCTCTGAAACCAATCTTACCATTGGAACCTTTCCAGAAGTGGGGTCTAGATTTTATCGGTCCGATCACACCTCCAGCAGTCTTCAGTAACAATCGTTACATACTGACCTGTACAAATTATGCAACAAGATGGGCAGAAGCCTGGGCTTTACGGTCTGCTACAGCTATTGTGGTAGCAAAATGTCTGCTAACCGATGTCTTTCCACGTTTTGGTTTACCACTAGAACTTGTTTCAGATCAAGGCACTCATTTTGTAAACAATTTATTGAAGGCACTTACACAGTCGTTCCAGGTCACGCATAAGTTTAGTTCTCCTTATTATCCTCGTGCTAATGGTTTGGCCGAAAGTACAAACAAATCTCTGCTGAATATGCTGCAGAAATTGATCATAGAAGCACCGGAAAGATGGGATCAACTGCTACCTGCAGTATTATGGGCATACCGAACTACATACAAGGTAACAACCGGATTAACACCTTTGAAACTAGCTTATGGATTAGAAGCAATAGCACCAATGGAGATAGTTATACCAAGTTTACGAGTAGCAATCGCTCAGAAACTGCTACCAGAAGACTCACTGTCATTTCGGTTGGTTACACTCAGAGAGTTAGACGAGCAACGATGGCATAGTTTTTTAACTATGCAGGAAGTACAACTAAGACAGGCTCGAATGCATGATCAACACTTGAAAACTCCAGTTTTTATGGTGGGACAACTTGTCCTTTTTTATAATGCAAAGTCGAATCGGTCTGCTGGTAAATTCAAATTACGATGGTATGGCCCTTACCGGATTTCAGAACAAGTAGGCCCAGTAACTTTTCGGTTGACTACGTTGACCGGAAATCCTCTTCCGAAAAAAATCAACGGTTCGAAGTTGCAGCCATACCAACACGCATCTAACCTGCACTAAAACGTTTTTCGGTGGGTCGCGTCGTTTGGCGCTCGCTTTTCTTTCCTTTTCTTTTCCTTTCTTTTATTTTTGTGTACTTAATAATTTAAGTCTGTAAATATCTGCGTCTTGATTAATAATTATGTCATAAGCTGCCCTGCTCTTGCCAGCTACTCACGCATGCACACCAAAGTTAAAGAATTATCATTTCAATACCGCACGATGATTAACCATCCCTCATTACCCTCCACCGTAGCGCATCTACATAACCTTCTCCATTCCGCCAAAAAGCGCTATTGTGTTTGCGTGCATTGTATGTTTGTGTATTCCTTGTGTGCCTGCGTTGTGTGATCACTGTCTTTGTTGCACTATGGAAGCTTTGGCGAATTACGCCGCTGTTAGACGGCCGCCAAAAAAAAGGACAAATGTACTAGGATAGGCGTCTTAAATGTAAAAGAACCTTTTGGGAAACGCGCAGGTAACTAAAGATTTGCGCACCCTTGTAAAAAAATCTTCTATATAAGGCAATGAGAAAAGAGTGGCCGAGAGCCCATTTGGGGAATCGTAAGCGTACTGTTTGAAGTCTGTATGTCATTGAGAAGAGTGAACTCGACTCTGTTCTGCTCTGTTCTATGCTCAGTCTAGTCGTTTATTCGCACTGTAGCGTAGAGTTACGAATTGGTAGTCTTGTGTTACGAATCTGTTCGGTAATGGTTGAGTATGTCTCTGAGTGTTATTAAGTTGCAGTGTGTTGTTTGTCAGACTTTATGCTGAACAAGGGAATGTGAAAAGCAGCCCCGAACTGTTTTCGCGTTAACATTTTCTATAAGTGACCAAGTTCGATACAGTAGTCTGCGTTCACTGTTGATTCCGATCACAGGAAGACTAGTATCTGTAATGGTCGAGGTGCGAGTAGGACACTGTTAAACCTGCGACTAGTCGATTGTTGTTAGGAAATTTGTTGCTCGAGTGGGCATACGGTAAGTTTGCATAACTTCAGGGTATAGATATTTGTTTGGTATGCCTGTCTGTTCTGAAGAAGTGCGTATTAAGTGATCTTCGTTTACTGAAGTATATTATTCTATTGGATACAAGTAACCGGACTACTGCTCAGATAGCTATAGCAGGATCAGTTCGGAAATTCTAAGTCCAGTGCACCGAACAGTTATCAGTTGTTCAGAGTTGAGTACTGAGCTAAGACACGAGGGAGCATTTATGCTTGTGTGAGAAGCTGGGAAAATAGTACAGGGCCTCTGTATAACAGACCCCTACCACTCCCAAGAACCCACGTGGCTAAGAGTTAATTTACTTTCAATTATCACGGTAGTAGTGATCAGATCAACCGACTAACCTGCGCACGGAAGAGTAGAGAGTCGAGGACGCCCAACATTCTAAAGTATTCGGAGTCCGAAATCAGAGTCTGTAGCGTCCCAACGGCTATGTTATCTGTGTCTGTAAATATCTGCGTCTTGATTAATAATTATGTCATAAGCCGCCCTGCTCTTGCCAGCTACTCTCTACCGAAGAAGCTTCTCAGTAACAAACTGAGCAGGAACAACAAGGAGATGAACAACAAATTGATAAACATAATTTTGAAGAGCTACTCAAGGCCGTTGAGTCAACCGTCGCGGACACCGTCAAACAAAATAAGGTAACAAAAACTACCTCTGCCATTCCCAATCCACCACCGGAACCTCCACTAAACCCAAACCTTCCTATTCCACCCAACGCACCCGTCGAGCCTGCAGCTTCTTTCGCCTCATCCCCCAACTACTCCCCTCCGACCTCACAGCAACTACTTAATGTAGCGTCTTCCGAACCTCGTCCCCCTCTTCCACCACCCTCCACACCAGTATTTGCTCAGTTGGAATGGATGGGTCAAATGCTAATAGAGTTATCAAGACAACTGCCGCAACAACTGAAGCAGATTACAGAAAATGTTCGCGAAGATTTCCAGCATAAATTGGAAGTCATGGAGGCAGACATCACACCACTCCAAGAAGAACTACAGGCTATGAAGACCGAAAATCATGCGCTTCATGAACAAATACAGCAGCTACAGGCGAGAATCCAAGAATAGGAACAAATAATAGTTCAGCGGGATGAAGCCCTGGCAGCAGCAAAAGGAAAAGAAGAATTACTACTGGTTGCAGATGCACAGATAAACAAACTGAATCAATTACTCAAAGAAAAAGAAGATGCAACGATGGCGCTAGGCAATTTACTAGAAGAAACCAGAGCGAGTCTAGCCGAGGAAGTAAAGAAAAGCCAAGAACAACAGAAGGAAGCCAAATTCACAGAAGACGAACTCCATAGAACAAGTGAGGCTCTAATGGATGTCAACAGAATGTTGAAACATTACCTGGCAAAAGAAGCTCAAGCACAGAAAGAAATCGCACAGCTCCGACGAGAAAGAGATGCCTATTCAACAACAATACAGTATAAAACCAAGAAATTGAAAGGCGAGAAAATCAACTGAGCAATCAGAAAGAACGAGTAATCGAGATGCAGAAGCAGGTTGCAGAAGTAAAAGTTTCAAGAGATGCAGCTCTATCTAACGAGTTCTACCTACAGGAGGCCTTTTTGCAAACACAGGCCGAAATTTTGCTCACCGAAGCCATCGCTCTAAGCTCTGTTAGAATAGATGCGCAACTAGTAGAACCAGATACCCTTAAACAAATGTTAGAAACACTTAAGAAAAAGATCGCCCGAACTTTTAGACTAGCCCGGAATATGTACTTAGAAGGAATAGTAGACGAACAGTAATTAACATGCGGGTTCGAGTCCACCGTGCGTGCCAATGTTAGTTGGCCGCCGGATGGGGACATGTAAAACGAAATCTTGTATTCACACGCGCGAAAAATGGTTACGCGACATGTAATAAAGTAAGTCTATGATCTAGGGATCCGATGGCTTCAGACAGATCTGAAATCGGATACCGTTTGGTCACTCGTCTGTAGGACCAAAGATCTCAAGAGTAGACTCAAGCATAAGTCATGTGCTCTCATATTCAAGTAATCCACTTAGCCTAGTGGTTAAGTCTCATGGTTGTGAAGGAGGAGGTCTTGGGTTCAACTCCCATGGGGAGCATGGGGAGAGAGTTTTGCCCAAAGAGCTCTAGAGCCTTCTAACTCAAGTTAACGTGAGTTAACTTGAGTCCAGTGGACTTAACTCAAGAGGTCAGTACAACAACCACTAGTGGACTCTAGTGGAAGGTACTAAAGTAGTGGTCGAGATCACTCCAGCCACTAATAGACTCTAGTGGTGGATATGAAAGGAGTGGAGGAGATTGCACATGCACTTGTGGACTCTAGTTACATTTGTGGTCCTCATTAGTTCAAGCAGCTATATATACAGGCATAAGGTTGGGAGGAGAGTCATCTCTCTAGTTTGTGGTGGTCGTAATCCTTGTTCTATTGCATTGGTATCAGAGCTTTAGGCAAGCTTTCATGGTGACCTTGCTAGGCTCATCATCTTCCTCATGCTTCCATGGAGACCTTAGAGGTTTCATCATCTTGTTTAGAAGCATCAATAGAGGCTCATTTCCTTCATTTTTATGCGTGCATACGTTTTTTGATCGTATTTCTGCTTACGGCCATCTTGAGCAACTTGCCGAGTTGATCGTGCGTTGGCTAATTAGTATGGAATAGCAAAAGATAGGAATTCTCTCTGTTATGAGCAAACGGGGACTCGAACTCTTGACCTCCCGTTTAAGGGGCGCTGGCCTATCCATGAATCCCACAAGCGTTCGTGATATCCTGAGCGCGAGCTACTTATGTTGGCAGTATAGCCGCGCTGAAGAACACTTAGCAGAGAGTACCAAAAAGATCAAGAACCCTCTCCTGAGTGCTCATAGGAGTTTCGAACCCGCGTCCTCTCGTTAAGAGATCTTCAGCTTGACCACAAAGCTCACAAGCGGTCGCATGCTAATATCTCACGGTACTTTTGATCTTTGTTAATCTCGGGCTGGAAACGGATGCATCCAGGAGCGAAACAAAGAAGATGTCTGCCGTCAGCCCGCGAGGAATCGAGCCTGCACCCACGCTGATAGATATCAGTACCTTATCCAACGTGACAAGGCGCTCACGATCAGTTTCTCCAGCCGACACTTCTCTTGGATACAGATGTCTATGGGCAGAAGCAAAAGATTGATACCTTCTGCTGTGGAGAGCAGAGGAATCGAACTCACGTCCCTCATACGTGAGCGCATCCGCCTATCCAGAAGGACAAGCTCTGTTCGTGGGGAGAAATATCTGCAGAGATTTCTAATCTCATTCAGCCGCTGCAGAACATCGCAATTAGGAGATTCTGAAGAGTGCCGACCGGGATTCGAACCCACCCAGCCAGTTTGAAAGTACTTCGACATAGCCAAGGCGCTCGAATCTTTCTCTATTTTATGTGCGCAGAAGACTCTGTGTAAAGAGAGAAGCTCTTCCAAAGGATCAAGGGATGGACGAAGCTTTGATCAAAGCTAAGTATTTTCCAGTTTCTGCTTGGCCTTAATGCTTGATTTATCTTGTTTTCATTATTCTACACTTAATCATAGATGCACATTGAAATAGCCAAGATTTCAATTGATTAAGTCTAGATTAGAATAATGAATTAATCCATTTCTTATTTCAAGCATTAGTTTGCATTAAGGAAAGACTTGATTTCAAAAAGATCCTTGTGCATCAAAGAATGTATTTTGGTAGTTTAAATACATATTTCCTTTCCATTGAGTAAGTTTTCTATTGCACTTCAAGGGTATGTTTTTATATCATAGTGCATTAGGACAAAGGAAAGGATATTCATGCATCAGGATTGCATGATATACACTCTTAGTACAAGGAAAAAATCGTGCATCAAGTTTATGCATGATTATTGTATTATTTTTTGAGCATGCAAAGAACATGCATGCATACGCATGTGAACATATGCTTTTGCATATAGATACATGCATTTGCATGGAAGAATGGAATGCTGTTTGCAAGTAGATATGAGAATGTACTCTCTTAGTATTTAGCTTACTTTGCAAAGCTCGCAGTTTGACATTAGGGAAGACCAAGGACTAGTTAGTTGCAAAGACATACTAGTTCTAGTTTGCAACTCAAGTAATTAGTCAATTTCTTCCCAAGTCGATACTCTACTATCAAACATAAATACTTAATGAGAATTAAGTATGTTAGATGTCTTGCTAGGTATGAGTAAGCACTAAGAGAAAGTTAAGTAATAAATTTCCTTGATGACCAAGAAAATTTAATTACTTGCAAACTCTTTTGTGATGTACGATGACTCTAAGTCCTGGATGTACTTAGAAAGTCATGCGGATAAAGCTTTAGTTGATTAGTTATATAGTTTATGTAACTTCTCAAGCATCCCAAGGTTGGATGAGAACATCAACTATATTTCCAAAGTTCCATGAGCACTCTTCTATTCAGAAGATTTCGAAAGTTTTAAAGAAGTTTCTTGTGGTTTCAAGATTTATATCTCATGATGAAACCTCGGTAAGTGACTTTTTGAATTGAGATATGAAATAGTCAAGCCTTCTATTTCATGTGAGATCATTCTCCTACCATGTTTAAGATGAATTTATTTTTGGGAAGGTAGATGTTCCAAGTAGAGGATATTAATTGATTCATGAACTCTTCCCAAAATACATATAAATTCATATTATATGATAGGTCCAAGGAATGATGCAGGCAAAACCTCTTTAGGATATAAATGTTTTGCCAAGATATAAAGGTACCAATCTTTTATAAATTTTCATTTGATTTCATCCTAAGGGGTGATGGAAATCAAAGGTTAAACCTCAACATCAATTGATCCTTGATATCAATAAAAGGATGTTAGGTTCTATAGTTGCATCTCTGGTAAATGATGCAACTAGCTAAGCAGTCTTTAAGAAATAATATAAGTTCCTAAAGACTTGAAGCAAGATGTGAACTTTTCATTTAGGAGTAGAAAGTTCCAAGAAATGGATCTTAAATCCATGAACTTCTCCTAAACAAGTTATAAAGTTCAAAGTTGTGTTCACAATAACATTACTATTGGATCAATCATCAATAGATGCTTGGACTTTAAACATAATTTTGATTGGTGAAATATGTTTAAAGGACTCTAGTAACATCTGAAGATTGACCAATAATAATGAGTTTTGTATCAAACTCAAGAATAGAAGTTGATATCACATAAATGAAAGTTCAACTTAAACTTTCATAGTGGCATGGGAAACCATATCCAAAATGTGATATTTTGTCTCTAGTTTGATACTCAGGAAATGAATACAATTGAATCAGTAAATTTTTTTTTTTTTTTTTTGGATATTATTTGAAAGAATTTCTTTCAAATGTTCTTTTAATAATGCAAAAGATTCCAAGATGAATCATTTGCTCAAGTTATTCCTTAGTAGGAATCTCAAGTCTTTGAAGAAATGGCATTCTTTCAAGTATTGAGAATGAAATTCTTCATCCCGGACATCCCAAACCACTAGAAGTGGTATTTCAAGTCCTATTTGTGATATAACTTAAAGGTATATCAAAGATTCTTAGCTTTGGAATCTGAGAGGCATAAGTGTATGCTTGGACTTGAGAAAGATCTCTAAAAATCCTGCACGTAAGCAAAGAAGCTTTAGATAGTTTAAGAGATCTTAAAGATAAAGACTAAGTCTTTATTTTTATCGCAAGATCAACCAGACTTGATCAATCTTGGCCATGATTGTCCAAGTAATGTGCGATTAGAACTACTTTGTAGATTGCCCAAGTATTGGCAATAAAATTCCTTTTGGGAATTATTCACTCAAATTCCATTTATTCGATGGAAAAAGAGTAAGTTGTTCCAAGTCTGAACAGAGTAAAGAAATTCCAAGAATGTAGTCTGCAACCGTGAAAATGGTAATTAAGTCTGTGGAAGGTAAAACATAAGTGTTTACCTATCCTTAAAGGGATTTTGGTACAAATCCAGAAAGCATGAGCGGATGCTTAAGACTTAAGCAGTAAAGAGATTCCTAAATAAAGTCCCCGGGGTAGGTACCTAAAGCAATAGTAAAGAAAGGAATCTAAAGACAAGAAGTCAAAAGCTCTTGTCGCTACAAAATTGGTCAAGGGTAAACCAATTGAACTTGAATTCGAGAAAATTCAAGAACTTGGAATTCTGATTGATATTCTATCAAAAAGGTTTTCAAGTTTCCAAAGGCAAAGCACATGATTCTGAGGTGATCATGCGAAGGAATCAAAACCTAGAAAAATCTAGTTAGAGGTAATGCCTGAAACTTCCAATTCTTGTAAAAGAATTGAAGAAATAAGGTACTCTATCAAGAGATGTTTAGACTTTAGGATAAGAATCACCCACACATTAATGTGAATATAAAATAGGGTGGTATGGGACACCAGATTTTATACTCAGATTGATGTAGGAAAGATGGAATGGGACATCGGACCGTGGGATGATGATTATCTTTTAGTCCTAGTTTGGATTTTGAAGTTAGGTTTCATCCTCAAGGGAATTAAGACTTCAAGAAAAGTTTAATTCGTAAAGGATGAAAGTAGTATCTTACGATACTTCTAGGTAACTTCAAGATTAAGGAAACTGAAGATATGAAGTAAAACTTCCAAGATCTTCATAGAACACTTCAAGTTTAAGTGTTATTGATCAGAAATATTTGATAAATTTCTGAAAGAAGTTGGACTTTGATTTTGAGTTGATCTTTTCAACTAAAGATTTAATTGACTAAGTCAAGCATCAAGTTCCTAGTGTAACTTGATAAAATTCACTCTTTTAGACTCAAAGAAATGCACAAGAATTGCATTCACGGAGTCAAAAAGATTGAATGTGACCTGAACTTAGTCTCAAATGAAGCATTATTTGAATACAAAACTCATCAGCGTAACCTCAGTGGGTCGACACACTGATGTTGGTTACCACACTAGTATCTTGTGGTTGGATGATGTTTTTTATTTGCTTTGAATCTTTTTGAGAAGCTAGCTTATTTCTCTTAAAGATAAAGTCAATGCTTCAATATCTTATTGAAATAGATCTTTGAAAAGTAAAAAGTCCTGAGTCATCTAGTCTTTGACTCATAGCAAGTTTATGTATATTCGAAGTTTGAATTGGTTGTACAGAGTCTTAGTTATTTCTTTCCGCTTTCCAAATCTTTTGAAATTGACTCAGATATGGTATCTGATTCCTTTTGCAAAAGACCAGGGTTAGCCGGTTAGAATAAAATAACTAACTTGAACATCCTAGATAGATGTTATGTACAAGAACCTTTTCAATCTTCAAAAGATGATAAGTCTAAGTAGACTTATTCATTTGATTTTGCTTCAAGTTATAGCATAAATAATTTCCTGGAGTCTAGTATACTCTAGAATAGGGAAGTTAGGAATTGCTCATCAGATTAACAATTCCCAAGAACTTTCAGTTAAAAAATCTTTGAGAAAAGTGTCCTAAGTTGGATAATTTTCATTTTGAATTTGAATTGGTGAAGTTAGTATGGTTGATTCCACCAAAATGGTAAACTTTCTCTTACAGTTTACATAGGATTTTTTCAACTCATTGGGACAGAGTAGTCCTCTAGTCGAGTGAAAAAATCAAGTAACTGTTAGATCAAAGTAAACCATTATATAAACATCTATAGTTAGATGTATGGGACAATCAAACTTCAAGTTCTCCAAAAACAAATTCAAGTGAATCAAGAATTCTCAAATTCTTGTGAGGGATAAGAATCCCACCTTCATTACTAAGCCCATGCACCAGTTATGCCTAGAAATGGACTAGTAATTTGAATCCACCTAGTTCACATGTTTGTGCCTAGATCGCACATCCAGAAACTGTGAATTAGCCAGGGATATGTCATTAGATCCACCCTCATTATTCTTCACTAGTTTGTACTTTGTCCCGTTCATCAAAGTACAAAACTAGATAGTGTTTTTAATCATTTGGGCAAGGATGCCACCACAGAGATGAGACATGTTCTTCCAGTTCTAGAACATGACCATGTTCTTCCAGTTTTAGAACATGAGGCTCGGGGGTTGCCTACAGTTATATATCTAGCTTTATTTTCGAGGACGAAAATCTTTCCCAAGGGGGGAAGAATGTAATAAAGTAAGTCTATGATCTAGGGATCCGATGGCTTCAGACAGATCTGAAATCGGATACCGTTTGGTCACTCGTCTGTAGGACCAAAGATCTCAAGAGTAGACTCAAGCATAAGTCATGTGCTCTCATATTCAAGTAATCCACTTAGCCTAGTGGTTAAGTCTCATGGTTGTGAAGGAGGAGGTCTTGGGTTCAACTCCCATGGGGAGCATGGGGAGAGAGTTTTGCCCAAAGAGCTCTAGAGCCTTCTAACTCAAGTTAACGTGAGTTAACTTGAGTCCAGTGGACTTAACTCAAGAGGTCAGTACAACAACCACTAGTGGACTCTAGTGGAAGGTACTAAAGTAGTGGTCGAGATCACTCCAGCCACTAATAGACTCTAGTGGTGGATATGAAAGGAGTGGAGGAGATTGCACATGCACTTGTGGACTCTAGTTACATTTGTGGTCCTCATTAGTTCAAGCAGCTATATATACAGGCATAAGGTTGGGAGGAGAGTCATCTCTCTAGTTTGTGGTGGTCGTAATCCTTGTTCTATTGCACGATAGTTGTAATTTCTTATATAAAGCAATGTAAAGAGAGTGGGAGATGACGATTCTTGGAATCACCAGACTGTTCGTCTGGGTGATTGTCAGAGCGTTGTTGTAACACTGTTTGTGAAATCTCTGAGTACGTTGGGTATTGTGTACTATTCCGTATCGTGTTGTCTGTTAGTACTGTGATTTACCGTAACGGATGTTGAAGTACCAGACTGTTCATCTGGGGGGGGAGGAATTTCTGTGCATTGCTGTAACGATTGTTTGTCTAAGTTCTTGAATCCTCTGAGTATTATGTGCACCTCTGTGTCTTGTTATCGGTGCAGAGTTGAGTTAGCGTGACGACTCGTCTAATGACTGGGTTGGGATATTGCATGTACCGGGCCGGCTAAGTTGAAATCTCTGTCTCGTTCTGTCGATTGTTATAGATACTGACGTGGGTGTTAGCTTCATAGAGGATCAGTAAGATCTCTCGGTCGATGGTCTGAGCCGATTATCTTGCAGGTTCTTATTGTTATGATCTACTGATTAAGTGTGTAGTGATGTTGCTATATCTGTAAGGGGCGGAAATCTGTTGAGTAGAGTTGGTATAACTGCGATATTGTTATGAGAACTCTGAGTGTAATTGGTGATATTCGGTGTTGTTGATTAGACGTACCTCTTCGGTAAGGTGGAAGCGCTATTCGGGTCTCTCACAGCACAGTAAGGTAGGAATGGAGCAGTAAACCCTTTTAGGGTAGTCGAGAGACTTGAATGAGTTTGATTATGAACTGCAAGATTACGAGTGTAGTTGCGGGTCGATAGAGTTGAAGTCTAAGGGCCTCTGTTTTTACAGACCCCTTCCACTCCCAAGAACCCACTTAGATCGGTTAAACGCACTTCTGATAGTTAGAACGAAGCGGTTTAACATTTAACACGTAACAGTAGCATTTGCAATCATTCTTAAAAAATGAAGACTACTACCATGCTTCAATAATTTTTAGATGCAAGATACATGAATGCATCGAATAATGCAAGTATTAACATGATAACATCAACTTAGAAAATACTTATCTCCCAATTTAGCTACATCCTTCCATTAATCCTTAGGAAGAGCCTTTCACCATCCTTTGATCCATGAGAAAAACTACATACTTTTCCTTGAAGACCATTGCTTCTCCTTACACTCTTCTTTGAGAAATGAAGCCTTCCATGGATATATTGGTTGAGCACTTTAGCTTCCAGTTGTCATTCCCGGATTGAACTTCTTGGGAGCCAACTTAGGTAGAAGATCTTTTAATTCTTGAGATGAAAAGATCCTCGCCGAATATGCCTTGGCATAGTGGCATAAATGAACATTCTTGTGTGCAAGCGAGAGTGGTTCGAATCCTTTCATCATTTCTGCTTTTTTTATCCGTGATCAAGTCTAGATTAATACATTAGGGGAAAAAGTGAACTCTGCATGGGCCTTGTAAGGATCCATAATTTTTAGGGATTAAACTTAAGATTGTAAGTGATTAAGGGTACATACAATACCAGGGTGGTTTTCTGTATTAAAATATAAGAGAAAAAAAGGCTTCAGCTAGTTGCTCAGTCGAATTGGATTAGCACCATTGGATCTTTTCTTTTGGATGGATAGGATTCAAAGAGCATGGGACACCACAATGAATGTGTGGTAGTTTGCAAAGTAGACCAGTAGATAGAGATTGACATTTGAGTAGCACAGTAGAGAGAGAAGCCAAATTCACAATCAATGTGAGCCTTCAATCTTTGAAGATCAACGTCTTGGAGAAGAAGGCGCTATTCCATTTGAGGCTATGCATCACATCCATCCGATGCATCATCCAATCGCGTGGCTGAGTGCATTTCAAGCTGATCGTTCTTTTTGTGTGACTGTTGGCTGTCCGATGCATATGGGATCCAATGCTCCAGAATAAATGGCATCTTCAGATAAAAGTGTTCATTTATAGCCCTCCAATATTGGGCCAATCCAAGGGTGTAGAACAAAAGGTGCCACGCCATATATAGACTCATCTTAAATGCTTTGATGGGCAAACAAATCCTACGGCTAAAAAATGATTGCGCATTTTTCCATGTCATTTCAAAGGGAACCACACAATTTTTATATGATCCAATGGCCTATATTTCACAGAGCCTTGAATTTCACACGAGAATACTATCCCTTGGATTCTTTGAAGCATCCAGTGGCCAAGATTGAAAGTTTTGAATTTTGAAACCACTCTTCTCATGAAAGCCACGAATTCATGGTGGTTTTAGAAACTTTGACCAGCAAAAACCAAGGAAAGCCTACCCCTAGTCTACTAGATTAAGAATCTAGATTGTGTCCACCACCCTCTTCTCATTGGTCCATCCCTAATCACTCCTTAATCTAAAAAGCTCATGTAGGTTTCATTTTATTTCTTAATGATCCGAGATGAAAAACTCATGAGCTGGCGTGCAGGATGGATAACTCAGCTACTTTGCAGATGGTAGGCCGTGGGTTCAAAACTCGATTGCATCTGTCTGAAATGTCTTGGATGCGTTTTGCCTGCATAGGCAGGGTGCAATATCAAATATTGACGCAGAAGATATTTTTGTACCAGATCGTGCTTGTGTTCGTGGTTACACCATGCCATGATTTTCGGGAGATCGCCAGATCAATTCGAGACCTTCAAATAAAATGATTAAGTTCCATTGAACAATTCCTGGAGATTCACCTAGTGGATGGAGCAGGGGCCTCTGCAATTATATGTCATGGGATCAAGTCCCGCCTGATGCTAACTGACGAAATATATCTCATTTCTCTGCTTGTGCAGAAGCTGTCCATCGTGCCAACATTAGAATGTTGATAAAAATCTATGTCGTGCAGGCAGATCACAAATTCAGCTTGCTCTACTAGATAATGCATAGCCTTATGGATTGCAAGGTCCCGGGCTCAGATCTTGTATGCGATCGCCTGAAGATCTTGATCTTTTCTTTCGCTCGTGAAGTGAACCACTTCAGCACAGATGATTAAACTTTTGATCTAAACTTTTGACATTGAAATCACAATCGTTGTATGCTCTAGTGGATAGAGTAGAGAGCTTGGCATTGGCAGATACGGATTCAATCCCTGCTTTGCACCATTTGAGGACTCTGCTCTTTGCGTTTTGCTTGTACACAAGCTCTCTGCAGCGCCGTGCAGAATCTTAATAAAATTTGGAGAAATACATCACGCGCGACAACAATTTGGATATGGCGAGGACCTCTGCAATTTGCGCTCGCAGATTCAAATCCCTGCGTACAACTGATGATCCCATTTTCTTTTGTGTGATCTTTAGAACTTGCGATATAATATAAAGTAAAAGAATGAAATACAATCAGAGATAACGGAGCACCTTGGTCTCATAGCCAGCAAAGAATTTTTCATTCTTGAGGTCGCGAGATCAAATCTGCACCTCCGCACTACTATAAACAACTCTTTATCTTTTAGTTTGCTCTCCTAGCTTCTACAGCAGTGTATCTTCTACAATAGCGCATCACATCCGCGAGCTATTCACTTCATCTCTGCAATTGCATCAGCCCACCTAAGCAACTTCCAAAGAGAAATAAAGAAGATGATAGTGAACCCTACAAAGACTCCATGATGCTTAAGAAATCCCCCAAGGTCACCATGAAAGCTTGCTCTGATACCAATGCAAGATTACGGCCACCACGTGTTAGAGAGATGACTCTCCTCCCAACCAAATGCCTCTACATACAACTCTCTCTAGGGGATTGCCTTCTTGGGCAGGTGGATACTAACCATCCATGTGTCGGCTATGTAACTGCATGTGTGCCAAGTGTCCCACTCAACTGGAGTTAACTCAAGTGGATGCTTCTAGAAGGCTCTAGATCTCTTTGGGCAAAATACTCTCCCCATGTACCCAATGGGGTTTGAACCCAAGACCTCCTCCTTCACATCCTTGAGTCTTAACCACTATGCTAAGTGGATCACTTGGTTAGAAGACTAAATGACCTTCTAGTAAGGCTAGACTTCAGATCTTTGGTCATACATACGGATGACCAAACGGTGTCCGATTTTAGATCTGTCTGAATCAGTCGGACCCTTACATCATGGACTTACTTTATTACATTTCTTTTCAATGATTGGGGGGAGCTTTTGAATACAATAGAAAAAGGATTATTTTCTCGCAAGACATCTTTTATGTCTGTAATACATTTGTAGCCAATTTTTATGATATCTTGATAGAAAGCAAACCATAAGTCCTTCGAGGCACTCCTACCTTGAATGGAGCTCATACTCTTTGGAATATATGGAATGTACATCTTTTGTTTGTTTTCTCTTAGTTTAGTACATTTTCTCAACAAAACTCTTTTTCTTTAAAAATACTCTAAAAGAGACAATGACATAAGACAAGAGTGTGCACTGAGCAGTGTAATCTGCCCCTCATTTATTATAACTTTCTCTTTCAAAAGACGGTAGTATGTTGACTTGCACTGCCCCTCATTTATTATAACTTTCTCTTTCAAAAGACGGTAGTATGTTGACTTGACACGAGTTCGTAGTTTATCATATGCGAAGGTCGGCGATGGCTTTACGAGGTTGCCCATTACGAGGTTGCCCGATCCCGATTGCAAAGTTGCCATCCATCTGTTGCTGCGACAGAAGCAAACATGGAAGGATAAGGAAAAGGTGTGCTTTAACAACCTCATTGCTTCTGTTAGCAAAAAGCAGAGCAAAAGATACTCTTTGCAGAAGCGTAGGCACGAGAGAGAGAGAGAGACAGAGAGAGAGAGAGAGAGTGAGAGAGAGAGAGAGCAAAGCATATGGTGGAATGGCTTTGTGTCCAATAAAACATATTGACACATTATTGTAGCATTTTGGCCTTGAAGATTGAAAATCTATTGCCAATCCTAGGGAGACAGGTTTAGGATTGAGTCTTCATGATGCTGGAGATGTATTTGATGTCATTCTCTATCAGCACGTTGTTGGATGCTTGATTTACTTATGCATTACTCGACTAGATATTCAATTTGATGTCTCACAGATGAGCAGGATTATGCATTGCCTAGGTGTCAAGCATTGGTGGGTGGTTAAGCACATCTTTTGCTACTTGAGTGGTACCCACATACTTGGATTGTTTTATCCCAAGGGGGGATCACTACCATCATATTTACATGCTTTTTCTAACTCTGACTGGGCTAGTTGCGATGACACTCATGTGTCCACTAGTGGCTTTTCTTCATGCTTGATAGCTCATGTATATCTTGGTTGAGCAACTGTGGCCATTTCTAGTTATGAGGCCGAGTATAGGGTAGCTTTCACAACAACTATTGAGTGTGTGTGGCTCATACGCCTTATGGTTGATTTGGGTGTTGGTCCATCTTTTGCCACCATCATCTTCACTGACAGTAAAAGCGCATTGATAGTTGTGAGGAACCCTGTGTTCCATGCTCGTACTAAGCACATTGAGGTGCATTATCATTATGCTAGGCAGAGGTTCTCTGTTGGAGAGATTAGCTTGGCATATGTTCCCACACATGAGAACATTACAGACCTTTTCATGAAGGCTCTAGCTAGGGAGAAGTTTGAATCTTTCTGCAAAGCTTTAGGCTTACTTCCTTTTGTGAATTGATTCCTAATAGCTTGGCACTTCCTTATACATGAGTGCGAGCTCCTTGTTCACTGCATCACTCCCAAGGGGGATTTATTGATATATTTAGGTAGTGATGTGTGTGAACAGATTAGGACCACCGCAGCACGTTTTTCCCTCTTTAGGAGGTTTTTTCCCCCGGCTTGTATATACACCTATATCCCTAAGGGGTTACTTATCTTTGTATATTCTAGTGGTAATACATTCAATATTGTGTGTTGTGATCCAAGCCTCTTCATCTTCCTTGTGTTGTTCATGTGCTTCCGCAGACGTCTAACTCCAACAAGAAATACCCTTGAATAAGATAGGAGATATGAGTGAAGGAGAAGAAGGAAACACATATCTCCCTATTACTTATCATGGATACACAACAAAGGTTATTTTCTACTCACGTGCAAGAGTTGCAATTGCTACCACTTCCTTATGGAAACATTGGGGCAAACCAGCACTTAGGCCAACAGGAATGAAGTTATAGATGGCCGATGGTCACATAGAGAGACCCTTAGGACTGCTAGAAATGATAACTCTCACTACTTGTGGTGTAGATTTGCCATATGTGACTTTAGCAAGAACCAGGCCTATGACATGATTTTGGGAACCAATTCCTTGTATTTGCAACACTTAGGTGTTACAACTAAAGACAATCTCAAAGAGTACTCTCATAGAGACGTGCCCCCTATAGAGTGGAATCCCATCCTGGATCTCAACTCAACCACATAAGGACTTCTTTCAAGCATTCTAATGACTTTATTCATTAATGTAGCAATGATTTAGGTTGTGACATTATTAAGGATCACTACAACAGATCGATCGTATATCGAGGTTTTTACTGAGGCAAATGAACGCGGCTATTTTTGCCGCGACGTTAGTATAGCTGTCAGTATGCACATCGGTACTATAGTGCCGGTATGGACGCCAGTATGGGCGTCAATATGGATGTCGGTATAAACGTTGGTAATACTGACGCTCATACCGACGCCCATACCGACACCTGTGCTAGGTGCACCATCGCATATACCGGCACCCACTGGGTGTACCGACGCTTAGTCCGATGACATTACTGGGAGTACCATCACGTATACCGACGACCATATCTGCAAATTTTTTTTTGGGAAAAGTGTATTGTCTTTTGCTACAGCAACATTACCATGATGTTGCTTAACAAAAGACAATACACTCTGCCCAAAAAAAACCGAGTACATGTGATGCGTACTCTAATGTCAATCGAAATATGATTTCATAAAACAGAATATTCCTGGATACAAAAGAGATAATCAGAATGAACCATGAACCATGTACAAAAAAAGTGATATATTTCATAAATGAAGCATGTACAAGAGTGTGGCAAACCACTGTCATATATGACGCTTTTACAAAATGTGGCAAAGCAATGCATTTCCATGTAAAAATCAAATACAAAATTTTGGTGTGCCATTGTCATACACATGCAAAGAATGTTCCATATCAACAATCCTCCAACAAAGAACATTAATGGAATGAGATAAATTCACATGAAATTACAAACAACAAGTAAAAACCAAGTTTATAAATTAATCACCTCATCGCAAACGCTCCCATGAAACGACCGCATCGCGTCCCTCCAAGTCCTCCAATAGTGCATTCAATCGGTGACATTAGAGGAACATATATGAGAAACTTAGCACAAATAAATTCAATAAATGAAATGGTACTTACAAACTCATGATGCATTGTGTCATATCCGCCGCTGCCCAAATGTGAGGGTCCAACCGTATCTAAACGTGTGGCTGCGACATCTCGCTGCTGGCAATATCAGTCAGGAGTCTGCTACTGCTCGTAGCGAATCAGATCCCACTCCTCAACATCTAACCATACAGGCTTTGGTAAGCCTACTCTGAAAGCATCAGGAGCCTCTGATTGTCGATGGGACATAACCTCACGTGCGATGTGCAGAATCCACTCTGAACTGATAAGAGACTGTCCATCGACTGGTCGGAACTGCTGATAAATCGTTTGTGTGATATAATTCTTCTGATCTTTATCCTGTTCACTCCATTTCAGCATGATGGAGTGTCCAAATTGTATGGAGCAAAGATATCATATACGTGCACGCATTGCTTTGCCAGCCGCATCCATCACCGAAGCTCCATCTCGGATACTATACACCTTGGAGTCATCATGGTCATGAGCACCCCAAGGTGTATGTGGTGTTCCACGTGGTGTACTGCATGGCATACCTACATCTGAGGTACTCATCCTAGGAGTAGAAGCGAGCGAGACAACGTCTATTGCAATGCCTCCACAACAACCACCTCCTCCAGACCTACCTGTAGATCCACTCCTAGAACCTCCTACTCTAGAGCGTGACCTCGATCTACGAGACGGGCCAAAACCTGTATCGCACTGAGGCATCGGACGCACATGTCTACTACTATACCCAGTAGGAGATGGCTGAAAAGATGGTCGTGGTGGAGTCACAAAGCTAAGAGACATACCTCTTGTGGGCGTAGCATCACCCGCAAGAGTGACACCGGCAGGAGTGACACCGGTGGGAGTGACACCGACGGGAGTGAGGCTGCAGGAGTAAGGCCGGCAGGAGTGAGCCTGGCAGGAGTGAGGCCGGGAGGAGTGCTACCATGAGCGATCCAATACTGTGATGCAGCAGCCATATACATGGGAGGTACCTGAGAGATAAACTCTAAAAACTACTCCTTTGTCATGGAATGAGGAGTGACTGGAGGATTGTCTCCCATCGTGCTTTGTAACAAAAGAACTCAAATAATTAGTATGTGATAATAAAGGTAATATAGAGAATAAACAGAAAAAAAAAACAAAAATTAATACGTACAAGTGTTTTATTCAAAAATCCTCTAATCTAGCATCCTCTTGAAGATCTGATGCACCGAGAATATATATCTCTATATTGATGGCTTCTAAATTGCTTGCTATGCTCGTTTCTTCCTGATCATTGTCTATTGCTTCGTCTTCTCAAACAATTACCTCTTCTTCAATGACCTCTTCTTCTCGAACAATGATCTCTTCCTCCTTGACTATCGAATGAATCTCTTAGTCCACTACAGATGGACTATCTTGTACATCTATGTTCTCACAAATTTGTCTACTACGTGAGGCGAGTTGTAAAACAAATAGCCACTCTGGTTCTTTTGAATATGGTATAAAAACAACTTGCTCACAATGTTCGGGAAGTACAAATGTATCCCTTTCATCCGTCCATAATTTTGTGGAGTCGACTTGAAGCAAATTGCTTTTATCTCGCCTCACTGTTGCGTTTCGTCTAGAGGTGACTACTTTGAACCATTTCACATAAAAAACAAAATAATCAAACTTCCTAAAAGATAGTTTCAAGATATCTTGAATCACACCATAATAATCTAGCTAGCCTTCTTGAGCATTATCATCTCTTGCACTCGCTCTACTTTTTTGCAAAAAGTTCATCATCATCCCACTATCAAAAGTAGACTTATTTTTATCGATTCATGCAATCCGAAAGTGTCGAAGGACCTTTGCGGGGATTGCTTCGTCTACAAGGTCTTCTCTAAATCTATTTGCTCCACACTTTGGACATACATGGAGATGCTCATATTTAAAGAGAATGCAATCATTCGGACAAGCATGGATTTTAGTATAATCCATTCCAATGGACTATAAAAGTTTTTTTGCATCTCCACGTGTTGGAGGCATGTCATTGCCCTCTGACAAAAATTGATCTTTAAGAAGCCTGCAATAAGCAATTAAAACGATATTAGTAAATAAAGTTATTTTGATACAACAATGAAAGCCAATTTGGTCTCCACTTACCTGAACAATTCAGTGACACTACTATTTGACCATCCATAAATGGATTGCAGATTGAGCATCGCGAGTGACACACGTAGTACAGATATCTTTGCTCCATTGTAAAGTGGTAAACGAGCTAGCCTTCGCAGGTTTTCATATTCTTCATCGACTTCTGATCATGGAAATTCTGTTGTGTCCATGAAACTCTCGACATCTTCTCCACCATCATGATCTTCGTCCATCTCATAAAATGCTTTGAGCATCTCTTCCATATGTTCATTCTGTGTAATATTATTAGTAATTGCTTGTACGTATATATACGCCTATTGCCCTAATGGGCTACTTATCTTTGTACATTCTCTAGTAATACATTCAGTATTGTGTGTTGTGCTCCAAGCTTCTTCTTCTTCCTTGTGTTGTTCGCGTGCTTCCGCAGACGTCTAACTCCAACAATTGGTATCAGAGCAGGTCGTCGCTTCATCTAGGGCGCCGTCGACACTCCTCCGTTTGTAGTCTCAGATTCGCATGAAATTTGGTGAGCATACTCAGGGTGTTTCAGAGATCAAAACGGCTTCGCTTTGTCGTGCCGAAATCACGATTTGAGCTCGTTTCGGCCTTCGAACGCACTATCGCAGTGCTTGTGCAGGCTATTTTTTCTTTTTGTGCCAAAGGTATATACCAGTTTTTGTTCGCCAGTTTAAGTGTCTCAAAGTCTGCTACAGGTCTAGCAGAACTCGTCTGGGCAGTTCCGTTCAACTTTTTGAGATACAGTCAATTTTCTGCATCAAGGTATTTTAGTCACCGGCCATGGCTCAAAGCAGTGATGTATTCCGTATGTTGGCTGTTGAGGATAAGTTGGATGGTACCAACTACCCATTATGGGTTTATATGATGTGACATGTATTGGTTGCAAAAGGACTGTGGAACATTATGCAGGGTGTTGAAAGACGTCCTGTTACACCTACAACTACAGGTACTGCAAATACAGGTGCTGCAGGTGCTGCAGCTGATGAAGATGGTGTCGAAGATGATATTGTGCAGATTCCTGTTCGTGCTGCTGTTTCTGTTGCACCTACTACAGAGCAGATTTGCTGGGATGGCAGAGATGCCCAGGCACATGCATTGATAGCTTTGTCTGTCAAACGTGCCATTATTTCTCACCTTCGCTCTTGCAAAACAGCAAAGGATGCTTGGGATACACTTACCACATTGTACCAAGCTAGGAATGAGGCTCGTGTTGCTTACCTCCGAAAACAGTTGGAGAGTGAGCACATGAATGAAGGTGATTCTATGGACAGTTTCCTAACGAAGATCAAAGATTTGAAGGAACAGTTGATTTCTGCTGATGAGGTTATACCAGATAGCTCACTTGTGCAGACCATTCTGAATGGTCTTCCTAACTCATATCAGAGTTTTGCTTCTACTCTTCGGTTGATGATGAAAGGCAATCCAAATGCCTTATCATTTGAGGAGTTAGTCTCTATTCTGTTGCAGGAAGATCAGTCCAGACAGAACAGGTCCATTATGCGAGTTGCAGATCAAGCTTTCCTGGCTAGTCAGAAGGGAAAAGGAAAATGGGGCTCTTCTACTAGTAAGCAAAAATCTGCAAATGCTGCACAATCGAAGAACCAGGATAAAGATGAGAAGAAATCAGAAAAGCAGAAATTGTTTTGCAAGTACTGTAAAGGAAATGATCATATCATAAAGAACTGTCCAAAACTGGCTGCTAAAGAGGCAAAGAAGAAAGAGGCTGGAATGGTTGTTGCAAAGGCCTCTACACCAAAAACAGAGTCTGCAAATCTTGTGCAGGAAGAAGAATGGGCGTTTACTACAGTCTGCAGTTTTGACCCATCTTCTCATGATGAGTGCATGTCTGCAATAGACTCAGATGTTTGGTATTTTGACAGTGGGGCAACCAAACATATTACCTCGCAGCACAGTTTCTTCTCTTCACTTGAGCCTGCCCCTATAGGGAATACTGTTACATGTGCCAACAACTCCTCTTATCCTGTTATGGGAGTTGGTAAGATCATTCTTACTACAGCTGATGGTAGTTCTTTCACTTTGTCAGATGCTTTATTTGTGCCAGGGATCAAAAAGAACCTGTTATCAGTTTCTGCATTAGCCAAGATTGGCTTGGTTGTGAAATTTGTTGATGACAGGTGTACAGTTCATGATCTCTCAAATGGCGATGTGATTATTGCTTCTGGCATTCTATGTCGTGGGCTGTATAAGCTCATAGACTATGAAAGATCTGTGAATGATTCGGCATGTGCAGTTCATGATTCTCAGGCTATGTCAGATGCAAAGCTTTGGCATGCACGCTTTGGTCATCTGAATTTTGCTAGTTTGCTACGCCTGCAAAAATCTGAAATGGTGTCCTCTTTGCCCAAACTTGAGGCACCCGGAAAACATGTTTGTGAAGGCTGTATTTTGGGCAAAATGCAGCGTTCCTCCTTTCCAAAAGATGGTTCAGTTCGGGCTACGCAGAAATTGCAGCTTGTACATAGTGATGTCTATGGTCCTATGCAGACACCCTCTTTTGGAAATTACCTTCACTTCGTGACTTTCATTGATGATTTTTCCAGGCATGCATGGGTATATCCACTCAAAGCAAAGTCCGAAGTGTTCATGTGCTTCAAACAGTTTTTGGTTTTGGCTGAAAATCTGTCAGCATGTAAAATGGGCACCCTCTGTTCTGATCGAGGGGGGGAATATATGTCTTCAGATTTTAATGCATTTCTGGCTGAACGTGGGATAAAACACCAGTGTACAGTGCCGTATACACCTCAACAGAATGGAGTTGCTGAACGAAAGAACAGGTCACTCATGGAGATGGCGAGGTGCATGGTCAAGAGTCAGGCTTTACCACATAGTTTCTGGCTTGAGGCTGTCATGTGTGCAGCATATGTACTGAACAGGTGTCCCACTAAAGCACTGCAATCTATCACTCCATATGAGGCTTGGCATGAACGCAAGCCATCTGTTGCTCATCTGCGTGTTTTTGGTTGTTTGGCATATGCATTAGTGCTTGAACAACATCGCAGAAAATTGGATGATAAGGCACTAAAATGTATTTTTGTTGGGTACAGTTCTGAAAGTAAAGGCTATCGTCTGTATCATTCACAGACTAAACGCATTCTGGTTAGCCGTGATGTTGTATTTGTGGAAGATGCTGTTCAGCCATTGCTTTCATGTACTAAGGAGACATCTGTTAGCTCCAAAGACATGTATGATACTTTGATGCCTCTTTTTACAGGTGGGCAGTCTAGTGCTGGTCCTAATGAGGCAACTTCTCAGCCTTTGCAGGTTTCATATGATGATGCACATCATTCCATTTCTGATGCAGATTTACATGATGCACTTGTTGATGAGAGAGCTGATATTGAGCAGGCAAAAACTATGCCAAAATGGCTGGTGCAGACTTTGCGTGACAGCAAATTAGATGCACCTTTGTCATATCGTACTCGTTCAGGCTCTCATAGTGCCTCCTTTGCATCAGATTGCTATGCTATGGCTGTGTCTAGTCTCTGTGATGAGAATGAGCCTGTTTCTTTTGATGAAGCACAGAATTCAGAAAATTGGATGGTTGCTATGCAATCTGAATATGATGCTATAATGAAGAATGGTACATGGTCTTTATGTGACTTGCCTCCAGGCAAGAAGGCCATTGGCACTAAGTGGGTATACAAGCTGAAGCGTAAACCTAATGGTACAGTTGACAGGTATAAGGCTAGGCTTGTTGCAAAGGGTTATGCACAGGAAAGAGGCATTGATTTTGATGAGACCTTTGCACCTACATGTCGTATGACTACTGTTCGGAGCATCTGTGCACTTGCAGCCCATCATGGTTGGAATGTACACCAGTTGGACATTAAAACTGCATTTCTGAATGGTGATTTGCATGAAGAAGTGTATGTTTTTCAGCCCCATGGCTTTGTGCAAAAAGGGCATGAAAACCAGGTTTGCAGGTTAAAGAAGGCATTATATGGTTTAAAGCAAGCACCACGTGCTTGGTATGAGAAGATACATGCCTATCTGGTTGCACATGGTTTTGAGAAAAATCCAATTGAAAGCACCTTATATGTTAAGCGTGCTAATGATGTGCTTCTGATCATTGTTGTCTATGTTGATGACATGCTGCTCACTGGTCCTATTGAGACACATATTGCTGATTTTAAGGCTGATTTGCATGCCTCATTTGAGATGTCTGATTTGGGGCATTTGCATCACTATTTGGGAATTCAGTTTATGCAAGTTGATGGTGGAATGGCTTTGTGTCAAACGAAATATATTGACACATTATTGCAGCGTTTTGGCCTTGAAGACTGTAAGCCTATTGCCACTCCTATGGAGACAGGTTTACGATTGAGTCTTCATGATGCTGGAGATGCATTTGATGCTGTTCTCTATCAGTAGGCTGTTGGATGCTTGATTTACTTATGCATTACTCGGCCAGACATTCAGTTTGCTGTCTCACAGATGAGCAGGTTTATGCATTGCCCAGGAGTCACGCATTGGAAGGCGGTTAAGCACATCTTTCACTACTTGAGTGGTACTCGGCTACTTGGATTGTTTTATCCCAAGGGGGGATCACTACCGCCAGATTTGCATGCTTTTTTTGACTCAGATTGGGCTGGTTGCTATGACACTCGTGTGTCCACCAGTGGTTTTTGCTTCATGATTGGTAGCTCATGTATATCTTGGTTGAGTAAGAAGCAGCCTACTGTGGCCACTTCCAGTTGTGAGGCTGAGTATAGGGCAACTTTCACAGCGACTGTTGAGTGTGTGTGGCTCAGACGCCTTATGGATGATTTGGGTGTTGGCCAGTCTTCTGCCACCACCATCTTCACTGACAGTCAGAGCGCATTGGCAGTTGCGAGGAACCCTGTGTTCTATGCTCGCACTAAGCACATTGAGGTGCATTATCACTATGTCAGGGAGATGTTCTTTGCTGGGGAGATCAGCTTGGCATATGTGCCCACGCAGGAGAACATTACAGACCTTTTCACGAAGGCTCTGCCTAGGGAGAAGTTTGAAGCTTTCCGCAAAGCTTTGGGCTTACTTCCTTTTGTGGAGTGATTTCCACATAGCTTGGCACTTCCTTATACATGAGTGCCAACTCCTTGTTCACCGCATCACTCCCAGGGGGGATTTGTTGATATATTTAGGTAGTGATGTGTGTGAACACACTAGGACCGCCGTGGCACTTTTTTCCCTCTTTAGGAGGTTTTTTTCCCCCGGCTTGTATATACGCCTATTGCCCTAATGGGCTACTTATCTTTGTACATTCTCTAGTAATACATTCAGTATTGTGTGTTGTGCTCCAAGCTTCTTCTTCTTCCTTGTGCTGTTCGCGTGCTTCCACAGACGTCTAACTCCAACAGTATAAGTCCTTCTTTGTTCTCTTTTGTCCACAAGAGGTTACCGGTGCAATGTCATTTGGTTCCATCTGCTCACCTGGGGGACCATGCGAATGGCAGCGTAGGTTTTCTAGTCGACTCCTATCAAAGGATCCATACTCTCTAACATGTGCAGTACAAATCTATCGTTTTCGATAAATTTGATACTTGCACTGAGTACAACGACATGCCATTCTCTCCTCCGGATCCAAAGAAGCCATCTGCTACAATATGGACATTTTAGATCATTTGTTTTTTTATTAAACCTAAAAATCTTACTCCTAAAGACTTAAACCTGAAATACTAAAACCTAAATACTTAAACACATAAAAAAACCTAAAACCCTAATATATATATATTTAATTAAATTATTTAAAATACTAGTACTTTGTATATTTATTTGTCTATATAATTATCCTATTATATATATATATATATATATTTATTTATTTATTCAGATTTTTTCCTTAAACCCTAAAACCCTAAAACCATAATCCTAATCCTAAAAACCTAAAAGCCTAATCCTAAAACCCTATTATATATATATTTATTTATATATTCAATTTTTTTCTTAATTAATCCTATTTCTATATATTTAATTATATATATTTAATTATATATATTTAATTAAATTATTCAAAACACTAATACTTTTTATATTTAATTATCTATATAATTATTCTATTATATATATATATATTCATTTAGTGACATTTATTTCTTAAACCCTAAAACCCTAAAACCCTAATCCTAATCCTAAAAACCTAAAACCTAATCCTAATCCTAAAAACCTAAAACCCTATTTTATATATATATTTATTTATATATTCATATTTTTTTCTTAATTAATCCTATTTTTATATATTTAATTATATATATTTAATTAAATTATTTAAAACACTAGTACTTTTTATATTAATTTATCTATATAATTATCCTATTTTATATATATGTTTATTTGTATATTCAAATTTTTTCCTTAAACCCTAAAACCCTAATCCTAATCCTAAAAACCTAAAACCCTAATCCTAAAACCTTAATCCTAATCCTAAAAACCTAAAACCCTATTTTTTATATATATTTATTTATATATTCAGATTTTTTCTTAATTAATCCTATTTTTATATATTTAATTATATATATTTAATTAAATTATTTAAAACACTAGTACTTTTTATATTTATTTATCTATATAATTATCCTATTTTATATATATATATTTATTTATTTATATATTCAGATTTTTTCTTTAATTTTTTTCTATATTTTCTCTTTATATAAATTAATTGACTTATATGTATGTCTAAACCATAAAACCCTAATCTTAAAGATCTAGACCTAAAATATGTATATTTCTGTATGCATGTGTATATACATGTATATATGTATTATATGGGTATGTGTATGTGTGTATATATGTTATGTAGGTGTTAAAACCCTAAAACCCTAATCAGAAAGACTTAGACTTAAACCTAAAATACTAAAACCTAAATACTTAAACACCTATAAAAATCTAAACCCCTAATCCTAAAACCCTAATCCTATTTTATATATACGTTTATTTATATATTCAGATTTTTTTCTTATGTTTTTCTATATTTTTTCTTAATATAAATGTAATTGAGTTATATGTATGCCTAAACCCTAAAACCCTAAAACCCTGATCTTAAATATCTAGACCTAAAATATGTATATTTCTGTATGTAGGTGTATATACATGTATGTATGTATTATATGTGTATGTCTATGTATGTGTAAATAGCGTAAAAACCCTAATCCTGTTTTTATATATTTGATGTAAAAAAAAACTTCAAAATCAAAAATTTATATATTTAATTAAAACACTAGCTTATGTGTGTGTATATGTATATGTGTATATGTGTGTGTGTATGTGTATGTATGCATATGTGTATATATGTGTGTGTATGTATGTTTGTATGCATGTGTGTGTATGTATGAATGTGTGTACATGTGTGTGTGTATATATGCATGTGTGTATATGTGTATGTGTGTGTATGTATGCATGCATGTGTGTATATGTGTATTTGTGTGTATGTATGCATGCATGTGTGTATATGTGTATGTATGTGTGTGTATGCATGCATGTGTGTATATGTGTGTGTATGTAAGCATGCATGTGTGTATATGTGTGTGTATGTAAGCATGCATGTGTGTACATGTATGTGTGTATGTATGCATGTGTAAATGTGTAGATGTGTAGATGTGTGTGTGTGTATGTGCGTCTGTATGTGTGTGTGTATGTATGCTCTATTTTCCTATGTGTATGTATGCATGTGTGTATATGTGTATGTGTGTGTATGTATGCATGCATGTGTGTATATGTGTATGTGTGTGTATGTATGCATGCATGTGTGTATATGTGTGTGCATGTATGTGTGTATGTGTGTGTGTGTATGTATGCATATGTGTATATATGTGTGTGTATGTATGTGTGTATGCATGTGTGTGTATGTATGCATGTATGTATATTTGTATGTATGTGTATGCATGCATGTGTGTATATGTGTGTGTATGTAAGCATGCATGTTTGTATATGTGTGTGTATGTAGGCATGCATGTGTGTACATGTATGTGTGTATGTATGCATGTGTAAATGTGTAGATGTGTGTGTGTGTATGTGTGTGTATCTATGCTCTATTTTCCTATGTGTATGTATGCATGTGTGTATATGTGTATGTGTGTGTATGTATGCATGTGTAAATGTGTAGATGTGTGTGTATGTGTGTGTGTATGCTCTATTTTCCTATCTCTATCTTCCTTTCTTTTCATCATTCTTTATCTCTCACTCTCTCTCTCTCTTTATCTCTCTCTTTCTCTCTCTCTCTCTCTCTCTCTCTCTTTCCCCCTCTCTCTCTCTCATCTCTCTCTCTCTCTTTCTCTCTCTATCAATAGAAAATAAAACAATCACTTACAAGTATGTCCTTCTTTTGGATCGTTGTTGTCAAAGCGTAATGTATGTCGTCTATCATCGAATTCCAAACAATCGACACCAAAGAACTTCTGGAAAATCAAAGAGAAGATAAATTATAAGACTTAAAGCATAGAGAAAGACAAAGGCTAATAGTACGCGCACTACTTACCAAGATCTGAGATCTAAAATGAGGGAGAGTCTGTGTGTAGAGAGAGAGATCTGTGTGTGTGTGTGCACAAGACAATGCAGTTCGCAATTCCCTTCGCGCGTGCAAGTTCGATAGAAGACAAACAGTACTCAAACATGCACAAAAAAGTGAAGTTTTACTCTTGGGTTCTCGGTATGTTTAAAACTCGGCCTCGATATGGGCGTCAGTAACTTCCAGTAAATTACCGACGCTTATACCGACGCCCATACCGACGTCTATACCGACACCCATACCGACGCTTATACCGAAGGTTGTGGGGCACACCGATGATCCGTTTAAAATGGTCATACCGACGGTCACTTGACTATCGGTATCTTAAAGTGAGCTTTTTCGACCTTTATACCGACGCCGCGAGTGACCGTCGGTATGAGCGGCGTCGGTATGCCCCTCATATGTTGTAGTGGATGGTGAAGTTCTTAGATTGCTTGGGATTCCTTTGGGATTTAATATCTCTTCTAAAAAAATATGGGATTGGGCTATGAGTAGATTTAGGCAAAGATTGTTTAAGTGATATTCATTGCAAAGTTCTTTCTCGAAGATTTTTTTTCAATATTTCTTAGCCATTTTATTCCTTCTAGTCTCACCTTTTTCTTTGCTTGTTGGAAACCTATCAAAAGGTAGATGTAGTAGGTTATTTCTTTTTCCAAAAGGTTTTATATAGGGAGGAAATGAATTTGTCTCCAGAATACCTAAAATAGCTTGGCATACTTTCTACCTTCCTAAGAGAGAAGGAGGCCCTAGATTATTTTTCAGAATGACTTTAGTTTGTCCATCAGACATCACAAATATTTTAAGTTTGTATTTTGCTCCTAAAAAAGCCCTATTTGAGAATGGAAAACTAGTTAGTGAAGATTATATTTTTGCTCTCACAATTTTGACTATTGGTTGCATACAGGTTTTAAAGTCCTTGACTAAGATTAGAGCTCAAAATTTCAGCAAATGTTTCTCCAACAAAGATCTGAGCCTGTCTATTGTTGCCAAGGATATTCATCATAAATTCATAAAGAATAGAGGCTTCATTAGAGACTTTATCCCAAAGCTCAACAAGGGATGGGATCTTTAGCGGAGTGCTAATCAATCGAGATGCAAGTTTCAATGCATTTGGGCCTTTCCTAGACACATTCAACACTAGTATTATAGTGCTTATCCATCATCAAGGTATATGGATTGGTAGCAAGGCAAAGAACCATGTATTAATGATGGGCTATGCTCATTTTGCATGGAATTTGAAGACCTTGCAACATCTTTTTAACAGTTGCGAAATTGCAAAGAAGTTTTGGAGTTTTCTTCATGGCTAAAATGACATTACTCAACCTCATAACCTGGCAGTTTGAGAAAATCTATTGGGTTCTTGTTTGCAGATATGATATTGCCTTTGGAACATCTCGAGAGGAGAAATCTTATGGTTTATTTGGAAAACCAAAAACTCTGTAGCAGTTAATGGTGGATGTAACAATCTCTTGTTCATTTGTATAAGTGGGCCTCAATTGCTTAACTTGCATAAAGGATGTTGCTTGATGGTTGTAAATTGTACTCTGTCATTCTTCTCCTCTTAATAAGTGGAGAGATCATCTCTTAGCCATGTATAGCCCCATCATATTGGATATATTATACTCTATCCTCTATCCTTAGGGTTGGTATTGTATGAAAACTTATCATTAATACCATACTTGTCCTCGTTTGGTAACAAAAAGGTAATAAATGAAGAGCATCTCTCTTATCATTGTAATGCACTACGTATCAATTTTTGTATGAAAAATACTTGTCTCTCCCATCAAGGGATGCTTGATTCCCCTTCTATGAGGCATGCACATCTTTTTTTTTTTTGAGCAAACAGAGAAAGAAGTGTAAATTGATGGAGTTTACAATTTTACAAGAGGTAAGATACCACCATATGGGCAGCCTCTAGTAACATTCAACCACAAGATGACCAACTCAGATGCAAGAGAAGACCATGTCTAGTGTTTCCAATGAATACAAAGAGAAAAGGGATTGTCTTCATTGATTGGGGAGAGCTTTTGAATACAATAGAAGGAGTATTTTCTCGCAAGGTATCTGTTATGTCTCTAATACATTTGTAGCCAATTCTTATGATACCTTGATGGAAAGCAAACCACAAGTCCTTCGAGGCACTCCTACCTTCAATCGAGATTTGAGCTCATTCTCTTTGGAATATATGACATGTACATCTTTTGTTTGTTTTCTCTTGGTTCAATACATTTTCCCAACAAAAATCTTTTTCTTTAAAAATACTGTAAAAGAGACGATGACATAAGACAAGAGTGTGCACTGAGCAGTGTAATCTGCCCCTTATTTATTATAAGTTTCTCTTTCAAAAAACGGTAGTACGTTGAGTTGACACGAGTTCGTAGTTTGTCATATGCGAAGGTTGGCGATGGCTTTACGAGGTTGCCCGATCCCGATTGCAAAGTTGCCATCCATCGGTTGTTGCGACAGAAGCAAACATGGAAGGATAAGGAAAAGGTGCGCTTCAACAACCTCATCCCTTCTGTTAGCAAAAAACAGTGCAGAAGATACTCTTTGCAGAAGCGTAGTCACAACTGGAGAGAGAGAGAGAGAGAGAGAGAGAGAGAGAGAGAGAGAGAGCAAAGCGGCTCTTTGAAACTTCAAAAGCCAGAAAGAGAGGGAAGGAAATGTGCAGTTCAAACCCGCTTTCGAAAAACCATCGACAAACACAGGATTTGACCAGCACATGAGGCTATTCGTACCAAACTTCATCTTATCGCCGCGGGAGACTCCATGGAAACTTGAGAAGCTCAAAATGACCTTTGCTACAACGTGAACGACTTCTCAGCTTCGCAAGAGACGCATGCTCTGTCGCCCCCCTCTGAGTGCGACATGCATGACATTCTATATATTATGCGAGAGTAGCATTCCGAAATGCCCTGCATGTCACATCACACACAGAGGAGTTCAAAAGGAAAAGAACTATGAAAGGAAACGAACAGTGCCAGCCCGAGCTCGATTACATGGTTTCATCCAAGCGCTCAAGTTCCGTTCCTTCTCTCACAGCTGTGTATCATGCAGAAGCCACATGGCGAGAGTATATGAGGCTCTATTGTGTACTTTCGCGTCTCACCTTTCTTCGCCCTCTTCGTCTTTCGTGTAATCTTCTTCTTTCTCGTAATCTTATTGCAGATGAAAGCTCTACATATGCTCGTTTTCTTTTCCGTGAGCTCTTCACATCTCGTCACCTTTTTCTTCTCTTCTTCGTCTGCGTGGGTAATTCGGTTAAGTCTCATTGCTGATGGAAGCTCTTTTTCGTGGGTAATCCTTACTGCTGATGGAAGCTCTTTACATTCAGCTTGTCGTGCATTATGCCTCTCGAGAGAGATGCTTGGATTGTCTGCCACAACTAAGTTGCAAATTGCAATACAGCTACATCTCGAGAGCGAGAGAAGATAGACGACAGGTTTTGCTGCGTGGAAGGTGATTATGCAGAGCTCCGCTTCTTTACCTCTTCGTGTCCTTAAGAGACGGAGCTAAGATTCTCGAAACATCTCTTTTTTTTTTTTTCCTTTGAGAAAAGAACAAATGAGATGTTTTTAAGAAAAAGAGTTACAAAAGTCAACATGGTCAAAAAAGTGAGAGCCATGTCATATCTAATAGCATATAAGCATACCTAATGGCACTTATGACAATTTTGTTGTACTTCGCTTTCCATCTCTTTAACTACGTTGTTTCTTGTTTTTTTTTCTATGACTTCCCCTATTTTTCTATATTAGCACTTTCCTGGCCCGAACCTATATATATTATAATCCTTTGGAGTGGCATTCTTGCTTATTTATGGCACAAACTTGCATTCAAAATCAAATTATCTGTTTGAAAGTACCCAATGGAATGTTCCGCCAAAAAAAAATTCTAAATTCTTCTCGGATTCTTCTCAATAAGTTGATCATGCATATCAGAGATCCATAGAATCTAAACATCAATGGTTGTGATGTTGCATCACAATAACAAGACAGAATCCAGAGTATATTCAATGGAGGGCTGGAAAAGAATAACAATAAATTGAATACCATGATAGCACAAACATTGTTCAAGGACTATTGTCAAAAAGGATGCTCGAAAGTTGATTGTGTTAGACATCGTGAACTTCATGGTTTCCAACTTTCAACTATCAAATCAAGATGATCAAGAAACATGGTTTTTTAGGACGACACAACATCTCCAATACCAAAAAAAAAACCCATTTCATTTGTCAAATATATTAGCTTACAAAGAGGGAAAATCTTGAAACGTGCATTTTAATAGAACATTTATCTTTTCTCGACACTCAAATTGTAGTATGGTATCAAAATATATGGTATCACACTATGTGCACAACATGCTCACGGGGGTAATGTATACCATAGCTGAGGCTCAAGCTCCTTATGCGTGCTTTGTGTCAAAAGACCATGGATGCTACAGAATCCATGGACTACGAGCAATGCTCCTTCAATTAGAACAAGTCTGCTTGTGCATGACTAGTTTATTACAATCTGAAAGTTGTACATGATATGAAAATATCTGCCATCACACTATGTGCACAACATGTTTATGGCGGTTAGTAGTGTGTACTGCATTTGAGGCTCAAGCTCCTTATGCCTGTGTCGTGCTAAAAAACCATAGATGCTCTGCACTCCACTGACCATGAGCAATGGTCCTTCAAACTTGTGTTTGTTGCGCAAACTTATGGGTTTGGAGCTCGCTATCAATGCTAGATGTTGCACACTCCATGGACCATGCACAATGGTCAACAATGAGCAAGCGAATCAGCAACGAATCATTCGTTGTACGTCCTCCATGAGCAATGACTCAATGATCCTCTTTCAACTCCATGAGCAATGGTGCAATGAACCTCTCGCACATTGCAACTCCAAGCAATGAGCAACATTCCTCTTATAAGTCCAGTCTACACATTACATGCTCCGTAAGGACTCCACAGTGCATGTTGCACAAGCAAGTGAGTTAAGAATCCATAGCCACGACTTAGACAAAAACTTCAATGCTCATTCCATGATCCCGAATATCACACTCATTCATGAATAGTTAAGACTCAAGAATGAACAAACCCTTGAACAAAAGATTTTGTACAAGAACTTTCTGAAAGCTTTGGATATTTCTTGATGAAAAAAGTATAGTTCATGATCTGTCAAATGCCAATGTCATTATTGCTTCTAGCATTTTACGGCGTGGGCTCTATAAGCTCATAGACTATAAAAAACATATGAATGATTCAACATGTATAGTACATGATTCTCAGGTTATGTCAGGTGCAAAGATTTGGCATGCACCCTTTGGTTATCTTAATTTTGCTAGTTTGTTACGTGTACAAAAATCTGGAATAGTTTCCTCTCTACCCAAAAATCTGGAATAGTTTCCTCTCTACCCAAACTTGAGGCAGCTAGTAAACATGTTTGCGAAGGCTGTATTTTGGGCAAAATGCAACATTCCTCATTCCCAAAAGATGGTTCTGTATGAGCCACTCAGAAATTACACCTTGTTCATAGTGATGTCTGTGATCCTATGTAGACACCCTCCTTTGTGAACTATCTTTACCTCATGACTTTGATTGATAATTTTTCCAGGCATGCATGAGCATATCCATTGAAAGAAAAGTCCGAAGTGTTTATGTGCTTCAAAGAGTTTCTAGTTTTGGCTAAAAATTTGTTAGCATGTAAAATGGGCACACTATGTTCTGATCGACAGGGGGAATACATGTCTTCTGACTTTAATGCATTTCAGTGGGATAAAACATTAGTGTATTGTGCCGTATATACCTCAATAGAATGGAGTTGCTGAAAGGAAGAATAAGTCACTCATGGAGATGGCGAGATGTATGGTCAAGGGTCAAACTTTACCACATAGTTTTTGGCTTGAGGTTGTTATGTGTGCAACATATGTACTTAATAGGTGTTCCACTAAAGCATTGTAGTCTATTAGCCCATATGAGGCTTGGCATGATTGCAAGCCATTTGTAGCTCACCTGCGTGTCTTTGGTTGTCTGGCATATGCATTAGTTCTTGAACAACAACGCAGGAAATTGGATGATAAAGCAGTGAATTGTAGTTTTGTTAATGGATATAGTTCTGAAAGCAAAGGCTATCGTCTATATCATCCATAAAATAAACACATTTTGGTTAACCATGATGTTGTTTTTATGGAAGATGCTATTCAACCATTACTTTCATGTACTAAGGAGACATCAATTAGCTCCAAAGATGTGTATGACACTTTGCTCCCTCTTTTCACAGGTGGACACTCTAGTGCTGGTCAAAGTGAGGCGATTTCTCAAATTATACAGGTTTCACATGATGATGCAGATCATTTCATTTATGATGCAGATTTACATGATGCACTCGTTGATGAGAAAGCTGATATAGACAAGGCAAACACTATGCCCAAATGGTTGGTGCAAACTTTACAAGATAGCAAATTAGATGTAGCTCTGTCATATTTTACTAGTTCAAACCCTCATAGTGCTTGTTTTGCATCAGATTTCTATGCTATGACTGCCTCTAGTCTTTGCGATGAGAATGAGCATGTTTCCTTTGATGAAGAACAAAAATTCAAAAAATCGAAGAAATGATACCTAATATTTATATGCCCTCTTGCAAGAAGGCCATCGGCACTAAGTGGGTATACAAACTGAAGCATAAGCTTGATGGAATAGTTGATAGGCATAAGACTAGGCTCATTGCAAAGGGTTCTGCTCAAGAAAGAGGCATTGATTTTGATGAGACCTTTGCTCCTACATGCTGAATGACTATTGTTTGTAGCATATGTGCACTTGTAGCTCATCATTGTTGGAAGGTATATCAACTGGACATTAAAAATGCATTTTTGAATGGTGACTTGAAAAGGTGCATGTTTTTCAGCCCCATGGTTTTGTGCAGAAAGGGCATGAAAACAAAGTGTGCATGTTGAAAAAGGCATTATATGGTTTGAAGGAAGCATCATGTGCTTAGTATGAAAAGATACATGCCTACCTGATTGCACATGGTTTTGGGAACACTCCAACTATGAGAATCTTATATGTTAAGCATGTAGATGATGTGCTTCTGATCATTGTTGTCTATGTTGATGACATGCTACTCACTAGTCCTCATAAGAAGCATATTGCTAATTTTAAGGCTGATTTGCATGCCTCATTTGAGATGTCAAATTTGGGGCATTTGCATCACTACCGCCAGATTTGCATGCTTTTTTTTTAGTCTGACTGGGTAGATCATCCATATCCTGGTTGAGCAAGAAGCAGCCTATTGTGGCCACTTCTAGTTGTGGGGATGAGTATAGGGCAACTTTCAGAGCGACTGTTGAGTGTGTGTGGCTCAAATGCCTTGATATGGCTGATTTGGGTGTTGGTTAGTCTTTTGCCATCACCATCTTCACTAATAGTCAGAGCGCATTGGCAGTTTTGAGGAACCCTGTGTTCCATTCTTGCACTAAGCACATTGAGGTGGAGTATCATTATGCCAAGGAGAGGTTTTCTACTAGAGAGATCAATTTGTCATATGTGCCCACACAAGAGAACACTGTAGACCTTTTCACAAAGGCTCTGCCTAGGGCGAAGTTTGAAGCTTGCCACAAAGCTTTGGGCTTACTTCCTTTTGAGGATTGACTCCACATAGCTTGGCACTTCCTTTTACATGAGTGCCAACTCCTTGTTCACTGCATCATTCCCAAGGCATATTTGTTGATATATTTTGGTAGTGATGTGTGTGAGAAAACTAGGACCAACATGGCACTTTTTTCCCTCTTTAGGAGGTTATTTTGATGGCTTGTATATACACCTATAACCCTAACAGGTCACTTATCTTTGTAAATGCTCTTGGTAATACATTTAGTATTGTGTGTTGTGCTCTAAGCTTCTTCTTCTTCTTCTTCTTCCTTTTGTTGTTTGCGTGTTTCCATAGACCTCAAACTCCAACAAGAGTGTGCTTCTCTCCTCTTGGAGTCTCCATGCTCACAAAGTATCTTATGTAAGTTTCACATTACATTTCATAATCTAGTTTATCTTCTTTCATCATCATGTTTTTTTATTCTACTTTGAGTCTCCATCATTAATATAATATTTTGTGAGTTGGTTGAGTCATGGTTCTCAATATGGTATCAGAGCATACATTGTTTGTGTTTACATTCTTAGATATTGAATACTGTTATTTCCTAGTTAATTTTGTTAGACCTTCATGTCATTCTTTTCATTCCCTCACTCCCTTCCATATCTAATATGTCAAAGTGTAACGGTAAGCAATGATGCTCACCTACACTATCTATATTCGAATGTCAATTACAATATGTGACTATGATACAAACTCAGAATAACTGAATCTAGGCAAAAATAGGAACTAGATACAAGAGATTGTGTGCCTAAGAGGTATGAAGAGTGTGTGTGTGTGTGACTATGAATAATATTAATAGTTTAGAACTGTTATATAGCAAACCGAAATTCTGATTACCTAAGTAAAAAACTAGTGAATGAGCAAGTGGGAAGAAAAATAGACTTGTTACTCACAATAACTCAACAACTCATGCTGATGGTAAGCTCACATGAACTCCTCGAGATGTCTCTAGATGTAGAGCACACCTCCTCCAAGTGTATAAGAACACTCCCTCCAAGAGGGCCTCCACCATCTCCTCCTCGATCACCTCCAAGACTTGAGAGCAGCTTGAGATGATGCTTGAACAATGAGAAAGGCCTCAATTATATAGCCTTGTGTGCTCTCATGAAAAGCAACCACGATAAAACATAAAGCAAAATAAACTATGATCGTAATAAAAAAGCTTCTGCTAATTCACATTTTTTAATTTTGCCAGTTCATGCTTCTTAAAACAACTTTGTTTTCTTTTCAAAACATCACGCATGCAGCTATTGAGATTCAAACTTGTGCCTTCACTATGCAAGTTTTTTGCTTTATCCATTCCTCCCATGCTACTTTCTTGTAGAGAGTCTTATAAAGACTTTAACATATGTTGGTAGTTGAGTTGTTGGACCATATGAACATTGATTCCAACATTCTTCTATATTCCTTTTATGTAATAGAAGAAGAAGAAGAAGATTATTCTTCCTTGCCTCAATATGTGTGCTTCTCTTTGAGTGTGAGAGAGCTCTCTTCCTTATCTTCTTTCTCTTGACATGGTATTAGAGCTAGTGTGACTGTAGAGAGCTCATGGAGAAGGCCGACAATGAAGAGTATGCGAGATGGCATGAGAAAAGCGCCATTCACAAACAACCTCAGATTTCTACAAAATTTTGTGTGAAGGTAAAAGGCATCAAAATATTTTCAAAATTTTATCCCTTTAGGGTGACTCATTTCTTTCAGATTTTGGTTTCAGAGCCATCTCAATCTTTGTTTCGAGCTCGTAAGGTGGGGCCCATGAAAAAACCGAGTTTGCAAAACTATAACTTTTCTTCTATTCAGCAATACTCAAATATTCAAAATCTATAAATTCAAGTGATTTCATGTACTATTGATACACAAAAACTGTGTTTTTTTGAGATTGGACTATCATGTCATAGTGTGACAATGTTCAAGTAGAGGTACTACTTTTAGTTGCAATGTTGCGAATTTTTGTAGAAATGGTAAATACCAATGGAATGAGTGAGCTTATGAGGGACAAACCGGGCAAGAAAAAATTCCATGATTGGAGATTCAAAATGAGGAATTTACTAATGGGGAAAAGGATACAGGAAGTACATCAATGGAAAGAACAAAAATAATTCGTAGTTAATAGAGAGGAATCAGATTGTAGACCACTTAAGAGCATATGAAGAATGGATTCAAGGAGCACGGAAGGTAATGTAATGGCTATCTATTAGCATACAAGATAGCATGATTGGGCACATACAAGATAACAAGACTTTGGAAGAGGCTTGGAACAACTTGATCACATTGTATGAGAACAATACAAAGGCATGGAAATTGCAATGAAAGAATGAGATGCATACAATGGAGAAGAAGAGCATGTCGGTAAGTGACTACACCCTAAAAAGAAAAAGCATATATGAGTCACTTGCATCTATTGGCATCAATGTAGATGATGATGATAAGGTGGAAGTGTGCCTTTGTGGTTTAGGAACTGCATATAACCAGTTCAGAACCTCTATTCAAACCAGGAAAAATATTTTGAATTTTATTGATTTGGTATCCATGCTGATAATTGAAGAAAAGAATCTTAGTGAGGACTCAAAACTCCCAAGAAAAACCTAGTTTTGAGCAGTTATTCTACTCTGGTAGAGAAAGAGGTAGAAATAGAGGTATCTAAAGTGAAAGAGGACACAATAGCGAAGAGCAAGGTCAACAACAAAATCATGCAGGAGATAGAGGACATTTTTGAGCTAGGGGGAGCCAAATAGACCGTAGAAATTTCCAAATTAAGGATTCAAGTAATGAGAGTTAAGGATGCTAGAATTGTGGCAAACCTAGGCACTTTGAAATTGATTGTAGGTTGAAGAATCAAAATAGCAGAAGGCAAGAAAACAACTATGCATCAGCATGTGCAAATGATTTGGAGAAGTTGTTAATGGTCTAACATCACATGATGAATATGATGTCCATTGATGTTTCAAAATCAAATGGTAATGTCCAGTATGCTGATTCACGTGCTTCAAATCACATGAACATTCATGCAGAATGGTTTAGTAGTTTGCAAAAATTACCAGTTCCTAGATATGTTGAAATAGGTGATGACACATGATATCCTATCGAGCATACACAAAACATAGCACTATCTATGGAGGACAAGAAGGTAAAACACCTTGTCGATGTGCTACATGTTCTGAATATAACAAAGAATCTGGTTTTAATTGGAAAAATGGTTGAATAGAGATTACAAGTGAGGTTCAATGCTAATGGTTTATATGTAGACAAAAGACAAGAAGTGGAAAGTCAAGAGGTGAGAGAAGATGAAGGGTAGGTGAAAAGTCCCATGCCCATATCTCTATATAAAGAGCTCATTTGGACGTGAAAATTTGTGGAGATGACAAGGAGATGGTGTAGAAGCATATGCGAGTCTCTCACCGATGGACATCAGAAGGTACCTCATTTGGATGCTAGAAGGCACAAAGGTATTCCAATCGCATACCTTCTCTATACATAGTCACCTTGTGAAGGTCATATCTCTCTATATACTTATCCAATTAATGCATCTGATATCTTGTTGGAAAGCTTATCTCTTGTACTTTTTGTATCGCAAATATCTTTGTCAGATGATTCTCTAATAGTGATTGGGAATATTTCTTGTGAACCTCAGTTTTTTACTTAACCTGAGATGACAGGTAGTCTATCTTTGAACAGTCGGTTGCCTGGTCAAATGAGTCCAAGATTATAGCTCGATTGCAAGCGAAGACCGATCAGAGATTATAGCTCGATTGCAAGCAGAGACCGATCAGAGCTCGATTAAACCAAGGTTAAAGACTAGAGTGGTGAACTAAAAAGATAGAGTATTTTGACTACGAAAGTGGAGGAAAGATTGGCGGTTCGGAATTCAGAATTTATAGCATTCGAAGAAAGATTACAAATAGTTCAAGAGACTCTGGATACTGCACAAGCTCAAGTTGCGAGAATTATTGAGTTAGCAAAGCAAGTAGCCCAATGGAAGCAGCACTGTGTGGATGCTAACCTCGTGTTGGCAGATAAAGAAGTAGAGGTGGAGAAGCTTCGGAAGGAGGCAAAAATTTTGGAAATTTCTTGTCAGGCTAGAGTAGAAGAACTAACGAAGGATACTGTGGAGATTCAGACTAAACTAACTGAGGCTACCTTAGCTTTTGATAAATTGATAGAAGGATTGCAACAAAAATTTCTGGAATTAGAAGTTTCTACAATTAGTAATAAAAGCCTTAGTCAACAAGCCTTAGAGCCTAAGAAGTTTTTTGAAGCAAAAATGCTCTTAGCCAAAGAAAATCTTAGGGATATGTTCAATGAATTGCGCTATGATATAGAGAGAATAATGTTTATGGAATTACAGAATCAAGATGATGATCTGTAAATTTTGTGTAATTTTGTACTTAGTGGGTTCAGATCCACCGTGCGTGCCAATGTTAGCAGTCGGTGTGGTCGGGCTATTATTTGTAATTTCAACTTTTGTAATAATGGAGATGTCATGAGTTTCCAGAATAATGGAGGTTTGGAATGGTGTGAAGTTCATCCTTACTTTCTTTATGATATGTGGAGACGGGTCTTCAACTGGTTTTTCCGCATTCCGGACTTGACGATTACGAAAATGTTGATACGCAGAGTAGTGAAGGAAATGGATATACAGAACGGAGAATCCTTGTAATTACAAATGATATAATGAAATTACTCCTCTATTTCTGAAACGAATGTCTTTTGTATTGTGTAGCTAATGATTCTAAACTGTTTACAAATGTTTTATCTGTGCTAACTCATATCGGAGTATGGAATAGAAACACATGTTTACGAATAGTAATATTCGTGAATCCTCATTCTTGAACCTATTACTTGGGTGCTGTTAGTATTACGGCGAGCAATGTCCAAACAGTCTTTAGAAACAGAGGATTCAATTGGCTAAACAAGTTGGAATAGTAAAAATGAAATTTGCAAATTAAATCACACAATAGCTGAAACAAAGATACAGAAAATGAAGTAAGTTGGAAACATTATCCTAATGAAGGATTCAGGTTGTCCCTATCAAATGGTCAATGTGCTCAAAAGAAAGATAGATCAAATGAAGTGCAATACAATTGGAGATTGTGGAGAGCAAAGAACTTCCATCTGTCATCATATCCAAGCTCAAGGCCTATCAATTGCAAAACTAAAGCTTTGTGCATCACCTAGAACTTGCAAAATTTGTCTAGGTTGGACATAGCCTTCTCGTACCATTTTTTTTCTTAAGTTTTATTAGTTTTCATCAATTTTCATGCTTAATCTTTGAGGTTTTTATGCAATTTAAAAGCCATTTTCCAGCCCTTTTCATGAACCATTTTCTAGAAAACTGTGAGGAACTTTCAAGAAAGTTTTAGAATTTTTTCGATTTTTTTTTCATCTTTTTTCATGTCATTTTTCTTGATAACCTAGCGGAAAAAGGAAGCTCTCTGTGGTTTTGAGTGAGATAAGTGGTCTAGAAATTTAGGGAATTTTTTGAGAATTCTTTTTTATTTATTTCAATTTTTTTGAATTTTTTGTATTTTTATTTGGATTTTTATCTATTTTTAAGGTATAAAAAAAAGAGCATCTCTCTCTACTTTCTCTCTCTACTTTATCCCTCTACTTTCTCTCTCTATCTCTCTCTTATCTCTCTTTTCCCCCCCTCCTCCCCTTCCCCCCCTCTCCCCCCCTCCTCCCCCCCCCCCCTTCACCCCTCCCCACACCCCCTGCCCACCATAGGATAATTTTATCCGATGGTGTGGCATAAATATTTATTTTATTTTTATTGGGAAAAATGCTTTTAGCTCTGGATTGTGCCTCGGATAGCCGTTTCTTTCAAATTTGGGATCATTTAATGTTTCTTGACACTGGCAAGTCATTTTTTCCATTAAGTTCATGAAAATCCTAACGTTTCACCTATGTTTGGTCCAAAACCACATGTTTTATGCACATATCTCACATTCTTTTTATTTTGAAGATGGTCCACATGGTCTATTATCACCTATTTTTACACATGTTTCATATTTTTCCATATGCACCATATGCCGCTTTCATGTTTTATTATTTTGGCCTTCTCTAGAGCCCCTGCTCCTACTCCCTACCCATCCCTTTATCCTTCTAACCAGCCCCACACTTACCCCTCCTTATCCTATCCCTCTTGGCCCTTCAGCCCTCCCTAACCTTTCCTTCCTACCCTTCATTCTCCAGCTACTACTTCTTGAATGCAAAATTTCTAGTTTTAGTTCTTCCCTAGTGATTGTGCTTGATTGCTCTTGGTGGACTTGGTAGCTGCTCAAATGTCCTTTTGAAGTTTGTGTGTAGAGGTATCAAAGTGAAATTCTCTGCTCAGGGTTTGGCAATTAGCTCTCTTGGACAGAGAGCCCATTAGGTGGTGGGCAACTATTGAGGCCAAAGTCAACATGGTCAAATTCAAAGGGTTCAAAGTTCAATTGTCAAGGTGCACAGGTAGTGCACAATCAATTTGTTCACAATGGTTATGTTTTGCACAAAGTGGATGCAGGTTGTATATCATCTTTCTGTAAGTTTCAAGGGTCTTAAAGATGTTTGGAAGGTTTAGGTGAACCCCCAAACTTCTCCACTAATTTGTTGCTCTAGAAAGCTGTAATAGCTGGTGATACAACTCCCACAACACTGATAGTCAGATTTCCATGATACTTGTAGATCACAAGTGAACTATTGAAGGAAATTTTTGGTTTTTATAACCCTGGGCTAACCCAAGGATAAGAGGTATTGAAATGATTTTTTCTTGGGATTTTGGGGGATCTACCTACCTACTCTTCTCCTAGTACTTCCTCTATACTCTCTACTCCTACTCACTCACTCTCACTCCCCCTAGGTCCACCAACTTACTACACACACTTTCTAAGTGTGAATTAATAAGTGCAATGAGAAATGACTCACCAAAGCAGAGTACTCACCTCTTCACAACTCGTAGCTTCACCTACAAGCTCTTAGCATGACGCAAGTACCTTGGTTGGACTCATACTTACCCAGCAACGGTGTCAAAAAACATGTGTACCTAAGTGTTGACTGAGGGACTTGTGACCAAAGAGAGTATTCCTCTATCACCAGCAAATACATATCGTGGGGATGTTCACACATTTAAAATATCAATCCGAAAAGTATCTTGAACCTAATCGAGTGTATGAAGACATGCACTTACACAATGGTCAATGAAGTGGAATAGCTATCGTTACATGCAGATGAGTGCCATCACTCACATTCATGACTTACAGAAGTGGAAATGGTGTCATGATACATGAATCAGTAGTAAGCACAAAAATGTATTTTTCTCTCAGCTCCAAACTTGGAATATGGTAAATAGCTAGTTCATTTCAAATCTCTTGACGAGACACTTCCAATGGTAGTCCTCTTGTCCAATTCTAACAAACTTATCTCAAGTTATGGGAAAAAATCCGAGTTGTGCAACTCACCTAGTCTCAGCACACACCTCCTCATGCTTCACACACACATTACACACTTCAAAAAAGCAATTAAATGGATAGATAACACTTCCATGCACTCAATTCAAGCTACAATCACACATGCAAGCTCACAAGCAAGGAGATACAAGAGGAAGAAGAGTAAAATTCGAAAATTTGAGTTCTCCTTTACTCACAATGGCAAAAAGTCCTCTACAAGTGTCACTAGGTGACTTATATACATGTGCCCTAAAAATGGTCCTTCCACACAGCAGACCGGCACTTTATTGGAAAACTCTAATCTCGTACTATGTTACCAAGATTATGATACAAAGTTTGGGATTTATGCATCCAAAGGACTCCTCTAGTGCATTTACATGGCTTTATGAGGTTTTCATAGAAATTTGAAGAAGAAAATTGATGCCCATAATTGAAAATTTTTGGGGGCTCCTTTTTTGTGTCCCTTTTCTCTGTAACACTCTCCCCCTCTTTGTCTCTGTTGTCCCTTGAAAGGCTTGGCTTCCTGTTCCTAGCTTTGTGTCTATAGTAGCTCTGGTTCCTTATTAATTGATAGCATCTTTATAGTTGACCACTGCTAGCTCCTGTGGAAGATGTGAAGGTGTAGATTACCAGTGGTCAAGGAACTCATCAAAATTCGAGACGTGGTGCATTGGTTTTGGCATGTTTATTTCTTCTCACCACACGCACACAACATCGAAGGTGACTTTGATATTATTCACCTTTCACGAGAGTTCAACGTCCTCATTAGAGTTCTTGAGCATCCAAATGGTCTAAGCTTTTATTTATTATTTGTTGTGCTCTCGTCCTTTCTATTTCTCGTTATAGCCTCATGCATGTGAAGCCTGATACATGCCCTTGTGGGCCTTTGGGCAGAGGGTGATTCTTTGTATTGATCCGTTTTTCTTTTTTATTTTCTTTTTCTTTGTCTCTTTGCTTGATTCTCTTGTCTCTCTTCCCACATTTTTTCCCAATCATGATATTATGTTTTGACTATAGGAAGATGATAAGAGTTATAAACTATTCAAGTTTTGATTGATTTGATTATTTATTTTACGAGAAACCATTTCATTTTTGTACATTAGACTTGTATAAAGCTTATTAACCTATACTAAATGTTACTGTTAGTGTCCATGTGAAAGCCAAATGGCCACCGGACACTTCTTTGTATATGTTCTTTAATAAAACATATAGTGGCCTAGTCAGTCACAAACTGTAAGTTTGACCGCATTTGTAACACCTAAGAAGTGTGTGTTCGTGCTCCCTTTGTACTGTGTTTTTTGCGTATTATGTAGCCTCTATGTAGAGTACTATGCACAGCCCTAGGAGCTCAGTTTTGTGCTCCGAGGATATCATCGTGGAGCTCTTGAGAAGTAGAGTGCACTATGGTGCATCACCATCAAAACACTTCACTATTATCAGAGTATTTCGACACAAAATATTTGCTCCTTTTGTGCAAGCAAAGTAAGCACTTACCCACCCACCCAAGGCTTACAACTAGAATGGCGACCAAGGCATAGACCTTGGCATACCTTGTCATCCGAGTCACAAAAGTCACTGTTGGTAGCATTGGCTGCACCTGAAGGAGGAACTCAATGATCAAGGAAGATAGAGGTTCCTGGTACTTCCCAGGAGGTCACCCATCCTAGTACTATTCCCCCTGGAGCTCGCTAAACAATGGCAATCTCTTGCCACTAAGCTACTCTCTTGTGGAGTTTGAAGAAGGGGAAAGAATTAGGGTAACATTACCTTGAACATGTTTTCATCCCTCAAAGCTTCATTCTTTGCTTTCAAATCCTATTTTTGAAGCATTTTTGCAGTGTCTTTTCGAGCCACTTTGGAGTACTTTTGCACATATTTCTCTTCACACAGGTCCAAGAACATCAAGAAGAGTGTTCTTTGTACTTCTCGACAATAAACATCAAGTTTTGGGGATGTTTTTTCAGCCACACTTGTAAAACTACAAGTATCTCAAAAGCTTTCCAGTTTTGGTGGGAGCAGCCGCAGCAAATTTATGCAAGCTTTTGAGCCTAAAACATCAGATTTGATAGACACTTGCAGGTGTTGTTGGATAGTTTTTGGGCTATACATTCAGCCTTTTAGTGTCATTTTACATCACATATTGAGCACATACACATCATGCATGCTTCTTTGGATACTGCATATGTACGTCCATGTGGTCATTGATATAGCCGTTATGTTTTTGCATAAATCCTTTTGCATTTGATAAACAGGTCGTGGTGAGGTTTTCTTAACTGGGAGACACCCAGATGTCGGGGTCTCTTTGGTGATGCAGGTGGAAAACTTACCCAGCCTCACCATAGGAGATGTATAATAGTTGTTCATAGGTGCTTGATAAGCCTAGTTGGCTTCTATTAGGTAACTGATTATATGTAGTGGAGTCTATGATTCACTATGCAGGTAAACATGTAAGTACTTGCAGTTTTATGATATTTGACACTGGTCATATGCTCATTTTGCAGAGGATACTCTGGAAAAATGTTTCCAGATTTTTGGCTTTGTCAACTATACAATGGTCGATTTACTCCTTGGTACACTTACTCATTGGTGTTTAGACTCTTCTAGCTCCATTATCATTCTATTATGTTATCTACCATCATGGCATCAGAGGTCTTGGGCACATCAAGTGGATTAAGATCTAGTGCCAGTGTGTTGAGGAGGAAGTATAACTTGCAGGGCAAAGACCATTTTGAGATCCAAAAATTTGATGGCACACACTTTGCTCTATGGAAGAATCAGATTAAAGATGTGCTAATTCAAAGGAGGCAATGGAAGCCAGTAAATGGAATTTCAAAGAAGCCCGTTGACATGGATGAAGATGATTGGGATGAGTTAGATGAAATGGCCAAGTCTACCATTCACTTGCATCTGGTAGATAATGTTTACTTTACAATATTAGATCGTGAAAGTGCAAAAGTGCTTTTGAAGAAGTTATGCAATACATATGAAAAAGAGACAACATGAAATAAAGTGTATCTGATGAGAAAATTATATGACCTTTGCATGGACATAGATAGTGTTGCTGCTCATCTAAATGATTTTGATGCTATATTCTCCCAGTTACATGCTTAGAAAATGGATATGGATAATGAAATGAAAGCAGTATTACTATTATGCACCTTGCCATCATCATGGGATACATTTTGCACAGCTATTAGCAATAGTGCACCTGGTGGTAAACTCGTCTATGATGACATATGTGGAGCACTCTTGAGTGAGGAGATTCGTAGAAAATCTATGGTTGGCACTTATAGTGGAGATGCATATAATGTTCGTGATTCTTACCAAGGAAAGAATCAGCAACATGGCAGGAGCAAGAACAAGGAAAAGAACGGTCAACAAAATAAGAGTAGAAGTAAATCAAGGAAGTTGGATATTGAATGCCATTTTCTATCATAAGAAAGCACACATGAAGGAAGACTCTTATGCATTAAAGAATGCTAAAGGTAAAGTCAAAAATGTTGATGGGCATGTTAAACAGTTACCTGCACCATCTACTTCAATTGTGAAGATTGAAGAAGTCAATGTTATCTCTGATGATGTTGATGTGCTGACACATGAAAGTGCTATGCCAACTGAGGCTCTTATGGCTGATTCTTTTTCCCACACATGGATGCTAGATTCTAGTGCTTCTTTCCATGTGACATCATACAGAGAATGGTTCTCTAATTATGTATCAAAGTCTCTTTGCGCCGTGAGACTTGGTGACTCTTACTAGTGTGACATTGTGGGGATTGGAGATGCGGTTATGCAGTTCATTAATGGTTCAAAATTTACTATGCATAGTGTATGCCATGTAGTTTGATGTCAGTTGGTCAACTTGATGACCTTGGTTACAACGTGGTATTCTATGCTGAGTCCTTTCGTATATCAAAGGGCAACATGGTTATTGCAAAAGGAAGCAAAGTTAGCTCACTTTATCTTTTATTTGTATCACAGAAAGAACACTTGTTAGCTGTTACTGGATAGCCTATGGCTTGTATTTCGCATAGTCATTTGGGCCATATATCTTGTATTGGAATGGAAAATCTTTCTCCTTATGGCTACTTACCTGTGTTATTTTTCTATGATTTTTCATTTTATTAGCATTATCAATATGGAAAACAAACCAGAAATGTGCATAGAATGCACATTGACTCTTCAATTTAGCCTTTAGATCTCATTCATATAGATGTGTGTGGTCCTATGCCCACTAGGTCCTTAGGTGGTTCTCTTTACTTTGTCACTTTCATAGATGATGCTACTAGAAAAGTTTGGGTATATCATATCAAATCCAAGGATGAGGTATTCCCTACTTTTAGAAAATGGCTTGCTTTAGTTGAGACTCAAAAAGGAACAAAGCTTAAGGCTTTATGTTCAGATAATGTGGGTGAGTGTACCTCACATGAATTCAACCTTTTCTATCAGTGTAGAGGGATTTGTAGAGAGTTTACAACTCCTTATACCCTAGTACAAAATGGTGTAGCTGAAAGGATGAATAGAACTATTCAAGATAGAGTAGTTTATATGTTGCATCATGCAAACCTCTCACAAGGCTTTTGGTAGAAGCAGTATTGATTGCAGTTCATGTGATTAACCTTTCATCTAGTACTTCCAAAGGTATGAAAGTAGCACAAGAGATATGGACAACGAAGCCACCATATTATAATCATCTTTGAGTTTTTGGGTGTGAAGCATATGTTCATATACCTCAAAACCTTAGAAAAAAGTTGGACCATAAGTCAAAGAAATGCATTTTTCTTTGATGGCGCTACTTGAATGTGACAAACATGCTTCAAGTTATAAGCAAAATATTGAATGGCGGAAAACATCAACACCTGCTCAACAACTCCTCAAGTCTCACACATGCACTACTGCAGTTCACACATGAAGAGAAGGGGTAGACAACAGTCCTACACACACACTTCAAGCAAGAATCACACACATAAGCTCTTGGAGAAGAAGATAATCAGCAGGAAAGAGGAAAATTTGAAAATCAGCTTCAGTTCTCACAATGGCAAAAAGTCCTTTACAAGAGTCACCAAGTGACTTATATACATGTGCCCTAAAATTGGTCCTTTCACACAAGAGACTAACACTTTTATTTGAATAACACTACTTTCCTACCATGTTACAAGGATAATGTTACAATAATTGGGATTCATGCATCTAGAGGACTCCTCTAGTTCATTTACATGGCTTCATGAGGTTTTCATAGGAACTTGAAGAAGAATATTTATGCCCATAATTTGAAAATTTTTGGGGCCCCTTTTCTGTGCTCCTTTTCTCTGCAACACTCTCCCCCTCTTTGTCTCTATTGTCCCTTGAAGAGCTTTGTTTGTGGTCTGTCTCTTTGTGTGCAAAATGGGTCTAGTCCTTCATCTTTGTAGTTGACCACTGCCAACACCGAGTGGTTGAGGAAGCCTTCTAGACTTTCAGAAAATTTGTTACTTTATCCAATCCTAAGTCCCATGCTTATGTCTTCCCTTTGGTATTCCTTACATTCATATCTGAGGGTAGTTGTGTTATCATTGATGCATGTTAAGTTCTTTTCCACCGCACGCACCTATGGTTAAGAATGAGACTATCTTAGTCAATGTTTTCTGCTTTTTAACCTCTACCCCTTTCTAACTTTTGGCCTTTAAATAAATCTTTGTTCTCACATATGTGGCCCTGTTGTATTGCTTAAGGTTGTTTACTTCTTTCCACTCCACGCAGCATTTGGTAAGCACTGCATTTTGTATTTTGGTTGATGCTTCAAAGGCCCTCTGTTTAATCTTTGTTCACACACTTTGGGACCTCCTTCTTTTGCATTGCAGACTGATGCATGCCCCTACGGGGCTTTGGGCAGAGGGTGGGTTATATTCATTGGACATTTTTTCTTTTTTAAGTTTCTTCTTCTCTTACTTGATTCTCCTTCCACATGTCCCTCCTCTTGAACTCTAGTGTCCTTGACATGCTTTGACTTGTGACATGAGTATGTTTGAAGGCTATTTTCTCTCTTTGATTAAGCAGATTGGCTTCACATACCATGATTTCCTTCCATTGGGATGATTTTACTCCATCATTTGGTGTGTGATGATGATATGCAAAGAAGCTTAATTCATAGGCTAGCAATCGAGCATTAAGGTTGGAAGTCATTTTTAGAAAATTTTCTGAGTCCATTTTAAAAAATCCTGTGAAAAATGCCTCTAATTCGAATGTTTGCATATAAGTACTTGATAGGAACATTAAGCGGGAATATATGGCCATGATAGTAAGTGAGCTAGGTGTTACTGAGAGATCAAAAATTAACGCGTATGTGCCTTGGTTAATGCCGATGAAGTTCAAAAATGTGTATTGAGCATGTTTGAAGACCTTTAGAATTGCGAGTAGCATGTTCAACAACATACCTTGAGAGCCAAAATTCTATACTGCATACCATATATTCTTCAATAGGTAAGTAGTTGTGAGGCGGGCTCAGTAATAGTGGATAGTTCAGCCACCGATTATTGAGTGTGCCCTCGCACTGTTCTTCCCAAAATTGTGTCCAGGATCCTCATCTGGGTACGGGCAAAAAGATGGATTCACTTGTAATAAATATGGTGCAGATTACCAGTGCACCAATAGAGTCGGATTCTTTTCCAAAAATTTTCATCTCTAGATCGGATCTGCTTTGTCAAATTCTTCCTGTGTAGAATGTATTTGTTTTGAACTGTAATTCTTGATCTGGTTCGTTTTGTGTAGTCCTCTTGATGTATTGCTTGGTTTCTTTTTTTGATAAGCCGTATGCTACATTGAAGAGTTTCAAAATTTGCTCCAAATTTTTGTTTTTGATTTTGGCTTCTTTCATAACTTTCACTACTTGATCTTCAAATTGTCCTGTAAGTTGGGACACCAGTAGTGCCCACTCATTTCGGCTTAGTTCTACAATAGGCCATGTATTTCTATCAGCGCTCTTCTCTGCCTCTCCCACGTGTATTGGTGCATTATGGATGGGGGGAGAAGCAGGATGTACCTCATTCTCCACAGTAGCCACTTAAGAGCTTTGAACTATTGGTGTCCCCATTCGATCGCTTTGTAATAATTGAACCCCGAGGCTTTCAATGATTGCATCTTTCTTAGTTATTTCGATATTCGTTGTGGTGAATGCTTCATTACTCTGCACGAGTTGTTTGCCAAGTAATGCTACTTGATCTGCATCCTCTTTGCATTGCTCTATGATCTTCGCTTTTGTAGCTTTCCACCTTTTTCTGAGCTCATTTGTATCATACATATACCTTCTTTCCCATTCTTGCCTTAACTCTTGCTCTTACTTTAGCTCATTTGCATACATGGCTATTTGAGCTTCTAGTTCCTATGTATTGTTTTGGAGACTTTCTTGCATTTCAACATGTTGGTTTAAAAGTATTGTGTTCATTAATTCTTTATTCTTACTTCTTAGGTTATCAGCCTCGTCCATGTACACTTTGATCTGGTCTTCTAAAATTTTGCTTCTATTTAATAAATATACCTTTTTAGCTTGACTAGCTGCATATTTGTCTTGAATCTCCTTAAGCTGACCTTGCATATTCTAATTTTCTATGTTTAATAGGTGCTTGCATACAAGTCATAAGAAAAGCATACAGTCACAAAGGAGCAGTCATGCACAATACGACAACAAAGCCCAATCATTTTTTTCATAAACTATTTCCAACTCAAGTGATTTTCATCACTACACACACATTGTAAATCTTGTTTTTGGTAGAATAGACTCCATTTTGTTCAAGCCGAGGAGTCCTCAAACTTGAGAAGTAGTAGAATTAGCTACATACCAATTTTCATAATTTTTAGACTCCATTTGAGCCCTCAAATAGGCTCTAGAACCTAATTTTTAATTAGGCCGGACACTAGGTCTGGACAAGGCCAAAGGTAGTCAAAAAACTATAAAAAGAGCTAGAGAGCTCATTTTTGGGATGAGATTGTTAGTGATTTGAGCTTTTGTAAGAGACTTTTTGACTTATGCAAAGAACTCCATTGTTCCTCTCTTTGTTCTTTCCTTGTGTGCGTGTGTGTGTATGTGTGTGCATGTTTGTATGCTTCTCACTCACGCACTTGTGCCTTCACTTGCTCATAGTCTTCATACTAGTCCTCAAGTCTCCAGGAATTGACATTTATGAGGTGGATCTGCTCACGTTGGTACTTGCCATAGTGCTAGAGTGACACCAAATTTGGCAACGTTGCCGGGGAGAGAGCTTCGAGGACGAGCATGTGATGGTAAGACGTAGAGTTGAGACATTGGTGTCATAGATAATATCCCTTGTTTTCCTTATTTTTCTTCAGTTTTTCTTGTTTTTGCATCACCATCATCACCATCATCATCATCCTCACCATCTCCCACCTCTATCTCCATCTTCACAAAAAATTTGGTTTTTTGGTCATATTCCCCTACCCACCTCATTTCCCTCATTTCACTTGTGAGAGAGAGCAAGAGAGAGCTTGTGTGCTGTCTATTTTTGTGTGTTTTTTGAGCTTTTGCTGCAGGTTCTAGCTGTACCACCATCTCCAACAGTTTACGTAGGTACGATAGAACTCTGCACATGTCCCGAGATGACAACCTCTGTCTATCGCAACAGACAGAAAAACTCAATATTTTTTGAATGCATGCTTGGCACGATAACCTACATCATTAGAGCACTCCAAATCACTAGAAGTTTCAAAAAAAATTGCGTTTTTTCAGTCTATCGCGACAGACACTATCTATCGTGATAGACACCATCTATTGCAATAGACACCGTCTATCGCGACAGATAGCATCCCACGACAGAGACCGTCTATCGTGACAGACACGTGTCTATCACGATAGATAGAGCCCCGCGGATAAATAGCGTCTATCGCGATAGACACCGTCTATCGCGACAGACCAAAATCACGATAGACGATAAACCTCGTCTATCATGACAGACACTCGTCTATCGTGCTAGACCAAAAGCACGACAGATGACAGACTCAATCTATCGCGACAGACACCCATCTATCGTGACAGACAGGAGCCCATGATAGAGATCGTCTATCGCGACAAACACCCGTCTATCGCGATAGAACAAATCACGACGGACGATAGACCCCGTCTATCACGACAAACACCGTTTATCAAGACAGACAGGCCCACGGTAGATGACAGTCACCCGTCTATCGTGATAGGCATCGTCTATCACGACAGACAGCCCCACGCGATAGCCAGTGTCTATCGCGATAGACATCGTCTATCACGATAGACAGGCATTTTTGGGCAAAAAAATAGAGGGGTATTTTTTTGAAATCTGGCCTAAAATTTGGGCATATTTGCATATTCAATCACCCATACCATTACAAAGGCCTTAGAAAAATGCACTAAACTCCTGAAAGGTCCTGACTGCCTGTTTTAACCCCTTGAACCGTAAATTGTCATAAGTTTTTCATACAAAATCTGTTTTTTGAGCTCTAGGGTTTGTCGAAAAGCGTTTATGTTGAAGCTGAAGGTCAAGGACCAAGCACAGGAGCACATCAAAGAGGTGGACACACAAGAAGAAGGAGCAAGTAGGGAGCTCCAAGAAATGTATGTCAAATTTTTAGAAGAAATCCCTATAAAAATAGTGATTTTCATCAGTAAAAACCATTATAAATACCCTTTTCTATTTTTGTAACTCCATTTTGTTCAAGCGGAGGAGTCCTCGAGCTTGAGGAGATGATTAGAACTATCATCCTACCAATTTTCATGATTTTAAGATTTCATTTGAGCCCTCAAATAAGCCCTAGAACCTAATTTTTAACTAGGCCGGACACTAGGTCTGGACAGGGCCAAAACTAGTAAAAAAACTATAAAAAGAGATAGAGAGCTCATTTTTGAGGTTAGCTTGTTAGAGAATAGAGCTTTTCTAAGAGAACTCATTTGCAATCGAAGCTTTCCATTGTTCCTCTCTTTGATCTTGCCTTGTGTGCGTGTGTGTGTATGTGTGTGCATGTTGGCGTGCTTTCACTCACACACTTGTGCCTTCACTTGCTCGTGGTCTTCATACCAGTCCTCACGTCTCCGTGGATTGACAAGTAAAGGAGGTGGTGCTTACGCTTGAGCTACACCAAATTTTGGTGCCATTGACGGGGAGAGAGCTTCGAGGACGAGCATTGTGATGGTAGATCGTAGATTTGCGACGTTGGAAGGTAAAAAAAACTGTCAATTTTGTTCATTTTCTGATTTTTCTTCTCCATCTTCATCATCATCATCATCTCCATCTTCATCCATCTTCATCTTCATAGAAATTTCTTGGTTTTTAGTGCATTTTCACCATTTTCATACCATATTTCATGCATTATTGTGTGGGAAGGAGTTAGGAAGTGCAAGGGAGAGCAAGCGCCTGTGTTTTTCACAATTTTCTGCACATACAGAGCTCACCATTGCTCGGTGCTCAGAAATTTGACGTTCCCGCCAAAAAACACGATTCTGTGATGAAAATCGCAATTCTGTGAAAAAATTCAAATTCTTTTAAAAATCACGATTTTCTATTTCCCGCCTAAAACCTCTCTAACGGAAACACGATTCTGAGGTCATTCTCAGAATCACAATTCTCTAGTTGTGCTCAAAATCGTGATTCTCTAGTTGTGCTCAAAATCGCGATTCTCTGGTTGTGCTCAAAATCGCGATTCTCACAAATCATGATTTTCAGCCAAAAACACGATTTTGTGAAAACACAATTCTGTGTTGGCAATCGCGATTTTCAAAAACATGATTTTCACTAAGGTACAAAATCGCGATTTTCAAAACACGATTTTCAAAAACACGATTTTGAGGAAACACGATTTTCAATCAAAATCGCGATTTTTTGGTCATTCTCAAAGTCGCGATTTTCAAGCCAAAAACACGATTTTCTATCAGAATCGCGTTTTTCACGATTCTCTCTCAAAATCGCGTTTCTTGGGGATTGCTCAGAATCGCGATTCTCTTGATTTCATAGCATCGTGATTCTCTTGATTTCACAGCATCGCGATTCTCTTGATTTCACAGCATCGCGATTCTCTTGATTTCATAGCATTGCGATTCTCTTGATTTCAGAGCATCGCGATTCTCTTGATTTCAGAGCATCGCGATTCTCTTGATTTCACAGCATCGCGATTCTCTTGACTTCACAGCATCACGATTCTCTTGACTTCACAGCATCGCGATTCTCTTGACTTCATAGCATCGCGATTCTATTGACTTCATAGCATCGCGATTCTCTTGATTTCACAGCATCGTGATTCTCTTGACTTCACAGCATCGCGATTCAATTGATTTCACAGCATCGCGATTCTCTTGATCACACAAAATCACGATTTTTTCCAAAAGGTCTTGTTTGCCAGTTTTGACCCCTAGGAGCCTGATTTGACATAACTTTTTCAACCAAAGCCCATTTTTTGAGCTCTATAGCTCGTTGGAAAGTTTGTTTCGAATGCTACATGGCCTCAGGTGGGACTAGGGAACCTCAGGTGACTCCAAAGGATTTTGAACCATACCAAGGGGAAATTTTGGACTCTTAACCAAAGCTTATGAACCTGAGATCTGGTAGACACTTAGGCAAGGATAGACAACTTCTCAGTCTAGTGTCAACCATACAACTAAGTCTTGGGCACAACAACTAAGTGGTTGTCCTTACGTACTAAACTCTAACACAAGTGACTCAGAAATGTCTTTTAGCATGGGGAAACCTGCAGGTGGCTCAGGAACTACCCATCTACAAACATGAGAAGGTCCCTATAAGACACAATTGGAATATATTCGGACCAACCAATTAGGTGCTCACATCTATGAGGATGGCCTGAGGTGATCAGTGGTCCAACTCAAAAATCCAGATCAACCCTTTGGACTTGAACACCTAGTGGTCAAGTTCGAAGAGGGTTCATACATTGATAAGGAAGGAACCATGTATGTGGTCACCAACCTACCAGATAGGACCGATGAGTTTGGAAATATCATTCATGAGAATGAGATAGGAGACCTAGAACAAGGATATGTAGGACAAGGGCCCCAGACTCCTAGAGGTAAGTCAGTTCTGACTAGAGTGATCACTCCAGATTGGATCCCTCAAGACAACAAAAGCATAGAACTATTCTTGAATAGAGAAACAAAGCAAGCCTTTTGGAGATTCAAGCGAGATCAACCTAGCCAATTGGGCATAGTCATCATCTACGAGTTCAAGGATCCAGAGAGACCAGACAAAGTTGTCTACCTAGATAAAACATCAGAGAAGATGTTCTTGGTAACAGAACACGATAGACATGCATATACTTGGAAGAGTGAATTGATTTTCCCTCCACCAAGATACAATGTTTCCCTTGGCCTCTAAGGAGTAGGATCATCCCAAGCTAATGAAGCCCAGAGAGAAAGAAACAGAGAGAGACCTGAGGTAAGTTTTGCACACACTATGGGCAGAAATAGATCAGGATTTGAAAATGAAAGACCTGAAAGAGAGAGACATCAAGCACATAGGCAACAAAGAGATGAACATGATTTTCCATTGCCTAGACCCGGAGAGCACCCAAGAACCCTTAGACCCACTCAAGTGATCAAGGCAATGAAGACTTTTTTTGACAGGACAGGAGATCCTTATGATCATGTGGCTGAGTTCAAACAAGTATTAAGAGCTGAACAGGTTGAGGATTTGTTCACCCAGTATGAGGCATTTGGTTTGACTCTTAAGGGCACTGCCTTGGCTTGGTTTCAACCACTGAGTAGTCGCAACTATCGCAATATAGGTCAGCTGCTAGACGAATTCATTGTAGAATTTTCCAAGAGTGGTATCAGACATAACACATCATCTTTGATCCACAGTTTCAAGCAGGCACCCCAAGAAACAGTGCAACTAGCAGGTAGAAGGTTCAGACAATACCTAGAAAGATGCCGTGCTCCAGAGTTATCCACACCAGCCAAACAAGTGGCTTTGTTCTTAGATGGCTTACTGAGCACAAAGTTAAGATCATATGTGTACTTGAAAGAGCCTAGATCCATAGAAGAGTGTGTGCGGACGTGCATTGACATAGAAGATAACTTGGGTGAGGAGTTAGGATTGTCCAAACTCTATAAGGATTCTGATAGTTCTACTAGTCATACTTCGAAAATCTCCACGAAAATAGATGAGATAGCTGAGCAAGTTGCTAAGAAGCTGGGAGTCCAAAATAGACAAACACAGAGAGTCAGCTCATTGAACCGATGTTATACCTGCGGAGGGGACCACATGGCTAACGTATGCCCAATGCAAAACGGAAACATTAGAGAAAGGAATGCTCCATATTGCACTATTGAGAGAAAATACACAAACCACACGACTCAAGATTGTCCCTACAATAGGCAGGCTGTTAGACAAACTTATCAACAACCTTACCAACAAGGTAGGTATCAGAACCAATACCAACAACCATATTATTGACCACAACAGCAATATCAGGCACCATATAGGCCACAACTAGTCTTGGGAAACCAACCACCAGTTCCTGCCAACATGATTCCAGTCAAGTATGCTACGGGAGAGAAAAATCCTAATAGAGCATTGGTGCCATTAACCCCATTGATACTAGATAATGACTCTCATGCTCATATCTCAGACTACTCCCATGAAGGTAGTCCACATGCTTATTACATAGAGTCACCTGAGCATAGTGAGCTTTACTCGTATCCATATGAGGCACCACCTATGGAACAAAATTGGGAGCCAGAATATTCCAATGTCATGTATATGAATCCCAACCCCAGGCCCCAATTGAGACAGGTAAGACCACAAGCCCCTAGAGGACCATGTTTTAGATGCCAAGGTGACCATTTCATTTGTGAATGTCCCCACTCACCAACTCTGGGCCAAGGACAGAACATCACGATACAAGCCTTTTGTCCTGAGTGTGGTAAAGACCATCTCCCCAGAGATTGTCCAAGAAACCCCTCTAGTGCAGCCAAGGTTACACCCATTAATGTGGTAGGATTAGTGGTGGATTCAAGTGCTAGTAGCAGTAATGTGGCTCCTGTACAAGCAGTCACTAGGGCCCAAGTGTTAAAACGGGATAAGCCAATTGAACAATCAGAGTCGAGTGAATAAGGAGAGCCTAGTAAGAGGAAAACAAGAACATGGAAAGATACCAGAGAGAAGGCCAATCGCAAGTGGAATAAAAAGTTATCGAAACTAGAAGAAAGCTTGAAAGACGCAAAAACAAAGATAGATGACATTGCATCTCAAAACCCCTCGCATGTCGAAACTCCATCCACTCCACCTCATCCCAACCCACCACCCATTGTAAATAGGCCGCAACCAGGGTCTGTTCTTGCAGATCCAACCCCAGAAGGCTTGGACATGATGTTCAAGGCCTACCAGGCTCGACTTCAAGAAGGGCCAACAGCTGCAAACCTAGACAAGAGTTACCCTAGAGCGGATTTAGAGATTGAGTGGATGAAAATGTGCATGAAAATGGTAGAACAAGCTCAAGCTATACTCGAGACTAGTCAAAAGTTCAATCAGACAAACTCTGTCAAACCGGACTTGCATTTCCAGGGCTTACTAGAAAGATTAGAGCAATTGGTAACAAACCACAAGTTTGTTTACCTCCACAAGCTCAACCAGTTATTGAAAGAGGAAGCTCACCACCAATGGGAGCTTATGTTCCTAATTCCACGGATGCTGGAATACCTCCTTCAATTCAACAGTACTCTCAAGAGTTCTTGTAGGAAATACAAGAAGAGAAATGGGCCAAGGAGAAGGGTAATTCCCCTCCTATTCCTGAGATTGATGATCTTCATGATCAATTTCGATCCCCAAGACATTACATCCATTTACGGAGATCAAGTCGAACAACAAGAAGACGAAAGGATAGATTTTGAATCTAATACCTTAAAAGAACTGCCTCAATTTCCAGGCCCATGGGAATCTGAATCTCTTCAGATCAGAGCTCCCACAATACTGGTCAGACATGAAGACTCAGTGGTCCCAAGGAACATTGATGTCGTGAAGAACACTAAGGTTCAATGTCATCTCACGGTAGATGAGCTGCTAAAAGCAAAACCTGAACTATGGGATCATGTGAAGGATCAGGTTCCAGAACTTGATTCCAAATTTCCAAAAGCAAGCTCTAAGCAAAAAGTACCATAGATACCTCTAGACAAAATATGGGACATGTGTGAGGGTGAAGAAGGTAATACGTATCTTCCAATCACCTACCAAGGTTACACAACCAAAGCAATCATAGATTCAGGTGCTGGTGTTGCCATTGCAACCACCTCCTTGTGGAAGCAATGGGGCAAACCCACATTAAGACTAACTAGAATGAAGCTTCAAATGGTAGACGGCCATTTTGAAAGACCTCTAGGATTGTTAGAAGGGATAACTCTAACCACTTGTGGTGTAGAGTTTGAACACACATTTGCTATATGAGACTTTGAGAAAAATAATGTCTATGAGATGATCCTAGGAAGACCCTTCCTACAACAACTGCAAATAGTACAGGATTGGGGAACCAACTCCTTGTACTTACATTACTTAGGGGTCACCACCAAGGTCAATTTGAAGGATTACACCTTCAAAGATGTACCACCCCTACAGTGGAATCCTATCCACAAAGTGAAAGAAGATTCAATCTCTGTGCATTTTGGAAGTTCACTTGATCCATCCTGGTTGCATGAAGATACTCATTTGTGGATGTGCAAGGTCGCTGAGGAAGAGGAAAAATGCTTAAAGGCAAGAGAAGAAGGTACTTCTCCAGGAGATAGACCAATTAAAGACCCAGCCTACACACCGATGATCTTTCCAGATGAGGAATTTGAGCCTCATGGTTGGGTAGAAATCTTAGCTACCATGGACATTGCAGTCAATGAAGAACAATGGACACCTCATTGTGATGAGGAGGGTTATGATATTTCAGTGTTCATGTGTCAGCCCTTGCTGGAAGAATGTGACCCTAGTGATGTCATAAAAGAAGAAGAGAATGACGATGATATAGAGTCCATTGTGATGGATAGTTGTTTTAACTCAGAGCAGCACTATCTAGAAGATATAGGAGTGTTCACCTAGAAAGAAGAAGAGCCTCTCACAAGTATTAAAATGGTAAATTCACAGGATGGAAGTGAGAGCAGTCAAAAGAAAAAGAAAAGAAAATCAGTGAAACAAGAAGAGGAGGAATCATTGTTTGAAGTACCAAAAAACTTCAAGAAATATGAAGTTGACGACTGTAGCTCAAGCGTAAGCACCACCTCCTTTACTTGTCAATCCGCGGAGACGTGAGGACCGGTATGAAGACCACGAGCAAGTGAAAGCACAAGTGCGTGAGTGAAAGCACACAAACATGCACACACATACACACACACGTGCACAAGGCAAGATCAAAGAGAGGAACAATGGAAGGACTTTGATTACTAAAGAAATCTATTACAAAGCTGAAATCTACAAGAAGCTCACCCCAAAAATGAGCTCTCTAGCTCTTTTTATAGTTTTTTGACTAGTTTTGGCCCTGTCCAGACCTAGTGTCCGGCCTAGTTAAAAATTAGGTTCCAGGGCTTATTTGAGGGCTCAAACGAAGTCTAAAAATTATGAAAATTGGTACGATGGTACTTCTAATACTCCTCAAGCTCGAGGACTCCTCGGCTTGCACAAAATGGAGCTACAAAAATAGAAAATGGTATTTACAATGGTTTTAGTGATGGAAATCACTAGTTTTGTAGGGGATTCTTCTGAAGAGTTGACATGTACTTCATGAAGCTCCCTACTTGCTCCTTCTTCTTGTGTGTGTCCACCTTTCTGATGTGCTTTCATGCTTGTGCTTGACCTTGAGTTCCAACACTCCCCTCCCTCTCGAGTCTGTCGTCCCTGACAGACCCTTGTTGTAGTGGTTGTTCCATGTAGTGCTTTGAGAGGTAGTATCCATTCTGTGTGAACAAGAGCCCTCTATCTTCCAAATTTGGAAGCGTTGGTTGTCCGGTTCTTCATTTGTCACTGCAAGCCTTTGCAAGTCGTAGTCCCTTGGTATGTGCTTCTTTCGTGGATTCCGCATGAGTGCATCGTTGTGAGCTTTCAAAGATTGTGAGTTGCTCAAAAGAGGTTATCAAGATTGAGTGGAGCAACTACTGGCTTTGAATTGCTTCCTAGGTATTGATGTTGCCCCTAGGATGTCCGCTAGCTCTTCCAAAGATGATGTTGAGAGCAGTCATGCCAACTACTCATAACCCATAATGAATGATGGGTAAGTGTGTTCGTGCCTGGGTTGAAAAAAGTATGTGCCTTGTGCACGGCCTTGTAATGTAGCCCTACGCATGCTTACTTGGACAATGCATTGGAAGAAGTATGGTGCAAAAATTGCGGGTCTTGAGCTAAGTGCTCAAGGGTATGCTGACGAAGAGGTTTCCTAAACAATCATGGTTATGGTGTTTCCAGAGTAAAGATACTTACCATGGAGAAGGTTGATGGATGTTTGTCTCTTCGTGTTGTACACTCGGCCTTTGGGATGGAACCTTGTTGATGAATGTCCATGTCGATTGTCCACTGATGCGATCTTTTGAGTGGTGGATCCCCTCTCCTCTTTTCAAAGCAACATTTGTCACTAACAATGTGCATTTCTGAGCTTGGGCTCATGCACGTTCACTTCCCTATATTGACACTCAGAGGAATATTGGACACGTGCCGATTTCTAAGAGATTACCATGCTGATAACAGTTCCACCTTCAACTAAGCATGACTCATTCATGTTTCATAAGCCAAACCTGGGAACAAGCTCTCTCCCACTTTTCTTTCTCCCCTTTTTTTTTTTTTTTTTTTTTGAGGAAAAGGATATCACAAAACAAGAACACAAAAGTTAGTATCAATAGAAATGTTCGACATATGTCACTGTGCTCTTGTGCATGGGATTCTCAAGTGTGTCTATGCACGGCCGTGTAATGTGGCCCTATATTAATGCATACTTTGGAAATGCATGACCTGAATGGTGCAAAAGACAGGGTTGTGCAAGGAGCACATGGTTGTCGCACGTCGAGGCTTGATGTCACGTGCAGATGTTGATGCCATCTTTGTTGGAGGTATCCATTGCATCTCGAGATGACAACTGATCATTCCTCCTTATAGGGATCCATTTGAGAATGGTCTGTGATTGGGCAGTGATCACCTTTGGCTGCTTCATGTTTGAATGATTTTGTGAGGGTTTGATCCATCGTGGTTGCTCTTTGCTTTGGTGGATGCTACCGGTACTTTCGTCTTCCAAACCCATATCCTTGCAGAAGAGGTTCTTTGATCTTTGTTGGAGCTCTGAGCTTGATTCAGTCCTTTACCTCGCCTTGGTGTCTTTGTTGTGCAGATTGTTGCCTTGAAGTCCCCCCTTGGATTTTTTCTGAGCTTAGGCTTGCTTGCTTGGGATCCTTGGATTGGAAGTGGTCTTTCTTGAGGATAAGTCATGGTAGGCCTAGACCATAGATTTTGAAGTCTAGTGTGAGGGGACTGATTTTGTGCAAGGGCTTTCTTTGGTACCCATATCATAGTGCGATTTGGTTGGGCTCTAAGTAATTTCTTGGCCACCCAAATTTGCTTGACATTACCAAGAAAATGTGATTTCTGTTTCTTAATGTAAGGGTCTTTTGAGCCTTCTATGTGATTTTTTTGAGAAAACTCATCTTTACATGGGGAATGCAACAAGGGTTGATCTTCTATACCTACATCAGACTTATGCAAGGGATCAATGGGTTGTGTGGTTTGAGATTGATCTAGAGATTCATCGAGACATTTATCCTTATTACACATAGAATCCCTAGGTGTACAAATGGGTGATGGATTGTCATGATTCACCCTAGAGTCGACCTCCTTTTCCACATCAGTGATACACAACATTGGTTGATCATCTCCTTCTTGACCATCTGAGTGTAGATCATCCCTACTTATGGCTTCATGAGGGGAATCCAAATTTACAGGAAGAGAGGGTCCTTTCACATCCCCCAAACACTTGGAGTCCTCCATTTCTCCATTCTCTAAGGTTTCCTGTGATTTACTCAAAGAAGGATTAGATTCAAAAACATGAGTAGAAAGAAAAATTTTTTCATGAAAAGTACACTCTTTGAAAAGATGATTTTGCCCCCAATTATCATAAGGTGGATAGTCAATAGGATTATCCATAGACATATATGTAGAAGCACAGATAATAGGTGGAGAAGGCACCTCAAATTCTTGATGATTTTGTGTAATGAACCTTTGGGTGCCAATGATCAAGTCTTCATCTATACAATCCATGACAAAGAATGTTTCCAAAAATTGCACATCATCCACCATAACAGGCAACACAACTTTACCCATGCATTCATAATGTTCCCCATCCATGAGGATAGAAGGATGGGTTGTTGGTTGAATGTTCTCAAAGATAATGGTCACTAGGTCAATATGAATTAAATTCCACTCACAATTAGGATTGATATAAACACCCAACCTTCTATGGTCATATCCTATTCTGATATCCACAAAAGTATTATCATATTCTCTTGTTGCAAATAAGGATCCAACCCCCTTAGACATTTCCCCCATTTCCTTGACTCCTTGCAATTTTTCTCTAAATGTTTCACCTTTATGTGATATTATCTCATGTATTTCATGTTTATCGCCCTCCTTTTTTTCAATCTTAGCCCCTTTTCTTCTATCTTTTGCTTTTTTCTTTCCCATGACACAATTTTCTCCCCCTTGGTATTGCTCAAAAATCCTTGGGAGCCCCCTTGGTTTCCTAGTCCCACTTGAGGGTCAACTTCAAATTATCCTATCTCAAAATCAACGCGTTATTCTTGAAAAAAACAGTTGAGGTCGTGTAGGATTTGAAACGAGCTTTCCAACGAGCTATAGAGCAAAAATGGACTTTGGATGAAAAAGTTATGCCAATTCAGGCTCCTGGGGGTCAAAACAGGCAAACAGGACCTTTGGAGAAAATCGCGATTTTGTACCTTGAGAATCGTGTTCACAAAATCGTGTTTTGAAAATCGCAATTTTGATCACAAAATTGTTGATATATTTAGGTAGTGATGTGTGTGAACACTCTAGGACCGTCGGGGCACTTTTTTCCCTCTTTAGGAGGTTTTTTTCCCCCGGCTTGTATATACGCCTATTGCCCTAATGGGCTACTTATCTTTGTACATTCTCTAGTAATACATTCAGTCTTGTGTGTTGTGCTCCAAGCTTCTTCTTCTTCCTTGTGCTGTTCGCGTGCTTCCGCAGACGTCTAACTCCAACAATTGGTATCAGAGCAGGTCGTTGCTTCTTCTAGGGCGCCGTCGACACTCCTCCGTTTGCAGTCTCAGATTCGCACAAAATTTGGTGAGCATACTCAGGGTGTTTCCGAGATCAAAACAGCTTCGCTGTGTGGTGCCGAAATCGCGATCTGAGCTCGTTTCGGCCTCCGAACGCACTATCGCAGTGCTTATGCAGGCTATTTCGTCCTTTTGTGCCAAAGGTATATACCAGTTTCTGTTCGCCAGTTTAAGCGTCTCGAAGTCTGCTACAGGTCTAGCAGAACTCGTGTGGGCAGTTCTGTTCAACTTTTTGAGATACAGTCAATTTTCTGCATCAAGGTATTTTAGTCACTGGCCATGGCTGAAAGCAGTGATGTATTCCATATGTTGGCTGTTGAGGATAAGTTGGATGGTACCAACTACCCATTATGGGCTTATATGATGCGACATGTACTGGTTGCAAAAGGATTGTGGAACATTGTGCAGGGTGTTGAAAGACGTCCTGTTACACCTGTAACGACAGGTACTGCAAATACAGGTGTTGGAGCTGATGAAGATGGTGTCGAAGATGATATTCCGCAGATTCCTGTTCGTGCTGCTGTTTCTGTTGCACCTACTACAGAGCAGATTCGTTGGGATGGCAGAGATGCCCAGGCACATGCATTGATAGCTTTGTCTGTTAAACGTGCCATTATTCCTCACATTCGCTCTTGTAGAACAGCAAAGGATGCTTGGGATACACTTACCACTTTGTACCAGGCTAGGAATGAGGCTCGTGTTGCTTACCTCCAAAAACAGTTGGAGAGTGAGCACATGAATGAAGGTGATTCGATGGATAGTTTTCTTACAAAGATCAAAGACCTGAAGGAACAATTGATTTCTGCTGATGAGGTTATACCAGATAGCTCACTTGTGCAGACCGTTCTGAATGGCCTTCCTGATTCATATCAGAGTTTTGCCTCTACTCTTCGATTGATGATGAAAGGCAATCCGAATGCCTTGTCATTTGAGGAATTAGTCTCTGTTCTGTTGCAGGAAGATCAGTCCAGGCAGAACAGGTCCATTATGCGTGTTGCAGATCAAGCTTTCCTGGCTAGTCAGAAGGGCAAAGGAAAATGGAGCTCTTCTACTAGTAAGCAAAAATCTGCAAATGCTGCACAATCGAAGAACCAGGATAAAGATGAGAAGAAATCAGAAAAGCAGAAATTGTTCTGCAAGTACTGTAAAGGAAATGATCATATTATAAAGAACTGTCCAAAACTGGCTGCTAAAGAGGCAAAGAAGAAAGAGGCTGGAATGGTTGTTGCAGAGGCCTCTACACCAAAAACAGAGTCTACAAATCTTGTGCAGGAAGAAGAATGGGTGTTTACTACTGTCTGCAGTTTTGACCCATCTTCTCATGATCAGTGCATGACTGCAGTAGACTCAGATGTTTGGTACTTTGACAGTGGGGCGACCAAACATATTACCTCGCAGCGCAGTTTCTTCTCTTCACTCGAGCCTGCCCCTACAGGGAATACTGTCACATGCGCCAATAACTCCTCTTATCCTGTTATGGGAGTTGGTAAGATCATTCTGACTACTGCTGATGGTAGTTCTTTCACTTTGTCAGATGCTTTATTTGTGCCACGGATCAAAAAGAACCTGTTATCAGTTTCTGCATTAGCCAAGATTGGCTTGGTTGTGAAATTCGTTGATGACAGGTGTACAGTCCATGATCTCTCAAATGGCGATGTGATTATTGCTTCTGGCATTTTATGTCGTGGGCTGTATAAGCTCATAGACTATGAAAGATCTGTGAATGATTCGGCATGTGCAGTTCATGATTCTCAGGCTATGTCAGATGCAAAGCTTTGGCATGCACGCTTTGGTCATCTGAATTTTGCTAGTTTGTTACGCCTGCAGAAATCTGAAATGGTGTCCTCTTTGCCCAAACTTGAGGCACCTGGAAAACATGTTTGTGAAGGCTGTATTTTGGGCAAAATGCAGCGTTCTTCCTTTCCAAAAGATGGTTCAGTTCGGGCTATGCAGAAATTGCAGCTTGTACATAGTGATGTCTGTGGTCCTATGCAGACACCCTCTTTTGGAAATTACCTTTACTTCGTGACTTTCATTGATGATTTTTCCAGGCATGCATGGGTATATCCACTCAAAGCAAAGTCCGAAGTGTTCATGTGCTTCAAACAGTTTTTGGTTTTGGCTGAAAATCTGTCAGCATGTAAAATGGGCACCCTCCGTTCTGATCGAGGGGGGGAATATATGTCTTCAGATTTTAATGCATTTCTGGCTGAACGTGGGATAAAACACCAGTGTACAGTGCCATATACACCTCAACAGAATGGAGTTGCTGAACGAAAGAACAGGTCACTCATGGAGATGGCGAGGTGCATGGTCAAAAGTCAGGCTTTACCACATAGTTTCTGGCTTGAGGCTGTCATGTGTGCAGCATATGTACTGAACAGGTGTCCCACGAAAGCGTTGCACTCTATCACTCCATATGAGGCTTGGCATGACCGCAAGCCATCTGTTGCTCATCTGCGTGTTTTTGGTTGTTTGGCATATGCATTAGTGCCTGAACAACATCGCAGAAAATTGGATGATAAGGCAGTAAAATGTATTTTTGTTGGGTACAGTTCTGAAAGTAAAGGCTATCGTCTGTATCATCCACAGACTAAACGCATTCTGGTTAGCCGTGATGTTGTCTTTGTGGAAGATGCTATTCAGCCATTGCTTTCATGTACTAAGGAGACATCTGTTAGCTCCAAAGACATGTATGATACTTTGATGCCTCTTTTTACAGGTGGACAGACTAGCGCTGGTCCTAATGAGGCAACTTCTCAGCCTTTGCAGGTTTCATATGATGATGCAGATCATTCCATTTCTGATGCAGATTTACATGATGCACTTGTTGATGAGAGAGCTGATATTGAACAGGCAAAAACTATGCCAAAATGGCTGGTGGAGACTTTGCGTGACAGCAAATTAGATGCACCTTTGTCATATCGTACTCGTTCAGGCTCTCATAGTACCTCCTTTGCATCAGATTGCTATGCTATGGCTGCATCTAGTCTCTGTGATGAGAATGAGCCTGTTTCTTTTGATGAAGCACAAAATTCAGAAAATTGGAAGGCTGCTATGCAATCTGAATATGATGCTATAATGAAGAATGGTACATGGTCTTTATGTGACTTGCCTCCTGGCAAGAAGGCCATTGGCACTAAGTGGGTATACAAGCTGAAGCGTAAACCTGATGGTACAGTTGACAGATATAAGGCTAGGCTTGTTGCAAAGGGTTATGCACAGGAAAGAGGCATTGATTTTGATGAGACCTTTGCACCTACATGCCGTATGACTACTGTTCGGAGCATTTGTGCACTTGCAGCCCATCATGGTTGGAATGTACATCAGTTGGACATTAAAACAGCATTTCTGAATGGTGACTTGCATGAAGAAGTGTATGTTTTTCAGCCCCGTGGCTTTGTGCAGAAAGGGCATGAAAACCAGGTGTGCAGGTTAAAGAAGGCGTTATATGGTTTAAAGCAAGCACCACGTGCTTGGTATGAGAAAATACATGCCTATCTGATTGCACATGGTTTTGAGAACAGTCCAACTGAAAGCACCTTATATGTTAAGCGTGCTAATGATGTGCTTCTGATCATTGTTGTCTATGTAGACGACATGCTGCTCACTGGTCCTCTTGAGAAGCATATTGCTGATTTCAAGGCTGATTTGCATGCCTCATTTGAGATGTCTGATTTGGGGCATTTGCATCACTATTTGGGCATTCAGTTTATGCAAGTTGATGGTGGAATGGCTTTGTGTCAAACGAAATATATTGACACATTATTGCAGCGTTTTGGCCTTGAAGACTGTAAGCCTATTGCCACTCCTATGGAGACAGGTTTACGATTGAGTCTTCATGATGCTGGAGATGCATTTGATGCTGTTCTCTATCAGCAGGCTGTTGGATGCTTGATTTACTTATGCATTACTCGGCCAGATATTCAGTTTGCTGTCTCACAGATGAGCAGGTTTATGCATTGCCCAGGAGTCACGCATTGGAAAGCGGTTAAGCGCATCTTTCGCTACTTGAGTGGTACTCGGCTACTTGGGTTGTTTTATCCCAAGGGGGGATCACTACCGCCAGATTTGCATGCTTTTTCTGACTCAGATTGGGCTGGTTGCTATGACACTCGTGTGTCCACCAGTGGTTTTTGCTTCATGCTTGGTAGCTCATGTATATCTTGGTTGAGCAAGAAGCAGCCTACTGTGGCCACTTCCAGTTGTGAGGCTGAGTATAGGGCAGCTTTCACAGCGACTGTTGAGTGTGTGTGGCTCAGACGCCTTATGGCTGATTTGGGTGTTGGCCAGTCTTCTGCCACCACCATCTTCACTGACAGTCAGAGCGCATTGGCAGTTGCGAGGAACCCTGTGTTCCATGCTCGCACTAAGCACATTGAGGTGCATTATCACTATGTCAGGGAGAGGTTCTCTGCTGGGGAGATCAGCTTGGCATATGTGCCCACGCAGGAGAACATTGCAGACCTTTTCACGAAGGCTCTGCCTAGGGAGAAGTTTGAAGCTTTCCGCAAAGCTTTGGGCTTACTTCCTTTTGTGGAGTGATTTCCACATAGCTCGGCACTTCCTTATACATGAGTGCCAGCTCCTTGTTCACCGCATCACTCCCAGGGGGGATTTGTTGATATATTTAGGTAGTGATGTGTGTGAACACTCTAGGACCGTCGGGGCACTTTTTTCCCTCTTTAGGAGGTTTTTTTCCCCCGGCTTGTATATACGCCTATTGCCCTAATGGGCTACTTATCTTTGTACATTCTCTAGTAATACATTCAGTCTTGTGTGTTGTGCTCCAAGCTTCTTCTTCTTCCTTGTGCTATTCGCGTGCTTCCGCAGACGTCTAACTCCAACAAAAATCGTGTTTCTGAAAATCGCGATTTTGATCACAAAATCGTGTTTCTGAAAATCGCGATTTTGATCACAATATCGTGTTTCTGAAAATCGCGATTTTGATCACAAAATCGTGTTTCTGAAAATCGTGTTTTTTTGACATGAAAATCGCGATGTTGATCACAAAATCGTGTTTATGAAAATCGCGATTTTGAGCACAGAATCGTGTTTTAGAGAATCGTGTTTTTTCCACAAAATCATGTTTTTGGCATGAAAATCGTGATGTTGAGCACAAAATCGTGTTTATGAAAATCGCGATTTTGAGCACAGAATCGTGTTTTAGAGAATCGTGTTTTTTTGTCATGAAAATCGTGTTTTTGGCATGAAAATCGCGATGTTGAGCACAAAATAGTGTTTATGAAAATCGCAATTTTGAGCACAGAATCGTGTTTTATAGAATCGTGTTTTTTGACATGAAAATCGCGATTTTGAGCACAGAATCGTGTTTTTGAAAATCGCGATTTTGACTCAGAGAATCGTGATTCACAAAATCGTGTTTTTTGCTGAAAATCGTGATTTGTGAGAATCGCGATTTTGAGCCCACTGAAAATCGTATTTTCTCAAAATCGTGTTTTTTGTCATGAAAATCGCGATGTTGAGCACAAAATCGTGTTTTAGAAAATCGTGTTTTTTGACATGAAAATCGCGATTTTGAGCACAGAATCGTGTTTTCTCAGAATCGTTTTTTTGACATGAAAATCGCGATGTTGAGCACAAAATCGTGTTTTTAGAAAATCGCGATTTTGAGCAAAAAATCGTGATTACACAAAATCGCCTTTTTTTCACAAAATCGTGTTTTTTACTGAAAATCGTGATTTTTTGAGAATCGCGATTTTGAGTAGGGAATCGTGTTTTTTGACTGAAAATCGTGATTTGTGAGAATCGCGATTTTGAGCACAATCACAGAATCGTGATTCTGAGAATGACCACAGAATCGTGATTTTTTCAGCCAACTTTTAGGCGGGAAAACAGAAAATCGTGATTTTTCAAAAAATTTTGAATTTTCACAGAATCGCGATTTTCATCACAGAATCGTGTTTTTTTTGGCGGGAAATTCAAATTTCTGAGCACCGGCTATGGCGAGCTCCGTATGAGCAGAAAATCATGAAAAAAACACAGCGCTTGCTCTCCCTTGCTTCTCCTAACTCCTTCCCACACAATAATGCATGAAAAATGGTATGAAGATGGTGAAAATGCACTAAAAAACAAGAATTTTCTATGAAGAAGAAGATGGAAGAAGGTGGAGATGATGATGATGATGAAGATGAAGAGGAAAAAACAGAAAATGAACTGAAATGACAGTTTTTTTACCTTCCAACGTCGCAAATCTACGATCTTACCATCACAACGCTCGTCCTCGAAGCTCTCTCCCCGGCAACGGCGCCAAAATTTGGTGTAGCTCAAGCGTAAGCACCACCTCCTTTACTTGTCAATCCGCGGAGACGTGAGGACCGGTATGAAGACCACGAGCAAGTGAAAGCACAAGTGCGTGAGTGAAAGCACACAAACATGCACACACATACACACACACGCGCACAAGGCAAGATCAAAGAGAGGAACAATGGAAGGACTTTGATTACTAAAGAAATCTATTACAAAGCTGAAATCTACAAGAAGCTCACCCCAAAAATGAGCTCTCTAGCTCTTTTTATAGTTTTTTGACTAGTTTTGGCCCTGTCCAGACCTAGTGTCCGGCCTAGTTAAAAATTAGGTTCCAGGGCTTATTTGAGGGCTCAAACGAAGTCTAAAAATTATGAAAATTGGTATGATGGTACTTCTAATACTCCTCAAGCTCGAGGACTCCTCGGCTTGCACAAAATGGAGCTACAAAAATAGAAAATGGTATTTACAATGGTTTTAGTGATGGAAATCACTAGTTTTGTAGGGGATTCTTCTGAAGAGTTGACATGTACTTCATGGAGCTCCCTACTTGCTCCTTCTTCTTGTGTGTGTCCACCTTTCTGATGTGCTTTCATGCTTTTGCTTGACCTTGAGTTCCAACAACAACGGCAAAATTTTGGTACGAATACCTAAGAGAGAGGCCATCATAGGAGAATCATATGATAATAAAGAAAAGACCAAGAAAATTGTAGTGACCATTGAAGAGAACGAAGAGAGATGTACATATATAGGAGATGACCTAAGTGCAAGAGAAGAAATGGAGCTCGTAGCTCTATTAAGGGAATATAGGGATGTGTTTGCGTGGCACTATAGAGACTTGAAAGGGGTAGACCCAAGAATTTGCTCTCATACTATCCCCATGACTGCTGATGCCAAGCCCACCAAACAGAAGCCCTAGCCAAAATAAAAGAAGAAATTGATAGGTTGATTGAAGTTGGATTCATCTATGAGATTGAGCATACTGAATGGGTGTCCCCCATTGTAGTGGTGCCCAAGAAGAATGGGAAGTTGCGAGTGTGTATAACCTTAAAAAAGTTAATGCCGCTACAATCAAAGATAGTTATCCACTTCCAATCACGGAACACCTATTGGAGCGTGTTCCAGGCAAGGAAGTTTATAGCTTCCTTGATGGATTTTCAGTTTACAATCAAGTAGCCATTGCCCGAGAAGATCAACACAAAACAGCTTTTGCCATAGAGTGGGGAATCTTTGCATTTCGTGTGATGCCATTTGGGCTCACCAATGCACCTGCAACATTCAAAAGACTCATGTGTCATGTCTTCAAAGAGTTCTTGCGAAAGATCTTAGAAGTATATGTGGACGATTTATGTGCTCATTCCCAAGAAAGAAGATACCACATCCCTGAGCTCAAACAGACAACAAGTGTAGAGAATATCGAGTGTGTCTGAACCCAGAAAAGTGTGTGTTCATGGTGCGTCAAGGTAAAATCTTAGGTCATATTGTTTCTAAGAATGGAATCTCAACAGATGAAGATAAGGTACGAGCCATAGCGGAGCTGCCAAGGCCAAGGAATGTTAAAGAGGTACAAGCCTTTATGGGCCATTGTGGATATTACCGTAGGTTCATCCACGTGTACGCGATCATAGCTAGACCCCTTTATGCCTTGTTGTCTAATTTTAAGTGGAACGACGAATGCGAGAATTCTTTCAATGAATTGAAGAAACGTTTGTGCACAACACCAATATTGACCACTCCTGATTGGAATAAACCATTCCATGTCCATGTGGATGCCTCCAATCATGCCACAGGATGTGTGCTAGCACAACCCACAGGTGAAGGAAATCTAGATTTGCTTATTGCATATGCCAGTAGACAGCTCACTACAGCTGAGCAAAATTATACAACAACAGAGAGAGAAGGCTTAGGCATGGTATATGTTGTGAAGAAGTTTAGACACTATTTATTGGCCAATAAGTTCAAATTTTTCACTGATCATCAAGCTTTGTTATATTTGGTCAATAAACCTTGCAATACAGGACGTTTAGTAAGATGGTTTCTCTTACTAATGGAATATGACTTTGAAGTTGTTGTTAGAAAAGGTAGAACCCACCTCCGGGCAGATCACCTTTCTCGCATTACTTCAGGAGAGTCACCGCAAGGAGTGTCTGATGAATTACCTGATGTGTATTTGTTCAACTTAGAAGTTGTTCCTAAATGGGAAAATAAGTTGGTACCAGTCCTAACCTTCGGTCCTACAAATAAGAATGTGAAAACATCACAAGAAGAAATTGTAAAATCACAAAAATATCACATATTGGCAGGAAGCATGTACAAACAAGATGCTGAGGGTGTATTAGCTTGTTGTGTTGAGGATGATGAACATAGTAGTTGGTTGCAACAAGCTCATGAAGGATTGCTAGGAAATCATTATTCTAAACAATGCACATTACAAAATCTGAAACGTTTAGGAGTGTAATGGCCTAGCATGGAAAAAGAAATACATGAGTGGATTAAGAATTTCCCAATGTGCAGAGAGGGACCACGAGTGGAGCATGCCACCCTTTATCAAGTGTCATTAATTCCTGATTGGAGTGCTCCATTGGTAGAGTTTATGAGATCAAGAACCTTACCCAAAGAGGCTAGTCTAGCAAGAAGAAGAAGCATGGAGCAAGAGGCTCCGGACTATGCTTTAGTTGGAGACAACTTATATCGAAGAGGCAAGGATGGTTATCTAAGATTGTGCGTTCACGAATCAGACTATTTGAAAGTCTTAGAAACTACACACAGTGGTGTGGCAGGTGGACACTTCGGTCCTGATCGAGTAATCAAGACCATTCTATTCTTAAGACTTTGGTGGCCCACTCTTCATATGGATGCTCATACCTATGTGAAGAAATGTGACAGATGCCAACGTGCACAATATACAGTAAGAAAAGAAGAGATGCCTTTGAGGCCAATGTTGGGAGGGCGTGCATTTTCAAAGTGGGGCATAGAATTCATAGGTCCTATTAACCCCCCAGCTAGAAACTCCCATTCAAAGTATATTATTGTAGCCACAAATTACCTTACAAAGTGGGTAGAAGTGAAAGCCACAACAAAGAATGATGCTCAGACTACGGCTAAGTTCTTATTAGAGAATGTGTTCACGAGATATGGGCTACCAGTAGAGTTGGTGAGCGATAGAGGCACACAATTCTTGAATGAGGTCATTGAAAATCTTCTCCAAGAATTATTGGTGATACATAAGAAGTCTGCCCCTTATCACCCACAAGCTAACGGACAAGCCGAGAGCACCAATAAGATTCTCTGTAAAGTATTGACAAAACTGGTAAATAATAAACGCTCTGATTGGGACAAACAACTTCATCATGCTGTTTGGGCTTATCGAGTTGCCTACAAAACGGTACTCAACGCCACCCCATTTCATATGTTCTTCGGACAGAATGTTGTTCTACCATTGGACTTCCTCATCCCAGCCTTAAAAGTAGCACAAGAGCATGAGTGGAATGGACATGAATTGTCCTCTAGGATCTTTGATCTAGAACGTTTAGGTGAGACGAGGCTACGAACGGCAACAGGCATCTATGCTGCAAAGAAAAGACAAAAGGCATACTTCGATGCACACATCAAGGATAAAGGATTGAAAGAAGGAGACTTAAGAAAAGACAAAAGGCATACTTCGATGCACACATCAAGGATAAAGGATTAAAAGAAGGAGACTTAGTGTTGGTGTATACGCTAAAGCAACATGCCCATAAATTGGAAAAGCGAGGATATGGACCCATGATCATTAATAGAATTTTCACTAGCGGTACTGTTCAATTGGCCACCTTAGAAGGTGATATCTTGCCAAATTATATAAGTGGTTGTCGAGTCAAGTTATACCAAGAACCTCTTACAGAGGATATGCTAATGAGACTCAACACTGCTAAGAAGCGAAAAGAAGAGGAGTTAAGTGTTAGAGAAGAAGCACAGGCAGAGGCCAGAGAGCGTATTAGGCAAAATAAGTTAAGGTGACTAGGCCTAGATGTCAATTCAAAAGCCCCAAAATATCACATGGATATGTGCCAAAAATCAGGCATAATTACTTCTCAAGTCATTGACCGATGTCCCTTTGTGACCATAGAGATAGGAAAAGGAAAGGGTGCAAGGAGTGTGAAAGCATTGATTGACTCAAGTGCAGCAAGTAGTGCAGTTAGACTGTCCTACTCCCAAGACTTGCAGCTGAACATGAATCCCATAGAAGCTTATCTCATAGGATTGGGAGGTGTGGAAACCCCTTGTTTGGGCGAGCTGGAACTTCCCAACTTCAAGATGTTCCAATGAAAGTCAAAGGCTAGTGTGTCAAGATAAGAACCTTACAGAACCACTTGTCTTGGGTCAAGATTGGATCTATGACCATGTTGTTAACTTAAACCTAAGAAGTCAAATCCTTCAAGTTTGGGTACAGGAACAATGCATTACCATAGAATTAGAGAACTACATGCTCACAAGTCCAGATGTCCCATATTCTTGTAGTTCTTCTAAGACTAATCATATGGAAGAATATGTCGTATGTGTCAAAAGCTATATGATGCAGAAGGAGTCAATCGTGGAAGAACAGGTTCGAAGGCAGGTGGATCTTTCTTCTTCTCCAAAGACTCAGGTGGCCACAGTAGTTCCACCACAAAGACAAACACAACTGTTCACGACGACTGCTAAATCAAATAGAAATACACCATTCAACAAGAAAGCAGTTTCAGGCAGGAAGCAGATCCGGGTACGCAAAGGAGAGCAACCACCAGTGTTGCCCCCACAAATCCCATCCAAGCAAGCCCACTAGGCCAGCCGACGAACGAAGAAGCTAGGGGAAGCTCAACCACAAGGTATCCGACAAATTTGGGTGCCCAAGAAATTAATTGCAGCTCAACAAGTGCGATTACACATGTGGGTTCCCAAAGGACTCTTACATGCACATAGGCCTATGCTCTCCACCATGCAAAAGGTCTCAATCAAGAAGCCAAGGAGAGATAAGGGGAAGAACCGAGCACAGAGACCAAAGGGAGATAAACTCACCTCTTCCACAAGAGTTAGAAGACCAGCAACAATGGTAGGGGTATGGAAGCCAAAAGCATCGATAGGCCCCACAAAACTAAATAGCCAACCACAAAGGATCAAAGCCTCAAGTAACCATCCAAACATGGAGCAGCCAAAGGAGATCACTAAACAGTCAAAGAACATTCTCAAATGGATCCCTACAAGGAGGAAGGATTAGTTGTCATCTCGAGATCCAATCGATACCTCCACAACAGATGGCATCAACATCTGCAAATAACATCGAAAGCCTCGACGAGCGACAACCATGTGCTCCCTGCACAACCCTATCTTTTGCACCATTCAGGCCATGCATTTCCAAAGTATGCATTAACATAGGGCCACATTACATGGCCGTGCATAGACACAACTAAGAGTCCCATGCACAAGAGCACATTGACATATGTCAATTATTTTTTCTGATACTAACATCTATCGTCTTGTTTGGTGACATTGTCTCTCCAAAAAAAAAGAGAGAGAAAGAACTTGTTCCCAGGTTTGGCTCATGAAACATGGATGAGTCATGCTTAGTTGAAGGTGGAACTGTTGATTACTGGGAATTTATCAGTTTGGATAGAAGTGTGTCTCGGCTAGCAGATGATATAATTGCTGCCTTATCTGGTAGATGTCAAGAACTTGGCATGAACATGGCATCCACAACTATGGTTTCCTCTTACCATGGTAGGAGTGAAGAGCTTGAAGGTCCGCAACTTCAGTGATGCTTAACTACTGCATGTACGGGAGCATCTAGGGAGATATCTGCAAGGGGTAGTTCTGGTACCCTGCAAATCTTTGTATGTATACTGGATGAGAAGACTCCTGCTTATGGTGAGCTAAAGAGAATATGTGAAACTAGGCTTGATGTAGTTACCCAATGTTGTTTGTCAAGAAATATAAAGAAATTCAATTCTCAGTGTTTGGCAAATATTGCTTTGAAAAGAGAAAACAGACCAGGCACTCAAAAGAATTTTCATCAGTGGCCCCTCAACATGGACATTCATCGACAATATTCCATCACAAATGCCGGGTGTACAACACGTAGACATACACATCAATCGACCCTTCACCATGGTAAGTATCTTTACTTTGGCAGCACCATAACCATGATAGATTAGGAAACCTCTTCGTCGGCATACCCTTGAGCACTTAGCTCAAGACCCCCAATTTTTGCACCATACTTCTTCCAATGCATTTTCCAAGTAAGCATGCATAGGGCTACATTACAAGGCCATGCACAAGGCACATATTTTACTCAACCCATGCACAAACACATTTACCCATCATTCATTATGGGTTACGAGTACGGGGCATGAGCTACATAGGAATATTGTCTTTGGAAGATTTGGAGGACATCAATGGAGGCCCACAATGACACAATCATGCTGGAATCCAAGGAAGGAGCGCATACCAAGGGACAACAACTTCCAAAGGCTTTTAGTGACAAATGAAGAACTCGACAACCAACCCTGCCACATTTGGAAGGTAGACGGCTCTTGTTCCTACCGAACAGACACTACCTCTCAAAGCACTACATGGAACAACCATTACAACAAGAGTCTGTTAGAGACGACAGACTCGAGAGGGGGGGGGGAGTGTTGAAGCTGAAGGTCAAGGACAAAGCACAGGAGCACATCAAAGGGGTGGACACACAAGAAGAAGGAGCAACTAGGGAGCTCCAAGAAGTGTATGTCAAACTTTCAGAAGAAATCCCTATAAAAATAGTGATTTTCATCACTAAAAACCATTGTAAATACCATTTTCTATTTTTGTTACTCCATTTTGTTCAAGCCAAGGAGTCCTCGAGCTTGAGGAGTATTAGAACTATCATCCTACCAATTTTCATAATTTTTAGATTTCATTTGAGCCCTCAAATAAGCCCTGGAACCTAATTTTTAACTAGGCCGGACACTAGGTCTGGACAGGGCCAAAACCAGTAAAAAAACTATAAAAAGAGCTAGAGAACTCGTTTTGAGGTTAGCTTGTTAGAGAATAGAGCTTTTGTAAGAGAACTCATTTGCAATCGAAGCTTTCCATTGTTCCTCTCTTTGATCTTGCCTTGTGTGCGTGTGTGTGTGTATGTGTGCATGTTGGTGTGCTTTCACTGACACATTTGTGCCTTCACTTGCTCGTGGTCTTCATACCGGTCCTCACGTCTCCGCGGATTGACAAGTAAAGGAGGTGGTGCTTACACTTGAGCTACAATTTATAAGAATAATGTGTTGATTTTTAGATAGGATATTTTGAAGTTGACCCTCTAAGGGGTAGGTACACCAAGGGAGCTCTAGAGACAATTTTTTGGCAATACAAAAGGGGGAAAAAGGGTCATTAAAAGTTTCTGAAGTAAATTGTCTGTCAATTGAAGGTAAGAACTTGAGCTAAAATTGGAATTTTTACAGGATCATCGAGAGCTTTTGGAGAAAGCAAAGCAAGTGCCATTGTGTGCAGGCTTGGGAACGCGCTTCTTGGGCAGACAAGTGTAGCAAGGAGAAACGAATTGAGGTTGGAACATCTCTCAACCCCCTCAGCCCATTCTTAGCTTACGCTAAGTGCGAGTAGTTGTCTTGATTGACTAGGGGTACGATAGGAATACTCAAGTTCTAAGAGCCTCTAAATTCTCAAGTCTAAGAATATGTTAAATCGCAGTCAAGGGACAACTTAAGGGAAAAGAAATTAAATTAAGCGGACGAAGAACATCAAGTACGACACACTTAAGTGCTCCTAAGAACGCTTAATTAAAGACAAGAAAATACATACAAAGGAACTCAAAAGGAACAAGTGATTGGTATCAAAGAATCAGCAACATGGTTGTACAAGGATCATTGGGTTAATTGGAAGGGCATATGAACCTTAGATCGTGAAGAAACCTAGGGAGAGACCGTCAAACTATCAGATCATATGAGGCTAGTGTCAACCATACAGCTAGATCTTGGGCCTAGCAGTTGAGTGATTACCCCTATGCTTTAGACTCAGAAACTAGTGACTCTGAGATGTCTTACAACTTGGAAAGACCTGGAGGTAGCTCAGGAGTGGCATACCTAGAAAAACCCGAGGGTCCCTACAAGACTCAATTAGAATATATCAGACCAACCGCTTAGGTGTTCGCATCTATGACGATGGTCTGAGGAGATCTGTTGTCCAAATTAAAAACCTGGATCAGCCCATTGGACTAGAACACCCTGTAGTCAAGTTCGAAAATGGTTCCTACATAGATAAAGAAGGAACAATGTATGTGGCCACCAGCCAACCTGAAAGGATGGATGAATTTGGCAACATAATCACAGAACCTCAAATAGGAGACATAGAGCAAGGGAACTTAGGATAAGAACCAAAAACCCCTCGTGGCAAGTCGGTTCTGACGAGGATAATCACTCCAAAGTGGGTTCCCCAGGACAATAGGAGCATAGATTTGCTCGTGAATCGAGAGACGGATGAGGCTTTTTGGAGGTACAAGCCTGAGAAGCCTAACGAAGTAGGAGCACTTACCATCTATGAATTCAAAGATCCTGATAGCCCAGGCAAAGTGACCTACCTAGATGATGCTTCTGAGAGGATCTTTGTGGTCTCAGAGCATGGAAGACATGCATACACTTAGAAAGGTGAATTTGTTTTTCCCAACCTTGATCCACTGGGTCTTATGGTCACCAAGGAGCTGGAACATCTCAGGCTCATGGGACTCAAGGAGAAAGGAGTAGAGATAGACCCAAGGTGAGCTTTGCTAACCCATTGGGAAGAGAAAGAACAAGAATAGGGACAGATAGGATGGAAAATGAGAGATATAGGGACACAAGGAATCCAAGAAATGTTGAGAACTTTCCTCTGCCATGGTCTAGAGAGCATATCAGGACCTTGAGGCCCACACAATTGGTTAAGTCAAAGAAGTGCTTCGATGGCACTGGAGACCCGTATGACCATGTAGCAGAGTTTAGGCAAGTTTTGAGAGCTGAGCAAGTTGAAGATTGAAGGAGAGTGTTAATCTCCAAAAGAACAAGCTATCCTTGGTATTAGACCACCTCTAGACCAAGAATAACTTTAGACTCCACATAATTTTGGAAACATACTCACACATTACCAAGATTTGACTAACTGTGAAGAAATCACTTTCCTGAAAAGTCTGCTGCAGATTAATCACTCATTGACTAATCTATTCTGTAAAGTTTTTGATAAAACTTTGCACAACACTTCGCCTTGAGATTGCGCAACTTTACCAAGTTAAATTTCTCAAAATGATTGAGTACACTCTGAGAAATGTGTGAAACACTTTACCTATGTCTGAAACAGCTTCTCTGTAATGGCGACTTTGACACCTGCAACTTCTTAACACTAGTTCTCCCAAAGTAAATCCCGTTTGATCAAGATCTTTTAGCCATAGATGGCTTACCTTCCAACTTAGATTTTAAGCCCTCAATTGTGTAAAACTTTACACTACACACTGAGTAATGTTCATTTCACTAAACATGAAATCTGCGCCAGTTTTGTCGACTCTCAGAACATCTTCACGTATGAATGTTCCTAAACTAAATTCTCTCAACCTGATCAAAATTAGCCTCTCAAATTCTAGCCATAGATAGATTAGCTATGGACTTAGATACGTGTAGAAGGATTTCTCAAAAGATTAAACACAGAAGGAGCAGACAGCAAAACATCGGGTGCAAGTTTTCTTGATTACTCAGAAAAATTACATCTGAGTGAAGTTGATGAATTCAACTCACTTCTCATGTGTCTAATGACACTCTCTACTATTCATTTCTTCCTTCCTATTCTCTATTCTTCTTCTGCTCTCTTTGCCCCGACATTTTTCCAAAGTATTTATAGATGAATATATACAAGTTTATGACTAGACAAAAGTATAAGTCAGCTAATGTACATATGTGTACATATCTTTGGATTTCTGAATATGTCCTTCCTTCAACCTTCTGAATTTGTTCTCTTCTTGACTCCTTGACTTCATTTCTTCATAATCCTTCAATTGATGATTGTCATGCACCAACAGCTCCCCCTCAATCATTAATTGAGGTTCTTCTCTATCTTCTTGATTCTTGCCATATCCTTGAATCTTTGTAGCTTTGGTCCATCTAGACTTTTTGTCATCATATCTGCAAGTTGATCTTTTGTAGGAGTGTGTATGACTTCAATCTCCTTCTCAATGACCTTCTCTCTCAGAAAATGATACTGTATTTCAATATGCTTAGTTCTAGCATGAAACACAGGATTAGCTGCCAAGTATAGAGAACTCATGTTGTCTCCACAAACAATAGGAGTACTTTGAACCACATCAAAAACCTTCATAAGTGTCTTTAGCCATATTACCTCCTTTGCAGCTTCCACCATACCTTTGTATTCTGCTTCTGTAGATGACAAAGCAACTGTATGTTGCTTCTTAGAACACCATGAAATCAATTTGTCTCCTACATAGCACAAGTATCCATGTGTTGATCTTCTATCATCCACATTACCTGCCCAATCTGCATCACTATATATCTTCACTCTTGTATCAGAAGTAAATCCATAGTACAACCCTTCTCTGAGTGTACCCTTGATGTACCTAAGTACTCTTTGTCCTGCAATCCAATGTTCCTTTCTAGGACAATGCATAAATTGTGAAAGCACACCAACTGCATATGACAAATCAGGCCTTGTCAATGTAGCATAAATCAAGCTACCAACCAAACTTTGATAGAGTTTCATATCTTTGAACTCTTCTCCTCCAAACCTAGACAATTTATGGTTCACTTCCAAAGGTGTAGGTGCAACCCTGCAATCTTCCATTTTAAATTTGGTTAGCAAATTTTTAAGATACCTTTCTTGGGTCACATATACTCCATGTTGAGTATAAGAAATCTCCATTCCCAAAAAGAATGATAGGTTCCCCAAATCACTGATTTTGAACTCTTTCTCCATCTGCTTCTTGATCATTTGTATCCCTTTATCATCTGTTCCTGTAAGTATTATGTCATCAACATAAATACAAATATAAATGAATCCATCTTCACTTGCTTTGACTAGCAAGCTACTATCTGCCTTTGATGCTTGAAATCCAAGATCATTCAAGAATTTTACAAGTCTATAATTCCATGCCCTTGGGGCCTGCTTTAATCCATACAAAGCTCTCTTGAGCTTACACACATAATTTGGGTTCTCTTGATCTTTGAATCCATCTGGTTGCTCCATGTAAACTTCATCTGAAATATAACCATTCAAAAAAGCATTTTTAACATCTAATTGAGACAACTTCCAACCTATGCAAGCAGCAATTGCTATGAGGGTTCTGATGGTTGTCATTTTTGCCACAGGACTATAAGTCTCATCATAGTCCACTCCATATGTCTGTGCATACCCTTTCACAACAAGTCTAGCTTTGTATCTAGACACACTTCCATCTGCAAATCTTTTTGTTTTGTAAACCCACTTACATCCAATAATTTTCTGGCTATTAGGTTTAGGAACCAGATCCCAAGTCTGATTCTCTATCAATGCATTATACTCCTCTTGCATGGCTTCTTCCCAATTTCTCTTGCCTTTGGCTTCATCATATGTAGATGGATCTTCATCTGCTTTTACCAAATAAGCATAATCTTTAGTAGTCAAGAATGAGGTGTCATAGCTATACCTTGTAGGTTGCCATTTGTGCCTAGATGACCTCCTAACTTCTGCACTTCTTGAAGTCTCTGGTTCATCACATTCTGGATCAAACCTTGGCCTCTCTTCAACTTCAACCTGCACTTCATTATTTTCATTTTCATCAAGTAATTGAATCTTTGCTTTACCTTTCCTTTGATCCACTACTTCTTCATCATCTGCATGTACATTATATTTACCTGCATACCAAGTACCTTGCTCATCAAATGTAACATCCTTGGATACAAGGAATTGCTTTGTGGATGGACTCCACAACCTGTATCCCATTTGCTTATCATCATAACCAATGAATACATACTTTTCTGCCTTAGGCTCCAACTTATGCCTCAATTGAGATGGCACATATGCATATGCCAAACATCCAAATATTCTGCAATGATCCAAGGTAGGTTTCTTACCCCACCAAGCTTCATATGGTGTCGTACCTTGCAAAGCTTTACAAGGCAATCTATTGACCAAATAAGTAGTTGTATTTACAGCCTCTGCCCACAAATAATTTGGGCAATTCTTCTCTTTCATCATGGACCTTGCAAACTCAACAAGAGTCCTATTTCTTCTTTCTGCTACCCCATTTTGTTGAGGAGAGTACCTGCAAGTAACTTCTCTCTTTATACCTGCATTCCACAAGTAATCATTGAATTCATTTGAAAAATACTCTCCCCCTCCATCTGACCTTAGTCTCTTCAATTTTTGACCTGTAATCCTTTCTGCATATGCATGATAGTGTTTAAATGTATTAAACACTTCTGACTTTTCTTTAATCACATAAATTGTGATCCATCTGGTAGAATCATCAACATAAATGACATAATATCTTGAACCATTTATACTAAAATCCTTTGAAGGACCCCACACATCTGTATGCACCAATTCAAGTCTTTCTGAATACATAAACCCATGCTTGGAATAGGATTGCTTATGAGCCTTACCTAATTGACATGCCTCACATCTGTATGTCATGTGTTGACCTGCAATGTTAGGCAACCCAAGCACTGAATCATTGTTAATCATTTCTTTAATACCTCTTTCATTGAAGTGTCCAAGTCTTTGGTGCCAAAGATCTAATTCTGACACCTTTTGCTCTCCATATGTGAACATAGCATGTCCAACATTTCCTTGTACCTTCAATGTGAAGAGCCTTCCTTCTTTCTTTCCTGTAACAACCTGTTTATACCCTTGACTAGGGTCTTCAACATAAACTCCATCATTGGTGAACCTTACCTCATATCCTTTTTCCACAATTTGACCTACACTGATCAAATTCTTTGGGATTGTGGGAACATAAAGTACCTTACTCAGAGGAGTGCTCCCATCCTTAGCTTTGACTGAACCAATTGACTTTACCTTATGCTTTGTATTATCACCTGTCTGAACTGTATGATTAATTGCATTATGATCTAGGTCAGTCATCAAAGCAATATTTCCACTTAAATGATTACTACATCCTGAATCAATGTAAAACACTCTCATGTCCTCATGTGAGGTTTCATATGTTGCATTCATAATGAGAGTCGAGTCCTCCTTCTGATCTGATGCATAGTTGTAGTAGGTGTTATTATAGGATTGATTTTGGAAGCTTCTTCCTCCACCTCTTCCAAAAGAATTCCTACCACCTCTACCTCTGAAGTTTCCTCTCTGAAATCTACCACCTCTTGCTCTTTGATTAAAATTCCGATAATTACTATTATTCTGATTATTGTGCCAACAATCATGAGATAGATGATTGGTCTTACCGCATATCCAACAAGCTCTCGCATTATCTTTGTTGTTTCTGCCTCTTCCTCTACTTCTGCCATTTCCTTTTCCTCTTATGAAATTTGCTTGGTTTGAAGTACCTTCTTCTTCACCTGATTGTTGCTTCCCTTTGTTAGCTTTCTTCTTGTCTTTAGAGTACATTGCATGACCTGCACTCTTATCAACATCTCCTTTGATATCATTCTCAAAAGTTAGCATATGACCTAACAATTGATTCAAATCAGGAGTAAAGTGATCTAATGAAAGTTCTGTAGATAAAATGAAAGGCTTCCACTTCTCATCTCCTCTTAGCCCTGTGAGAATTTGTCTTACCAATTTGTCTTCTTCAATATCTTCATCCACTGCACCTAGAGAATCTGCAATGTCCTTCATCTTTGTCACATAATCAGAGATTGATTGTGAGGCCTTCTTCTTGAAGGTAGTAAATTCTGCCCATAGTGAAGCCTTCCTTGATTTGGTTGTGTTTTGGAAATGCTCCTCCAAAGCATTCCAAATGTCACATGCACTTTCAAGTCCTCTAATGTGAGGAAGCAAATAGTCATTGACTGCCATGTAGATTATGCTTCTTGCTTGAGCATCCTTCTTCATCCAATTCTTCAAGTCTGCAAGCTCCTCTCTAGTTGGAACACTAGGATCTCTGAATTCTGGCTTTTCTTCATCTCCTGTGATGTATCCTATCAGATCTTTGCTCATAAGATGAGCTTCCATCCTCATAGACCAAGCTGGATAGTTCTCTCTATCCAATTTTTCAATTTGGAGACTATCTCCCATTGTTTCTTTACCTGTATTGTCAACTCTTTAATCTTTATGAGAAATAAATGTACCTTGACTTTGAATCTCGCTCCTTCTGATCCTTTTGATAGCTTCAATGTGTCTACCTTCAAGTTTTCTTCAACATTTATCCTTTTGCACCTTCAAGATGTAAAGATTTGTATTTCTGCAGTAGTCAGAGTCTTCTTCACTTCAATTTTGACACAACCTGCTCTGATACCACTTAAGGAGAGTGTTAATCTCCAAAAGAACAAGCTATCCTTGGTATTAGACCACCTCTAGACCAAGAATAACTTTTGACTCCACATAATTTTGGAAACATACTCACACATTACCAAGATTTGACTAACTATGAAGAAATCACTTTCCTGAAAAGTCTACTGCAGATTAATCACTCATTGACTAATCTATTCTGTAAAGTTTTTGATAAAACTTTGCACAACACTTTGCCTTGAGATTGCGCAACTTTACCAATTTAAATTTCTCAAAATGATTGAGTACACTCTGAGAAATGTGTGAAACACTTTACCTATGTCTGAAACAGCTTCTCTGTAATGGCGACTTTGACACCTGCAACTTCTTAACACTAGTTCTCCCAAAGTAAATCCCGTTTGATCAAGATCTTTTAGCCATAGATGGCTTACCTTCCAACTTAGATTTTAAGCCCTCACTTGTGTAAAACTTTACACCACACACTGAGTAATGTTCATTTCACTAAACATGAAATCTGCGCCAGTTTTGTCGACTCTCAGAACATCTTCACATATGAATGTTCCTAAACTAAATTCTCTCAACCTGATCAAAATTAGCCTCTCAAATTCTAGCCATAGATAGATTATCTATGGACTTAGATACGTGCAGAAGGATTTCTCAAAAGATTAAACACAGAAGGAGCAGACAGCAAAACATCGGGCGCAAGTTTTCTTGATTACTCAGAAAAATTACATCTGAGTGAAGTTGATGAATTCAACTCACTTCTCATGTGTCTAATGACACTCTCTACTATTCATTTCTTCCTTCCTATTCTCTATTCTTCTTCTGCTCTCTTTGCCCCGACATTTTTCCAAAGTATTTATAGATGAATATATACAAGTTTATGACTAGACAAAAGTATAAGTCAGCTAATGTACATATGTGTACATATCTTTGGATTTCTGAATATGTCCTTCCTTCAACCTTCTGAATTTGTTCTCTTCTTGACTCCTTGACTTCATTTCTTCATAATCCTTCAATTGATGATTGTCATGCACCAACAAAGACTTGTTCACTCAATACAATGCTTTTTGCCTAACTCTCAAAAACACTACCATGATTTGGTTTCAACCGCTTCACCAAGGTTAGTTCAAAAATGTAGATCAACTTCTTGAAGCATTCATCAGTCAGTTTTCCAAGAGTGGTATTTGGCATAACACATCCTCCCTGATATACAGCTTCAAGGAAACACCTCAAGAGATAGTGAGGCTTGCAGGAAGAAGGTTTAGGCAATACCTAGAGAGATTCCCTATTCCAGAGTTACCCACTCTAGCTAAACAAGTGGCCTTATTTCTAGATGGATTGTTAAGTACCAAACTGAGATCATATGTGTACTTGAAGGACCCTAGATCCATAGAAGAATGTGTACGCATGTGCATAGACATTGAGGATAATCTAGGGGAGGAATTAGAGCTCTCAAAGATCTATAAAGATTCAGATAGTTCTACTAGCCTCGCTTGCTCTAATCCACATCAATTGAGGATCTAGCAGAAAAGGTAGCTCATAAATTAGGCATCTCTAGCAAGCAGATTCCTAGATTTTCCCCAAGAAAACGATGTTACACCTGTGGAGGAGACCATATGGCTAATGTGTGCCCTATCATGGCTCAACCCCAAGTTAATCCTAACAACCAATACTGCACCATAGAAAGGAGATACACCAATCACACTGCACAAAACTGCCCATATAACAAACAAGCTGTGAGGTAAAATTATCCTCAGACTTATCCACAACAAGGAAAATACCAGAACGAGTACCCACAAAAGCAATATGGTAGGCCCCAACAACCCTATCAACCACCCTATCAAGGGAAGCAAAGACCTCAACCAGTCCTAGCGCAGCAACGCCCTCCTCCAGCCAATGTGATTCCAGTGAAGTATGCAGCGACATAAGAAAATCTGAGTAGAGCCTTAGTGTCAGTGACACCATTTCTTATAGAAAGTGATCCAAGTGATCATAGTTTTGACTCTACCCATATTGATAGCCCACATGCTTACTACATGCAGTCATCCAAGCATAGTGAGTCATACTATTATGAAGAATTGAGTGAATCTAGTTGGAAGCCAGAATATGCGAATGTCATGTATGCAAACCCAAACTCTAGACCTCAGCCTAGGCAGCTAAGACCTCCATTCCCTAGAGGACCATGCTACTGATGTCAAGGAGATCACCTCATTCGTGATTGACCTCTACCTGCACCTACACAAACCCAATCTGTGATAATTCAAGGCTTTTGTCCAAATTGTGGGAAGGAGCACTTGTTATGAGAGTGTCCCAAGAACCCCACCAATATGCCAAAAATTACTCCTATCAAAGTTATTGGATTAGTGGTAGACACCACGGGAAGTGTGATTTCTACTGCCCCAGTGCAAGTCATTACGAGAGCTCAGGCACTTAAGCAAAACCAAGACTTAGGGCAGTAACAGAACTCTGAGGCAAGCGAGACTGAGAGTGAGAATAAGAAGAGGACAAGAGCTTGGAGAGAAAGTCATGAACGTATGAAAAGACAATGGGAGAAGAAGATGAGTGAACTTGAGGAAAGCCTAAGTGAAACAAAAGCCAAGATAATAGAAATCACATCTCAAATGCACTCTCACACATCACCTCCACTACCATCCCCATCACCTTCCACCCCCCAACCTTCTAATCCACCACATGTAACCCACCCACCACCCCGAGTAGGATCAGTCTTAGCAGATCCCACTCCTGAGGATATAGACATGATGCTTAGGGCATATCAGGCCAGAATCGAAATACATCATGAAAAGTGTTACCCTAGAGCAGACCTAGAGCTCGAATGAACAAAACTTTGCACCAAGATGGTGGAATTGGCTCAAGCCATGTTTGAGGCCAATCGCCTCTTCAATTGCTCCAGCTCCACTAGAACACCATTGCATTTTGATGGCCTATTAGATAGATTGGAGAGGTTAATTGCAAAGTCTAGAAAAGGAGTCACCTCCCAGGCTAAGGAGAGGGCAATGGGGAAGAAATGGGGAGTTCTCATGAAGAGCACACAGTAATGCAAAATCAGGCCATGAGAGTCATAGAAGAAATTGTGTTACAATCCAATTACTTCAAGAACTTGTCATCTAGCCGCCTTATCCTCTCATCAGAACTCCAATAGAGGCCTTACTATGTTATTCTGGCCGATTACAATGCAAAAATACAGAGAGTCACGGGTAAGATTCCTTCCTTCGCTACCCAATTTCAACCCGAAGGCCTTCCTCCAGAGGTGCAAAAAGGCAAAATCCATCAACCGAGATGGCGGCAGAAACTTCTCGAGACATATCCTGAAATGCTACGCACATGGAACAATGCACCTTTACATCTACTTTACAATCCAAGCTACAACCCTCTTCCATGACGCAGATCATGGAAAGCATTCAACATAAAGGTACAGAATAATGCTCAATGTAAGGAGTGGCTCAATTATCCGTACATAGCACCACCACAGGGACCACCCTCAACAGCCTACATGATAGCAACAATTCGACATTGGATCCCTTGAATGAAACCGATGCCAGATGTCGTTGGTCAAATGATGCTTAAAATTTTGGATATGATGGAGATCATACTCAAAACCTTTATAAATTCAACCGCACCACAGATACATCTATCGGGGTTTACCAATGGAAATTATGATTCGGTGTATGACATGAGCACCACCCCCAGCATTCGTGTGGCTTACCCTTGGCATGCACGCATCAGATATCTCCCCGCATGTTACAAACAAACATTCGAAGACATGTTCAGAATAGGTTTTTGGGAGTATCACTCGGAGGTCTTCGCAACCAAGCCCACACACCTGCTTCATCTCTTTGCATGTGAACAAGCCATGTACTCCGAGTACTACACGACACCGCAACCAGATGTCCCAGGTGCAATAAATTGGGATGCACTGGAAGCTGATCTAGCAAGAGGCTTATGCGTAAGTGAACACGAGCTAGCCACGAACGTCCTACAATACTATATTGACCACCTGTTGGAATACAATGTCATATAGGACATTATCCATGGTGAAGTATTGTCCAACAATGCTCATATAATAGATATAATGATTATCTATTATGAGTTCTATAGAACAAAAAGCGAGCAGCGACGTGGTTATTACATCGCACTCTCAAAGCTAGTGTCCGAGTTCAAATTCCGCCTAGGCCGTCAGCGGAAGTGAAGAGCTTTTTCTAATTATAAGTCATGCTTTTCGAATCAGTAATGGCGGCGAACGCGAAAAGACTACGAAGATGTTTTTTTTTCTTTTATTGCGATGGATCAACGATCGTAGATCGCTAGTGATTTATTGCTTTTGAGAAGCTTTTCAAGAGTATACAATCTACTATAAAAGAAGTCATTGGGCTCATTATCTTGTATCCTTCACCTAACTTTCAACACAAGCCTCGAGCTTGGACCTCATCAGAGGTGGTGTTTCTTCTAGCACATGGGGCAGCCATGGTGCTAACTTGAAGCATGTTGAGGAGTAGCTATGGAGTTCTTCTTGGTGATTCTTCTTGGACAAGATGAAGGGTGTGCTCACACTCTAGCTCATGGAGAGGAGGTTATCTCTTGTTCATGGAAAGAATACTTGGTCATTAGTAGCTTGATGGTGAGGATCTGCCATCTACATGGTGTATTTGAAGATTGTCTTCTACATGAAGATTTCAGGCTACTTCAAAGACATTGAATGATGTTTAACATAATATTTACATCTTATGTTAAGTATTCAGGTACATATTCTCTTTATGCACACAGGTACTACTTGCAGTTTATGGAGGCAGTGACATCCATATCAAGAGGAGTCCTATTCGGCATAGGTACAAGAGAATCAGTACGTATATGCTTTATGCATATTTGGATGAGGTGTTTGAGAAGGTGTGTTCACATGAGTTTGAGTATTTCTGGCAGCAAACTTGTTAGCATTCTTTGCTACTTTTTAAGTATGTGATCTTTTCACACACATATCTAACTTAGGGTCTTCCATAGCCTAAGGTTAGATAGTCATTCATATTTACTCTTCTATAACCTATTAGGTCACACATCTCATGTATATTTAGATTTCTGCCCATACATCTGAATATGTTTGTTACATGTGTACATTCACTCATTCATCTATTTCTGATCACATAGAGTGGTTGAGAGTTTTTCTCCCACATTGTACATTGAACATTGGTATATATGATACTATGAGTAAGCGATGGCTTACGTAACACCTTACACATGTCGTCTATTCTTTCTCTATCTTTGTCTCATCATTTGTATGATTAAATGTGGTATGTTCATGTTTTGTCAATATTGGAAGATTTCTAGATTCTGTGTTGTATATGTTGGACCTATGGAACCATGGACCTATGATATGAGCTAAGGGCCTACCTCATTTCCAACATTTGGTATCAGAGCACTAAGGTTTTGATTTCGGAGCTTTAGGACTTTGGCATCAATGCATTAAGGCTCATTTAGATTCCCAGGTTCCCAGACTTCCAGATTTAAAACATATGATTTAAGAGCATCTTCTAACATTTGACATTTGACATACACACTTAATCTAGATGAGTAGAGATTTGAGAGTTAGACAAATCAGTTACATGTGTATTCATCAGTGTGGAGTATGAGGTTGATGATTTGTTAGCAGTCGAATATTTTTGGAAGAGTATGCAGATACTTTACAAACATATTGTTTGAAGACTAGACTTGATGAAGAGAAGACTACTTCAAATTCAAGGAAGAACACATCAGATCAACATCAAATCACAGGTATCAATTTCTACTATTAGATTATCATTTGCAGGTCATATCTTAAAAGAGCAGTTATGAAGAGATTTGAAGATTTCAAGAAGTGCTTTTATACGCTTTCATCATTTGAAAGTTAAAGGCTACATCAAAACAGGTATCTAGAGGTTTTTCTAGAGAGTTTTGAGAGATCTCTTTCATGGCAAGAAAGCTTATCTAAGAAGACAAATTTGGAGATGGAATGAGTTTTTTTGTTTTCAGCCAATTTTTCTATTGTAAGTTGGTTGGATATCAAGGTACAAATGTGATCTATACTTCACTCAAACCATCGTGATGCCTCGCACAATCGGACCATCGTGATTGTACCACGCCATCGTGACGGTTTGCCTGAGCCATCATGATGATCCTAGACCATCGCGATTGTCCCAGACCATCATGATTGTCCACCCAAAGTGCCAAATTTAGGGTTTAAAGTTTTGGGCTAATTTGAGGCTAGTTTGAGAAAATTTTTGGGTGATTAAGCTCATTAGAGACCCCTTAGCTCATATTTGAAGAAAAACTTCTGTGTCAATTTGTACCCTTGAGGGCTTGAACGTTCATATCTTTTTCATTTGAAGTCCGTTTTTTAGATAACATAATTTGAGGTTGACCCATTGCTGGGACTAGGAAAGAAAGGGGGCATTAAAATTTGACCAAAGGAGAAAGGACCCTTAAAGGTGTATATATCAAAGTGCTTGATCATTGAGTTAAGAATTGGTCTAGAACATTGGATTTTTACAGGTCTAGCAAGGGCTATCAAGGGCAATCAAGGCAAGGTGGTGAAGAACACAAGGCTTGGGAAGTGAGACTTCTTGGGCATCAGAGCAATCAAAGAAGCTGACTCGAGGTTGGAAGAACACTCAACCCCCTCAGTCAATTATTAGCTTAGGCTAAATGTCTAGCATTGTGGATTAAGTTAGAGCGACGATAGGAACGCATCAAGTCCAAGAGACTTAATTTTTCAAGTTCAAGACTAAGATAAAAGCGTGCGATACGAAAACCTATAGGAAAAGAACTTAAGTCTCATGAAATGAGAACTCAAAAGTACAACGGAAAGTCGAATCCTGACATAAAAATTGAGACAAGACAAGAATTTAAAGGAAATTAAAAAGAAACAAGCAATAAAGAACAAAGAGACATTGACAATCAGAGACTGCCAAGAAGTAAATTCATGAACCTTAGATCAGGCAAGCATATAGGTAAGTCAGATCGACCGAACCAGCCACTTAGGTGCTTGCATCTATGAGGATGCTTTGTGAAGATTAGTGGTGCAATTGCACAATCCTGACCAACCCATTGGATTGGAACGTCCAGTGGTGAAATTCAAGAGAGACGCATACACAGACAAAGAAGGAACAATGTACATCTTAAGTACTCAACCCAATCATTCCAATGAGTTTGGTGTAGTTCAAGTAGACATAATTAAGAATCCAAGGAAAAGAACCACTAGGAGAAGAACCAAGGACACCTAGAGGGAAATTTGTACTGACAAGAGTATTAATCCGAGATTGGATCCCTCAAGACAATAGAAGCATAGAGTTGTTTCTGAATAAAGAAACTGACGAAGCATTTTGGAGGTACAAAATGGAACAACCTAGTGAGGTAGGCTCCATCATGATTTACGAATTCAAGGACCTAGATACTCCTGGAAAAGTTGTATACCTGGACGATACTTCAGTATGAGTATTTGTAGTACTAGACCATGCAAGAAAAACCTACACATGGAGAGGTGAGTTAGTCTTCCCCCCATCTCGAGCAAATGTAAACACGAGCCATCAGGGTATTGGGACATCCTCAGCCCATGGTACTCAAAGAGACAAGAACAAAGAGAGACCAGAAGTAAGTTTCACTCATCCCATAGGGAGAGATAGAACCACCATGGACATCGATAGAGTGGAAAGACAAAGGGAACCTAGAATACTAGGTGGTAGAGATGCTTTTCCTGTACCTAGACCACTTAAACACCCCAACATATTAAGACCCACTCAATTAGTAAAGTCAATGAAAAACTTCTTTGATGGGACAGGAGATCCCTATGACCATGTTGTAGAATTTAAGCAAATGCTCCAAGTGGAGCAAGTAGAAGACATGTTCACACAATACAATGCATTTGGACTAACATTGAAGAACACGGCTTTAACTTGGTTCCAACCATTGCAACAAAGACAATTTAGAGATATCCATCACTTGTTAGATCCATTCATCACAGAATTCTCTAAAAGTGGAATCAGGCATGATACATCTTCGTTGATTCATAGCTTCAAACAAACTCCCCAAGAAACAGTTAGGCTGGCAGGACGTAGGTTTAGACAATACGTTGAAAGATGTCGGATGCAAGAGTTGCCCTCATAGGCCAAGGAAGTGTCATTATTTTTAGATGGCCTCTTGTTCTCTAAACTATGCTCCTATGTATACTTGAAGGAACCCAGAACGCTAGAGCAATGTATAAGAATTTGTATAGACATTGAGGACAAGCTTGGAGACGAGTTGGAACTCTCAACTATCTATAAGGACTCAGATTGTTCATCTCTAGCATCCTCAAAACTTTCTAGCTTGATAGAGGACCTAGCAAAAAAAGTGGCCCAGAAACTAGGGATTTCTAGTAAACATATGCCTAGGTTAACAACAAACAAGCGTTGTTACACTTGTGGTGGTGATCATATGGCAAATGTGTGTCCCAATGTAACACAACCACAAGCCAACCCTAGTGGCCAATACTATACAATTGAGAGACGATACACAAATCACATGCCTCAAGATTGTTCATACAACAAACAAGTAGTACAACAGAACTACCCGCAAGCATACCCACAACCAGGTAGGTATCAAGGTCAATATAATGCTCAGCCTCATTACTATAGGCCTCGATAAATTATCCTTATTAGGCTCAACAAAGACCTCAACCTGTTTTAACTCAACACCCACCTCCACCAGCAAATGTCATCCAGTGAAATACGCTACTACAAAAGAGAACCTCAATAGGGCATTAGTGCCTTCTTCACCCCTGATCATAGAAAGTGACCCTAATTCTAACAATTTTGACTCTACTCTTGTAGATAGTCCACCCGCATATAACGCAGAGTCGCCAGAACATGTGGAAACATATCAATATGATAGCCCACCATTGGAACCCCGTTGGGAGCCCAATTATGCTAATGTTATGTATGCCAACCCTAATCCACGACCCCAATTAAGACAAAAAAGACCACAAGGCCCTAGAGGACCATGCTTTAGGTGCCAAGGAGATCATTTCATAAAGGATTGTCCACATCCTCCAATAGCAGGACAGTCACAATACTATAACATACAAAACTTTTGTGCCGAGTGTGGTAAAGAGCATATCATCAAAGATTGTCCCAAGAATGTTGTTAATGCTTCAAAAGTGACACCAATCAACATGATAGGTATTGTACATAATGCAGATGGATCCAATCCTACATACATGCCTATCCAAGCTATAACAAGCGCCCAAGCACTCTTACAAAATCAACAACTTAATCCTCAAAAAATAGCTAGAACTAGTGAAGTTGGAGAGTCTAGTAATAAAAAGACGAAATCTTGGAAGGATTCCAAAGAAAGAATTAAGAGGAAATGGAGTAAAAATATAACTGAGTTGGAAGGAAGTTTAAAGGAATTGAGAGCCAAAATCCTAGAGTTTACTTCTCAAGAATCTAATCAAGAGAACCTAGCTCAGAGATCAGGATCAGTTTTAGCTGAACCCATACCAAAAAATTTAGACATGATGTTTCATGCATATCTGTGAGACTAAAGGAAGGAGCCCAAACAGCTGAAATGAGTAAGAACTACCCTCGAGCGGATCTAGAAATTGAGAGGACTAAACTTTTCATGAAGATGGTCGAATTAGCACAAACTATATTCGAAGCCTCACGTTATCTTAATTGGAATAACATGGCCAAACCTGAATTACACTTTCAAGGACTACTGGAGAGGTTAGAATACTTGTTCAATAGCAACACAAAAAAGAATCTGTATAGGAAGTGGAGTGACTTTGAGACCCAAGAAAACAATGCACCATCCCTGTCTCAAGTGAAAAATACAGAAGTCGAAGACCACATAAGTATTCACATGAATTTCTAAGAGAAATCCAAGAAGAGAAGTGGAGAAAAGGATAAGAAACCCATCCTCCTATTCAAGAAATAGATGACTTGCAAGAGAAATTTCCCCAAGACATCCCCTCTATCTACAATGATGTAGAGGAAGAACAACTGAGTGAACACACAAATTTTGAATCCAATTCTTTGCACGAATTACCTCAGTTCACAAGACCTTGGGAAGCCAAGTCTATTAGCATGAGAGCACCCACTATAATAGTGAGGAATGAAGAATCAGTAATCCCTAGAAGAACGGAAGTAATCAAGAACGCTAAGGTACAATGCCATCTCACTCTAGAGGAGTTGTTAAAGGTTAAACCAAAATTGTGGAAGCATGTAGCAAATCAATTCCTTGAGCTTGCTACTACTCCCTCTCAGATAGGATCAGACAAGAAGGTACCAGAGATACTCATAGAAAGAATCGGAGATGTAAGCGAGGGAGAGGAAGGTAACACTTATCTTCCAATAACCCATCAGGGCTACACCACCAAAGCCATCTTAGATTCAGGAGCCGAAGTAGCTATCGCTACCACTACTTTATGGAAACGTTGGGGTAAGCCAGCATTAAGAGCTACCAAGATGAAGCTACAAATGGTTGACGAACATATAGAAAAACCATCAGGCTTACTAGAAGGCATATCTCTCACCACTTCTGGTGTGGAGTTTGAACATACTTTTGCCATTTGTGATTTTGGGAAAAATCATGCTTACAAAATGATTTTAGGATGATCATTCATGCGTCAGTTGCAAATCGTACAAGATTGGAGAACTAATTCTTTGTATTTGCAACATTTAGGAGTGACTACTAATATCAGTCTTAAAGACTATTCCCATCCAGATGTACCCCCAACACAATGGAATACCATCCATAAGACACAAGAAAAAATAGACTCGGTACAGTCATTGGAATCAGATCCCTCATGGTTGCACGAGGATACTCATCTATGGATGCATAAGGTAGCCAAACAAGAGAAAGAACAGTTAGAAGCCAGGACTTTAGGTTCAGAACAAGATCCACGAACCCTTCAAGACCCACCTTATGCACCTATAGTATTTCCAAACGAGGAATTCAAACCTCATGGTTGGGTAGAAATCTTAGCCATGATAGACATAGCAGTGAACGAAGAACAATGGACCCCTCATTGTGATGAAGAAGGGTATGACATTTCCATTTTCTTTATTGAACCTATCGAGGAAGAATTTATCCTAGAAGAATGCACGAAAGAGACCCAAGAACAGGACGAGAGTGATGATAAGGACCTAGAATCCATCATCATGGAACCCTTTTGTTCCACAGAAGAGGAATATCTTTATTTTGTGGAAGCCAAAAACCCTGAAGAGGAAAAGGCAAGTCAAATGGAACAACTTAATCCATCCATAAGAGATACAGAAAGAAAAACAAAGAAGAGAAAGAAATCACCTAAGACAGAAGAAGAAGAAGGAGAGCCACTCATGGAAGTACTAGAGAACTTCAAGAAGTATGAAATAGAAGATAGAAGAATCATGGTACGAATGCCTAAAAGAAAAGCTGATGTTGGACAAGTATATGATAACTGAGAGAAAACCAAAAAAATCATAGTCACCATAGAAGGAGAAGAAGAAAAATGTACATACATTGGGCATGATTTGACGAATGAAGGAGAAGAAGAATTAATTGCCCTACTACGTGAATATAGAGATGTGCTCGCTTGGAATTACACAGACTTGAAAGGAGTAGACTCGGATATATGCTCCCATAGAATTCTTATGACTCCAGATGCAAAGCCTACGAAACAGAAACCATACATGTACAATGACAACTACGCTGCTAAGATTAAAGAGGAAATAGATTATTTGATAGAAGCAGGATTCATTTACGAAATTGAGCATACCGAATGGGTATCCCCCATTGTGGTTGTGCCCAAGAAGAATGGAAAATTGTGTGTGTATTAACCTTAAAAAAGTTAATGCCACCACGATTAGAGACAGTTATCCGCTTCCTATCACGAAACATTGATTGGAAAGAGATGCAGGCAAGGAAGCTTATAGCTTTCTTGATAGTTTCTCAGGCTATAATCAAGTAGCCATCACTCCTGAACATCAAAACAAGATAGCTTTTTCATCAACATGGGGCATATTTGCATTTCGCGTGATGTGGTTTGGGCTGACAAATGCACCTACCACTTTCCAGTGACCTATGTGTCACGCTTTTATGGAATTATTGCACAAGAATTTGGAAGTTTATGTTGACGATATGTACTCATTCAAATACAAGGTAGATGCATATCCCAAAACTAAGGCAAGTTTTTGATAAATGTCGAGAATATCCGGTTTGTTTGAACCTAGAAAAGTGTGTTTTCATGGTCAGACAAGGCAAAATTCTGGGACACATTGTGTCAAAAAATGGATCTCTACGGATGAGGAAAAAGTAAAAGTAATTGCCAACCTACCTAGACCAAATAACGTAAAAGAGGTATAGGCATTTATGGGTCATTGCGATTATTACACACAATTCATACACATGTATGCAATCATAGCCAAGCCTCTGTACTCTCCTTTGACCAAATTTGAATGGAAAGATGAGTGTGAAAAATCATTCAATGAACTTAAACGACATTTGTGCTTGGCACCTATATTGACAACCCCAGATTGGAGGAAGCCATTCCATGTACATGTGGATGCATCCAACTATGCCATAGGATGTGTGTTGGAACAACCCACAAATGAAGGTAATATAGATCTCCCCATAGCTTATGCAAGCAAACAGTTGAATGCAATAGAAAGAAACTGCACCACTATAGAACAAGAAGGATTAGGAATGATCTACGGGGTAAAGAAATTTAGGCATTATTTGTTGGAAAATAAGTTCAAGTTCTCCACGGATCATCGAGCGTTATTGTACTTGGTCAATAAGCCATGTGTTGGAAGGTGTATTTTTGGAAAGCATTCTTGATGTAAAAAATTAGTAAAAAGCCAAAAAACTTGTAGAATATTTATGCAATGGTTGTAAAAATAAGGAAGAGTCTTCCTTATGTGGTCAAGGACCTCATGTAATTTTTGTAGAATTTTTAGAAACTCTTAGATAGCATATTTTTAGAAAATTAGAGAAAAAGACCTAATTTCAAGTGTGAAAAGGGACACTTGAAAATGTATATAAGTCAATTTTCTCTATTTTGGAGAGGTTGGTTAGTCATTTGCTCATGCTATCAATAGAGAAGAACGAGTTTCTGCAAAAATCGTGTTTTCTCCTGTTAAGTGTATTTTCTTTGATGTGAGAGCTTGTTTCTTGCTTAATCATGGAGATTTGTGAGTTACATTTGTGTATTACTGAGTGAGTTGTATGAAGGAAGAGGTTTACTGATGTAATGAGTGGAAAAGGATTGAAGAAAGTTCCAGAATTGTGAAAATCGTCTGATGGTACAGAATCGCGATTGTCTCGTCTCTGTGATACAGGTGATATTTTTCAATTATGAGTTCATATTTGTATTCTGCTAATGAAATGGCATGGTTTTGACATAAAGAACATAGAAAATGATGGAGATTTGCCTTAGTTATGGTAAACCCTAGATTTTCTCTTCATCTTCAATTTCTCTCAGCAATCCAGCCATCAATCTCTTATTTCCTTGAATCTATTATCTTGAAGGGGCTGTGGTCTTAAGGATATTCCTAGGATTGACAAAATAAAGATGATTTGTTGATTCTTTGTTACTTCATGATTGGAGAGGACAACTTGGAGTCCAAAACAAAACATTTTTTGGCGCCGTTGCCGGGGAACATTCCAAGAACTTCTTTGAAGTTGGACCTTTGCTGGATCTTCAGTTGATGATGGTGAACAAGGTAAAGCTCATCAATTAGGAAAAGTGCACATGAATAGGTAGATATCATTGTTTGTCTTTAGGGAAGAAGAAAGCAATGGATGTCTTGTAGAAGTGGAAATGCTGAAATCTTTGTAAATTGATAGTTGCTCATCATATTGGTGAAGTAAAAGTGCAGGTGTGTGGAGGATTTGAGCCAAGAAGCTGAAGATGGAGGTAACTTGAATCTATTCTTGCATTTCTAGATTTCTTTTTGCCCAAGTACTAGACACCATGGGTGATCTTGGGAAGATAACATGGTGATATTAAGGAAAGGACAGTTAAAGTAGCTAGATGTAAGAATGAGGGATTCAGTTGTTGACCAAGTCTGAGCATTAAATCTTGAGTTGTTTTGCATTTTGAAAAAAAAACATATGATTGAGTTTATCTTTACAAAATTTGATTGCCTTTCATAACACTTTTTCATTGGAGAACCTTTCTTTGGTACTTTAGTGATAGCTAAGGACATAGAAACTCATAACCAATCAAGAACCAAGGGATCAGTTGATTTCCAAAACCAGAAACCCTAAGTAAAGTGTTCACCTTTATTTTTAGGGCAAAAATACCAAACAAATTCACAAAACTCATCAAAAACAATCAAACAAATTTCTTTTCTTGATAAGAAGTTGAAGTGAGGTGTTGTGGATAGGAGTGATTGTGGAAAACTGGAAAAGAAAACAAAAAATGATCAAAAAACCAGAAAATTAAAAAACACGATTCTCTGCACAGAATCGCGATTTTCTGAAAAAATGATTGATTTTGAAATAACAATTTAGGTGAAGGTTGAATTGAAGTTGTTGAAGGGTCTTGAAGGAAATCAAGAAGAAAAAACTACTCAAATTGGCAAAAAATCAAAAATAGAGAAAAAACACGATCTTCTGCACAAAGTCGCGATTTTCTGAGGAAGATTGTGATTTTGGTGCAAAAATTCAGGAGTGGAGTGAATTACAAAGAAAAGAAGGAATTGAAGCAAAACAAAGAGAAAGAAAAGTTAAAAAAAAAAAAAAATAAAAATAAAAAAAATTAAAACCCAGAAAATTAGAAAACACGATTCTCTGAACAGAATCGCGATTTTCTGTAAAAAGTGTTGTTTCTGAAATAACATTTCAGGTGATTCATGTATTGAAGTTGTCAAGGGTATTAAGAGAAGGCATAGAATACTCAAAATCGCGACTTTCTGAGTACAAAATCGTGATTTCTTGAGCACTATATAAACAGATAATTGAAGAAAAAATTCATTTGAGAGTGAGAGTGAGGGAGAGAGAGAGTGAGCAGAGCTGCCAGAATCGCGATTTCCAGCAAAACAGTGGACTTTGGAACATTTGCACCCAAGGAAGAAAGGTAAGAATCCTAACTTCATATTTGAATACATATTTTTGGTTTTGAGTGAAAAATAACACCAAAAAATAGAAAAAAATCAGAGGAGGACAGAATCGCGATTTTCTGAATTCTTGAGTTTTTACTAAGGAATCATTAGTTTTTGCTTTAGTTGCTTCATTGCATGTTAAAATTTTGATAAGGCGATTCTATAGGTGAAAAAATACTGAAAAAAGCAATAAGTTGAAATTCTGCCAAATTTTGGACAAAATCGCGATTCTGAGTTTTAACTCAAAATCACGATTCTGTGAAAAGTGCCATCAACATCGCGATTCCCAGAACGCGATTTTCATAAGAAAATCGTGTTTTTTACAATCTGTGAGCAATCACGATTGTCTGGGAACAAAGTCGTGAAAAACACGATTTTGACACAAAATCGCAAAAAACACGATTTTCACACAAAATCGTGGTAAACACGATTTTGAACACAACATCGTGAAAAACACGACTTTGAACACAAAATCGTGAAAACACGATTTTGAACACAACATCGTGAAAAACACGATTTTGACACAAAATCGTGGTAAAACACGATTTTCACACAAAATCGTGGTAAACACGATTTTGGACACAAAATCGCAAAAAACACGATTTTCACACAAAATCGTGGAAAACACGATCTTGATCACAACATCGTGAAAAACACGGTTTTCAACAGAAAATCGTGAAAAACACGATTTTCATCAGAGAATCGTGAAAAACCCAAATTCATCAGAAAATCGTGGAAAACTCGATTTTGGACACAAAATCGCAAAAAACACGATTTTCACACAAAATCGTGGAAAACACGATCTTGATCACAACATCGTGAAAAACACGGTTTTCAACAGAAAATCGTGAAAAACACGATTTTCATCAGAGAATCGTGAAAAACCCAAATTCATCAGAAAATCGTGGAAAACTCGATTTTGGACACAAAATCGTGAAATACACGATTTTCACACAAAATCGTGGAAAACACGATTTTGATCACAACATCGTGAAAAACACGATTTTCAACAGAAAATCGTGAAAAACACGATTTTCATCAGAGAATCGTGAAAAACCCAAATTCATCAGAAAATCGTGGAAAAAAAACAAAACCTAAACAGAGAATCGTGGAAAAACAAAATCTAAATAGAAAATCGTGAAAAACTCACAAGTAGGCACAAAATCGTGAAAAACACGATTTTCATCAGGAAATCGTGAAAAACACCAAGTCCATCAGAAAATCGTGAAAAACCCCAAATTCATCAGAAAATCGTGGAAAAGTCTAATTGCATCATAAAATAGTGAAAAACACGATTTTCATCTGAAAATCGTGAAAAAACACTACTGGCATTAGAAAATCGTGAAAAACCCTAATTTCATTAGAAAGTTGTGAAAAGCACAAAACCTAGGAAGAAAATTAAAACACACATAATTTTGGACAGAAAATTGTGAAAAACCAATACATTGGTTAAGAAACTGTGATAAACACTCTTTTGAGAATTAGAAATTTGTCAAAAATAGTTGAATGATACTAAGGTCTGGAAATAAAATAAATTCATTTTCTAAACAAGACCTAACAAGGAAGGAAAAAGAGCCAGGAAGTAGTAAAAGATCAGAAAGAAGTTTAGGTCAAGAAAATAACATGGAAAACTTAAATGAAACAAATGAGTCAATAGAAACTGGGGATTTTAGAAACATCCTCAAATACATGTATACAAATAGGTTTGGAACCTATGTATACCAGGATGGAATGCATAAATTCCTCATTAGATTGAGAAATTTAGAAGTTCCCCTGAATATAACTCCAGTAGCCCAATTCAAAGATGGAAGATATGAAGATAGGCAAGGATGTGTATACATCTTCTCTCAAGACCCAGAAAATTCAAATGATCTAGGGCAATGTGCTGATTAGAGAAGCAGCCAGAAGGTTTAAACAGTACATTGATAGATGCCCAAGAGAAGAAGTACCTTCCATGGCAAAACAAGTATCCTTATTCATTGAGGGTTTGAGAAGTGCCCAATTAAGGACCCTAGTGTACTATAGGAGATGTCCTGATTTAGCAGCCTGTGTTAAGGAAGCAATAGATTTGGAGGACAACAGAGGTCAAGATTTGTTAGCATTTGATCAACCCAGATCTTATGAAGACAAAATTCCTCCAGCAGAAGAGTTGGCTCAGGCTATTGCTAAAGCCCTAGAGGTAAGCACTAAAACTAATCTGATAAACTCTAGGATAAACACAAACAAGAAATGTTATATTTGTGGAGAAAATCATCTGGCACAACAATGCCCTTATCAGAAGCCACAACACTTACAAGATAGGAAGACACTCAAGTATTGTACACTAGAGAGAAAATGGACAAACCATACCAGGGAGGAATGCTTCTATAACAAACAACCTGTCAAGGAAAGAGACTACATGGCTCAGAGGGAATCAGGTTATACTGAGCAACCAAGGCCAGTATTAGGACAACAGCCTCCTATTCCAACTAATGTGGTACCAGTCAAATATACACCCATTGACGAAGGAAATTCAAGATTCAGATCACCTTATAAGGAAGAGTATCAATGGAGTGAGGGACATCAGGAAGAATGGGAAGATTATGAAATAAGAGAACCTGAGCTTAAAGCCCTAGATTTGGGAAATGGAAAAATTGAAATGGACACAGCAACATTCATGTACATTACCAACAACTACATGTCCAATCAAAAACCTCAATTCAAAGGGGGATCAAAGATAACATGTTATAGGTGTGGGGGAGAGCATTTCATAAGAGATTGTCCGCAACCTCCAACATTCAAAATAGAGGGAGCATACTGTAAGGATTGTGGTAGAGAACATATGATCAAGGACTGTCCAAAAAATCCCCAAAAACAACAGAACACACCTAATAACATACCTTTGAAAACAGTCAAAATTATGGAACAAGAGGAATTGAGTGACAATGATCAAGTTGAACTTAATGTTATAACAAGGGCACAAGCCAAACAACAAGGAACAATTAAAGAACAAAATGAGGGTTCTACATCAAAAGGGAAGAAAAATAGACAAAAAGGGAAATGGGAAAAGAAAAGAAAAGTGGGCAAAAGTCTGGAAGAAGACAATCAGGAACAATCAAGTTCAAAATATACTTCTCCTCAAAAGACCCAGAATCTGTCTGAATTAAGAAATTCTCAGAGTCTAGACACCCTAATCAAAGCCTATAAAGGAAGGATTCAAGAAGGACCAAGCCCTGCAGATCATGCAATGGCTTATCCCATACCGGATCTAGAGCATGAAAGGATGCTAAAATGCAAACAAATTATCCAGGAAACACAACTCAGATTAGGGGAAGAACACAGCTCTCGGAGAACAATTGAACAGCAGGAAAAAACAAAAACCAAGGAAAATGATAAAGAGGGAAATCCACAAATAACATTCCAAATGATCATAGATGAACAAAGTAGCATTACATGTCATACAACATGGGAAAACTTGTTGAAACAAAATCCTCACCTACAAAACAAGATGAACAAAGGAGAAACAATATCTGGAAACCTTCATGCACCAACACAAGAATTAGAGGAATTATGGTATATTCCTATTGATAAAATAGGAGGATATTGTGAAGGAGAAGAAGGGAATTCAACCCTAAAATTACAATATGGAAAAAATTCAGCAAAAGCCATTTTGGATAGTGGATCAGGAGTGGCTATAATGACTAAACAAACCTGGGAGAAATGGGGAAGAAATGAATTACTACCCACTAAAATGAGATTACAACTTGCAGATGGACATATAGAAAAACCCCTAGGAATATGGGAGAAAGTGATTGTGGACATATGCGGCATGGAAATAGAGCATACCTTTGCTATAGTAGAATTTCCACAATCCACATCTTATGAAATTATCCTAGGAAGACCTTTCATGAGACAAATGCAAATTGTACAAGATTGGGGTAATGATTGTTTGTATCTTCAGAACCAGGGGAGAATAACAAGAGTAAACTTAAGAAATGGCCACTATTGTGACATATCTCCTAGAGAATGGTATAAAATACATCAAAATCAACAAGAAAGTGAAGAATCAGAAAGGGAGGATCAGGAAGAGGGTGAATCAGCAGTTTGGAAGTGTAACATATTAAGAAATCTCACAAATAGGAAAAGGAAGTTAAGAAGAGAAGATTGTGTGGAAGAAAGAAAAATACAAGATGAAAGTTATGTGCCTCAACAATTCAAAGATGAAGAATTTGAGCCTTATGGATGGAATCAAATCTTAGCCACTATGGATTTGGCCAGTGAGGAATATGTGGGAGTGGAATTCCAAAATGAGGAAGGATTTGATATTTTCCACATTAGCATACACATGATAGGAGTATCAAAAACAGAAGAGGATCAAAATCAAGAAATGATATTAAAAAAAGGAAAATCACAGTATTTGGAAACAGTAAAAGCTGAGGATGCAATCAAAGACAAAATCTCAGGCAAATACAAGGAACATAAACACAAAGAAATAGAAAGAGACCAGGAAAAAGAAAAGAAAGAGAAAGAGATAAACAGAGATCAATACTTTGATGTACCAGCAAATTTTAAAACTTATGAAGTAGAAGACAGACTACTTCTGAAAGTGAAACCAAACAGAGAGAAGAAGAAAGGGGAAGCATATGATAATGAAGAACAAACAAAGAAAATTGTAATTACACAGGAAGAAGGAGAGGAGAGACAAATAGTAATAGCTGATGACATGACATCACAAGAAGAAGAAGCATTAAGGAACCTGGCAAAGAACTATAGAGATGTATTTGCTTACAGTTATAAAGATTTAAAAGGAATTGATCCAAAAATCTGTGAGCATAAGATTCCTATGACACCTGATGCAAAACCAAGCAAACAGAGACACTACACATTTAATGATAAATACTCTGCCAAAATAAAAGAAGAAATTGACAAGTTGTTGGCTGCTAATTTCATTTATGAAATAGAGTATACTGAATGGATATCACCTATAGTTGTGGTGCCAAAAAAGAACGGAAAACTTAGGGTATGCATCAACTTGAAAAAAGTGAATGCAGCAACTATAAGGGATAGTTATCCACTGCCAATAACAGATCATCTTCTTGAGAGAGTTGCAGGAAAGGAAGTCTATAGTTTTCTAGATGGTTTCTCAGGATACAATCAAGTACCTATAGCTTTAGAGGACCAACATAAGACTGCCTTTTCTACAGAATGGGGGGTTTATGCTTTTAGGGTTATGCCCTTTGGATTGACCAATGCCCCAGCAACGTTTCAAAGGTTGATGTGTCATATTTTCAAAGAATTCCTGAGAAATGTGATGGAAATCTATGTAGATGATTTATGCACTTTTTCTTTAAAAAGACAAGATCATTTACAAGATTTGGAAAGAATATTCAGGAAGTGCAGGACATATAGAGTATGCTTAAATCCTGAAAAGTGTGTATTTTATGTCAGACAAGGAAGAATGTTGGGTCACATAGTGTCAAAAAATGGAATTTCTACTGATGAGAAGAAAATAAAAGCCATAATAGAGCTTCCTAGACCTACAAATGTGAAGGAACTCCAAACTTTTATGGGACATTGTGGGTACTACAGAAAATTTGTACACAAATTTGCTGATATAGCCAAACCCTTATATGCCCTCATCACAAAGTTTGAGTGGACTGAAGAATGTGACCAAGCATTTGAAACATTAAAAACTTGTTTGGTGACAGCACCAATTTTAAAAACACCTCAGTGGGATAAAATCTTTCATGTACATGTCGATGCTTCAAATTATGCTCTGGGATGTGTGTTAGCACAACCTATAGAAGGAAGCAAATTAGATTTCCCAGTAGCATATGCAAGTAGACAATTAAACATTGCAGAAAAAAATTACACAACCACTGAGAGAGAAGGATTGGGAATGATCTTTGCTGTCAAAAAATACAGACATTATCTATTGGCCAACAAGTTTAAATTCTTTGTGGATCATCAAGCTCTACTCTATTTAGTAAATAAACCATGTCATACAGGAAGAATAGTTAGATGGTTTCTTTTACTAATGGAATTTGAATTTGAGGTGGTGGTTAGACAAGGAAAAACACACTTGAGAGCAGATCATTTGTCAAGAATCCAGTCAAAAGAACCTAGTTCACCTATAGATGATGATTTGCCAGATACATACTTATTCAAGGTGGAAAGTGTTCCTGAATGGTCTATGTCATTAATTCCTTTGCTAACCATGGGACCTTGTAGGTCATTAGCAAATAACACACATTTGGTGTTACAAAGCAGGAATTTCATGTTGTTAGCTGGACATTTGTATCACCTCAATCAGTCAGGTATACTGGAATATTGTACTCCAGAAGAAGAGCAACATGAATATGTAAGAAAAGCTCATTGCTGGAATCCATGTACTCATGCTTCCACAATTGTCACTCTAAGTAACCTTAATAGGATGGGAGTACATTGGCCAAATAAGATTCAAGATGTGGAGAGATATATTGATAACTGTCAAAAATGTCAAACATGGCAGAAATCAGAATTAATAACTTTATATTGGTTTCAGAAAAACCCTGAATGGAGTGAAAACATTGTTGAGAAGTTGAAGAGAATGGAGAAAGGAAAACAGGTAATAGCTGGTGCTGATTCAAGAAATCTACAAGTGATCTCAGAGGAATATCAACTCATAGGAGAACAATTATACAAGAGAGGAATGGATGGATATCTGAGAATTTGTGTTCCAGAAGAAAAGTATTTAGAGATGTTGGAAATGGCACACTCGGGAGTAGCTGGAGGACATTTCTCAAGTGATAGAACAGCCAAACTCATCTTATATTCTGGCTTTTGGTGGCCAACCCTATTTCCCGATGCTAGAACTTATGTAAAAAGATGTGATGTCTGTCAAAGGGTAAGTCAACCAAACAAAAGAGATAACATGCCATTAATTCCTTTAATTTCAGCCAGAGCTTTTAGTAAATGGGGATTGGATTTTATTGGACCAATACATCCTCCAGCCAGACAATCTCATGCAGAATACATACTAGTAGCTACAGATTATTTGACAAAATGGGCTGAGGCCAAAGCTACTAGAAGAAATGATGCTCACACCACTGCTAGATTTTTGTATGAAAACATTATCACTAGATTTGGACTACCAATTGAATTGGTAAGTGATAGGGGAACTCATTTTTTGAATCAGATCATAGAAAACATGACCAATTATTTCATGATTAGTCACAATAAGTCAGCCCCATATCACCCACAAGCCAATGGGTTAGCAGAAAGTACTAATAAAGTACTTTGCAATGTATTGTCCAAATTAGTCAACACAAACAGAAATGACTGGGATTCTCAACTTAATCATGTTCTTTGGGCTTATAGAGTGGCATACAAAACGGCTTTAGGGACTACACCATTTAATTTGGTATATGGCCAGAATGCAGTTTTACCCATGGAATTTCTTATTCCAACATTGAAGGTGGGTAGCCAATACAATTGGACAGGACATGAATTATTTGAGAGAGTCATAGATTTGGAAAAACTGGGAGCATCGAGACTCCAAGCAGTGATGAGTATATACACAAACAAGAAAAGACAAAAAGCTTATCATGATGTTCACATAAAAGACAAAGATCTACAAGAAGGAGACCTGGTCTTAGCTTACACAATCAAGGAACATCAGAAAAAGTTTCAGAAAAAAGGTCATGGGCCATATATCATACATCAGGTAAGCAAGAGTGGAGCTATTCAGTTAGCCAACATTGATGGGGAAATCATGCCAAATTTCATAAGTGGATGTAGAGTGAAGAGGTATGAGTGCCCATTAACTACTGATGAATGGAGAAGATTGCAAAAGGCCCAAAACAGGAAAAAAGAAGAAGAAAGTATTAGAAAGGAGGCTCAACTAGAAGCCAAAGAGAGAATTAGAAAATTAAAACAAGTGTGCTTATGTGAAAACACTCTAAAGCAAAAAGAACATTTGCCTTTGATTATGATGAATTATCAAAATGAAAACATAAGGGTTTTGATAGATTCAGGAGCTCAAGTGAATCTAATTAGCTCAGCCTTGGTCAATAAGTTTAACCTTAAGAGAGCTGAAAGCAGAATTTTGATCAAAACCCTGGGAGGGAAAAGGATTCAAAGCATATCTTCACTTTCTATTAAAGTTAAATTTAATAATGAATATATGGGGATAGATTGCGAAGAGTGGCCAGACCATTTAATGGCGGGAAAGTTGATTTTAGGGCAACCATGGCTCAAACAAGGTAAAGTCATCTTAAATTTTGAAAAAATGAAGCTTAATTTGACCATCAAGGACAAAAAGTTTTTAATGTTCTTTCTGAATAATGAAGAACAGGTAGTTCATATGGATGTCCATGACCCAGATCTCGAAGGATTTACTTTCTCTATGGAGGACAGGAACATTTTGACAATACAAAGTGATCAAGCTTCATACACTCAAAACCAGCAAAAGATTGAAGGGATAAGGGCGGATGAGGAGACAAAACAAAGAAGACTATTATTGCCAAATTTACAATATCAACAAATCAGAACAAGAGGAATTTGGAAACAGGTCATGCACAGATGTTGCTCACCAAAACAGGAAATTAGAACAAAATGGATATGGAAGCCAAAAAATGCCACAAAATGTTCATCCACAGAGCATGGATATTTCCATAACAAAAGGACAAATGGAGTAAAACATTACTGGGTGAAAAAATCAGAATTGGGTCAATGGAAGAAGGATAATCCACAGTGGACCTATCTTTGGAATTTTGAAAATGACAAAAAAATATTTCTTTCTTTTCCCTCAAGAGAAAATTAGGAGGGGAAGGAAAGAAGACAGAAAAAAAAAAAAAAAAAAACCCCCAGAAAAATATATTTTATTTTCTTGATTTTCTTTCTAAAATTAAAAAACACAAAGCAAGATATAGGGAGGGAGAGAGTAACTTATTATGGAAAAAAGTTGTTTTGTCTTATTGTTGTTCAATTTTTTGTGATCATCTTTTTTTGACCACTACTTTTTCAAAGTTTCTTCATTAATCATCTTTTCTAAGCATCATCTTTCTATTCAGAAATTGTTTTTTGAGCAAGGAAGTGACAATTGAAGAGAGCACATTAGATGTCTTGCTACACCTGTATTGCTCACTTAAAATTGAGTCTCTTGGAAAAAAGCAAGAATTGCTTGGAACTTGTCTTTCTTATTTTTTATATATCAGTAACATTCCAGAATAAGATAGTATTTTCTTGTGGAATCTTGTGACTCATGTGGGTGGAGTGTTTTCTTTTCCGTTATATATAAATACAGGATGGTGAACGCAAAGGAGTTGACAATTCATGATTTCAAAGCTGATTCAGTGACTTTGTCCAGAGGACACTGGTTTTTGGATAGTGATGCAGCTGAAGAACAAGTGAACCTAGACTCAGAAAAAGATCAAGAAATCCCAGAAGCTGAAAAAATAGCAAAAGAACTTAAAGAAATTCTGGGAGTAATAGGACAGCACATCTTCACAGTAGCTGTGGGAGGTTATAAGTACACTATGCTGTGCCAGGAATTTTACAGGTTTCAGAAAACTTCTGTCAACATCAAGAGATGGAAAGCTGTGGGATTGCACAAGCTCTTGGAAGAACCTATTTTCTTTATTGACTTTGAAAGAGTAGCACAAGTGATGGGTAGTTTGGAGGAAGTGGGAAAAGGTAATGATGCCTACTTCAGATGCAAAGTGAAGAACAAGGACAATCAGGAGGTACGGGTAGTCATCAAAGCAGAACATATCAGAGCTGCTTTACAATTTTTTCCAATGGGCACCAAACTAGACCAAAGTTTTGTCAAAAAGAATAAGGAGACTTACACTGGATATGCAAAGTTCACTGACTTCAAAGGAAGAGAAAATGAAGAATACGCTATAAGAATGTTCTTACAGTTCTTTTGTTTTCCAAAATTACCAAGGTACACTATGCCTCATAAGTCAGTAACTCTATTGATGTTCAATAACAAAGATAGAACCAAGCCATTTGGGGTAATGGATGTCTCACCATACATCCATGAACAGCTGAGGGAAGCAGCAAAACACTGGGAGCAGAAGAAATTCATGAATGGAGCCCAGTATTTGACAAGAATCATTTATCATGTTCTAGGAATGGAAGAACAGTTAAAGTTAGCTCCTGAAGCACAGTACTTCAGAAATCTGATGTCAGGAATCAAAAGTCCCCCAAGAAAAGCACTTGGAAGAGAATCAGAAGGACAAACTCGCATGAGGGGAACAGGAATGAAGAGAAAAGTAATATCTGAGGAAGTGATTCCAGTAAAGAAAAGAAAGTTGGACCCCAGAAAAGTAGAATTAGAACAGGCAGAAGAAACAAGAGAGGAACAGGTGGCAGCACAGAAGAAGGTACAATCCTCCAGTGAACCTCACCCTCCACAGACAAGTAAAGAACAGCTTTATACTTATCTCACTCAAGGAAACAACAAAAGAGCTATATATGAGGATGTTGGAAGATTTTTCATGCAAAGCTACGGATTGGATCCAAGAAGAGGTGGAGCACTATGAAGCATTACATGAAGAAATGATGGCAGCCGAAACTGAAGAGATATTTGTGAAGAAGGAGGTAGAGTTGCTGGCATACTTCAAGGAATTGCAAGGACCTCCAGAGGCCAGGACTACTGTGATAGTGAAAAAGAAGATGCCAAGGAAACCTGTCCAAAAGAAGAAGATGATAAAGAAAGGGAAAGGAAAAATGGCAGATGAACCTGTGATGAAAGAAATGGAACAAGTAATTACAAAAGAAACACAGAAGCTAATCACAGTAAAGGAAGTATCAAAGCCTACAGAACAAGAAGTAGGAGGATCCTCACGATTCTCATCTGATTCAGATAGTGACATTGAGAGTTTTCTGTTGAAAAGTTTAAACTTGTCAATACCCAACACTCCCAATGTAGCTGTACAGGCTGTGGAAAAAGTGAAGACACCTGAGGATACAAGCAAGAAGTCTAAAGAAAGGCAGATTCATGAAGAAACTGTCCAACAGAGGAGTGCTGAAGAAGAAAGAAGACTGTTGAAAGGAAAGGCCAGAATGACAGAAGAGGAAAACCAGAGGAGAGATGAAGGTAGCTTTGGAATAATGAATGTTGATGAAAATTCAATATGGACCAAGCCTTCACAGACACAATTCCAATTGAATGCAAGATTGAATGCAAGTTTAGAGGAACTAGCAAAGAAGGTATTCGGCAGTTCATATAATCAGCAGAAGGATGCATCCGAAGAACAGGAAAGCAAGAAGTTAGAACCAGAAAAGAGTGCTCAAGAGGTCTTGGGACAAGTAATGGAGGAAGGAATTGTTCAAAGTATAAAGGATGTGCTGCAGGATATAAAAAGCAGTGGGGAATTTACATCCAAGAATGATCAAGAACAAGAGGTAGAAGCAGACTTTATGGACATTGAGGAGCAAGATCAAGAATACACAAATAAGGGGAGTAATGATCAGATAAAAAATTCTCATACAAATGTATCAGATAGAGCCCAAGAAACAGAAAGACAGGCATTTCAGAAAAATAATGTTCAGATTAATTGTGTGGAAAAAATTGAATCAATGTCTGTTCAGGAAAGAATGGGGCAGGAAGAGCAAATCATGAAGGTTCAAACGGGTCATGATGAAGAAGAGTTAGACAAAAGTCAGGGAACTCTAATAAAGGTAAATGAGATACAAGATCTGGAAGGATCAGAAAAGCAACAGGTAATGGAAGGAAGAAGTTCACTAGAAGAAATAAGGACTTCAGATTTATCAGGGCAGAAGGAGACAAAAAATCAAGCACTAGTTTATGAAGAAGATGATACTAATCAGGAGACTGAGAATGATGATTACAGTGATGAAGAACTAGATACTAAGGATATAGATGATGAAACAGTAGCAGAAGAGGATGATAAGGGTAAAGAAGACAAGCAAATTGAAATCAGACAGACAGAAATGGAAGTAGGTTTGGAAAGGATACCCAAGAGTATAAGAGCAGCTTGTCAGAAGATCATAAGTAATATTGAACAGTTCAGACCATCTAGCAGAAATATGATCATATCAGGCATGGTGGCTGAATCTGAATTTGAGAAAGGGAGTATGATTATCAAAGAACACAGAAAGGAAAAGGAGCAGATGTCAGAACAACTGAGGTCAATACAGAAGAAAAATGAAGAGTATGTCAATAGAATAATTGCTTTGGAAGAAATTGAAGTTCAGAAGCAGAACAAAATACAATATTTGGAGGATAAGAGTGTGAAGTTATCAGAACAGAATGCTAAGATGGAAATGGAACTAAAAACCATAGGAGGAAGATACAGAACACTACAAACCTCATATCAAATTTTGACTAGGGCCCATGAAGATATTAATAAGTTGCTGCTAGAAGAAGGTCTAGTAAAAGATGGAAGTAAACCTGCACAATTGACAGAGGAAGAAAAAGATGAAATGCATAAAGAAATTCAGAAACTCCAAGAAGAATTAAAGGAAGCCAAAGAACTAGAAAAGCAGGCAAGTACACATGCTGCTACAGCCATGAGAGGGTATAACAAGTTGCTTCTGAATACAGAGCAAGAGAGGAAGGATTGGCAGGACAAGTTGGAAAGAGAAAGAATGGACTGGATGAAAGAAAGAGAAGATTTGACAACTCAGAATAAAAGCTTAAGGATGACCTTAGAAGATTTGCAGGAACAATTGGAGAAATCAAAAGCTCAGGAAGAGGTTCAGAATCAGGCACATGCGGAAGATACCAATACAAGAGAATATGAAACAGGAGATGCTGATAAAGAACAGGAAAATTATGAAGCAGTAGTCAAAAGATCTGAGGAAGAATACACTGAGGAATTTGTTCAGAAGTTGCTGACCAGCAGAGAATCAAGAATGGAGTTTATGAGAAAAATGCATGATGATTATGAAAACCAGATTGTCACATTTGCTTTAAATAAAGGCATCAATCCAGATCAGCACCATTGGGCTGCAGATGGATTAGGAATTCCTTTTTGTATGATATTAGAAAGCATAAAGAATTATCAGTTGGCCAGAGTGGGATTATCTCCAAATCAATATTTTGAATATGAGGAGGATATTAATGTTACAAAGGAATTATTTGAAAGAGCAAACCCAAAATGGAGGAATAAATGGTTGGATGCTAATAAAGAGTGTAGGAGAATCTGGAAGGAGGCACCTTTGCACTTAAAGATTAATCCAGCTTATTGCCCCGTGGCCAGAAGAAGGGAGTGGACGGTTTTTTGGGAAAGAAGAAAAACAGGGCAAATTCCAGCAAAATGGCTGAACTTTCCAAAAATAGCAGGTCCAAAGGCAAGAACTTGGCCTACTAAAAGTTACATGGTGAATACTGCTGAGTCGGTTATCGCAACCTACAAAGATGTTAATGACCCTGCTTGTATATTACTCATCAGAATAATGAGACTAATTTTAGCCTGTATAGAAACATACACAGATACGGATGTCAGAATTCTGAATTACATTGGATTCAATTCTCCAACAGATGCTCTATTATTTGATCTCAGTGAGACACCTGATAGGATATGTCTAATGGCCTATTATAGCAGAATAGTGTTTTTGGGCAGCCACTTTTTGCAAATTTTTGAAGATGCGTTTGACTATGGGTTTTTTGAACGAGAATCAGAAATTTTTGGGAAAATATCAGTGGTTACTAAATCCAGACTTACTGCCTATGAAGCCTCTTATACAGAATACTTGAAAAAGGACGTTATTGACAAACCTGAAGCTGCAATACAATGGAGAAAAGCCTTGTTCGAGATGGTCAACAATTTAAATGTAACAGAAAGAAAAAGCCATGATTTACTGTCACAGGTGTATCAAAGAAAGAAAAAATGAAGAAAAGTGATCAAAGAAGGAGATCAGAAAAATCTTTTCGTCAGGAGCCGAAAGGTTTAGGAGGGGAAGGATGTTGGAAGGTGTATTTTTGGAAAGCATTCTTGATGTAAAAAATTAGTAAAAAGCCAAAAAACTTGTAGAATATTTATGCAATGGTTGTAAAAATAAGGAAGAGTCTTCCTTATGTGGTCAAGGACCTCATGTAATTTTTGTAGAATTTTTAGAAACTCTTAGATAGCATATTTTTAGAAAATTAGAGAAAAAGACCTAATTTCAAGTGTGAAAAGGGACACTTGAAAATGTATATAAGTCAATTTTCTCTATTTTGGAGAGGTTGGTTAGTCATTTGCTCATGCTATCAATAGAGAAGAACGAGTTTCTGCAAAAATCGTGTTTTCTCCTGTTAAGTGTATTTTCTTTGATGTGAGAGCTTGTTTCTTGCTTAATCATGGAGATTTGTGAGTTACATTTGTGTATTACTGAGTGAGTTGTATGAAGGAAGAGGTTTACTGATGTAATGAGTGGAAAAGGATTGAAGAAAGTTCCAGAATTGTGAAAATCGTCTGATGGTACAGAATCGCGATTGTCTCGTCTCTGTGATACAGGTGATATTTTTCAATTATGAGTTCATATTTGTATTCTGCTAATGAAATGGCATGGTTTTGACATAAAGAACATAGAAAATGATGGAGATTTGCCTTAGTTATGGTAAACCCTAGATTTTCTCTTCATCTTCAATTTCTCTCAGCAATCCAGCCATCAATCTCTTATTTCCTTGAATCTATTATCTTGAAGGGGCTGTGGTCTTAAGGATATTCCTAGGATTGACAAAATAAAGATGATTTGTTGATTCTTTGTTACTTCATGATTGGAGAGGACAACTTGGAGTCCAAAACAAAACACCATGTAACACAAGATGAGTGATATGTTGGTTTCTATTACTCATGGAGTACGAATTTGAAGTAGTAATCAGGAAAGGAAAGACCCATCTTAGAGCTGACCACCTTTCAAGATTAACCACAGGAGAAGCTCCTCAAGGAATAGCGAATGAATTACCCGATGCATATTTGTTTAACCTTGAGATAGTACCAGAATGGGCTAAGCTTATTGTCCCTATTCTCACATATGGACCCAAGAATCCAAGGATTAGGACTAGAGAAGGAGAGATTACCAAGTCACAAAGATATCAAATAATAGCAGGAAGTATATATAAACAAGATAATCAAAAGATTCTTGCTTGTTGTGTGGATGAATCAGAACATGCGAATTGGTTGCAATTAGCACACGTAGGTGCATTAAAGCAACATCATTCGAAACATCGTACCTTGCAAACTCTGCATAGACTAGGAGTATATTGGCCTTCTATGGAAGCAGATGTCTACAAGTTGTGTAGAGAATGCCCTGTTTGTTGTGAAAGACCAGCAGTAGAACATGCTACATTATATCATATGTCTCTCACACCAGAATGGAGTGAATCATTAGTGACATACTTGAGGACAAAAACAGTCCCTCAAGGAATGACCTTAGCACGACAACGAAGTCTAAAGCAGGAAGCTCAAGACTATTCACTTATTGGCGACAACCTATACAAATGAGGATGAGATGGATACTTAAGACAATGTGTTCATGAAAGCAATTATTTGAACGTACTAGAGACTGCACACCAGGGTGTTGCAGGAGGTCATTTTGGCCCCGATAGGGTAATCAAAGCCATACTGTTTGCAGGATTATTGTGGCCCATTGTTCACATGGATACACATACCTATGTTAAGAGATGTGATGTCTGCCAGAGAACTCAGTTTCCTACTCGCAGAGATGAAACGCCATTGAAACCCATGATGGGAGGGCGTGCATTTTCTAAGTGGGGTATAGAATTTGTAGGACCCATTAATCCCTCTACAAAAGGTACTCATGCTGAATACATTATTGTTGTGACAGATTATCTTACCAAATGGGTAGAAGCCAAGGCCACAAAAAATAATGATGCACACACGACTGCAAAATTCTTATTTGAAAATATCTTTACAAGATATGGATTGCCTATAGAGTTAGTGAGCGATCAAAGAACTCACTTTCTAAACCAAGTCATTGAAAGTGATTCACAAGAAATCAGCACCATATCATCCTGAGGCCATTGGTCAAGCAGAAAGCACTAACAAGATCCTTTGTAATGTATTGATGAAACTCGTGAACAACAAACGTTCAAATTGGGACAAACAGTTACACCACGCTGTTTGGGCATATTGAGTGGCCTACAAGACCGTACTCAATGCAACTCCCTCTCAAATGGTTTTTGGTCAGAATGTTGTGGTCCCTTTGGACTTCTTGATACCGACCCTTAAGGTTGCACAAGAACGTCATTGGACCGGCCATGAATTATCTGTTGGAGAATTCCTCTTCTATTCACAGCGGAAAGTGTAGAAGACCTTCTTAGGATCAAGACCTTTGCCAATAGCTGAACCTTCAAATGAAAACTGATACCAATTGAAAAATCCAATGAACTTGAAACTTTGGTCAATCAAAATAAACACCTACAAATTTCAAATGAGCTATCAAACACTCAATTTGGAGTAGATTTGGGTTGGCAACTCTTTGATACAAAACAGGCTACCTATCCACTCAGTTAGGCTGAAAATTGGACTTCACTTAAACCTGAATACCTCACAGAGCATAATGAATTTTCCAAAACCGTTCTAGATAGAGGAAGTAATCATGATAAGCTTTCCAACAAATGTTTAAACACTAAAATTGGATACATATATTGAGAGGTATGACTTTTATAAGTAGACTACCCAGGAATAGGTATGCGGCTGGACATGCTCTATGAGAGTGAATTGAACGAAATGACTCAACCAGATGCACTAGCTACAAGAGGACTTCCACAACTTCTTCCTCTTTCTTGAGTGTCCTCCCTTGCCTCTTTTATAGCCAAGTGACCAAAATCTCTCAAATGAGTTTGAGAGCTCTTCTCCATCATTTCTCCACTACTTTGGACAGCAAATGCTTCCATTTTTCATTTTTGTATTTTTCTTCTATTTGAACAAAATCCTTTTTGCAAAAATATATATGACCTTACTTCTTTATTTTTAACACTCCCCCTCAAGCTCACATGTGAGCTTGCACCTTCAGCCATATCCTGCAAGTTGATGTCGTCCTTGAACCTCTTTACCTTAGAAGCATCTAGGGACTTTGTAAGCATGTCTGTAACCTGGTCATTAGTTCCAATGAACTTTATATCCACATCCTTGCTCAAAACTTTTTCTCGAACATAATGATAATGCACTTCTATGTGCCTGCTTCGTGCATGAAACATTGGATTGTTCGTTAAGTGAATGCTTGACATGTTGTCACCATAAATTGGAATGGTCTCCACCTGCATATCAAGATCAGCAAGAGCTTCTTAATCCACATAGCTTCACAAGTTGCAAAGGCTAATCCTTTATATTCAGCTTCTATCGATGATAGTGCAACAGTAGGTTGCTTCTTTGAGCTCCATGTGATAGGTTTGCTACCTATCATGAACACATAACCTGAAGTGGATCTTCTATCTTCCTTCGAACCAGCCCAATCAGCATCACTGAAGCCCTTTACGTGCAATTCTTCATCATATCTATAAAACAAGGCATGATTGACTGTGTGCTTCACATATCTTAGCACTCGTTTGGCTGAATTTAAATGTTCACTTGTTGGAGCTTGCATAAATTGAGAAAGAACTCTAACAATATAACACAAATCTGGTCTTGTGATTGTAGCATAGATCAATGAACCTATAATACTCCTGTATGTAGTTACATCATGTAACTTCTCTCCATCATTTGAGCATAGCTTCACATTTGTGTCCATAGGTTGAGTGAGTGGTTTGCATTCACTCATTCCAAATCTGACAAGAACATCCAATAGGTACTTTCTTTGCATCAAGTAAATGCCATCTTTCCCGTAAAAGTATTTCAGCTCACCAAGATCTGAAATTTTAAACTCCTTACCGAGTTTCCTTTTGATCTCTTGTATTCCTGTAACATTACTTCCTGTTATGATGAGATCATCAACATATATGCAAATATATACCTGCTTGCCTTCTTCTTTCTTCATGTAGAGAGAGGGATCTGCATTAGTTGGACTATACCCACACCTTGTGAGGTACTCGACCAATCTTTGATTCCAAGCACGTGGTGCTTGCTTCAGCCCATACAAAGCTTTCTTCAATCTACAAAAAAAATTTAGATGCTTTCTATCTTCAAATCCAATCGATTGACTCATGTATACCTCTTCTTGAAGTTCACCATTGAGAAAAACATTTTTTATGTCAAGTTGATATAATGGCCATCTCCTTGTTGCACTCACTGCAATCAAGGTTCTAATTATTCCCATCTTTGCAACCGGGCTGAAAGTCTCTTCATAGTGGATGCCGTGAGTTTGTTTGAATCCTTTTGCTACTAGTCTAGCTTTATGCCTTGCTAGAGAACCATCACATTTCTCTTTATTTTATACACCCATTTATTTGGAACAATCTTCATACCTTCAACCTTTGGAACTAGCTCCCATGTGTGATTGTCCTTGAGAGCTTTCATCTCTTCTTGCATAGCTTCTTGCCATTCTTTTTGTGTACATGCTTCTTCATATGCATCCGGTTCTTTGTCTTTGACAACCTGTGTCATATATGCAAAATACTTTGCAATAAAACTATCATAGCTCGGCCTTTGAATTGGATACCTTGCTCTCGAAGACCTCCTTTCATTTTCTTTTGAATATTGCTTCTTCAACCGGTTCAACTTTACCTTTGGTGTGATCACCTCTTCATACTCTTCTTCACTTGCATTTGAATCACTATTTTGGGCAGCATTGTCAACTTTAGATCTTTCATAACATGATGTTGGTGATGAGGAATGACTCCTTAGTCTCCCCTTCCATGTTGAGCTTTCTCCAAGTGATGTAGAAGCTTCTCAACCTGGCATTTGAGTGCTTGTTTGCTGAAATTCTTCTTGGACAGCACCTCCATCATCTTCGCAATCTTCTCAAGAATCTTCTCTTTCCCTTTGTCTCCAAACCATGGTCTCAGCTCATCAAATACCACATCTCATGAGACTCATAGCTCCTTTGTCACCGGATTGTAGCACCTGTATCCTTTTTGCTCCGATGAATATCCAATGAAAATACATTTTTCTGACTTTGCCTCCATCTTTGTCCTTAGTTGTTGGCAGCAGTCAAGGCACCCAAGGACTCACAAGACAAAGAAGCCAAAGAAGGGAGCCAGATCGGAGAGAAGGCACAAGCAGACAAAGTAGTCAACGAAGATCTGGCAAGTAGGCCATCCAAATTTTTCCATGAAGTTATACTTCTTAAATAGTGAATTTAGTGACTCCACATCATTGTAAATACCATTCCACTTTTTTGTAGCTCCATTTTGTGCAAGTCAAGGAGTCCTTGAGCTTGAGGAGCATTAGAAGTACCTACCTATCAATTTTCATATTTGTTAGACTCCATTTGAGCCCTCAAATAGACCCTAGAACCTAATTTTTAACTAGGCTGGACACTAGGTCTGGACAGGGCCAAAACTAGTCAAAAAACTATAAAAAGAGCTAGAGAGCTCATTTTTGAGGTTAGCTTGTAATAGAATTGAACTTGTATGAGCACTTTTGAAGTAATCTAAAAGAACTCCATTGATTCTCTCTCTTTGTCTTACCTTGTGTGTGTCTATGTGTGTGCATGTTGGTGTGCTTCTCACTCACACATTTGTGCCTTCACTTGCTCGGTCTTCATACCATCCTCATGTCTTCCCGGATTGACATTAAAGGAGGTGCTACTCATCACTCAGCTACACCAAATTTTGGTGCCGTTGCCGGGGATCGAGCTTTGAGGACGAGCGTGTGATGGTAAGACGTAGAGTTGAGGTGTTGGAGTCATAGGTATTTTCTTCACTTTTATCTATTTTCTTTTGTTTTTCTCATCACCATCATCATCATCACCATCTCCCACCTCCATCTCCATCATCGCAAAAATTTCAGTTCTTGCTCATATCACCATACCCATGCCATTCCCCTCATTTCACTTGTGAGAGAGAGCGAGAGAGCATTTGTGTGCTTGTGCTTTTCTGTGTTTTTTGAGATTTTCTGTAGGAATCAGCATCCCCAGCAGCTGTACCAGCTTCAGCAGGTAAAAGTTCTGACTGTGCAGGTCCCGAGGCGTTGACCTCTGGTCAATCACGACCGACAGAAAAAGTGAACATTTTGCCAAACAAAGTGCATAATCATGATCTGCATGCCTAGAGCTTCCTAAATATGTGTTTAAAATCTTAAAACTCCTCTCTTTTCTGTCAATCGCGATCGACACGTCAATCGTGATTGACAAACGACGACAGACACTTGCCGATGGCTCTGTCAATCACGATCGACACATCAATCGTGATCGATTGAGTCAACGACTGTTTGACCATGACCGATAGAACCCTCGCGACGGACCTGTCAATCACGATCGTCCCATCAATCGCGACCGACAGAGTCAACGACCCTTTGACCATGATTGACTGAATTTTTGGGCCACGTGTCAATCGCGATTGACCCATCAATCGCGACTGACAACCACGACGGACCCATCAATCGCGACCGACACGTCGATCGCGACTGACATATCAATCACGATTGACAGACCACTCGATCGCGATTGACGGGCAAATTCGGCCATTTTTTAGGGCAAAGATAGTTGGTCTATTTTGGGGTATTATTTGGGAAACCTTAGAAATTTGTTAGAGCATTGTGAGGCCACTACACAAAGTATTTCGAGAAGTCATGTTTGCCTGTTAACCTGTTTGAACCCTGTTTTAACCCTAGAGACCTAAACAGTCATAACTTTCTCATACGAAATCCGTTTGTGGTGATTTTTGTTTTGTTGGAAAGCTCGTGGGGAGTACAACCAAAACTTTCACTAGTTATCGTAAAATTAATATCAGAATTATTAGATATAGCATTTTGAAGTGACCATACCCAGGGGGAAGAAAAATTAAGGGATCTTTAGGATTGTTTTCCATAAAGCCAAAAGACAGTTTGATCTCTGAATTGCATGAATGAGCATGGTCTGTTGTATCAATGGAATTCAATTCGTGAGCTAACTTTGGGACTTTTACAGGTCCTTTGAGAGCAGTGAAGGGCAATCAAAGCAAGAGTAAGTGCAAGCTTGGGAATACGCTTCCTGGGCACACAAGGGCAACCGAGGAGAGAAACAAAGGTTGGAAATTCTCAACACCCTGTGTCAATCCGTAGCTTAGGCTAAGTACGGATAGAGGTTTTGATCACTTAGGGATACATTAAGCACGACCGAGTCCAAGAACTCTAATCACTCAAGTGCAAGTGCCAGGAGATGACATTTGCGAAACAACCTAAGGGAAAACAATTTAAATCGAGCGACCACACTCAAAGTATGATAAAACTTAAGTGTTCCTTGCGACGAAGATTAATTGGACAAGAAGTGACACCCTAAGGAAAATTAAAAAGAACAAGTGACTAATACAAAAGAACTCAACAACGAAAATTGTACTTGGGAAATTTGGGATTATTCAATTGGGCTTATGAACCTTAGATCAGGATGACACCTAGGAAGAGATAGACAGAGTCTAAGGTCTTCAAAGGCTAGTGTCAATCATACTACTAGGTCTTGGGCCCAACAGTTGAGCCATCATTCCTACTACCCTAGCTCTAAGACTAGTGAGTCAGAGATGTCTCACGGTATGGAGAGACCTACATGAAGTTCAGGTGTGTCATATTTACATAGGGTAGAAGGCCCCTACAAGATGCAGCTGGAATACCTTAGGACCAACCGATTAGGTGCTAGCATCTATGAGGACCGCCTAGGAAGATCTGTGGTCCAGATTAAAAACCCTGACCAACCCATTGGAATTGAGCATCCAGCCGTCAAATTTGAAAATGGAGCATAGTTGGACAAAGAAGGAACCATATACGTAGTCACCAGCCACCCAGATAGGACATATGAATTTGGTAATGTGATCCCAGAGACAGACATAGGTGACTTAGAGCAAGGAAACTTAGGTGGAGAGCCTAAAACCCCCCGAGGCAAATCTGTTCTTACTAGAATCCTCACACCAGAGTGGATTTCCCAGGACAACAAGAGCATCGATCTACTCTTGAACCAAGAAACTGACGAAGCCTTTTGGAGGTATAAAGTCTGATCAACCTAATGAGATAGGAACGATCACAATTTATGAGTTCAAAGATCCAGATAGCCCAGGAAAAGTGACCTATCTAGATCACACTTCAGAAAGGATTTTTGTGGTCACAGAACTTGGTAGACATGCCTACACTTGGAAGGGGGAATTTATTTTTCCCCAACCAAGATCTAATGTCTCTTTTGGCCACCAAGGGGCTGGAACATCCCAAGCTCATGGCGCTCAAAGGGATAGAAGTAGAGATAGTCCAGAAGTGAGCTTTGCACCAACCCAATAGGAAGAGAATGAATGCAAACAAAGAAAAATAGAGAAGAAACAGAGAGAATTGGAGTTCCAAGGAACCTAAGAAATGCTGAGGATTTTCCTTTGGCAAGGCCTAGGGAACACACCAAGACTTTGAGACCTACACAGCTAGTTAAGTCCATGAAGAATTACTTCGATGGCATTGGTGATCCATAGGATCATGTGGCCGAGTTTAGGCAAGTCTTGAGAGCTGAACAAGTTGAGGACCTATTCACGCAGTACAATGCCTTTGGTCTAACACTTAGGAACACCGCTCTTACGTGGTTTCAACCACTAAATGAGAGTCACTTCAGGAACATAGACCAACTTCTAGAGGCATTCATTATTGAATTCTCTAAGAGTGGCATAAGGCATAATACTTCCTCACTGATTCATAGCTTCAAGCAAACCCCTCAAGAGACGGTTAGACTTGAAGGAAGAAGGTTTAGGTGATATTTAGAGAGATGCCCTGTTTCTGAGTTACCCACACCAGCCAAACAAGTGGCTTTATTCCTAGATGGACTTCTAAGTACAAAGTTGAGATCTTACGTGTACTTAAAGGACCCGAGGACCATAGAAGAGTGTGTACGCATGTGCATCGACATAGAGAATAACCTAGGGGAGGAATTAGAACTTTCCAAAATCTACAAAGATTCAGATAGCTCTACTAGTCTCTCTTCCTCGCAATCCACATCTATTGAGGAACTCGCTGAGAAAGTGGCTCAAAAATTAGGTGTCTCTAGCAAACAAATCCCAAGATTTGCCCTAGTTAAACGGTGCTATACTTGTGGGGGTGACCATATGGCAAACGTATGTCCCCTTATGGCTCAACCCCAAGTGAATCCCAGTAGCCAATACTGCACCATAGAACGGAGATATACTAATCACACACCACAAGATTGCCCATACAATAAGCAAGCGGTTAGGCAAACCTACCCTCAACCATATCCACAACAAGGCAGATACCAGAACCAACACCCACCACAACAGTATGCTAGGCCTCAACAAACCTACCAACCACAATATCAGGCCCAGCAGAGACCTCAACCAGTGCTAGCCCAACAACCTCCAGCTCCAGCCAATGTGATTCCAGTAAAATATGTAGCTGCAGAACAGAACCTGAATAGAGCCATAGTGCCAGTAACACCATTGCTTTCAGAAAGTGATCCCACTGACCATAGCTTTGATTGTACACATATTGATAGCCCCCATGCTTACCACATGAAGTCTCCTGAACATGGTGAATCTTACTATAGTGAAGAACCGAGTGAACCTAGTTGGGATCCAGAGTATGCAAACATCATGTACACAAATCCCAACACTAGACCTCAACCTAGGGAGGTAAGAACCCCATTCCCCAGAGGACCATGCTATAGATGTCAGGGAGATCACCTCATTCGGGATTGCCCAATGCCGGTACCTACACAACCCCATTCGGTAACAATCCAGGGCTTTTGTCAAGTTTGCAGAAAGGAGCATCTCTTACGAGATTGCCCAAAGAATCCCAATAATATGCCAAAAATCACTCCAATTAATGTTATTGGGTTAGTAGTAGACACTACAGAAAGTGTAACTTCCACTGCACCAGTAGAGGTGGTCACTAGAGCTCAAGCTTTACAGCAAAACCAAGGGTTAGGCCAAGAAAAGAGTGCAGAGGTTAGTGAAACTGAGAGCATAGCCAAGAAACGGTCGAGAGCCTGGAAGGATAGCCGATAGAGAATGAAAAGACAATGGTCTAAAAAGATGAGTGACTTAGAAGAAAGCATAAGAGAAACAAAAGCCAAAATTGTTGAACTCACCTCTCAAACAAACTCTCACATACCACCACCACCTTCATCTCCATCACCATCTAATCCACCATCTTTCAACCCACCTCAGACCATCCCACCACCCCCTAGAGTAGGATCAGTGTTAGCTGACCCCACTCCCATAGACATGATGCTTAAGGCATATCAGGCCAGAATCCAAGAAGGGCCAAATGTGATGGATCATGACAAGTGCTACCCTAGAGATGACCTAGAGATAGAAAGAACCAAGCTTTGCGTGAAAATGGTCGCATTGGCTCATACCATGTTTGAAGCCAGTCGCCTCTTCAACTACTCTGGCTCAGCTAAGGCACAATTGCACTTGGATGGACTATTAGAGAAGTTAGAGAGCATAATTGCAAGATCTGCCAAGGAAGAAAAAAATCAAGGAAGAGATGAGGCAAGTAAAAGAATAAGCATTCCCCCACAGGAAGCTTATGTGCCCAATTCCACTGAAACAGACACCTCTTCTTCTATGAATAGGTACACACCAGAATTCCTACGAGAGATTCAAGAAGAGAAATGGGCAAAAGAGAGTGAAGTCCCTCCTCCCATTGAACTTGTGGATGACACGCATGATCAATTCCCACAAGATATTCCCTCCATTTATGAGGAACATGAGAGCACCCAAACTCAAGAGAGATTAGACTTTGAGTCTAATTCTTTACATGAATTACCCCACTTCACAGGTCCATGGGAAGCAAAGTCCACATGTATGAGAGAGAGCACCCACAGTCATGGTAAGAAACGAAGACTCAGTCATACCTAGGAACACAGAGGTAGTAAAGAATACTAAAGTGCAGTGCAATCTCACTTTAGAAGAGTTACTCAAGGTTAGGCCGGAACTGTGGAAACATGTAGCCAATCAAGTGCCAGAAGTAGTGAAACCTTATTCCCAGGTAGGATCCCATAGAACAGTGCCAGAAATACCCTTGGATAAGATAGGATACATGAGTGAAGGAGAAGAAGGAAACACCTATCTTCCCATTACCCATCAAGGGTACACAACCAAGGCAATTCTAGACTCAGGTGCAGGAGCTGCTATTGCTACCACGTCCTTATGGAAGCGTTGGGGCAAGCCAGCACTTAGGCCAACGAGAATGAAATTGCAAATGGTTGATGGTCACATAGAAAGACCCTTAGGGTTGCTAGAAGGAATAACTCTCACTACATGTGGTGTAGAGTTCGAGCATACATTTGCTATCTGTGACTTTAGCAAGAACCAGGCCTATGAGATGATTTTGGGAAGACCATTTAAGCGACAGTTGCAAGTGGTACAGGATTGGGGAACCAATTCCTTGTACCTGCAACACTTAGGTGTCACGACCAAGGTTAATCTCAAAGATTACTCTCATAGAGATGTCCCTCCTATCCAATGGAATCCCATCCATAGAGCTAAAGATGATATCGAGTCAGTGCATTCCATAGGATCAGGATCCTCGTGGATGCATGAAGACACCCATTTATGGATGTGTAAAGTAGCAATAGAAGAAGAGAAGAGAGAAAAAGCCAGAGAGGTAGGTGCGAAAGAAACCCATAGATCAATTCAAGACCCAGCCTATGCACCTGTAGTATTTCCTAACAAAGAATTTGAGCCTCATGGTTGGGCTGAAATTTTAGCAACAATGGATGTAGCCATCAATGAAGAACAATGGACACCCACTATGATGAGGATGGCTATGAGATTTCAGTTTTCTCCATAGAGCCAATCATGGGAGATTCGGTTATGGAAGAATGTGAACCTAGCCGTGATGCATTTGAGGATGCAAGTGACTCCGATCTAGAGTCAATCATTATGGACCCACCATTTGCATCAGATGAGGAATACTTCTATGAAGTTGAAGCTCACCCTCAGAGACATGGAGAGCTCACAAATGATGTAAGGTTAACCACACAAGTGTCCCCTAAGGATGAAGGAAAGAAAAGAAAGAAGAGAAAAGTCGCACCCAAGGAGGAACAATCTTTGTATGAGGTCCCTGAAAATTTTAAGAAGTATGAAATAGACGATAGGAGAGTCATGGTGAGAATGCCTAAACGTGAGGCTCAATCAGGAGAGGCCTATGATAACAAAGAAACCACCAAGAAAATAGTGGTAGCCATGGAAGAAGGAGAAGAAAGATGCACTTACATAGGGCATGACCTGACGGAAGAAGATGAGTATGAGTTGATAGCCTTGCTAAGAGAATACAGAGATGTATTCGCTTGGAGTTACAAGGATTTAAAAGGTGTAGACCCAGACATATGCTCACACACAATTCCCATGACCTCAGATGCCAAACCATCCAAGCAGAAGCCATACACATATAACGATAATTATGCTGCTAAGATCAAAGAAGAGATAGATCGCTTGGTCAAAGCTAGATTCATCTATGAAATTGAGCACACTAAGTGGGTATCCCCCATCGTAGTTGTGCCCAAGAAGAATGGAAAGCTACGTGTATGCATCAACTTGAAGAAGGTTAATGCAGCCACAATCCGAGATAACTATCCGCTTCCTATCACTGAGCATCTACTGGAAAGAGTAGCAGGCAAGGAAGTATACAGTTTCCTTGATGGATTTTCTGGCTACAATCAGGTAGCCATTGCCCTAGAAGATCAGCATAAGACGGCTTTTGCCACAGAGTGGGGCATATTTGCTTTTCGAGTAATGCCATTTGGGCTTACCAATGCTCCCACAACCTTTTAGAGATTGATGTGCCATGTATTTAAAGAATTCTTGAGGAAGAATTTAGAGGTCTATGTTGATGATCTTTGTGCGCATTCCAATATCAGAAAAATGCATATACCTGAGCTCACGCAAATCTTTGACAAATGTAGAGAATATCAAGTCTGCTTGAACCCAGAAAAGTGTGTTTTCATGGTCAGGCAGGGCAAGATTCTAGGACACATAGTGTCAAAGAATGGCATATCTATAGACGAGGAAAAAGTTAGAGCTATTGCAGAGCTACCTAGGCCAAAGAATGTCAAGGAAGTACAAGCTTTCATGGGGCATTGCGGTTATTACCAACAGTTTATACACATGTATGCCATCATAGCAAAGCCTCTGTATGGACTTTTAACCAATTTCGAGTGGACTGAAGAGTGTGAAAACTCCTTCAATGAGCTTAAATGACAATTATGTTCAGCACCAATATTGACCACACCAGATTGGAATAAGCCCTTTCATGTTCACGTGGATGCATCCAACTACATGATTGGATGTGTACTCGCACAACCTACAGGTGAAGGTACATGGTATATGCAGTTAAAAATTTTAAACACTATTTTCTTGCAAATAAGTTTAAATTTTATATTGATCATCAAGCACTATTGTACTTGGTAAAAAAGCCATGCAATACAGGTAGATTAGTAAGATGGTTTCTCTTACTAATGGAATACGACTTGGAGGTTGTGGTGAGGAAAGGGAAGACTCACTTGAGAGCAGACCATCTCTCTAGGCTCACATCAGGAGAGGCCCCACAAGGAGTATCAGATGACCTTCCTGATGCTTACTTGTTTAATCTGGAAGTTGTACCTCAGTGGGCTAAGACATTAGTGCCAGTATTGACATACGGGCCTAAACACCCAGTAATACACACACAGGATAAGGAGATAGTAAAAGCTCAAAATGCATTGGCCTACTATGGAAGCTGATGTACATAAGATGTGTAAAGAGTGCCCAATCTGTTGCACTAAACCACCCGTGGAGCATGCCACTCTTTATCAAGTGTCCATAGTGCCAGATTGGAGTGAACCACTAGTAGCCTTCTTGAGGACAAAAACATTCCCACAAGACATGACATTGGCCAGACAAAGAAGTCTAGAAAAAGAAGCCCTAGATTATCCACTCATTGGTGATAATCTATACAAGCGTGGTAAAGATGGTTACCTTAGATTATGTGTCCATGAGAGTGAATAGCTTAAGATCTTGGAAACTGCTCATCAGGGTGTAGCAGGAGGACACTTTGGACCAGATCGGGTGATCAAGGCAATCCTATTTGCAGGATTATGGTGGCCAACCCTTCACATGGATGCACATACCTATGTGAAACGGTGTGACGTTTGTCAGCGAACTCAGTATCCTATAGGCAAAGATGAGATGCCTCTGAAACCTATGATGGGTGGACGTGCATTCTCCAAGTGGGGAATAGACTTTGTAGGTCCTATTAATCCCCCAGCTAAGGGTTCACATGCTGAATATATCATTGTGGCCACAGAGTATTTAACCAAGTGGGTAGAGGTAAAGGCTACGATGAAGAATGATGCCTAGACGACATCCAAGTTCTTATTTGAGAATGTGTTCACAAGGTATGGTCTACCTATCGAGCTAGTAAGTGATAAAGGGACTCACTTCTTGAATGAAGTTATTGAAAATCTGCTCCAAGAATTCTTGGTTATACACAAGAAGTTTGCCCCCTATCATCCACAAGCTAATGGGCAAGCCGAAAGCACAAATAAGATTCTATGCAATGTGCTGACTAAATTGGTAAATAATAAACGCTCTGATTGGGACAAACAGCTACACCATGCTGTTTGGGCATGCCGAGTTGCCTATAAAATGGTACTCCAAGCCACCCCCTTTCAGATGGTATTTGGCCAAAATGCAATGCTACCATTGGACTTCTTGATACCTACACTGAAAGTAGCACAAGAGCACGAGTGGACATGCCATGAGCTTTCCTCTAGAATCTTTGACCTTGAAAGGCTAGGTGAAACAAGATTGAGGGCTGCCGCAAGGATATATGCAGCTAAGAAACGATAGAAGGCGTACTTTGATGCCCATGTTAAGGATAAAGGATTGAAGGCCAAAGACTTAGTTTTGGTATATACCCTGAAACAACATGCAAGAAAGCTAGAAAAGCATGGCTATGGACCCATGATTATCAATAGGATATCCACAAGTGGAGCAGTCCAATTAGCTACACTCGAAGGTGATGTTCTCCCTAGTTACATAAGTGGATGCAGAGTCAAAATATATCAAGAACCCCTCACTGAGGAGATGTTAAATCGACTCAATACTGCAAAGAAACGTAAAGAAGAGGAAAAGGGAATTTGAGAAGAAGCACACATAGAAGCATTGGAGCAAATCCGAAAGATGAAGTTAGGAAGACTGGGTAGAGATAAGCCTAAGACAGACGCCTTTGCAGCTCAAGGATATCATATGGCCATGTGTGAAGTTTCAGGTAGTAGCTCTCATAGAATAATTGACCGACATCCTTTTGTGACCTTAGGGATAGGACAAGGAACGAGTGCAAGGGCTGTAAGAGCCTTGATTGACTCAGGTGCAGCCACTAGTGCTGTTAAACTTTCTTACTGTCGAGAACTGAACTTAAATGTCAATCCTATGGAAGCATATCTCATAGGGTTGGGAGGCGTGGAAACCCCTTGCATGGGCGAGGTGAAACTTCCCCTCTACAATCAAGACATTTTACTGACAGTTAAGGTACTAGTGTGTCAAGATTGTTGGAGTTTATTGACCTCCAAAATATAGCTAGAAGTAGGTGGAACCCCCTAGGAACAAGTTGACCTTCTCGCAAACTCCATCACAAAAAACTAGTCATGATTGCAGAGCTTACTATTCTCTATTGGCTTAGAATTTTTTAAAATTGTTTTAACCACATATACTAGAGACCAAGAGCTTTCCAAGGAGCCAAAGAACACTCAATTTGGATAAATACACAAGGAGATATGACCTCTGCAAGTTTGAGGTTTAATGGAGACCTTCAGCAGGGGGTGAACCCGAGAATACACACTACTTGCAGAGAGTACTGCTCTCAGCTCACAAATGCAATGATTATGAAAATTGACAGTATGAAAGTAGACAGTAGGAGCTTTCAAATCCGCTATCAAACATGTAATTTGGATACATAATGAGGGAGATACAAGCTCTGCAATCTCTGCATACAAAACTACAACAGCGTAGAGATAGACATATGACTATCTTGGACATCCCAAAAGATCACGACTTCTCTCCTCTTTTTATAGCACGGGGAACTAATCTAAAACCTTCCTAATACATCTGAATTCATGGTAGACACTTGGGTGGAGATATTACATGACTCAAGTGCTCAAATAAGCAAAGTATTGATGGACTTTGAGAACTAGCCACATCGACCTTCCACTAGGACACCACTGCAGCTCCCTTGTGACTCACTAATTTGACTCACCATGTTCTAGAACTCACGTGGGATATTGGCTATATTTTATGAATAATATGAGCCTTCTTGAAGTATTTGAAGACTTCCCAAAGGTATTTACATAATTTGAAACTTGTACCCTTCATAAAACAAATGTTCGTAACATTCTCCCCCTCAAGTTTCAAAGGGTATTTCCTTCATGCCAAGAATATAGTTGAATCTTTGAAGCTTTGGTCCATCCAAGGATTTGGTGAAGATATCTGCATCTTGCTCCTTTGTTCCCACAAAAGAAACTTGTACTTTATTGTTTATGGCCTTCTCTCAAACATAATGATAGTGAACCTCTATATGCTTTGTTCTAGCATGAAAAATAGGATTTGAGGTCATATGAATGCTGCTCAAGTTATCCCCATATATCAGTGGTACATCAACCTACACATTCAAGTCATGAAACAACTTTTTAAACCACATAACCTCAGTAGTAGCCGATGCTAAACCTCTATACTCAGCCTCTATAGAAGATAAAGCAACTATAGGCTGTTTCTTTGAACTCCATGTTAATGTCTTGTTTCCTGCTATTACCACATATCCACTTGTGGATCTTCTGACATCTTTGCTTCCAGCCCAATCTGCATCACGAAAGACTTTAAGAGTTAGATCAGCATCATGACTATTAAATAATCCTTCGTTCATGGTACCTTTCAAATACTTAAGCACTCTTTTCGCTGCATGCATATGAGGTACTCTAGGTTCATGCATAAACTGTGACAATACTCCCACTACATAGCATATATTAGGTCTAGTTTTTGTTGCATAAATCAAAGATCCTACCATGGATCTATATGCATTCATATCATGCAACTCATCACCTTCCTTTGCACTCAACTTTACATTACATTCCATTGGAGTTGAAACAAATTTACATTCCTGCATACCAAACCTTTTCAGCATATCACATATATATTTTCTCTGTATCAACCACATACCTTCATCGCCATACACAATTTCAATCCCAAGAAAGTATCTAAGCAAACCAAGATCTGAAATTTTAAATTCCTTTCCCAAATTACCTTTTATCTCTTCAATTGCTTTTCCATCATTCCCTGTAATCAACAAGTCATCCACATAAATGCATACATAGAAACACATGTCATCTACATGTTTTACATAAAGTGAAGGATCAGCATGACTCGCTGTGTATCCTTGCAGCATAAGATACTTTATCAACCTTGCATTCCATGCCCTTGGTGCCTGTTTAAGACCATACAATGCCTTCTTTAACCTGCATACATGATTAGGACATTTTGCATCCACATAACCATCTAGTTGTGACATATACACTTCTTCATTTAACTCACCATTAAGAAAGGCATTCTTTATATCAAGTTGATATATATTCCACCTTTTACTTGCAGCTAAAGCCAACAAAGTTCTCACCGCTGCCATGTTTGCTACTGGACTAAATGTTTCCTCATAGTCCAATCCTTGAGTTTGATTATATCCTTTTGCTACAAGTCTAGCCTTATATCTTGACACACTACCATCACTATTTCTTTTAATCTTAAAAACCCACTTGCAACCAATTACCTTTTGTTTTGGTGTCTTTGGAACTAAATTCCAAGTCTTGTTATCCTGTAGTGCTTCCATTTCTTCTCTCATTTCTTTCTCCCACTTTTCATCTCCTTTTGCCTCATCATAACATGTGGGTTCATTTTCTTGCTCAACTTTTTTCATAAATGCATAATGAGTATTCATGAAAGATTCATAAGTATACCTTTGAGGTTGCTTACTCACTCTTGAAGTTCTTCTTACCTCCAATGTAGATGCTCTTCCTTTCTTATTAGGAACCTTTGATGATTCTCCATACTCACATACATAACTAATTTCCTCTCCTTCATCATTAACTTCAACAAGTTTGAGTTTACCTTTACTTTTAACACTTGGAGGTGACTCTTGCCTTAATCTTCCATTGAAAGGTAGCTCTCTTTCTTCATCCAAACCACTTTTCTCATCACCTAAAATTCTTGTGGGCTGAGGTAAGCACTCATCTCCTTCACCTGTATCTTCTTCATCTCCATTTATGACCTACAAACTTTTCTTATCTACATACCATGAAAGTGATTCATCAAAATTTACATCTCTTGAAACAACCACCTTAATGGTATGAGGATTATAACATCTATATCCTCTTTGAGTATCTGCATAACCAATAAATATACACTTTTCTGATTTCACATCAAGTTTTGATCTCACTTCACTAGGTACATGTACATAACATACACAACCAAATACTTTCAAATGACTTGCACTTGGTTTCCTTCCATGCCATACCTCATATGGTGTCAAATGATGAACTCCAGCAGTAGGTACTCTATTCATAATGTACACACTTGTGCTAATAGCTTCAGCCCAAAAAGAATTAGGAAAACATATATCATTTAGCATGCTTCTAGACGCTTTTGCTATGATTCTGTTTCTTCTTTCTACGACTCCATTTTGTTGTGGAGTATACCTGCATGTAACTTCTCTTTTGATACCTTCATCATACAAAAAATCAGTAAAAGCTTGAGAGAAATACTCTCCCCCTCCATCGGATCTTAGCTTCTTAACATATCTTCCTGTTTGCTTCTCGACAAATGATTTAAAATTTTTGAAACAATCAAAGACTTCACTCTTATGTTTAATGAAATACACAAATGTCATTCTACTATGATCATCAATGAATGATACATAGTACTTATTACCATCCAAGGATGCCTCTTTAGTAGGACCCCATACGTCCGTGTGAATAAGGTCTAGCAATCCACCGCTTACATAGCTTGAATGCTTGAAAGGCTGTCTATCTGCTTACCCATTTGACATGCTTCACAAAGATGCACCATATGTTGCTTAGTAAGATCAGGTAATCCTTCAACAATCCTCTTCTTTGATAGCTCCTTTAACCTGTGTACATTCATGTGTCCAATCCTTTTGTGCCATAGATCAAGCTCTGCTATTCGATGCATACCATAAGAGAAATAGTTTGTATGATTTGGGTTTACCTTGAATGTAAACAATCTACCTTGTTTTTGCTTTGGATCCTGAATGAAGCAAACTGCATGATTAAATCTTATTTGCAAACCTTTTTCTACCATTTGACCAACTGACATCAAATTCTTAGTGATCGTTGGCACATAAAGTACATCCTTCAAGCAATTTGTCTTTCTCTTATCCTGCATGACAACATCTCCAACCTGCATAATCTTATGTGTTATATCATCTCCTATTTCAACATGACCTTTACATGAAGGATTATGCATATTAGAAAACCATGAAGCATCATGTGACATATGGTTAGAACAACCACTATCTACATAGCATACATCACTATTGCAATTCATCTTCGTTTCTACATTCATCATAAGAAGAGAATCATAATCTTCACTTTTACCTTCAATTGCATAATTTCCTTGTTGTTTACCTCTTCTTGAATAGCCTCCTCTTCGATTACCACCTTGATTATTTTCATTTTGATAACAATCTTTGGCATAGTGTCCATACCTTCCACATATATAGCAATTTTGTTATCTTCACTCCTTTGTCTTTGATTGTAGTTGTAGTAGCCTCTCGCACCTCTAGCGCTTGATCTTCCTCTTCCTCTTGTGTTGAAGAAGCCACTTGAAGTCCCTTGATCATCACTCCTTCTTCCTCGACCTCTATTTGAACCTCTTCTACCTCTGTTTCCACCTCTTGATGATCCTACCAAAAGAGCTTGTCCTTGAGATTCTTTTTTTATTTGAAGTAGAACCATTTAGATTCATCTCCTCCGTGACCATGAGAGCAACAAGCTGATCAAAGTCTGGTAATTCTCCTCTAACATAAATTGAAGTAATGAATGGTTTCCATCTCTCATCATCCTTGAGTCCGTTGAGAGTATGTGCAACCAAGTCGTCGTCCTCCACATGAGCTTGAATTGATCCTAGTTGATCTGCAATCTCTTTAACCTTCAACAAGTAATCATTGACCGATGTCCTTGTATCTTTCTTTATGTTATTCAACTCATTTTTTAGTTGAATCTTCCTTGCTCTTGTACCTGTAGCATACAACCTTTCCAAGGCAAGCCAAACATCTCTACTTGTGTCTAGATCTTGTATGTGTCCTACCATTGAATCTTGAATATTTTGTGATAAAATGAATATAACCCTTTTGTCTCTTTCATTCCAAAGTCTAAACTCCCTCAACTGTTGCTGATTTGGATCCTTTGGTAATATAGGTTTGATATCAGTTCCATCAATCAAACCATACAAGCCTCTACCTTGCAAGTATGCTGTGATTCTAAATCGCCATGCTTGATAGTTGTTCTTATTAAGCTTCTCTATTTGTGCATGTTGATCGCCCATTGTGAAAAATACTAAACTTCCTCCTTTAACCCTCCTTTTGGATATATGTGATAAGAAGAAGTATGAGATTTACCTTTGTAATACAGTCTATGCACCTTTCTTTACTTGGATGTTGCTTGAGATGCTTCCTTGCTATCTCCTTCTACCTTTGTGTAGTGTCGATGATGAACCGCTAGTCCAATAGCTTCAAATTCTTCATCAAGGTATTATAACCTTCTCCAAGCTTCAATTCCTTGCTCTCATACCAATCTTGGAGTTTATTGACCTCCAAAATATAGCTGGAAGTAGGTGGAACCCCCTAGGAACAAGTTGACCTTCTCGCAAACTCCATCACAGAAAACTAGTCATGCTTGCAGAGCTTACTGATCTCTACTGGCTTAGAATTTTTTAAAACTATTTTAACCACATGTACTAGAGACCAAGAGCTTTCCAATGAGCAAAGAACACTCAATTTGGATAAATGCACAAGGCGATATGACCTCTGCAAGTTTGAGGTTTAATGGAGACCTTCAGTAGGGGGTGAACTCGAGAATACACACTACTGGCAGAGAGTACTGCTCTAAGCTCACAAATCCAATGATTATGTAAATTGACAATATGAAAGTAGACAGTAAGAGCTTTCAAATGACCTATCAAACATGTAATTTGGATATATAATGAGGGAGATACAAGCTCTGAAATCTCTACATACAAAACTACATCAGCGTAGAGATACACATATGACTCTCTTGGACATCGCAAAAGATCACGACTTCTCTCTCCTCTTTTTATAGCATGGGGAACTAATCTAAAACCTTCATAATACATCTAAATTCATGGTAGACACTTGGGTGGAGATATTACATGACTCAAGTGCTCAAATAAGCAAAGTATTGATGGACTTTGAGACCTAGCCACATCGACCTTCCACTAGGACACCACTGCAGCTCCCTTGTGACTCACTAATTTGACTCACCATGTTATATAACTCACGTGGTATTTTGGCTATATTTTATGAATAATATGAGCCTTCTTGAAGTATTTGAAGACTTCCCAAAGGTATTTACATAATTTGAAACTTGTACCCTACATAAAACAAATGTTCGTAACAAAGATGAGGATCTCACTGAGCCTCTTGTCTTGGGTCAAGACTGGATCTATGATCATGCAGTCAAGCTAAACCTAAGAAGTGGACTTCTTCAGGTATGGGTGAATCAGAGTCGAATTACAATTGAGTTAGACAATGGAGCACTCAAGGAACTAGGGAAGGCACACACTCCTGGTCCTTCCAGGAGTACACATGAAGATGACCATGCTATTCTTGTCCAAAACTATGTGATGCAGAGGGATGATTTTCGCAACACAGAAGTCAAGGATGCAATGGAACTCCCTTTTTTTCCAAAGGCCATCGGGATGCAGCAACCAGAGATAGATAAAAGGCAGAAGAAGCAGACAACTTATGCTCGAAGCCAAAAGAAAATACGAAGCACGGTGTCTCAACCATCAAAACAAGTGTGGGTGCGAAAAGGCGAGCATCCTATTGCGGTCAAACCACAACAACTAGCTCAACTTCCTATTAGTGATCAACGACATGATACTAATAAGAAGCCTTCCAAAAATTCTTCTGTGAAAGTGAAATCTATCTGGGTACCCAAGAAGTCGATGAAGGTTGGCCCACAATCAAGACAAATTTGGGTGCCTAAGGCTTGCTTGCGGGCTCAACTAGTCACACAAAGATCGCACCATGTACAACAGGGTTCACTCACTCGAAGAGCCGATGCCCACTCTTATTCAATACACACAAACACATATTTACCCATGAGTACGAGCGGAATCACTTGTAAATGGGCCCCTATAAAGCCTCATTTCCAAGCACACACCCTCGTAAAGCCCTCCAGAGTCTCCACAAAACCAAAACCTAAATTCATTCACTGTGTTTGGCAGCCCAAAGCTTGTAATAAACCCCCCGATCCCATTTGTACATTCATCTCCACCTACTAACTGCATCATTCTCACACTGCATCTTTTCACTTAGCTCATAGGACTATTTGTTCACTAACAACACACACAATCATCGAGCACTCACTGATCGACTAACTCATCATTCACCTCATGTTAATGTTGTAACGGGGACAAAAATTGTTCTACCTTGTCCTTTACAATGTTAACACATGCTTCTATATTCTCACAGAACCAGCAAGCAAGTTGTAACATGGCAGAAGCCGGAGGCACCAGTTCCTAGGCAGGGTCTAGCGCCCAGATAGTGGACATTGAAACCCTCCTTCTTGAACCACAACTCACTGAGAGACCTCAAGAACTTAGAGCTGTGCATGTGCTTCCTATTCAGGACCCGCCTCAGGGGCACACTTCTCAAGTGGGGAAACACGCACATTGGTTCAGTGATGTTGCAGGGCCATTGGGAGACGGCACCTACTTTTGGGAGGTAGAACTTGAGTTTAATGTCAAATGGGGACGATATCATTTCTTTACCCGTGAGTTCGAGCAGTACCAGAATGTAGAAGTAATGCAATCGGTATGGACCAAAGCGGGCTTGGATGGCTATTTTCGGGCACATTTACCTAAGCCAGATTTCCTACGCTGCTCCTACCTTATCAGTACCATCACCCCTAGCAGGGCTAAAGGAGGCGATAGTACCTTCGTGCTACCCTCATTGACACCAGACCATGAGCTAAAAAGATTCAAACTGACCCTCAACCTAGTACGGGAAGCATTGAACATGCAAGGTATGCATATTCCCACTGAGAAAGAAACAATGATTCCAGGGAGGATGAAGCATAAGGATCTCAACAAATTGAAGGACATGGTAGCAATGACACCAACCACCTACGAACAATCATGCAACACTTCGCTTTCCCCACCCAAGAATGCTTCACTATGCCACCAAAGAAGATCTGGTTCAGCTTGTACTTGGCAGAGTCGAAGAATCTCACAATCAATCCACCACATTGGATCATAGATCAAATCCACCTAGCACATCAATGGTGGAATAAGAAACAGAAGAACGTACTTCATGGGTGTTGTGCACTGACAAAGATGTTTAGCTTATGACGTGCCCATTCAAAGAGCACTAGTGTGGTCCAGAGCTTAGGAGTTCCAGAGACGACTATCAACAACGGGACCTCCATCCAAGAAAATGAGAGGCTCTGTCCAATTACCGTGTGCCCAAGCAAGGGGTGCCACCACCACACCAAAAGTGACCCCTCCACAAACGTGACGTATCCGCCCATTTACAATTCACTTACCCAGGCAGAGTGCAAAAGGACCCAACCTAGTTTTTCGACCAATCCCCTTTGATCTGGAGTTTCCACAGGGCTACACCCTGAATGATCTCACTGATGAAGAAATCACTAGGATGATCAATGAATCTAACCTCGAGATGGAAGCAGAGCAGACCCAAGGACCACAACCAACTACAACAACTTCAGCCCGGACCCAACCAGAAGTAGTAGAAGTAGAAGAGGATGAAGAAGAGACTAAAGAAGAAGAAGCCGACGAGGAGCATGATCAAGAATACAAAGAAATTTCAGAGCTAGCAAGTGCCCCATCATATTCGACACAAATAAAAAGATTGTATGAAACCATGAAGCGAGTCCAAGAACATCACAAACTGTCGCTCGAAACAGGGAAGGTGTTACTGGGCCAGATGTTAGGAGAAGGCATGGATAAAATGTTTATTGAATCTATGAACTTGCACGCAGATGCGGTGGGTTCGGATGAAGCCATCCATTCAGCTATGGCTTATATTCATCGCTTCGAGAAACGGGTGCCTAACCGCCCAATGCGCTCTGGCAAGCAGATTCACATAAATGTTTTGGCACCAGGAGACACTACGCAGATGGAGGAACACCACGAGGCACCACCATCACCACCCTCACCACCTCACACTACACATCAGTTTAAAGCAGTCCCCTTAGATACAATGAAGATAATCCCGGAAAGCTATGCTGATCTATTAGAAGCACATGATAATATGGAAAAGGAACAAGATGCACTACGCCGCCAGCTCAGAGAACAGGAGGAACAACCCAAGGTCATAAAGACAGCATCGACTTCAGAAGAGGTAAAGGCATTAAAGGATCAGGTGGAAGAATTGCAAAAGAAGCTACTGAAGCATGAATGACAACCCTCTCCAATTATAGAACTAGAGCTAGATGAATTGGTGCCCATTGAGGTGGATGAATCGTCTGAGGAACCATATGTTCCTATGCCGATGCCAAGAGGTCAGCAAACCTTGGAAGGAATGGACACTTTGGAAGTTGAGGCACCCGAATGGCTTCAGAAACTCGAAAAGACAGCTGAAACCCACGAAGATCGAGTGGCAGTCCAAATCCAATCAATGGCTAAATTGGAAGACACTATCATAAACTCAGAATATTTTCGAAGTATCTCTCATCACAGATGGATAGGCACCGGAACACCCTTGATGTGATGGCACAGATGTGCATGAAGATCTTTGAATTAATGCTGATCACATTCTGGACATTCAAAAATATCAAAGACCCCCATTTCTCAGGAGTTGGCTTCACTGCAGGCAACCTAGACCTGGTATACGACATGAGCACCACCCCCTCAATAGAGGTAATATATGCCTGGCATGCAAGAATAAAATACCTCCCAGCTTGCTTCAAGCAGACCTTCGAGGAGATGTTCGTCACTGGGTTCTGGGAATATCACTCAAAAATATTCGTACCCAGGCCCTCACATCTCCTCCAACTATTCGCTATGGAGAGGACCATCCACTCAGAGCAATTACGGGTGCCACATCCAGACATTCCAGGTCCAGTGGATTGAGATGCATTGTTAACAGACTTAGCACGGGGGTTACGACTAGAAGAACACCACCTTGCTTCAGATGTGGTTCAATACTATGTCCAACGCTCAGCTAGACAAGGGTTTGTCAGAGACGATAGACACGAGAGAGGGGGGGGTGTTGGCAGCAGTCAAGGCACCCAAGGACTCACAAGACAATCAAGCCAAAGAAGGGAGCCAGATCGGAGAGAAGGCACAAGCAGACAAAGTAGTCAACGAAGATCTGGCAAGTAGGCCATCCCAATTTTTCCATGAAGTAATACTTCCTAAATAGTGAATTCAGTCACTCCACATTATTGTAAATACCATTCCACCTTTTTGTAGCTCCATTTTGTGCAAGCCAAGGAGTCCTTGAGCTTGACGAGCATTAGAAGTACCTACCTATCAATTTTCATATTTTTTAGACTCCGTTTGAGCCCTCAAATAGACCCTAGAACCTAATTTTTAACTAGGCCGGACACTACGTCTGGACAGGGCCAAAACTAGTCAAAAAACTATAAAAAGAGCTAGGAAAACTTTGTAATTAGGGCATATAAGGGTTTGGCTATGTCAGCAAATTTGTGTACAGATTTCTTATAGTACCCACAATGTCCCATGAAAATTTGAAGTTCCTTTACACTTGTAGGTCTTGGAAGCTCTACTATGGCCTTTATTTTCTTCTCATCAGTTGAAATTCCATTTTTAGAGACTATGTGACCTAACATTCTTCCTTGTCTTACAAAGAATACACACTTTTTTGGATTTAAACATACTCTGTAGGTTCTGCATTTCCTGAATATATTTTCTAAATCCTGCAAGTGATCTTGTCTTTTTAATGAAAAAGTACAAAGATCATCTACATAAATTTCCATTACATTCCTCAAGAACTCTTTGAAGATATGACACATCAACCTCTAAAAAGTTGCTAGAGCATTGGTTAACCCAAAGGGCATAACCCTAAAAGCATAAATTCCCCATTCTGTGGAGAAGGCAGTTTTATGTTGGTCTTCCAATGCTATGGGAACCTGGTTGTATTCTGAAAAACCATATAAAAAACTATAAACCTCCTTCCCTGCAACTCTTTCTAGAAGATGATCTGTTATAGGCAGTGGATAGTTATCTCTTATAGTTGCTGCATTTACCTTTTTCAAGTTAATGCATACCCTAAGTTTCCCATTCTTCTTTGGTACCACAACTATAGGAGATATCCATTCTGTATACTCAATTTCATAGATGAAATTGGCAGCTAACAGCTTGTCAATTTCTTCCTTTATTTTAGCAGAGTATTTATCATTGAATGTGTAATGTCTCTGTTTGCTAGGTTTTGCCCCAAGTGTAATAGGAATCTTATGCTCACAGATTTTAGGATCAATTCCTTTCAAATCCTTATAGCTATAAGCAAACACATCCCTATAGTTTCTTGCCAAGTTTCTTAGTGCCTCCTCTTCTTGAGATGTCATGTCATCAGCCACTACAATATGTCTTTCTTCTCCCTCTTCCTGAGTGATCATGATTTTTTTAGTTTGTTCCTCATTATCATAAGTCTCCCCTTTCTTTTTTTCCCTCTTTGGTTTCCTCTTGAGAATTAGTCTGTTTTCTACTTCATAAGTCTTGAAATTTGCTGTATATCAAACTGTTGATTTTTGTTTATTTCCCTTGTCTTCTTCTCATCCCCCTGATTTTCTTTGATTTCCTTGTGCATGTTCCTCTTATACTTGCCTGAAATTTTATCTTTAATAGCATCTTCAGCTTTTACTTGTTCCAAAAATTGAGTCTTCCCTTTTTCTAATATCATTTCTTCTTCTTTGTCCTCTTCTGTTCCGGATACCTTTATCATTTGAATTCCAATGTGAAAGACATCATATCCTTCTTCATTTTGAAATTCCACTCCCACATATTCATCACTAGCTAGATCCATGGTAGCCAAAATTTGATTCCACCCATAGGGCTCAAATTCCTCATCCTTGAATTGTTGTGGTGCATAGTTCTCATCTAACTTCCTTCCTTCCACACAATCTTCTCTTCTCAATCTCCTTTTCCTATTGGTAAGATTTCTTATCATATTGCACTTCCATACTGATGATTCAGTTTCATCCTGGTCTTCCATTTCTGATTCCTCACTCGACTCTTGATTCTGATGTATTTTATACCATTCTTGAGGAGATATGTCAGAGTAGTGCCCATTTCTTAAATTTACTTTGGTTATTCTTCCTTTGCTCTGCAGGTATAAGCAATCATTACCCCAATCTTGCACAATTTGCATTTGTCTCATAAATGGTCTTCCTAGGATAATTTCATATGAAGTGGATTGTGGGAATTCCACTATAGCAAAGGTATGTTCTATCTCTATTCCACATATGTCCACAATCACTTTTTCCCATATTCCTAGGGGTTTTTCTATGTGTTCATCTGCAAGTTGCAATCTCATTTTGGTGGGTAATAATTCATTTTTTCCCCATTTCTCCCAAGTTTGTTTAGTCATGATGGCCACTCCTGATCCACTATCCAGAATAGCTTTGGCCTGGTTTTTACCAAATTGTATTTTTAAGGTTGAGTTTCCCTCTTCTCCTTCACAATATCCTCCTATCTTATCAATGGGAATATACCACAACTCCTCCATTTCCTGTAGTTGTGGGTGAAGATTTTCTGGTGTTGTTTCCCATTTTTTCATTTGGTTCTGTAGGTGAGGATTTTGTTTCATTAACTCCTCCCATGTGGTATGATATAGAATTGTGCATTGTTTATCTATATTCACCTGGAATGTTACTTGTGGGTTTTCTTCCTTGATACTATTTCCTCTTGTTTTTGTTGTCTCAGATTCCTTAACTGTTTTTTGAGAATTGTCTTCTTCCCCCATTTGGAGTTGCACTTCCCGTATGATTTGTTTACACTTCTGCATCCTTTCATGTTCTAAGTATGGCATAGGATAAGCCATTGTATGATCAGCAGGGCTTGGTCCCTCTTGAATTCTTCCCTTGTATGCTTTTATTAGAGTGTCTAGACTTTGTGAATTTCCTATCTCCAACTGGGTTTGTGTCTTCTGAGGAGAAGTATTGTTTGGTTGTTCCCTCTTTTCTTCTTCCAAGTTTTTACCCATTCTTTGTTTCCTTTCCCATTTCCCTTTTTGTCTATTTTTCTTCACCTTTGAGATTGAACCTTCATTTTGTTCCTTAGTTGTTCTTTGTTGTTTTGTTTGTGACCTTGTTATAGCATTTACAGCACTTGGTCAATGTCACTCAATTCTTCTTGTTCCATGATATTGACTGCTTTTAGTGGTATGTTATTAGGTGTGTTTTGTAGTTTTTGAGGATTTTTTGGACATTTTCCTTTATCAAATGCTCCCTGCCACAATTTTTGCAATAAGCTCCTTCTATTCTTAATGTAGGAGGTTGTGAACAGTCTCTAATGAAATGTTCTCCCCCACACCTATAACAAGTTATCTTTGGTCCCCCTTTGAATTGAGGTTTTTGGTTGGACATATAATTATTGGTTATATACATGAAAGTGGCAGTGTCCATCTCAATTCTTCCATTTCCCAAGTCTAGGGCTTGTAATTCTGGTTCTCTTAATTCATAACCTTCCCATTCTTCTTGATATCCTTCATTCCATTGATAATCCTCCTTGTATGGTGACTTTGTTCTTGAGTTTCCCTCCTCTATTGGTGTGTATTTGATTGGTACCAAATTTGTTGGTATAGGAGGTTGTTGCCCAAGCACAGGTCTTGGTTGCTCAATATACCCTGATTCCCTTTGGCTCCCATAATCTCTCTCCTTTATGGGTTGTTTATTATGATTTCTCCCTGGTATGATTTGTCCATTTCCTCTCTAGTGTAAAATATTTGAGTGTTTTTCTATCTTGCAAATGTGGAGGCTTTTGATATGGGCATTGTTGTACCAAATGACTTTCTCCACAATTGTAGCATTTTTTATTTGTGTTTATCCTGGAGTTTATCAAATTGGTTTTAGTGCTTACCTCTAGGGCTTTAGCAATGGGCTGAGCCAATTCTTCTGCTGGAGGGATTTTATCTTCATTTGATCTGGGTTGATCAAATGCAAACAGATCTTGGCCTCTGTTATCTTCCAAATCTATTGCTTCTTTTACACAAGCTCCTAGATCAGGGCATCTTCTATAGTACACTAGGGTCCTTAATTGAGCACTTCTTAATCCTTCTATGAATAGGGATACTTATCTGTCCATGGAAGGTACTTCTTCTTTAGGACATCTGTCAATGTATTGCTTAAATCTCCTGGCTGCCTCTCTGACATTTTCATCTTTTTGTTGTTTAAAACTGTGTATCAGAGTGGCTGTGCTATGTTTTATTCCAGTCTTTGAGAATTCACCAATGAAGGCTTCTAGGAAGGATTCAATATCTAAGTACATTTCCTTTCTCAAAGGGATGAACCAAGATAATGTAGGTCCTATTAGGGTTAGACCAAATGCTTCAAATTGGACTTTGTAATCTTCCACCTCCTCAGCTCTAATTAATTGCCTAAACTCTACAGCATGAGCATGAGGATCAAAATACCCTTCATATTGATTTTTCATGCATTTGGCTACTTAATATGGTCTAAGCATTCTACCCTGAGGTTGTCAATGATGTCTTCTTCTTAGTGAAAATTCATTAAATCCTTCTTGTTCTTTTTCAAAAGGATTTGGAGAAGCATGTGTTCTCCTCCCTTGTTGTTGCTCATTACTAGTGTAGTTTTCATCTGGTCTGGGTAAATCTGGTTGTCCTATGTTATGTTCCCAAGGTCCTTTGTCAGCACATTGCCCTAAGTCGTTTGAATTTTCTGGGTCTTGGGAGAAGATGTATACACACCCTTGCCTATCCTCATACCTACCATCTTTGAATTGAGCTACTGGTGTTATGTTCAGGGGAACTTCTAAGTTTCTCAATCTAATGAGAGACTTATGCATTCCATCCTGATATACATAGGTTCCAAACATATTTGTTTACATGTATTTGAGGATATTTCTAAAATCCCCAGTTTCAATGGGTTCATTTGTTTCATTTAAATTTTCCATGGTGTTTATTTGCCCTAGATCTCTTTTTTGCACTTCCCCTTCCACTGGTTCTGTTTCCTTCCTTCCTAAGTCTTGCTTAGTATGTGTGTTTAATTTGTTCCCAGACCTAAGGATCATTCAGTTACTTTTTCACGACTTTCAGACTAAAATCGTGTTTTTCACGATTTTCTATTGAGAATCGTGTTTTCCATGATTTTGTGTTCAAAATCGAGTTTTCACAATTCTGTGCTCAAAATCGTGTTTTTGACAATTTTATAACTAAAATCGTGTTTTTTATGATTATCTACTCAAAATCGTGTCTTTCACGATTTTCTGACAAAAATCATGTTTTTCACAATTTTCTACTCAAAATCGTGTCTTTCACGATTTTCTGACAAAAATCGTGTTTTTCACGATTTTCTACTCAAAATCGTGTCTTTCACGATTTTCTGACAAAAATCGTGTTTTTCACCATTTTCTACTCAAAATCGTGTCTTTCACGATTCTGTGCTCAAAATCGTGTTTTTCACGATTTTCTACTCAAAATCGTGTTTTTCACGATTCTGTGCTCAAAATCGTGTTTTTCACGATTTTCTACTCAAAATCGTGTCTTTCACGATTTTCTGACAAAATTCGTGTTTTTCATGATTTTCTACTCAAAATCGTGTCTTTCACAATTTTCTAACAAAAATCATGTTTTTCACGATTTTCTACTCAAAATCGTGTCTTTCACGATTTTCTGACAAAAATCGTGTTTTTCACGATTTTCTACTCAAAATCGTGTCCTTCACGATTTTCTGACAAAAATCGTGTTTTTCACGATTTTCTACTCAAAATCGTGTCTTTCACGATTTTGTGTTCAAAATCGTGTTTTTCACGATTCTGTGTCCAAAATCGTGTTTTTCACGATTCTGTGCTCAAAATCGTGTTTTTCACGATTTTGTGCTCAAAATCGTGTTTTTCACGATTTTGTGCTCAAAATCGTGTTTTTCACGATTTTCTACTCAAAATCGTGTTTTTCACGATTCTGTTCCCAAACAATCGTGATTGCTCACAATTGTAAATAACACGATTTTCTTATGAAAATCGTGTTCTGGGAATCGCGATTTTGTAAAAAATTTCAGAGAATCGCGATTTTGTGTCTGACTATAGAATCGCGATTCTGAACAATTTTTTGAAGATTTTAAGTTATTGATTTTCAAGATTTTATTTCTTCTATAGAATCGCCCTATCTAGTTTTTAACATGCAATGAAAAAAATTAACTAAAAAATAATATTTTTTCACTGAAAATTAAAAACTCAGAAAATCACGATTTCGTGATTTTGGTTATTTCCTACTTTTCTGTGCTTAATGATCATGAAAATCTAGAGGAATGTAATTAAAATGATATAGAAACCCCTCACCTTGTTTGCTTGATTCAAAAATTCTTCAAGACCTGTATCTGCAGAAGATCGCGATTTTTTCCTTGCTCTCTCTCTCTCTCACGCTCACTCAAATGAGTTTTTCTTGTAATTCCAAGATTTTATAGTATCCAGAAAATCACGATTTTGTGTAATTTCCACTGTTCTTCACTCTTTCATTTGTCCAACTTCACTTACCCAATCTTGATGAAATCTCTTGCAATTATCTTTCTCCAAAAACCCAAATATGCTAAAAATTCCAGAAAATTTCCCTTATAGAAAATCGTGATTTTGTGTAGAAAATCGTGTTTTTTCTGTACTTCTTATTTTGTGCAAATTTGAGTATTCTTTTCTCTTGTTCCCCTTCAATACCCTCTACCAATTGCAATTCAACAGACTCCTGTACTTTTGCATCAAAATCACAACATTACTCAGAAAATCGCGATCTTGTGCAGAGAATCATGTTTTTCCAACTTTCTAATTTTTTGACAAATTTTTGCTTTTCTTTCACTTGGTCCCTATTACTCTTATCAACAAAGCTTTAGTCCAACTTCCTAAGAAGAAAAGAAATTTTTTTGATTGTTTTTAATGAATTTTATGCATTTTTTTAGTATTTTGCCCTAAATTAAGGTAAACACTTCACTTAGGGTTTCTTGTTTGGTGATCTATTGATCCTGTGTTCCTTGATTGGTTATAATATCTTATGGCTTAGCTATCAAAACAGTTCATGAGAAAAAATTCCTAAAAGAAACATTGTGCTATGAAATGCAAGCATCAATTTTTGCAAAGATAAACTCAAACTTTTTTTTTTCAAAATGCAAATCAGCTTTGTTTCTCAAGATTTATGCTTTGACTTGGTTAACGAATGAATCTTTTCTACTTTGCATCTAGCTACTTTACTTGACTTTTCCTTAATGCAACCATGTTATCTTCCCAAGATCAACAATTTTGCCTAGTACTTGGTCAAAAAGCACTCTAAAAATGCAAGAATAGACAAATGTTACCTCATCTTCAGCTTTCTTGATTCAAATTTTTCACACACCTGCACTTTTACTTCAAAAAATGAGATGAGCAACTATCAATTTACAAAAATTTTAGCACTTCCAATTCTAAAAGATGATCTATTGCTTTCTTTTCCCAAAAGACAAACAAAGACATCTACCTTTTCATGTTCACATTTCTTGATTAAAGAGTGTTACCTTTTCCATGTGTTTGTTACCATCAACAATAGAAGATCCAGCAAGGTCCAACTTCAATGAAGCTTTTGAAATACTCCCCAGCAACGGCGCCAAAAAATGTTTGTTATTGATCTTTGGAGTTGTCCTCTCCAATCATTTAGCATAAAGAATTAACAATACATCTTTATTTTGTCAATCCTGGAAGTATTCAAGAGACCACAGCCCCTTCTAGATGATAGAATCCAAGAAATAAGAGAATAATGGCTGGATTTCTGAGAATAGTGAAAATGAAGAGAAATTTCTAGGGTTTGGATTATCTTGAGAAAATCTCCACCATTTTCCACAATCTTGGTATCTAATACATGCTATTTCATCAGCAAAACACAATTATGAAGTCAAAACTCAAAAATATTACCTGTACCATACAGACGAGACAATCGCGATTCTATGAAAACAGACAATTTTCATCTCCAGCACCATTCTTCATCAACTTATCACTCAACACATCAGTATTCAGCTCTCTTCACACACATTCAACAGAATTACACAATAGAAGTTCACAAATCTCCATAGATACACAAGAATTGGACTCACAAATCAAAGAAACCACACAAAGAGGAGAAAACACGATTTTCAGCAAGAAACTCTTTCTCTATTCACTTGGATAGCATGTAAACAAATGATTAACCAACCCCCTCATAATAGACGAAATTATCTTATATACATTTTCAAGTGTCCCTTTTCACACTTGAATTTTGGTCCTTTCCTCTATTATTCTAAAAATATGCTATCTAGGAGTTTCCAAAAATTCTAGAAAAATTACATAAAATTCTATCCTACATAAGGAAGACTCTTCCTTATTTTTACATCAGTGGCATAAATATTTTTACAAGTTTTTGTCATTTTACAATTATTTTTCATCCAAAAGGCTTCAAAAAATACATCTTCTAACACCCTCTCAAGCACCAACTATCACTCCACTCTTCACGATCATTGCACTCAACACAACGTCCAGTGACATGGACCATTCACCACCCATTGCACCACCACTCACCTCATCCATTTCACCACCACATTAAGGCACATCACATTTCTCCACAGTCACCATTGCATCCACTTTCCTATCCCTATTTCCCCTTCCCCTTGCATCAACACCCACACCCACAGCATCTTCACTCACTCCACCGTTAATATTATCACCCACAATCGACACCGCATTCTATCAAATGTTGGCATGTACGACACAAGTTAGAGATAAATTCGCATCTCTAGGCACCAGCTACCAGACGCTACAACAAACAACCACAGAGTTACAGGTGCAACTAAATTCATTATCAATCAAGAACACCTCCCTTAGCACACACTACCAAGAGCTATGCCAGGCCTACCATACACTTGACTAGAAAGTGAACAGAAGACAAAAGAGGCAATTACGGATATTGACAATTTGTTAAGGTCTCAAACCATTCGAAATGCGACACTAACTCAAAACATGGGACTACTAAGATGCCACCTAGGAGTCGCCAAAGAAGAGAATCAATGCTTGTAGGAACAGAATAGAGAGAACCTTGAAGTTGCTTTAGATCAACCAAACAAACCTCTAAGTCCGAGTTGTTTTAAAGATGTCCCCTCTGAATCTATGAAGATACTATTGGAAGACCATGTCCGACTACTAGAAGATTATGACAGTATGAACGAGGCATATCAGAAGCTCAAGGAAGACCACAAAATGCTATAGTTGCGAGCACCTATACAGCAAACACCACCATCTCATGAGGCAACACCTCCATAGATCATAGAGGAACTAAATGCTTTACGCGCTCAGGTCCTTACCCTTCAAGCACAAATTATTGCCTTTTATGAACCCCCTAGGCCAGATTCCCCACTCGAAATCCCAACGGAGGAAGAAACTATATCCATCCTGGTGGAGGAAATGTATGAAGTAGCCTACGAACCACAACCCATCCCAGGCAGACGTGTCACGGTTGAAGGCCAGACCACCTTTGAACTCCCTAACCCCGCATGGATGAAGAATGTAGAAGAACTTGGACAGACCCACTCAGCATGTGTGAAGCTCAATTACATGCCATGGCTATGATAGAGGAATGTATTTTACAACCCCCTTATTTCGCTCACTTGGCCCCTCGCAGGTATATATCTGGGCATGAGCTGCAATATAAGCCATATTTCATGTTAATGGCAGAATACCAATTGGCGATTGAAAAGAAGACAGGCAAGAAACCCTCACATGCAACTCAGTTTGAGCTAGATGACTTGCCACCAGACGTGCAGAGTGGAGAAATCTTTCAACCAACTTGGCGCCATGACTTTTTACAGCAATATCCATAAATGATGAGCACATGGGTCAAGGCACCAATCCATTTGAAGTATAACCCATGTTGGGGACCGATCCCAAGACGTCGCTCCTGGAAGGCTTTTGCAATCAAAGTACAAAACAACAAGCAATGCCAAGACTAGCTAAATTATCTGTATTTCACTCCACGCCACGGACCACCCATTATTGGATATATGATGACAACTATTCACCACTGGCTCCCCCACTTACGCCTCATGGACGATGTAGTTGCCCATATGACGGTCAAAATATTGGACATGATGCAGATAGTATTCAAGGTCTTCCGTTGTGTCAAGGCACCGCATGTTAACACCCCGGGCTTCGAGCATGGTAATCAAGATTTAGCATATGATATGAACACGACACCATTGCTCCGGGTGTGTTATGCCTCGCATTGTCGCATCAAATATTTACCGGCATGCTATAAAATGACATTTGAAGAAATGTTTACTATCGGTTCTTTGGAATACCATTCCGAGGTGTTCATAAGCAGGCCCACACACCTACTCCAATTATTTGCCTATGAATAACTGGTGGTGTACTCCACGCACTACAGACTCCCACCACCAGATGAATGTCAGCCCATAGATTGGGAAAAACTTGAAGCAGATCATGCAAGAGGCATTCACATTTCTGAACACACCCTCGCTCATCACCTCCTACAAAACTATATCCGAAAGACCCTGCAACAAGGTTCTATCAAGGACGACAGAAGTGAGAGGGAGGGGGGTGTTAGCAGTAGCTAGAGGCATAGACGACGAGGAAGTATGTGAAGGCGGATCACAACAAAGTAGCGGGGAGCCAAGCGGATTAGTTTTTCAAAGAAATATGTTTTATAATACTATTCAAAACTCCCAAAAGTGATTTTCATCTCTCTTGTACCATACGTAACATAGAACAACCACTTTTATAATTAGTAGCTCCATTTTTTGCAAGCTGAGGAGTCTTGAGCTTGAGGAGCTTATTAGAATGAGCCTACTAATTTTTGCTATTTTTAGACCTCGTTTAGACCTTCAATAGCACCTAGAACCTATTTTTTAACTATGTTGGTCACTAGATGTGAAACCGATCAAAGCTATTCAAAAAACTATAAGGAGAGCTAGAGAGCTCATTTTTTAGGTTCGCTTGTATGAGTAGAGAAGAGCAGAGGTATTTTGAGCTTATAATTGAGATCTTGAGTAATAGAGTCTATTTTTCCTACCTTCCATTATGTCTTTCTTGTCTCTTACATGCGTGTGTATGTGTGTGTGTGCATCTTTATGCTTCTCACCTTCACTCTCACTACATCTCGCGTTCATGATCTTCATATCACTCCTATCTCTTCCGTAGATTGACATTAACGAGGTGGAGCTTCTTAACGTGGTACTTACCATTGTGCTAGAGCAACACACCAAGAACAAATGGTCGCCTGCTGGTTGGTCTTCTCGAAACTAATGTCCTTTGGCCTTGGTCACACTCCATTGGAAATTCAAGCACTTCTTCATAAATTGTTGCTTTAGAGTCTTCAGAAGCCATCTACACTCGTAATATAGTAGAGAATTAGTTCAAGAAAGAAACTACTTCCGCATGTTTTATGTGTAGTTCATTAATACATCATTTTCCATCGCTTCGTACCCCCTTGTGTAAGTAGAGACAAGTAAGGTACCTTACCATACTTTTTCTTAATTTTTAATCCTGAAAGAAAACAAGAGATTAGTTTATAGCCGAAGCATTTATTTATGTACACCGAATGATCATTCCTATGACAGTAGAAGCTAAGTCCTATTTTAGTTATGGAAATGTGCACCATTTCGTTTTCTGGAAGAAGTTGTGTGTCGAATGCGTGGCCTCGTAATGTGGCCCTATCATGCATACTTTGGGTGCAATTGATACTTTATGAGTGCAAGAAGAGATTCTTTGGTATTCTCGATGGATTTCTTGTTGTTTCCTAGGTCTCAATATGAAGATCATATTCTTTGTCAAGGCCAATCGCCTCTAGTGCCTTTCCTTTCTTTTACTTTTGAATATAGTCATTGACCCATTCCCAGATTTGGATTGAGATTTTTGGGTGGTGGTATCTTGTAGTTTCCTTTTATCCTTTGTAGTTTCTTTTGCTTTATTTTGTTGATATATGATTTCTAAGCCTCCACCAAAGATTTTGGGAGCCATACATGAAGAATTCTTGGTTTATTCCATTGTGATTTCGCATAGTGGTTGTTTCGCTATGTTTCTGCTAAATGGTCAGTCTATTCCTGCTTTAAACTCACATGTTGAGGTAGTTTATCCTTGCATACCCATTGTATTCGCATGTTCGTCTGAGGTGGTATTTTGACTGTCGACATGTTGATATATTTAGGTAGTGATGTGTGTGAACACTCTAGGACCAATGGGGCACTTTTTTCCCTCTTTAGGAGGTCTCTTCCCCGGCTTGTATATACGCATATTCCCCTAATGGGCTACTTATCTTTGTACATTCTAGTGGTAATACATTCAATATTGTGTGTTGTGCTCCAAGCTTCTTCTTCTTCCTTGTCTAATTCGTGTGCTTGCATAGAGGTCTAACTCCAACAATTGGTATCAGAGCAGGTCGTCGCTTCATCTAGGGTATCGTTGACACCTCTCCGATTGCAGTCTCAAAATCACACAAAATTTGGTGAGCATACTCAGGGTGTTTCAGAGATCAAAACAACTTCATTCTGTTGTGCCGAAATTGCGATCTAAGCTCGTGTCAGCCTCTGAACGCACTATCACAGTGCTTATGTAGGCTATTTCATCTTTTTGTGCCAAAGGTATATACAAGTTTCGGTTCGCCAATATAAGCATCTCAAAGTTTGGTACAGGTCTAGAAGAACGCGTTTGGGTAGTTTTGTTCAACTTTTTTAGATACAATCATTTTTTTGCATCAAGGTATTTTAGTTAGTGGCCATGGCTAAAGTGATGTATTTCGTATGTTGGCTATTGAGGATACGTTGGATGGTATGAATTACCCATTGTAGGATTATATGATGCATCATATATTGGTTGCAAAAGGACTATGGAGTCGAGAGCTTCGAAAACAACCTGCTATTGGCCATATTCGGAGTTCGGATCTGGGAGAAACATTCGAATTTGTGAAAACTGCTGTAAGTGGTATCGCGGCAGACACTTTCAGAGATTAAGTGAGTTGGAGAGGTAGATTAGTCTTTTCTCATGCATATTAGCTGAACCACTTCAATTTCCAGCATGTGCGCACATGTCCTCATACACTTGGTTAGGTCGGTTCATCGGATTGATAATTAAGCGTGTGTTAATCCACCACTATATGCACTTGTGTGGCAAATGAGATTTAGTCTCTTTGGCACAAGCCCCTAAGACTTTGTGACTTAGGTACACACATTTTTGGCACCCTTGCCAAGGACAAGCCCAACCAAGGTGCCTTCGTGATGGTTATAGCTCAGGAGTGAGGAACTCGTACTTGTAGAAGTGAATTTGCTCAGTGGCAAGTAGTCAGACACTTCAGCACTTGTTACTTCACATCCAGGAAGTGTGTGTAATGAGTTTTTAGGATAGAGAGAGAGAGAGAGAAGAAAGAGGTAGGGTTAGGAAGGAAAAGATTTGGAGTAGAGGTAAGTGGAAAAGTACCAAGAAAATCCCAAAAAAATTGCCAAGTTAGTGTAGGATAGGCCTGAGTCATCAGAAGCTATAAAAACCAAAAATTTGTAGTTCATTCCTCATTTGCTCAGAAAACAGTATCGTCTGCAGTCAAGGACTTGTATCACCAGTGTGGTATCATGCAAAACAAGCCCCCAAATCTATCTAGTGAGCTCAAGGCCTAAGCAAGACAACCCCAAGGTAAGCTACATCAAGATATTAATCTCAAAACCACTATAAAAATGCACCCACACGTGATTAAAGGAACAGTTGGTATCGTGGGGAGGGACAGAGTGATTTGAGGAGTTTTTTGAGTGAGACAGAGGGTTAGGAGTGAAGAGGAGTGAGAGAGAAACTAGGGGGTGAAAAAGTTTTTGCATTTGGAGCTATTTTGGCTAGAGTATTGCAATTAGTTGAGTCTTGGTATCGTGATACCCAAATTCCCTTGTATTGCAATACTTGTCGAAGGATCGTATCTTTGCTTACCACTTGAGGTATCACAATACCATTTTTGATATCATATCGTCAAGTTGGTATCGCGATTGCAATTTGCCAGTGGTATCGTATCGCGGTCCACTTGGTATCGTATCGTCCCAGTCACGGTATCGTATCATCGACCTAATGGTATCGTATTGCGCAGTAATCCAGTATCATATCCTTACCCCTCATGGTATCGTATCATGTGTTTAGGGAGTATCATATCGTGTAGGACTCTAGTATCGTATCGTCCATTGTTACGGTATCGTATCGCAACAGAGCACCGATATCGTATCGTGAGCATTCCTGTTATCGTATCGTGATGAATTTTGGGATCTTATCGTGCGAGTTTGCGATATCGTATCGCTATCTGCACTGGTATTGTACCATCAGGATTTCCAGTATCGTATCGTGCTCTATAGTAGTATCGTATTGTGTCTTCGGGTAGTATCGTATCACCTGAGGTACATAGTATCGTATCGCCAAGGACAGTGATATCGTTACGTGTGAAAATCAGTATCGTATCCTGTAGTTCTCTAGTATCGTATTGTTGACTACCCAAGTATCGTATCGCGATAGGTAGTGGTATCGTATCATCGACAAATTGGTATCGCCTAGTGAGGGATTTAGAGGCCAAGATAGCCCTAGGAGGGTGAATGAACTTAAGGTCAGGAAGAGTTTTAAGTAGCCGGAGAAGTGTCATATCATCAGTAGGAAGTACCGCTCAGGTCAGTCATCGCTCTACCTATTCCGACACCTCTAGTGATTCAGAAGAGGAGATACCCATGGCTTTAGAAGACATGCAAGGTCATGTTCCTAGGAGAAACTTCATGTCTACAATAGAACGGGAGTACCGCACCTCTTTACAATATGTTTGTACGAATGCCCAAGAGATTCCCATCTACCTGGATGGTTTAAATAGATCAAATGCTAGGATGGTGACCTCCACAAATTCCACTATTGTGCCCAGACCTGCTATCAAGTATGAAGGAGGAGCATACATGGATAAGTTGGGTCACATTTACATAGTAATGAAACACCCAGAATTGATCAACGAGAGAGGAGAGTTAGGAGGACAAGAAAATTCAAGAAGAACGGACCCTGAGGAGTTAGTAACTACTCCCAGAGGTAAGTCAGTAGTGACACGAATCTTGAGAGGAGATTTGATACCTCAAGATGACTACTTATTGGAGGTCTACCTGATCCATGGAGCAGACTGCTATAAACTGATTCACATGCACGCAGACATGAGGAAAGTCCTATGACCTTTTACGAGTTGAAAGACCCGGATGACTAGTCTAGAGTAACATACCTAGATAGAAATCGAAGAAGGTATTGGCTGGTCGATGCCTTAGATAGGGCTCGATTGAAGTATATGGGCTTGCCTATATTTCCCCAATGAGAGCAGGCAACTACCTCTCAGAATCCTTTTGGGACACAGTGTTGATATATTTAGGTAGTGATGTGTGTGAACACTCTAGGACCGCCGGGGCACGTTTTTCCCTCTTTAGGAGGTTTTTTTCCCCCGGCTTGTATATACGCCTATTGCCCTAATGGGCTACTTATCTTTGTACATTGTCTAGTAATACATTCAGTATTGTGTGTTTGTGCTCCAAGCTTCTTCTTCTTCCTTGTGCTGTTTGCGTGCTTCCGCAGACGTTTATCTCCAACAATTGGTATCAGAGCAGGTCGTCGCTTCTTCTAGGGTGCCGTTGACACTCCTCTGTTTGCAGTCTCAGATTCGCACGAAATTTGGTGAGCATACTCAGGGTGTTTTCGAGATCAAAACAGCTTTGCTATGTGGTGCCGAAATCGCGATGTGAGCTCGTTTCGGCCTCCGAACGCACTATCGCAGTGCTTGTGCAGGCTATTTCGTCCTTTTGTGCCAAAGGTATATACCAGTTTCTGTTCGCCAGTTTAAGCATCTCGAAGTCTGCTACAGGTCTAGTAGAACTCGTCTGGGCAATTCCGTTCAACTTTTTGAGATACAGTCAATTTTTTGCATCAAGGTATTTTAGTCACCGGCCATGGCTGAAAGCAGTGATGTATTCCGTATGTTGGCTGTTGAGGATAAGTTGGATGGTACCAACTACCCATTATGGGCTTATATGATGCGACATGTACTGGCTGCAAAAGGACTGTGGAACATTGTGCAGGGTGTTGAAAGACGTCCTGTTACACCTGCGACTACAGGTACTACAAATACAGGTGCTGGAGCTGATGAAGATGGTGTCGAAGATGATATTCCACAGATTCCTGTTCGTGCTGCTATTTCTGTTGCACCTACTGTAGAGCAGATTCGTTGGGATGGCAGAGATGCCCAGGCACATGCATTGATAGCTTTGTATGTCAAACGTGCCGTTATTCCTCACATTCGCTCTTGCAGAACAGCAAAGGATGCTTGGGATACACTTACCACTTTGTACCAGGCTAGGAATGAGGCTCGTGTTGCTTACCTCTGAAAACAGTTGGAGAGTGAGCACATGAATGAAGGTGATTCTATGGACAGTTTTCTTACAAAGATCAAAGACCTGAAGGAACAATTGATTTCTGCTGATGAGGTTATACCAGATAGCTCACTTGTGCAGACCGTTCTGAATGGTCTTCCTGATTCATATCAGAGTTTTGCCTCTACTCTTCGGTTGATGATGAAAGGCAATCCGAATGCCTTGTCATTTGAGGAATTAACCTCTGTTCTGTTGCGGGAAGATCAGTCGAGGCAGAACAGGTCCATTATGCGTGTTGCAGATCAAGCTTTCCTGGCTAGTCAAAAGGGCAAAGGAAAATGGAGCTCTTCTACTAGTAAGCAGAAATCTGCAAGTGCTGCACAATCGAAGAACCATGATAAAGATGAGAAGAAATCAGAAAAGCAGAAATTGTTCTGCAAGTACTGTAAAGGAAATGATCATATTATAAAGAACTGTCCAAAACTGGCTGCTAAAGAGCCAAAGAAGAAAGAGGCTGGAATGGTTGTTGCAGAGGCCTCTACACCAAAAATAGAGTCTGCAAATCTTGTGCAGGAAGAAGAATGGGCGTTTACTACTGTCTGCAGTTTTGACCCATCTTCTCATGATCAGTGTATGTCTGTAGTAGACTCAGATGTTTGGTACTTTGACAGTGGGGCGACCAAACATATTACCTCGCAGTGCAGTTTCTTCTCTTCACTCGAGCCTGCCCCTACAGGGAATACTGTCACATGCGCCAATAACTCCTCTTATCCTGTTATGGGAATTGGTAAGATCATTCTGACTACTGCTGATGGTAGTTCTTTCACTTTGTCAGATGCTTTATTTGTGCCAGGGATCAAAAAGAACCTGTTATCAGTTTCTGCATTAGCCAAGATTGGCTTGGTTGTGAAATTCGTTGATGACAAGTGTACAGTCCATGATCTCTCAAATGGTGATGTGATTATTGCTTCTGGCATCTTATGTCGTGGGCTGTATAAGCTCATAGACTATGAAAGATCTATGAATGATTCGGCATGTGCAGTTCATGATTCTAAGGCTATGTCAGATGCAAAGCTTTGGCATGCACGCTTTGGTCATCTGAATTTTGCTAGTTTGCTACGCCTGCAGAAATTTGAAATGGTGTCCTCTTTGCCCAAACTTGAGGCTCCTCGAAAACATGTTTGTGAAGGCTGTATTTTGGGCAAAATGCAGCGTTCTTCTTTTCCAAAAGATGGTTCAGTTTGGGCTACGCAGAAATTGCAGCTTGTACATAGTGATGTCTGTGGTCCTATGCAGACACCCTCTTTTGGAAATTACCTTTACTTCGTGACTTTCATTGATGATTTTTCGAGGCATGCATGGGTATATCCACTCAAAGCAAAGTCCGAAGTGTTCATGTGCTTCAAACAGTTTTTGGTTTTGGCTGAAAATCTGTCAGCATGTAAAATGGGCACCCTCCGTTCTGATCGAGGAGGGGAATATATGTCTTCAGATTTTAATGCATTTCTGGCTGAACGTGGGATAAAACACCAATGTACAGTGCCGTATACACCTCAACAGAATGGAGTTGCTGAACGAAAGAGCAGGTCACTCATGGAGATGGCGAGGTGCATGGTCAAAAGTCAGGCTTTACCACATAGTTTCTGGCTTGAGGCTATCATGTGTGCAGCATATGTACTGAACAGGTGTCCCACTAAAGCGTTGTAGTCTATCACTCCATATGAGGCTTGGCATGACCGCAAGCAATCTGTTGCTCATCTACATGTTTTTGGTTGTTTGGCATATGCATTAGTGCCTGAACAACATCGCAGAAAATTGGATAATAAGGCAGTAAAATGTATTTTTGTTGGGTACAGTTCTGAAAGTAAAGGCTATCGTCTCTATCATCCACAGACTAAACGCATTCTAGTTAGCCGTGATGTTGTCTTTGTGGAAGATGCTATTCAGCCATTGCTTTCATGTACTAAGGAGACATCTGTTAGCTCCAAAGACATATATGATACCTTGATGCCTCTTTTTACAGGTGGACAGTCTAGTGCTGGTCCTAATGAGGCAACTTCTCAGCCTTTGCAGGTTTCATATGATGATGCAGATCATTCCATTTCTGATGCAGATTTACATGATGCACTTGCTGATGAGAGAGCTGATATTGAGCAGGCAAAAACTATGCCAAAATGGCTGGTGCAGACTTTGCGTGACAGCAAATTAGATGCACCTTTGTCATATCGTACTCGTTCAGGCTCTCATAGTGCCTCCTTTGCATCAGATTGCTATGCTATGGCTGCATCTAGTCTCTGTGATGAGAATGAGCCTGTTTCTTTTGATGAAGCACAGAATTCAGAAAATTGGATGGCTGCTATGCAATCAGAATATGATGCTATAATGAAGAATGGTACATGGTCTTTATGTGACTTGCCTCCTGGCAAGAAGGCCATTGGCACTAAGTGGGTATACAAGCTAAAGCGTAAACCTGATGGTACAGTTGATAGGTATAAGGCTAGGCTTGTTGCAAAGGGTTATGCGCAGGAAAGAGGCATTGATTTTGATGAGACCTTTGCACCTACATGCCGTATGACTATTGTTCGGAGCATTTGTGCACTTGCAGCCCATCATGGTTGGAATGTACATCAGTTGGACATTAAAATAGCATTTCTGAATGGTGACTTGCATGAAGAAGTGTATGTTTTTCAGCCCCGTGGCTTTGTGCAGAAAGGGCATGAAAACCAAGTGTGCAGGTTAAAGAAGGCGTTACATGGTTTAAAGCAAGCACCACGTGCTTGGTATGAGAAGATACATGCCTATCTGATTGCACATGGTTTTGAGAACAGTCCAACTGAAAGCACCTTATATGTTAAGCGTGCTAATGATGTGCTTCTGATCATTGTTGTCTATGTAGACGACATGTTGCTCACTGGTCCTATGGAGAAGCATATTGCTGATTTCAAGGCTGATTTGCATGCCTCATTTGAGATGTCTGATTTGGGGCATTTGCATCACTATTTGGGCATTCAATTTATGCAAGTTGATGGTGGAATGGCTTTGTGTCAAACGAAATATATTGACACATTATTGCAGCGTTTTGGCCTTGAAGACTGTAAGCCTATTGCCACTCCTATGGAGACAGGTTTACGATTGAGTCTTCATGATGCTGGAGATGCATTTGATGTTGTTCTCTATCAGCAGGCTGTTGGATGCTTGATTTACTTATGCATTACTCGGCCAGATATTCAGTTTGTTGTCTCATAGATGAGCAGGTTTATGCATTGCCCAGGAGTCACGCATTGGAAAGCGGTTAAGCGCATCTTTCGCTACTTGAGTGGTACTCGACTACTTGGGTTGTTTTATCCCAAGGGGGGATCACTACCGCCAGATTTGCATGCTTTTTCTGACTCAGATTGGGCTGGTTGCTATGACACTCGTGTGTCCACCAGTGGTTTTTGCTTCATGCTTGGTAGCTCATGTATATCTTGGTTGAGCAAGAAGCAGCCTACTGTGGTCACTTCTAGTTGTGAGGCTGAGTATAGGGCAGCTTTCACAGCGACTGTTGAGTGTGTGTGGCTCAGATGCCTTATGGCTGATTTGGGTGTTGGCCAGTCTTCTGCCACCACCATCTTCACTGACAGTCAGAGCGCATTGGCAGTTGCGAGGAACCCTGTGTTCCATGCTCGCACTAAGCACATTGAGGTGCATTATCACTATGTCAGGGAGAGGTTCTCTGCTGGGGAGATGAGCTTGGCATATGTGCCCACTCAGGAGAACATTGCAGACCTTTTCACGAAGGCTCTGCCTAGGGAGAAGTTTGAAGCTTTCCGCAAAGCTTTGGGCTTACTTCCTTTTGTGGAGTGATTTCCACATAGCTTGGCACTTCCTTATACATGAGTGCCAGCTTGTTCACCGCATCACTCCCAGGGGGGATTTGTTGATATATTTAGGTAGTGATGTGTGTGAACACTCTAGGACCGCCGGGGCACTTTTTTCCCTCTTTAGGAGGTTTTTTTCCCCCGACTTGTATATACACCTATTGCCCTAATGGGCTACTTATCTTTGTACATTTTCTAGTAATACATTCAGTATTGTGTGTTTGTGCTCCAAGCTTCTTCTTCTTCCTTGTGTTGTTTGTGTGCTTCCGCAGAGGTCTATCTCCAACACACAGCAAGAGATGGAACATACCATGTCGGGATAAACAAGCCATCGGAGTGTTCCAAATAGAGCCCATGTACAATTTACCATGCCTGGAATGCCAGCACACAATCAGACACACCTTGGATTAGGCAACCCACACTGACCACCTGCAAGACCGAGACCACCCTTAGGAGTGCAACCTGGAATACCCCCAATTAGACTAGTAGTCCCTGTAATGCCTAGACAACCAGAGCCCATAAGAAGATTAAGGCCGATTCAAGTGGCCAAATGTATGAGAAATCATTATGATGGATTGGGAGAACCTTACGACCACATAGCAGAATTTAAACAAGTTCTAAGAGCTGAACAAGTGGATGAATTCTTTGTGCAATATGAGTCATTTGGACTCACTCTCACAGGAATGGCTCTAACATGGTTTCAGCCATTAGATCCCAATCAATTTGGAGATATTGAGCAATTCTTTCAAGAATTCATAGGGGAATTCACTAAGAGATGGATTAAAAAAAACTCTTCATCTTTAATCCATAGCTTTAAATAGAACCCCAACGAGACTGTAAAAATAGCTGCTCGAAGATTTAATCAGTATGTGGATAGATGCCCAGTGGCAGAAAGACCCACGTAGCAAAAAATGATCTCATTATTCTTGGATGGACTAACAAACGAAACTTTAAGAACGTTAGTCTATGTAAAGAGACTACATACATTGAGTGAATGTCTTCAAGAGTGCATTGACCTAGAGGACAATCTGGCAGAAGCTCTCAAAAGTACAAACAGTCCTACTAAATTGTTGAGATATCAAGCTCAACATGTGATGATCCCGGATGACACATACCAGTTTTTCGTTTCTCTGAAATGTATAGTGTTCACGCCGGTATATGTTAGGGATACTTCATTGAGCTTTATTAGATTTATCTACTGAGAGTGATGGCACATTTGTTTCTTGCTAGTTCACTCATTCATAGACATTAGGTTTTTTCCTTATGTACTGATCTTTATATATTGCACTTGTTGTATTCTTGTCTTTTAGGTCATTCTTGTACATTCCTTTTATAGAAGAAGAAGAAGATCATTCTTCCTTGCCTCAATCTGTGTGTGTGCTTCTCCTTGAGAGTGAGAGTGTGTGTCTAAGCTCTTCCTTATCTCCTTCCTCGTGACATGGTATCAGAGCCAGTGTGGCTATAGAGAGCTCGTGGAGAAGGCGACGGTGAAGACTATGTGGCAAGGCGTGGAGAAAACGGGATTTCACAAACGGCCTCCGTTTGCTATGAAAATCGGCGTGAAGGTGGAAGACCTCAAAATATTTTTGAGAGTTATCCCTTTAGGCTCACTAGTTTTTGTCCGATCGAAGTTTCGGAGCCATCTCGACCTCCGTTTCGAGCCCGCAAGGTGGGGCCCACAAAAAAACCAGGTTAGTTTTAGAAACTATAACTTGCATTCTGTTTGACGACACTCATATATTCCAGATCCAGAATTTCAAGCGATTCCGTGTACTATTGATACATAGAAACTGTGTTTTTCTGAGATCGAGTTGTCACGTCATAATGCGATAGTGTTCAAGCAGAAGTGCGGCTTTTAGTGTTTTGCAGTGTTGTGAATTGTTGCAGAAATGGCAAACGTAGATGGAATGAGTTAGCTTATGAGCAATAAGCTCGACAAGAACAACTTCCATGCTTGGAGATTCAGAATGACGAATTTCCTGATGGGAAAAGGCTACTGGAAGTACATCGAAGGAGAGAATGAAAATGCTCCACAGTTACCAGAAAGGAATCGGAGTGCAGACCAGTTAAGAGCATATGAGGAATGGAATCAAGGAGCACGAAAGGTAATTTATTGGCTATCTGTTAGCATACAAGATAGCATGATTGGACACATAAAGGATGCCAAGACTCCAAAAGAGGCTTGGAACAGTTTGGTCACTTTGTATGAGACTAATACAAAGGCACGAAAATTGCAACTCAAGAACGAGCTGCATACATTGGAAAAGAAGAGCATGTCGGTAAGTGACTACAGTCTAAAAATCAAAAGCATATGTTAGTCACTTGCATCTATTGGTGTGAATGTAGATGATGATGATAAGGTGGAAGTGTGCCTTCGTGGTTTAGGAGCTACATATAAGCAGTTCAGAACTTCCATACAGACTAGGGAAAATATTCCGAATTTTATTGATCTGGTATCTATGCTGATTATTGAAGAAAACAATCTTGGTGAGGATTCAAACTCCCAAGGAAAGCCCAGTTCTGAGTAGGTATTCTACTCTAGCGCAGTAAGAGGCAAAGGTAGAGGTTTTGGAAGTGGAAGAGGAAACAGTAACCAAGACCAAGGTCAACAACAGAATCATGCAAGAGGAAGAGGACAGTTTCGAGGTAGGGGGAGCCAAAGAGGCCGCAGAAATTTCCAAAGAAATGATTCAGGTAATGATAGTAAAGGATGCTCGAATTGTGGTAAACTGGACACTTTGAACATGATTGCAGGTTGAAGAATCAAAATAACAGAAGGCAGCAAAACAACTATGCATCCACAAGTGCAGATGATTCTGAGAAGCTGTTTATGGTTCAACATCACATGATGAATACGATGTCTGCTGGTGTTTCAAAATCAAATGATAATGTCTGGTATGTTGATTCAGGTGCTTCAAATCACATGACCAGTCATGCAGAATGGTTTAGTAGTTTGCAGAAAATGCAAGTTCCTGGATATGTTGAAACAAGTGATGATACATCACATCCTATTGAGCATACAGGAAACATAGCATTGTCTATGGAGGACGAGAAGGTAAAACATCTTGCTGATGTGTTGCATGTTCCAAATATAACAAAGAATCTGGTTTCTATTGGACAAATTGTTGACCACGGATTACAAGTTAGGTTCAATGTTGATGGATTATATTTAGAAGAGTACAAGCAGGATGGAAGATTGGTTGCCAAAGGAAATAAAGTGGGTAGGATATTCACCTTAAATGTGAAGATTCCTGAAATGAAAGCAGCCATGTTTGCAAAAGGTGCAGGAGTTATTGCAGATATAGAGATATGGCACAAACGGATTGGACATGCAAACTTGCAAAGGCTGAAACTGATGCAGTCAAAGGAGATTGTCCATGGACTACCAAATTTCAAAGTTGCAGAAATGCAAAAGGTATGTGCAGCATGTCAATTTGGTAAACAGTCAAGAGCATCATTTCCACATGACAAGCATGTTAGTGAGAATGTACTAGAAGTAGTACATACAGATGTTTGGGGTCCAGCAAAGACCACATCTATGGGTGGTTGCAGGTTTTATGTTACTTTCATTGATGAACATACACGAAAAGTATGGGTATATTTCATGAAAGAGAAGAGCGAGGTGTTCACTCACTTCCAGAATTTTAAAGTTATGGTGGAAAAGCAGACAAGGAAATACATTCAAACATTAAGATCTGATGGAGGATGTGAATACATGTCAAATGAGTTCAGCAGTTTTCTAAAAAATCATGGAATTCGGCGTCAGTTTTCATGCAGGTACACACCACAACAGATGGCATTGTTGAATGCAAAAATAGACATATTGCAGAAATAGCAAGAGCCTTAATGGCTAAGAAGAATATGCCTCATTGTTATTGGGCAGAAGCTGTGCATACTACTATATACATCATGAACAGAACTCCGACTGCTGTTGTACATCAAGCTACACCTGAAGAGAAGTTTACAAGTAAAAAGCCAAACTTATCACATCTGAAATTTTTTGGTTGTATTGCATATGTACATGTCCTAGATGAACTGAGCATGAAGCTTGATCCAAAAGCAGAAAAGTGTGTCTTCATTGGATACTCCCTTGAGCAAAAGGGATAAAAATGTTATAACCCACTCACACGACAGGTAAAGGTGAGCAGAGATGTGGTATTTGATGAAATGTCAAGCTTCTATGCAGATGCCAAAGAAGGACTGAGTCTTGAACCAAATGACAAAGAAAATGCTGAAAAATAAGTGCAGAATCTCAGGTTTTGAGTGGACCGGATGCATCACCAAGCAATAGTTCCAACTCAAATCCATGGAGTGGAAGATTACGTGGAAATTTCAGCCCAGCAAATTCATCAAATACATCCAAGAAAGGGAAAGAAAAGCTTTTTGCTAGTCATACAACATGTGCACGTTTTGAAGACCTTGATGGAGATTCAAGCGATTCAGAAAAGAGTCTTGATAAGGAACTTGGATTGCCTTCTGTGAAGACTCCAGGAGTAAGAAGGGCACATGCAAATGATACAATTAGAAGTGACCTAGGACCAAGAAGATATGGGAGCATGAGGAATTCAGTGCAACGATTGACATATGATAGTTACATGGCTCGTCATTATGCCTACATGTAGCTCAGTGATGAGTAGCACCTCCTTTAATGTCAATTCGGGAAGACATGAGGATGGTATGAAGACCTCGAGCAAGTGGAGGCACAAGTGCGTGAGTGAGAAGCACACAAGCATGCACACACATACACACACACGTGCACACACGGCAAGACAAAGAGTGAGAAGCAATGGAGTTCTTGGATTACTTTCAAAAAGCTCTTACAAGTTCATTTCAATTACAATCTAACCTCAAAAATGAGCTCTCTAGCTCTATTTATAGTTTTTGACTAGGTTTTGGCCTTGTCCAGACCTAGTGTCCGGCCTAGTTAAAAAGTAGGTTCTCTACCCTATTTGGAGGTTCAAACGAAGTCTAAAAAATGTGAAAACTGACAGGTAGATACTTCTAAAGCTCCTCAAGCTCAAGGACTCCTTGGCTTGCACAAAATGGAGCTACAAAAATGTGAAATGGTATTTACAAGGGTTTTTAGTGATGAAAATCACTATTGTTGTAGGGATTTCTTCTAACATTTTGATATACATTTCCTGGAGCTCCCTACTTGCTCCTTCTCCTTGTGTCCACCTCTCTTATGTGCATAAATGTCTTGAAAAATATATTGGCCTACTTGCCAGATTGTCGTTGACTGCTCTGTCTGCTTGTACTTTCTCTTCTCTCTGACTCCCTTCTTAAGCTTCCTTGCCTAGTGAGTCCTTCAGTTCCAACACCCCCCCTCTCTCGCGTCTGTCGTCCCTGACAGACCCTTGTTGGGTGGGTCGTTGGATGTAGTACTCAACAACGTCTTGTGCTAAGTGATGTTTTGCAACCCGCAACCCTTTGGCCAAGTCCGTGAGTAAAGCATCTCAATCTACCGGCCCGGGAACCTCTGGATGTGGTATACGTAACTTTTCTGAATGGAGAGCTTGTTCCACTACAAACAACTGCAATAAATGTGATGGTCTGGGAATGAATATCTCTGAGTGATATTCCCAGAATCCCGTGACGAACATTTCTTCAAACGTTTGTTTGAAGCAGGCTGGTAGATACTTGATGCGCGCGTGCCATGCATATACAACATTAATAGATGGTGTTGCACTCATGTCGTAGACGAGGTCCTGATTACCTTCATTAAATCCAAGAGCTGACCATTGGGGCTCCTTGACATTTTTGAAAGTCCTGAAGGTAACCAACATGAGTTCAAAAATTTTAAGGCACATTTGGGCCATGACATCTGGTACATTTTTAAACCTGACCCCCGAATGCCGAATCCTCGAGATCATGTATCCTATGGTAGGTTGGCCTTTGGGTGGTGCTAAGTAAACATAATTGAGCCATTTCTCACATCCTTTGTTTGTCAGCACCATTTTTGTGTATTCTGGCCATGACCTTCTTCAAAACACAGGACAGTAGCATGGGTTGTATTTGATGTACAAAGGCATGTTATTCCATGTTCTTACCATCTCTGGGTAGGTTTCTAGTAGACGAATCCTCCACATCGGTTGATGAATATTGCCCTGCTTGGCACTTGCTGGGATGTCGTCCGGTGCGAACTGTGTAGCCGAGGTTGGTTCTTTTGATGTGTGACTCTTGATTTCCGCATTGTAATCCGCCATTAGGACACAGAAAGGAACATACAAATCGTCGGATGTGCCGATCCACCTATGATGGGAGAGATTCCTAAAGTAATCCGATTTTATGACTACTTCTTCCAAGTGTGACATAGATGCTATCTGAACTGCCACTCTATCATCATGGGTTGTGGCCACTTTCTCTAACCTTTGCATCCATTCAGGAGCCTCTATCTCTATGGTGTCCATGCCCTCTTCTGTTTGCTTGCCCCCTGGTGCAGGCATGGGAACATACGGGTCTTCGAAAGTTTCCTCTATCTCGATTGGCACTAGATCTTCAGGCTCGTGCTCGATAAGGGGAGAGGGTTGACGTTCGTATTGCATGACTTTGCTGCGTAATTCTTCGAGTTCTGCCCTGAGTTTTGTGACCTCTTCGGATGTGTCGTCTGTGGCTGTGGCTTTGCTTGGTGACTCCTGCTGAGTCGCCAGTTGCTTAAGTAGATCATCCCTTTCTCGTTCTAACGCTGCATGGGCCTCCAGGAGGTCGGCATGGGTTTCTAACATAGTTTTCATATTTTCTGAGGGAATGGCCTTGAATTTTTCTGGGTCGATTTCCTACGGGGAACCTGGTTGGCTACTAACTGTTCGTGTTGTTCCTGTAAGGTGGTATGTTGTTGTTGTAGTAGCCGCTTTTCCCTTTCGAGATCCATGAAGCGTAGTTGAAGTTCCTCATGACTTCGAAAGAGTCGTGTATGTTGGTTATCAAGATGTTGGTAGTGCTGTTGTAGTTGCGACATACACTGATACATATTATTAAATACATTATTGATAGGGGTGGATGCTGGTAGGGGGTTGAATGCAGAGGGGAAGGGAAAGGGGAAGGGGAATGGGAGTGTGGATGTGGTGCTGGAAAATGGTGAAGTGGGAGGTGGGGGAATGGGAGATGGTGGATGCATGGGGGGAGAGAGAGGTGCGGAGGTGGGGGAGATGTCCATAAGATCAACGGTGGATGCAGTAGTGGGAGTGATTGTGAATAGTGGAATTGTGGGTGCGGTGATAGTGGTGAAAGTGTACAGTGGTGTCTGCAATTGTGAAGACGAACTGCCCGGAAGTGTGATCTGTGGGTTGAGACCTTCTGTGGCAGCAGTTAGAACTACTGTTTCAGTGGTCGTATGGACAAACGAAGTGGAGATAGGGTGTGGGGGTTGTGTGGATTGAGTGACGGTCTGTGCTTCGGTATGGGTAGTGGACTCGGAGGCGGTGACAGTAGTGGTTACACTGGTTGTGGGAGATGAATGTGGTGGAGATGGAGGCAGGGGTGGCAACGGGGGTGACGGAGGTGCACTTGATACATGGGTTTCCTCAATATCATGGACAGTGTGTGCGGTGCCCGTGGTTGTGGATGTGCCTTGTGGTTCTGATACTAATACATTCATCTGCTTTCCTGCTCGAGGGGGGCGTCTGCCATATCTTCGTTCCGTTCTTCGTGCTTGTGCAAGGGCGGTATGCACCGTTTCAGGGACGCCTAATGCCTCAGATATCATGTCAAGGGTGGCACGATATTGCTCCTCGACGCCTTCCTCCTCAAGGATCTGATTCATAAGGGCCTTGCCTGCTGCTAGGGACAGTCTATGTTGCTCTTGAACTCTATTCATGGTGTCATAGAGCTTTTTCAGTGCTTTCGTATAAGCTGGGGCCCCTTCAAGTACCTCCAGAGCTTCCTGATCATATTCCTGCTCTTCTTCCTCGGATTGTCCATCATGTTCCTCCTCTTGTCCTTCTTCTTCTTCACCCTCCACATCGACGATTTCTGGTTGTCTAGGATGGGGTTGGTCTGTAGCAGTTTGTTGTCCACTAGCTTGTTCTGCCTCGACTTCTGCATTAACAGCCTCAATGATTCTGGCTACCTCCTCATCAGTTAAGTCTTCTAAAGTGAATCCGTGAGGAAACTCTAGGTCGGTTGGTACGGGTGGGAACACCAGATTAGGTCCGTCAGTGCTGTGCCTTGGTAATCTGATAGTGAAGGGTTGCACCCGCCTTGGAAGTCGTGGAGTGGTCTCTGGAGTCAATGTTGCACCGCGGGGTTGTGCGCAGGGCATCTGAACGGCGCCTCTCATTTTCTTGGATGGTGGTCCTGCGGAGGATAATCGGCGCTGAAACTCTTGTACCCTGGTCCAAATGAGTGCCCTTTGCACTGGTACATCATATGCGAGACATCTGTACACAATCCTGGTCAGAGCACAGCATCCGTACAGTACAGACTTTTGTTTTTTATACCACCTTTGATGAGCCAAGTGGTTTGGTCGATAATCCAGTGAGGCATGTTGATCGTCAAATCAAAAGCATCAGCCAGGTATAAACTAAACCATATCTTTTTAGGTGGCATTGTGAACCTCTCTTGGGCGGGAAATGCAAAGTGTTGCATGACCATTCGTAAATGAATGGCGATTGTAGGCGTCATGGCCACCATGTCTTTTAACTTTGTCAGATTCCTGTTCTTCATATTGTCGGGGACCATAGTCTCTTTCTCCGTAGGAATATGCATACCTTTCATGTCTAGAGCTTCCCTTACCAAGTTGATAGTTAATCTGAAACGCTTGAGCTCATTGCCCCTTGTGAGAGATGGGAGGACAAAGGAGCTGTATCCCTTTTTGTCTTTGCTGGGAGTAAGGGTGCTAATCAAATAAGAGCATCTTAGAAAAGCCGGCTTTGGCAATTGGAATTTGAAGTACTCGTAGAGTCCTGCCTTCTTCCATATAGGTTTCAGCCCTTCATTATTCTGCAATCTCTCAAATTCCCTAGTGAAAAAGTGATACCTCCCCCAGCGCCCATTGAATTCTATCTCGGCCTCCCACATATAAGTGCCTTCACCTAGGGGTCCTGCCACATCACTGAACCAATGAGAGTTTTTACTGACTGGCATAGTGTGCCCTTGTGGAGGGTTCTCAACCGGTATGGCGTGTAATGCTCTCAATGCTACAGGGCGTTCCTTCAATTCCTCCTCAACGGGAAGACTTTCAATATCCACGACTTGGGGGCTCGTGCCTATCTGGGAGCTAGTTCCTGCCGTATCTGCCATGTTACTTCTTGCCTCCTGATTCTGTGAGAATATAGAAACATGTGTTAACATTGTAAAGGACAAGATAGAACCGTTTTTGTCCCCATTACAACATTAACATGAGGTTCGGGAGAGATTAGTGGGTTAGTAAATGCTCGGTGCTTGTGTGTGTAGTTAGGGATTGGTTAGACCTAGGAGCTAAGTGGAATGATGTGGTGTGAGAGTGACGTAGTTAGTAGGTGGGCATGGATTTACAACTGGGGTCTGGGGGTTTATTACAAGTTTTAGGTTGCCAAATGCGATGGATAGGTTTTGATTTTGACTTTGTGGAGGCTCTGGGGAGTGTGATAGGGTATTTACTTGAAAAATGGGGCTTTTTAGGAACCCATTTACAAGTGATTCCACTTGTGCTCATGGAAGAATACGTGTTAGTGCGTGATGTGTAAGACTGGGCCTCAGATGTTCGCGTGAGTGAAACATGTTGTACAGGGTTTGGCCTTGGTGTAGCTATTTGAGCCCGCAAGCAAGCCTTAGGCACCCAGATTTGTCGTGATTGTGGGATGGCCTTCATTGACTTCTTGGGTACCCAAATAGACTTCACTTTCGCAGAAGAACTTATGAAAGGCTTCTTATTAGTATCGTGCTGTTGATTACTAATAAGAGGTTTTGGCCGTGGTGTTGGCCTGGTCGGAACAGGGTGTTCGCCTTTTCGCCTCCATACTTGCTTCATCGGCTGAAACAATCTGCTTGGCTCCTTTTTTTGGCCTCCAGTGCAGATAGTGTTCTGCTCCTTCTGTATTTGATATGTCGTTGGCTGCTGCATCCTTCTGGCTTTTGGAAAAGAAGGGAGTACCGTCTTATCCTTGACTCCGTTGTTGAGAGAATCCTCTTTCTGCATCATACATTTTTGGACAAGAATAGCATTGTCAACTTCATGTGCACCCCTGGAAGGACCAGGAGTTTGTGTTTTAACTAGTTCCTTGAGTGCCTCCTTTTCCAATTCAACTGTAATTCGGCTATGATTTACCCATACCTGAAGAAGTCCGCTTCTTAGGTTTAGGTTGACTGCATGATCATAGATCCAGTCCTGACCCAAGACAAGAGGCTCAGTGAGGTCCTCATCTTGACACACTAATACTTTGACTATCATCACTTCGTCTTGAATGGAGATGGGAAGATCCACCTCGCCCATGCAAGGGGTTTCCACACCTCCCAATCCTATGAGATATGCTTCTATAGGATCGACAGTTAATTTCAATTCTTGACAGTAAGATAACTTGACAGCACTAGTGGATGCACCTGAGTCAATCAAAGCTCTTACAGTCTTTGCACCTTTTCCTTGTCCTATATCTAAGGTTATAAAAGGACGTCGATCAATTATCCTATGAGAGCTGATACCTGAAACTTCACACATAGCCACATGATATCCTTGGTCTGCATATGCATCTGGCCTAGGTTGCTCTCTACCTTGTCTTCTTAATTTCATTCTCCGTATGCGCTCTAAGGCTTTTGCTTGAGCTTCTTCTCGAATCCGCTTTTCTTCTTCTTTGCGTTTCTTAGCAGTGTTGAGTCGACTTAGCATTTCCTCTGTGAGTGGTTCCTGATACAACTTGACCCTGCATCCACTAATGTAGCTTGGAAGAACATCACCTTCTAAGGTGGCCAGCTGTACTGCTCCACTTGTTGAGATCCTATTAATTATCATGGGTCCATAACCTCTTTTCTCTAGTTTCCTCGCATGTTGTTTCAAAGTGTAGACTAGTACCAGATCTCCTGCTTTCAAGCCTTTATCCTTAATATGGGCATCAAAATATGCCTTTTGTCATTTCTTAGCTGCATATATCCCTGCAGCCGCCCTCAGTCTTGTTTCTCCTAATCGTTCAAGGTCAAAAAGTCTAGAGTAGAGTTCATGACCCGTCCATTCATGCTCTTGTGCTACTTTCAGTGTAGGTATTAAGAAGTCCAATGGTAGCACTGCATTTTGGCCAAATACCATCTGAAAGGGGGTGGCTTGGAGTACCGTTTTGTAGGCGACTCGGTATGCCCAAACAGCATGGTGTAGCTGTTTGTCCCAATCAGAGCGTTTATTGTTCACTAATTTCGTCAGTACATTACATAAGATCTTATTGGTGCTCTCAGCCTGGCCATTAGCTTGAGGGTGATAGGGGGAAGACTTCTTATGTACTACCAAAAATTCTTGGAGCAGATTTTCAATAACTTCATTCAAGAAGTGAGTGCCTCTATCGCTAACTAGCTCTATGGGTAGCCCGTATCTAGTGAATACATTCTCAAATAAGAACTTAGCAGTTGTTTGAGCATCGTTCTTCGTTGTGGCTTTCACCTCTACCCACTTGGTTAGATAGTCCGTGGCAACAATGATATATTCAGCATGGGAACCCTTAGCTGGGGGATTAATAGGGCCTACAAAGTCTATTCCCCACTTAGAGAATGCACGTCCACCCATCATAGGTTTCAGTGGCATCTCATCTTTGCGTATAGGATACTGAGTTCTCTGACAAACATCACACCGTTTCACATAGGTATGTGCATCCATGTGAAGGGTCGGCCACCAGAAGCCTGCAAATAATATTGCCTTGATCACCCGATCTGGTCCAAAGTGTCCTCCTGCTACACCTTGGTGAGCAGTTTCCAAGATCTTGAGATATTCACTCTCATGGACACATAGTCTCAGGTAACCGTCGTTACCACGTTTGTATAGATTATCACCAATGAGTGAGTAATCATGGGCTTCTTGTTCTAAACTCCTTTTCCTAGCCAGAGTCATGTCTGGAGGGAATGTTTTCGTCCTCAGAAAGGATACTAGTGGTTCACTCCAATCCGGCACTATGGACACTTGATAAAGAGTGGCATGTTCCACAGGTGGTTTAGTGCAGCAGATTGGGCATTCCTTGCACAACTTTTGGACATCAGCTTCCATAGTTGGCCAATGCACTCCGAGTCTCCTTAGTGTCTGTAGGGTTCGTTGTTTTGAGTAGTGTTGCTCTAATGCACCTACATGTGCTAATTGCAACCATTTAGCGTACTCATCCTCTTCCACACAACAAGCCAAGATCCCTTGATCTGTGTGCTTGTACATACTTCCTGCCATGATGTGATACTTTTGGGCTTTTACTACCTCTCTATCCTGTGTGTTTATTACTGGGTGGTTAGGTCCGTATGTCAACACTGGTACCAATGGCTTAGCCCACTGCGGCACCACTTCCAAATTAAACAAGTAAGCATCAAGAAGGTCATCTGACACTCCTTGTGGGGCTTCTCCCGATGTGAGCCTAGAAAGGTGATCTGCTCTCAAATGAGTCTTCCCTTTCCTTACCACAACCTCAAAATCATATTCCATTAGCAAGAGAAACCATCTTACTAATCTTCCTGTATTGCATGGCTTGTTTACGAGGTATAGCAATGCCTGATGATCAATAAAAAATTTAAACTTATTTGCAAGCAAATAATGTCTAAACTTTTTAACCGCATACACCATGCCTAGTCCTTCTCTCTCCGTAGTGGTATAATTTTGTTCAGTTGCATTCAATTGTCTACTAGCATAGGCAATTGGAAGATCCATATTACCTTCACCGGTAGGTTGAGCAAGCACACACCCAATAGCATAATTGGATGCATCCACGTGAACATGGAATGGCTTATTCCAATCTGGTGTGGTTAAGATTGGTGCTGAACATAATCTTCGTTTAAGATCCTGGAAGTAATTCTCGCATTCATCAGTCCACTCAAAGTTAGTCAAAAGTCCATACATGGGCTTTGCAATGACAGCATACATGTGAATGAACCGGCAGTAGTAACCACAATGCCCCATGAAGGCCTGTACTTCCTTGACGTTCTTTGGCCTAGGTAACTCGGCTATGGCTCTTACTTTCTCTTCGTCGGTGGATATGCCATTCTTTGACACTATGTGTCCTAAAATCTTGCCTTGCCTGACCATGAAAACACACTTCTCTGGGTTCAAGCACACTTGATACTCCCTACATTTTTCAAAGATTTGTCTGAGTTCAGGAATATGGGTTTGTCTAATGTTGGAATGAGCACAAAGATCATCAACATAGACTTCTAAATTCTTCCTCAGGAACTCCTTAAATACATGGCACATCAGCCTCTGGAAGGTTGCCGGTGCATTGGTAAGCCCAAATGGCACGAAAGGCAAATATACCCCACTCTGTGGCAAAAGCTGTCTTATGCTGATCTTCTGGAGCTATGGCTACTTGATTGTAGCCCGAAAATCCATCGAGGAAGCTGTACACTTCCTTGCCTGCTACTCTTTCTAAGAGATGCTCTGTGATAGGAAGCGGATAGTTATCTCGAATTGTGGCTGCATTAACCTTCTTCAAGTTAATGCATACACGTAATTTACCATTCTTTTTGGGCACCACAACAATGGGGGATACCCATTCAGTGTGCTCAATTTCATAGATAAATCCAGCTTCAACCAGTCTATCTATCTCCTCTTTGATCTTGGCAGCGTAATTATCATTGTATGTATATGGCTTTTGCTTAGAGGGTTTGGCATCTGAGGTCATGGGGATGGTGTGTGAGCATATGTCAGGGTCCACACCTTTCAAGTCCTTGTAACTCCAAGCGAACACGTCTCTGTATTCTCTTAGCAAGGCTATCAATTCTTGCTCTTCTTCTTCCGTCAGGTCATGTCCTATGTAAGTGCATCTCTCTTCTCCCTCTTCCATGGCTACCACAATTTTCTTTGTGGTTTCTTTGTTATCATAGGCCTCTCCTGATTGTGCCTCTCGTTTAGGCATTCTGATCATGACTCTCCTGTCATCTATCTCATACTTCTTAAAATTTTCTGGGACCTCAAACAAAGATTCTTCCTCTTCTGGTGTGACTTCTCTCTTCTTTCTTTTCTTTCCTTCTTCCTTATGGGTTACATGTGTGGCTAGCCTTACATCCTTTGTAAGCTCTTCGTGCTTCTGGGGTTGAAATTCTACTTCATAGAAGTATTCTTCATCTGATGCAAAAGGTGGGTCCATAATGATTGACTCTAGATCGGAGTCACTCGCATCCTCAAATGCATCAGGGCTAGGTTCACACTCTTCTAAAACTGCCTCTCCCATGATCGGCTCTATGGAGAAGACTGAAATGTCATAGCCATCCTCATCACAGTGAGGTGTCCATTGTTCTTCATTGATGGCTACATCCATGGTTGCTAGAATTTCTACCCAGCCGTGAGGTTCGAATTCTTCGTCTGGAAAAACTACAGGTCCATAAGCTGGGTCTTGGATTGATCTATGGATGGCTTTTTCTCTCTTCTCTTCTTCTACTGCTACCTTACACATCCATAAGTGAGTGTAAAACCGATTCCGTATCATATTTGGCTCTATGGATGGGGTTCCATTGGATAGGAGGACATCTCTATGAGAGTAATCCTTGAGATTCACTTTGGTCGTAACACCTAAGTGTTGTAGGTATAAGGAGTTGGTTCCCCAGTCCTGTACCACTTGCAACTGTCGCATAAATGGTCTTCCCAAAATCATCTCATAGGCATGGTTCTTGCTAAAATCACATATAGCAAATGTGTGCTCAAACTCGACACCACAGGTGGTGAGAGTTATTCCTTCTAGCAATCCTAAAGGTCTCTCTATGTGACCATCGGCCATTTGTAATTTCATCCTCGTGGGCCTGAGTGCTGGCTTGCCCCAACGCTTCCATAGGGAAGTGGTAGCAATTGCAACACCTGCGCCTGAGTCTAGAATGGCCTTGGTGGTGTATCCTTGATGGGTGATAGGAAGATATGTGTTTCCCTCTTCACCCTCACTCATGTCTCCTATCTTGTCCAATGGTATTTCTGGCACTGTTCTCTGGGATCCTACCTGGGAACGAGGTTTTGTTATCTCTGTTACTTGTTTGGCTACATGTTTCCATAGCTCTGGCCTTACTTTGAGTAGCTCTTCTAAGGTGAGGTTGCATTGTACTTTAGTGTTTTTCACTACCTCTATGTTCCTAGGTATGATCGAGTCTTCGTTTCTTACCATGACCGTGGGTGCTCTCATACAAGTAGACTTAGCTTCCCATGGGCCTGTGAAGTGGGGTAATTCTTGTAGAGAGTTAGACTCAAAGTCTAATTTTTCCTGAGAGTGGGTGCTCTCCTGCTCCTCATAAATGGATGGGATGTCTTGTGGGAATTGGTCATGTGCATCATCCACAAGTTCAATGGGAGGAGGGACTTCACTTTCCTTAGCCCATTTGTCTTCTTGAATCTCTCGTAGGAACTCTGGTGCGAACCGATTCATAGAAGATGATGTGTCTGGCTCCGTAGAGTTAGGCACATAGGCTTCAGGCACATAAGGTTCAGGCACATAGGCTTCCCGAGCAGGAAGACTTGCTCCTTCACTTGCCTTGTCCTTATGTTGAGAGGCTGGTTCCTTTTCTGATTGTGCAATTAGTTTCTCTATTCTTTCTAACAGTCCATCAAAGTGCAACTATGTCTTTGTTGAACTAAAGATGTTAAATAGGCGACTGGCTTCAAACATGGTCTGAGCCAACTCCACCATCTTAGCACAAATTTTGGTTCGTTCTAGCTCTAGTTCTGCTCTAGGGTAACACTTTTCATGATCAGTTACGTTTGGCCCTTCTTGGATTCTGGCCTGATATGCTTTAAGCATCATATTAAGGTCTTCGGGAGTGGGATCTGCTAGGACTGATCCTACTCTAGGGGGTGGTGGAAGTAGGTGAGGCGGGTTGGAAGGTGGCGGGTCAGATGGAGTTGGGAATGGTGGAGGTGGGGTAGTGTGAGAGGGAGTTTGAGATGTGAGTTCAGTTATCCTCGCCTTTGTTTCTCTGAGGCTTTCCTCGAGTTCACTCATCTTTTTTGCCCATTGTCTTTTCATTCTTTCACGACTATCCCTCCAAGCTCTAGTCCTCTTCTTTGTCATGCTCTCCGTTTCACTAACATCTGGGCTCTTTTCCTAGCCTACGCTTTGGTTCTGTTGCAAGGCTTGGGCTCTAGCGATTACTTGTACTGGAGCAGTGGAAGTCACACTCCCTGTGGAGTCTACAACTAACCCAATAACGTTGATAGGAGTGATTTTTGGCATATTATTGGGGTTCTTTGGGCAATCTCGTAAGGGATGCTCCTTTCCACACTCCTGGCAATAGCCCTGGATCGTCACTGATTGGGTTTGGGTAGGTGCAGGCATGGGGCAATCACGAATGAGGTGATCCCCCTGACATCTGTAGCATGGTCCTCTAGGGAATGGGAGTCTCACTTGCCTAGGTTGAGGTCTAGGGTTGGGGTTTGCATACATGACGTTTGTGTAATCTGACTCCCAACTAGGTTCATTTGGCTCTTCACTATAGTAGGACTCACCATGTTCTGGAGACTGCATGTAGTAAGCCTGGGGACTATCAACATGTGTAGAATCAAAGCTATGGTCACTCGGGTCACTTTCAGAAAGCAATGGTGTTACAGGGACTATAGCTCTATTCAGGTTCTCTTCTGCAGCTGCATATTTTACTGGGATCACATTAGTAGGAGCAGGTGGTTGCTGTGCTAGCACTGGCTAGGGTCTCAGTTGGTTTTGGTAGGATTGGTAGGTTTGTTGAGGTCTCACATACTGCTGAGGTGGGTACTGGTTCTGGTATCTTCCTTGTTGAGGGTATGGCTGAGGGTAGGGTTGCCTAACCGCTTGCTTATTGTATGGGCAGTCTTGTGCTGAGTGATTTGTGTATTTCCGTTCTATGGTGCAGTATTGGCTACTAGGATTTACCTGGGGTTGAGTCATAATGGGGCATACATTCGCCATGTGGTCGCCACCACAAGTATAGCATCTTTTCACAGGGGCATACCTTGGGATCTGTTTGCTAGTGACACCTAATTTCTGAGCTACTTTCTCTGCAAGTTCCTCAATTGATGTGGATTGCGTGGAAGAGAGGCTAGAGGCACTATCTGAATCTTTGTATATCTTGGAAAGCTCTAACTCCTCCCCTAGGTTATCCTCGATGTCAATGCACATGCGTACACACTCTTCTATAGTCCGAGGGTCCTTCAAGTACACATAGGATCTCAACTTTGTACTTAGCAATCCATCCAAGAATAGAGCCACTTGCTTAGCTGGTGTGGGTAGCTCCGAATCAGGGCATCTTTCAAGATATTGCCTAAATCTTCTTCCTGCAAGTCTCACGGTCTCTTGAGGGGTTTGCTTGAAGCTGTGAATCAGCGAGGAGGTATTATGTCTTATGCCACTCTTAGAGAATTCAATAATGAAAGCCTCTAGGAGTTGGTCTATGCTCCTAAACTGCCTCTCGTTTAGTGGCTGAAACCATGTCAGGGCAGTGTTCCTAAGGGTTAGACCAAAGGCATTGTACTGCGTGAATAGATCCTCCACTTGTTCAGCTCTCAAGACTTGCCTAAACTCAGCCACATGATCATATGGATCTCCAGTGCCATCGAAGTAGTTCTTCATGGACTTAACTAGCTGAGTCGGTCTCAGAGTCCTTGTGTGCTCTCTAGGTCGTGGTAGAGGGAACTCATCCACATTTCTTTGATTCCTGGGAGCTCTAAGTACCTCAGGTTCGACTCTCTTTGTTTCCGTCCTCGTTCTTTCTCTGCCCCCTGTGTTGGCAACGCTTACTTCTGGTCTATCTCTACTTCTGTCTCTTTGAATTCCATGAGCTTGGGATGTTCCAGCTCCAGGGTGACCATAGGATACATTCGATCTTGGTTGGGGGAAAACGAATTCACCCTTCCAAGTGTAAGCATGTCTATCATGTTCTGTAACCACAAAGATCCTCTCTGAAGCGTAATCCAAGTAGGTCACTCTGCCTGGGCTATCAGGATCCTTAAACTCATAGATCATGATTGTTCCTATATCAATTGGCCGATCAGATTTATACCTCCAAAAGGCTTCGTCAGTCTCTCGGTTCAGAAGCAGATCTATGCTCTTGTTGTCTTGGGGAACCCACTCCGGTGTGAGGATTCTAGTAAGAACAGATTTCCCTCGAGGGGTCCTGGGCTCCCCTCCTACGTTCCCTTGTTCTAGGTCATCTATGTCCGATTCTGGGACTACATTCCCGACTTCATCTGTCCTATTTGGGTGACTGGTGACTACATATATTGTCCCTTCCTTGTCTAAGTACGCTCCGTTTTCGAACTTGACAGCTGGGCGCTCTAGTCCAATAGATTGGTCAGGGTTTTTAATATGGACCACGGATCTTCCTACACCGTCCTCATAGATGCTAGCACCTAATCGGTTGGTCCTAAGGTATTCCAGCTGCGTCTTGTACGGGCCTTCTACCCTGTGCAAGTATGGCACTCCTGAACTTCCCGTAGGTCTGTCCATGCCTTGAGACATCTCTGATTCACTAGTCTCAGAGCTAGGGTAGTATGAGTGGTGGCTCAACTGCTGGGCCCAAGACCTAGCAGTGTGGTTGACACTAGCCTCTGAAGACCTAAGACTTTGTCTATCTCTCCCTAGATGTCGCCCTGATCTAAGGTTCATAAGCCTAATTGAATAGCCCAATTTTGCCCAAGTACAACCTCGTTGCTGAGTTCTTTTGTATCAGTCACTTGATTCTTTTTTTTGGTGGATTACCGCGTTTATAATCTTGTCTGATATCACGTCGTCAGGTATACTTGAGTGTATTTCTGCACTGTACGTTGATCGTTCCTCGTTAGATTCTTTCCTTTAAGTTTATCGCATCACGAAGAGATTATGTTTAATCTTGAACTTGAGTGCATAGGTAGTCTTCAACTTGATTGATGCCTATCGCCATCCTGGCCTACTCCTATCACTAGTCGTTCTTAGCCTAAGCTAGGAATTGACAGAGGGAGTTGAGAATATTCCGACCTTTCTTGTTGATCCCTTGCTTTATGATGCTCAAGAACCCGAGTCTCAAGCTTGCAAAGAAACCCTTGCTTTGTATGATCTCAATTGCTCTCAATGGACCTGTAAAAGTCCCAAAATTAGCTCAAGACTTAAATTCAAATGACAGACAGGTCACTTTCATGCATGTAATTCACAGGCCAAATCCCCTTTGCCTTTATGGAAAACAATCCCAAGGACCCTTCAGCTTTGCTACCCCGGGGGATGGTCAACTTCAAAATACCCTATCTAATTATCCCCACGAGCTTTCCAACAAAACAAGAATCACAGCAAACGGATTTCGTATGAGAAAGTTATGCCAGTTCAGGGTTTTGGTGCTAAAACAGGGTTCAACAGGCTAACAGGTCACAGGATTTTTCTCAAAAATACATGTGTAGGGACCTCACAAATCACTAATTGCTAGACCAATATGCCCAAAAACTATCCCCAAGGCTTAGAATAAAAACCCTAATTTTTTTGGCCGAAAAGCCTGTCAATCGCGATCGACAGAGGCTGGCGACTGCGAGATAGTTTCTGAGTATTCCGTACCTGCGCAACGTGCTGGAGGGGATGATGCTGCTGGAACCTACAAGAAAGCTCAAAAAGCACGCAAAAACAACGCACACAATATCGCTCTCTCGCTCTCTCTCACAAGTGGAATGAGGGAAATGAGGTGGAGAAGGTGGTATAAGCAAAAAACTGAAATTTTTTCGCGATGATGGAGATGGAGATCGGATATGGTGATGATGATGATGGTGATGATGGTGGTGAGGTAAGAAAAAGAAAAATAAGAAAATTAAAGAGATTACCTACAACGCCAACGTCTCAAATCTACGTCTTACCATCACACGCTCGTCCTCAAAGCTCAATCCCCGGCAACGGCGCCAAAATTTGGTGTAGCTCAGTGATGAGTAGCAACTCCTTTAATGTCAATCCGGGAAGACATGAGGATGGTATGAAGACCTCGAGCAAGTGGAGGCACAAGTGCGTGAGTGAGAAGCACACAAGCATGCACACACATACACACACACGCGCACACACGGCAAGACAAAGAGTGAGAAGCAATGGAGTTCTTGGATTACTTTCAAAAAGCTCTTACAAGTTCATTTCAATTACAATCTAACCTCAAAAATGAGCTCTCTAGCTCTATTTATAGTTTTTGACTAGGTTTTGGCTTTGTCCAGACCTAGTGTTCGGCCTAGTTAAAAATTAGGTTCTCTACCCTATTTGGAGGTTCAAACGAAGTCTAAAAAATGTGAAAACTGACAGGTAGATACTTCTAAAGCTCTTCAAGCTCAAGGACTCCTTGGCTTGCATGTTGGTGCATGACAATCATCAATTGAAGGATTATGAAGAAATGAAGTCAAGGCGTCAAGAAGAGAACAAATTCAGAAGGTTGAAGGAAGGACATATTCAGAAATCCAAAGATATGTACACATATGTACATTAGCTGACTTATACTTTTGTCTAGTCATAAACTTGTATATATTCATCTATAAATACTTCGGAAAATGTCGGGGCAAATAGAGCAGAAGAAGAATAGAGAATAGGAAGGAAGAAATGAATAGTAGAGAGTGTCATTAGACACATGAGAAGTGAGTTGAATTCATCAACTTCACTCAGATGTAATTTTTCTGAGTAATCAAGAAAACTTGCGCCCGATGTTTTGCTGTCTGCTCCTTATGTGTTTAATCTTTTGAGAAATCCTTCTACACGTATCTAAGTCCATAGCTAATCTATCTATGGCTAGAATTTGAGAGGCTAATTTTGATCAGGTTGAGAGAATTTAGTTTAGGAACATTCATATGTGAAGATGTTCTGAGAGTCGACAAAACTGGCACAGATTTCATGTTTAGTGAAATGAACATTACTTAGTGTGTGGTGTAAAGTTTTACACAAGTGAGGGCTTAAAATCTAAGTTGGAAGGTAAGCCATCTATGGCTAAAAGATCTTGACCAAACGGGATTTACTTTGGGAGAACTAGTGTTAAGAAGTTGCAGGTGTCAAAGTCACCATTACAGAGAAGCTGTTTCAGACATAGGTAAAGTGTTTCACACATTTCTCAGAGTGTACTCAATCATTTTGAGAAATTTAACTTGGTAAAGTTGCGCAATCTCAAGCCAAAGTGTTGTGCAAAGTTTTATCAAAAACTTTACAGAATAGATTAGTCAATGAGTGATTAATCTGCAGCAGACTTTTCAGGAAAGTGATTTCTTCACAGTTAGTCAAATCTTGGTAATGTGTGAGTATGTTTCCAAAATTATGTGGAGTCTAAAGTTATTCTTGGTCTAGAGCTGGTCTAATACCAAGGATAGCTTGTTCTTTTGGAGATTAACACTCTCCATCAGTGGTATCAGAGCAGGTTGTGTCAAAATTGAAGTGAAGAAGACTCCGACTACTGCAGAAATACAAATCTTTACATCTTGAAGGTGCAAAAGGATAAAGGTTGAAGAAAACTTGAAGGTAGACACATTGAAGCTATCAAAAGGATCAGAAGGAGCGAGATTCAAAGTCAAGGTACATTTATTTCTCATAAAGATTAAAGAGTTGACAATACAGGTAAAGAAACAATGGGAGATAGTCTCCAAATTGAAAAATTGGATAGAGAGAACTATCCAGCTTGGTCTATGAGGATGGAAGCTCATCTTATGAGCAAAGATCTGATAGGATACATCACAGGAGATGAAGAAAAGCCAGAATTCAGAGATCCTAGTGTTCCAACTAGAGAGGAGCTTGCAGACTTGAAGAATTGGATGAAGAAGGATGCTCAAGCAAGAAGCATAATCTACATGGCAGTCAATGACTATTTGCTTCCTCACATTAGAGGACTTGAAAGTGCATGTGACATTTGGAATGCTTTGGAGGAGCATTTCCAAAACACAACCAAATCAAGGAAGGCTTCACTATGGGCAGAATTTACTACCTTCAAGAAGAAGGCCTCACAATCAATCTCTGATTATGTGACAAAGATGAAGGACATTGCAGATTCTCTAGGTGCAGTGGATGAAGATATTGAAGAAGACAAATTGGTAAGACAAATTCTCACAGGGCTAAGAGGAGATGAGAAGTGGAAGCCTTTCATTTTATCTACAGAACTTTCATTAGATCACTTTACTCCTGATTTGAATCAATTGTTAGGTCATATGCTAACTTTTGAGAATGATATCAAAGGAGATGTTGATAAGAGTGCAGGTCATGCAATGTACTCTAAAGACAAGAAGAAAGCTAACAAAGGGAAGCAACAATCAGGTGAAGAAGAAGGTATTTCAAACCAAGCAAATTTCATAAGAGGAAAAGGAAATGGCAGAAGTAGAGGAAGAGGCAGAAACAACAAAGATAATGCAAGAGCTTGTTGGATATGTGGTAAGACCAATCATCTATCTCATGATTGTTGGCACAATAATCAGAATAATAGTAATTATCAGAATTTTAATCAAAGAGCAAGAGGTGGTAGATTTCAGAGAGGAAACTTCAGAGGTAGAGGTGGTAGGAATTCTTTTGGAAGAGGTGGAGGAGGAAGCTTCCAAAATCAATCCTATAATAACACCTACTACAACTATGCATCAGATCAGAAGGAGGACTCGACTCTCATTATGAATGCAACATATGAAACCTCACATGAGGACATGAGAGTGTTTTACATTGATTCAGGATGTAGTAATCATTTAAGTGGAAATATTGCTTTGATGACTGACCTAGATCATAATGCAATTAATCATAGAGTTCAGACAGGTGATAATACAAAGCATAAGGTAAAGTCAATTGGTTCACTCAAAGCTAAGGATGGGAGCACTCTTCTGAGTAAGGTACTTTATGTTCCCACAATCCCAAAGAATTTGATCAGTGTAGGTCAAATTGTGGAAAAAGGATATGAGGTAAGGTTCACCAATGATGGAGTTTATGTTGAAGACCCTAGTCAAGGGTATAAACAGGTTGTTACAGGAAAGAAAGAAGGAAGGCTCTTCACATTGAAGGTACAAGGAAATGTTGGACATGCTATGTTCACATATGGAGAGCAGAAGGTGTCAGAATTGGATCTTTGGCACAAAAGACTTGGACACTTCAACGAAAGAGGTATTAAAGAAATGATTAACAATGATTCAGTGCTTGGGTTGCCTAACATTGCAGGTCAACACATGACATACAGATGTGAGGCATGTCAATTAGGTAAGGCTCATAAGCAATCCTATTCCAAGCATGGGTTTATGTATTCAGAAAGACTTGAATTGGTGCATACAGATGTGTGGGGTCCTTCAAAGGATTTTAGTATAAATGGTTCAAGATATTATGTCATTTATGTTGATGATGCTACCAGATGGATCACAATTTATGTGATTAAAGAAAAGTCAGAAGTGTTTAATACATTTAAACACTATCATGCATATGCAGAAAGGATTACAGGTCAAAAATTGAAGAGACTAAGGTCAGATGGAGGGGGAGAGTATTTTTCAAATGAATTCAATGATTACTTGTGGAATGCAGGTATAAAGAGAGAAGTTACTTGCAGGTACTCTCCTCAACAAAATGGGGTAGCAGAAAGAAGAAATAGGACTCTTGTTGAGTTTGCAAGGTCCATGATGAAAGAGAAGAATTGCCCAAATTATTTGTGGGCAGAGGCTGTAAATACAGCTACTTATTTGGTCAATAGATTGCCTTGTAAAGCTTTGCAAGGTATGACACCATATGAAGCTTGGTGGGGTAAGAAACCTACCTTGGATCATTGCAGAATATTTGGATGTTTGGCATATGCATATGTGCCATCTCAATTGAGGCATAAGTTGGAGCCTAAGGCAGAAAAGTATGTATTCATTGGTTATGATGATAAGCAAATGGGATACAGGTTGTGGAGTCCATCCACAAAGCAATTCCTTGTATCCAAGGATGTTACATTTGATGAGCAAGGTACTTGGTATGCAGGTAAATATAATGTACATGCAGATGATGAAGAAGTAGTGGATCAAAGGAAAGGTAAAGCAAAGATTCAATTACTTGATGAAAATGAAAATAATGAAGTACAGGTTGAAGTTGAAGAGAGGCCAAGGTTTGATCCAGAATGTGATGAACCAGAGACTTCAAGAAGTGCAGAAGTTAGGAGGTCATCTAGGCACAAATGGCAACCTACAAGGTATAGCTATGACACCTCATTCTTGACTACTAAAGATTATGCTTATTTGGTAAAAGCAGATGAAGATCCATCTACATATGATGAAGCCAAAGGCAAGAGAAATTGGGAAGAAGCCATGCAAGAGGAGTATGATGCATTGATAGAGAATCAGACTTGGGATCTGGTTCCTAAACCTAATAGCCAGAAAATTATTGGATGTAAGTGGGTTTACAAAACAAAAAGATTTGCAGATGGAAGTGTGTCTAGATACAAAGCTAGACTTGTTGTGAAAGGGTATGCACAGACATATGGAGTGGACTATGATGAGACTTATAGTCCTGTGGCAAAAATGACAACCATCAGAACCCTCATAGCAATTGCTGCTTGCAAAGGTTGGAAGTTGTCTCAATTAGATGTTAAAAATGCTTTTTTGAATGGTTATATTTCAGATGAAGTTTACATGGAGCAACCAGATGGATTCAAAGATCAAGAGAACCCAAATTATGTGTGTAAGCTCAAGAGAGCTTTGTATGGATTAAAGCAGGCCCCAAGGGCATGGAATTATAGGCAATTCTTGAATGATCTTGGATTTCAAGCATCAAAGGCAGATAGTAGCTTGCTAGTCAAAGCAAGTGAAGATGGATTCATTTATGTTTGTATTTATGTTGATGACATAATACTTACAGGAATAGATGATAAAGGGATACAAATGATCAAGAAGCAGATGGAGAAAGAGTTCAAAATCAGTGATTTGGGGAACCTATCATTCTTTTTGGGAATGGAGATTTCTTATACTCAACATGGAGTATATGTGACCCAAGAAAGGTATCTTAAAAATTTGCTAACCAAATTTAAAATGGAAGATTGCAGGGTTGCACCTACACCTTTGGAAGTGAACCATATATTGTCTAGGTTTGGAGGAGAAGAGTTCAGAGATATGAAACTCTATCAAAGTTTGGTTGGTAGCTTGATTTATGCTACATTGACAAGGCCTGATTTGTCATATGCAGTTGGTGTGCTTTCACAATTTATGCATTGTCCTAGAAAGGAACATTGGATTGCAGGACAAAGAGTACTTAGGTACATCAAGGGTACACTCACAGAAGGGTTGTACTATGGATTTACTTCTGATACAAGAGTGAAGATATATAGTGATGCAGATTGGGCAGGTAATGTGGATGATAGAAGATCAACACATCGATACTTGTGCTATGTAGGAGACAAATTGATTTCATGGTGTTCTAAGAAGCAACATACAGTTGCTTTGTCATCTACAGAAGCAGAATACAAAGGTATGGTGGAAGCTGCAAAGGAGGTAATATGGCTAAAGACACTTATGAAGGTTTTTGATGTGGTTCAAAGTACTCCTATTGTTTGTGGAGACAACATGAGTTCTCTATACTTGGCAGCTAATCCTGTGTTTCATGCTAGAACTAAGCATATTGAAATACAGTATCATTTTCTGAGAGAGAAGGTCATTGAGAAGGAGATTGAAGTCATACATACTCCTACAAAAGATCAACTTGCAGATATGATGACAAAAAGTCTAGATGGACTAAAGCTACAAAGATTCAAGGATATGGCAGGAATCAAGAAGATAGAGAAGAACCTCAATTAATGATTGAGGGGGAGCTGTTGGTGCATGACAATCATCAATTGAAGGATTATGAAGAAATGAAGTCAAGGAGTCAAGAAGAGAACAAATTCAGAAGGTTGAAGGAAGGACATATTCAGAAATCCAAAGATATGTACACATATGTACATTAGCTGACTTATACTTTTGTCTAGTCATAAACTTGTATATATTCATCTATAAATACTTTGGAAAATGTCGGGGAAAATAGAGCAGAAGAAGAATAGAGAATAGGAAGGAAGAAATGAATAGTAGAGAGTGTCATTAGACACATGAGAAGTGAGTTGAATTCATCAACTTCACTCAGATGTAATTTTTCTGAGTAATCAAGAAAACTTGCGCCCGATGTTTTGCTGTCTGCTTCTTATGTGTTTAATCTTTTGAGAAATCCTTCTACACGTATCTAAGTCCATAGCTAATCTATCTATGGCTAGAATTTGAGAGGCTAATTTTGATCAGGTTGAGAGAATTTAGTTTAGGAACATTCATATGTGAAGATGTTCTGAGAGTCGACAAAACTGGCGCAGATTTCATGTTTAGTGAAATGAACATTACTCAGTGTGTGGTGTAAAGTTTTACACAAATGAGGGCTTAAAATCTAAGTTGGAAGGTAAGCCATCTATGGCTAAAAGATCTTGATCAAACGGGATTTACTTTGGGAGAACTAGTGTTAAGAAGTTGCAAGTGTCAAAGTCGCCATTACAGAGAAGCTGTTTCAGACATAGGTAAAGTGTTTCACACATTTCTCAAAGTGTACTCAATCATTTTGAGAAATTTAACTTGGTAAAGTTGCACAATCTCAAGGCGAAGTGTTCTGCAAAGTTTTATCAAAAACTTTACAGAATAGATTAGTCAATGAGTGATTAATCTGCAGCAGACTTTTCAGGAAAGTGATTTCTTCACAGTTAGTCAAATCTTGGTAATGTGTGAGTATGTTTCCAAAATTATGTGGAGTCTAAAGTTATTCTTGGTCTAGAGGTGGTCTAATACCAAGGATAGCTTGTTCTTTTGGAGATTAACACTCTCCATCATTGCACAAAATGGAGCTACAAAAATGTGAAATGGTATTTACAAGGGTTTTTAGTGATGAAAATCACTATTGTTGTAGGGATTTCTTCTAACATTTTGATATACATTTCCTGGAGCTCCCTACTTGCTCCTTCTCCTTGTGTCCACCTCTCTTATGTGCATAAATGTCTTGAAAAAATATTGGCCTACTTGCCAGATCATCGTTGACTGCTCTGTCTGCTTGTAATTTCTCTTCTCTCTGACTCCCTTCTTAAGCTTCCTTGCCTAGTGAGTCCTTCAGTTCCAACACTACATGACAAAGGTAATACAAGATGCTGAACCTTCTTGCTTTGAAAATGCAATTGGAATTGAAGATTGGGAAAAATCTATGGATGCGAAGATGGTTGCACTTTATGGAAATGATACATGGAAGCTGGTTCCATTGCCACAAGGAAAGAAACCCATAGGCTGTAAATGGGTTTACAAGGTAAAGCATAATGCTGATGGTAGCATAAGCAGGTATAAAGCATGATTGGTAGTTAAAGGATATGCACAGACATATGGCATTGATTATAAGGAAACATTCAGCCTTGTAGCTAAAATTGATGGAGATTGTTAATCTCCAAAAGAACAAGATATCCTTGATGTTAGACCACCTCTATATCAAGAATAACTTTAAACTCCAACCAATTTTGGAAGACAATCACCAAACTATCAAGAAATTAGCTATCTGTGAAGAAAGTCATTTCATAGAAAGTCTGCTGCACATTAATCACTCATTGATTAATTATTTGTGTAAAGTTTCTGATGAACCTTTGTAGAGTGTGTCCCCTAGAGTATGCGCACCTCCTCCAAGTTAAAACACTTCAAAAGCTTCAGTAGGTTATGTGAAATGCTTCAAACAATCTACCTATGTCTGAAACTGTCTTTCTGTAGAATCGACTTTGACACCTGCAACTTCTAACACATGGTTCTCCCAATTTAGAACCCGTTTAAGAAAATGCTTTTAGCCATAGATGGCTTATCTTCCAAATTAGATTTTGACTCCTCATTTGTGTAAAACTTTACATTGTGCACTGAGAACTGATCATTTCTTTGACCATCGAATCTGTGTCTGTTTCAGAAGACACTCAGCACTTTCTCACATATAGATGTTCCTACACAAAATTCTCTCGGCATGTTTGCAATTGAACTCTCAAACTTTAACCATAGATAGATTAACTGTGGACTTAGATGTGTACAAAAGGATTTCTGATAAAATCAAACACAGAAGGAGAAGTAGAGAAAAGATCGACGCGCAATTCTCTGAACATTCTTTCTATTCAACTCTTCATACATCTGATGGATGATACATCCATTACATATCATCTATTCATCTATTCTTTATCTCACTCATCTTATATGACTATCTACACGTATCTATATATACATATGAGTGTTCATTCGTCATTACTTCAAGTATATTGAAGTATTTACAAAACCAATGTACATATGTTTTAAAGAACTTTGCTATCTGAATCTTCTCTTTACTCCATGAAATTGGACTTCAATCTTTTCTTCATTTCTTCACTTCTAGGATTTATATAATCACTAATTGTTGATTGTCTTGCTCCAACAGCTCCCCCTCAATCATCAATTGTGATTATCTGCATCTTCTTTATTCCTGCCATATCTTTAAACCTCTGCAACTTTGGTCCATCCAAACTTTTTGTCATCATATCTGCAAGTTGATATTTTGTAGGATTATGCATAACTTCTATCTCTTTATCAACAACCTTCTCTCTGAGAAAATGATACTGAATCTCAATATGTTTAGTTCTAGCATGGAACACAGGGTTTGCTGCCAAATATAAAGAACTCATATTGTCTCCACAAATGATAGGAGGACTCTGAACAATATCAAAACTCTTCATAAGAGTCTTTAACCATATTACTTCCTTTGCAGCTTCTACCATACCTTTGTATTCTGCTTCTGTAGATGATAAAACACTATATGTTGCTTCTTGGAGCACCATGAAATTAGCTTATCTCCCACATAACACAAATATCCATGTTTTGATCTTCTATCATCAGAATTACCTACCCAATCTGCATCACTATATATTTTGACTCTTGTATCTGAAGTAAATCCATAGTATAATCCTTCTTTAAGTGCGCCTTTGATGTACCTAAGTACTCTTTGTCCTGCAATCCAATGTTCCTTTCTAGGACAATGCATGAATTGAGATAGAACTCCAACTGCATATGATAGGTCAGTTCTTCTTAATGTAGCATAAATCAAGCTACCCACCAAACTCTGATAGAGCTTCATATCTTTGAATTCCTCTCCTCCATATCTAGTCAATCTATGATTCACTTCCATTGGAGTTGGTGCTATCCTGCAATCTTCCATTTTAAATTTGGTTAGCAAATTTTTCAAATACCTTTCTTGAGTTACATATACTCCATGTTGAGTATGTGAAATCTCCATTCCCAAAAAGAATGACAAATTTCCCAAATCACTAATTTTGAATTCTTTCTCCATCTGCTTCTTAATCATGTGTATGCCTTTGTCATCTGTTCCTGTAAGTATTATGTCATCAACATAAATACACACATAAATAAATCCATCCTCACTTGCTTTGACTAACAAGCTACTATCTGCCTTTGAAGCTTGAAATCCAAGTTCCTTCAAGAACTTTACAAGCCTATAATTCCATGCCCTTGGGGCCTGCTTCAACCCATACAAAGCTCTCTTGAGCTTACACACATAATTTGGATACACTTGATCTTTGAAACCATTTGGTTGTTCCATATAGACTTCATCTGAAGTAAAACCATTCAAAAATGCATTCTTCACATCTAATGGAGATAATTTCCAACCTTTGCGAGCAGCAATTGCTATGAGAGTCCTTATGGTTGTCATTTTTGCAACAGGACTATAAGTTTCATCATAGTCCACACCATATGTCTGTGCATATCCCTTTACAACAAGCATGGCTTTGTATCTAGATATACTTCCATCTACAAACCTTTTTGTTTTGTAAACCCATTTACATTCAATGATCTTCTTACTATTTGGTTTAGGAACCAAACCCCAAGTCTCATTTTCCATCAGTGCATCATACTCCTCTTGCATAGCTTTTTCCCAATTTGTCTTCCCTTTGGCTTCTTCATATGTGGATGGATCTTCATCTGCTTTTAACATGTAAGCATAATCTTTAGTAGTCAAGAATGAAGTATCATAGCTATACCTTGTAGGCTGCCATTTGTGCCTAGATGATCTCCTAACTTCTCCACTTCTTGAAATTTTTGGTTCATCACATTCTGGATCAAACCTTGGCACTTCTTCAACTTCAACCTGTACTTCATTATTCTCATCTTCATCAAATATCTGAACCTTTGATTTACCTTTCTTTTGATTCACAACTTCTTCAACATCTGCATGAACATTAAGTGTACCTGCATACCAAGTACCTTGCTCATCAAATGTAACATCCTTAGACACAAGGAATTGCTTTGTGGATGGAGTCCACAACATGTAACCCATCTGCTTGTCATCATAACCAATGAATACATACTTCTTTGCTTTAGGTTCCAATTTATGCCTCAATTGAGATGGCACATATGCATATGCCAAACATCCAAATATTCTACATGATCCAAGGTAGGTCTCTTACCCCAGCAAGCTTCATATGGTGTCATACCTTGCAAGGCTTTACATGGTAACCTATTGACCAAACATGTGGCTGTGTTCACAGCCTCATCCCACAAATAATTAGGGCAATTTGTCTCCTTCATCATAGAGCTTGCAAACTCAACAAGAGTTCTGTTTCTTCTCTCTGCTACCCCATTTTGTTGAGGAGAGTACCTGCAAGTAACCTCTCTCTTTATACCTGCATTCCACAAATAATCACTGAATTCATTAGAGAAATACTCTCCCCCTCCATCTGAACTTAGTCTCTTCAACTTTTGACCTGTAATTCTTTCTACATATGCATGATAGTGTTTAAATGTATTAAACACTTTTGATTTGTCTTTGATTACATAGATTGTAATCCATCTGGTAGCATCATCAACATATATGACATAATATCTTGAACCATTTATACTGAAATCCTTGGAAGGACCCCATACATCTGTATGTACCAACTCAAGTCTTTCTGAATACATAAAACCATGCTTATTATATGATTGCTTATGAGCCTTACCTAACTGACATGCTTCACATCTGTATGTCATGTGTTGACCTGCAACATTAGGCAATCCAAGCACTAAACCATTGTTAACCATTTCTTTGATACCTCTTTCATTAAAATGTCCAAGTCTTTTATGCCAAAGATCCAATTCAGACACCTTTTGCTCTCCATATGTGAAGATAGCATGTCCAACATTACCTTGCATCTTTAATGTGAAGAGCCTTCCTTCCTTTTTTCCTGTAACAATCTGTTTATACCCTTGACTAGGGTCTTCAACATAAACTCCATCATTAGTAAACCTTACCTCATATCCTTTTTCCACAATTTGTCCTAAACTAATCAAGTTCTTTGGAATTGTAGGAACATACAAGACTTTACTCAAGATAGTACTTCCATCTTTGGCTTTAACTGAACCAATTGACTTTACTTTGTGCTTTGTATTATCACCTGTTTGAACTGTATGATTGATTGCCTTATGATCTAGATCACTCATCAAAGCAATATTTCCACTCAGATGATTGCTACATCCGGAGTCAATATAAAATACTCTCATGTCTTCATGTGAGGCTTCACATGTTGCATTCATAATAAGAGTTGAATCTTCTTTCTGATCTGATGCATAATTGTAGTAGGTGCTATTATAGGATTGATTTTCGAAGTTTCTTCCTCCATCTCTTCCAAATGAATTCCTACCACCTCTACCTTTGAAGTTTCCTCTCTGATATCTACCACCTCTTCCTCTTTGATTAAAGTTCTGATTAAAATTACCATTGCTTTGATTATTATGCCAACAATCATGACATAGATGATTGGTCTTACCACATATCCAGCAAGCTCTGACATTATCTTTGTTATTTCTGCCTCTTCCTCTATTTCTGCCACTTCCTCTTCCTCTTAGGAAGTTTGCTTGACTTGGAGTACCTTCATCTTCAACTGATTGTTGCTTTCCTTTGCTAGCTTTCTTCTTGTCTTTAGAATACATTGCATGACCTGCACTCTTATCAACATCTCCTTTGATATCATTCTCAAAAGTTAGCATATGTCCTAACAATTGATTCAAATCAGGAGTGAAATGATCTAATGAAAGTTCTGTAGACAAAATAAATGGCTTCCACTTCTCATCTCCTCTTAGTCCTGTGAGAATTTGTCTTACCAACTTATCTTCTTCAATATCTTCATCAACTGCACCTAAAGAATCAGCAATGTCTTTCATCTTTGTCACATAATCAGATATTGATTGTGAAGCCTTCTTCTTGAAGGTAGTAAACTCTGCCCATAATGAAGCTTTCCTTGATTTGGTTGTATTCTGAAAATGCTCTTCCAAAGCATTCCAAATGTCACTTGCACTTTCAAGTCCTCTGATATGAGGAGGCAAATAATCATTCACTGCCATGTAGATTATGCTCCTTGCTTGAGCATCCTTCTTCATCCAAACCTTTATATCTACAAGCTCCTCCCTAGTTGGAACACTAGGATCTTTGAACTCTGGCTTTTCTTCCTCTCCTATGATGTATCCCATCAGATCTTTGCCCATAATATGAGCTTCCATTCTCATAGACCAAGCTGGATAGTTCTCTCTATCCAACTTCTCAATTTGGAGACTATCTCCCATCCTTTTTTTCACCTGTACTATCAAATATTTAATCCTTATAAGGAGTGAATGTACCTTAGCTTCAAATGTTTCTCCTTTTGATCCTTTTGATAACCTTTATGTGTCTTCCTTCAGTCTTTCTTCCACACTTTATCCTTTTGAACCTTCAAGATGTGAAATTTGTATATCTGCAGCAGTCGGGGTCTTCCTTTCCTCAATTTTGATACTTCCTGCTCTGATACCACTGATGGAGAGTGTTAATCTCCAAACTATCAAACTATCAAGAAATTAGCTATCTGTGAAGAAAGTCGTTTCACAGAAAGTCTGCTGCACATTAATCACTCATTGATTAATTATTTGTGTAAAGTTTCTGATTAAACTTTGTAGAGTATGTTGCCTAGAGTATGCGCACCTCCTCCAAGTTAAAACACTTCAAAAGCTTCAGTAGATTATGAGAAATGCTTCAAACAATCTACCTACATCTGAAATTGTCTTTCTGTAGAATCGACTTTGACACTTGCAAATTCTAACACATGGTTCTCCCAATCTAGAACCCATTTAGGCAAATGCTTTTAGCCATAGATGGCTTACCTTCCAAATTAGATTTTGACTCCTCATTTGTGTAAAACTTTACACTGTGCACTGAGAACTGATCATTTCTTTGACCATCGAATTTGTGCCTGTTTCAGAAGACACTCAGTACTTTCTCACATATAGATGTTCCTACACAAAATTCTCACAGCCTGTTTGCAATTGAACTCTCAAACTTTAACCATAGATAGATTAACTGTGGACTTATATGTGTACAAAAGGATTTCTGATAAAATCAAACACAGAAGGAGAACTAGAGAAAAGATCGACGTGCAATTCTCTGAACATTCTTTCTATTCAACTCTTCATACATCTGATGGATGATACATCCAATACATATCATCTATTCATTTATTCTTCATCTCACTCATCTCATAGGACTATCTACATGTATCTATATATACAGATGAGTGTTGATTCATCATTACTTCAAGTATATTGAAGTATTTACAACACTAATGTACATATGTGTTGGAAGCAGCCAGAGGCACAGACGACACGGAAGCATGTAACGACAGAGCAGGGAGCCAGTCGAATCGTTTTTCAAAGAATCATGTTCTAAAAATACTTTTCAAAAACCTCCAACAGTGATTTTTATCACTATTGTAACATATGTAACATAGAAAACCCCATTTTGTAATCCATAGCTCCATTTTGTGCAAGCCGAGGAGTCCTCGAGTTTGAGGAGCTTAGGTAGAACAAGCGTATCAATTTTCGTTATTTTTAGACATCGTTTACCCTTCCAAATAGCATCTAGGACCTAATTTTTAACTATGCCGGTCACTAGATGTGAAACCGGTCAAAACTAGTCTAGAAACTATAAAAAGAGCTAGAGAGCTCATTTTTGAGGTTAGCTTATTGGAGGTTAGAGTTCGTTTGAGCTTGTAATAGTGTTCTTGAGTAATAGAGTTGATTTCTCACCTTCCATTGTGTCTTGCTTGTCTCTTCGTAGTGTGTGTGTATGTGTGTGTGCATTTCTATGCTTCTCACCTTCACTCTCACTTCATCTCACATTCACGATCTTCATATCACTCCTATCTCTTCCGCGGATTGACATTAAGGAGGTGAAGCTTCTTAACGTGGTTCACGGTGCCAAATTTGGTGTTGCTCGGAGATACGAATGCCTCGGGCCAGATCTACCTCGAGTTTCTCACAGTCGATTGGTTGAGGTTCTTCCGGTGGCGGGAGCTGATAGTGTGTGGAATAATTGTAATAAATGTGTAGGCCTGCTTATGAATACCTCTGAATGGTATTCCCAGAAGCCGGTTGTGAACATCTCTTCGAATGTCTGCTTGTAGCACGCCGGTAGGTACTTTATTCTGCAGTGCCAGGCATAACACACCCGTAGCGATGGCGTTGTACTCATATCATATACCAGGTCAAAATTGCCATGCTCAAAGCCCAGGGTGTTGACATGGGGTGCCTTGACGCGTCGGAAGACTTTAAAAATCATTTGCATCATGTCAAAGATTTTGACAGTCATATGCGCCGCTATATCATCCATATGCTTTAATCTAGGGAGCCAGTGGCGAATTGTAGCCATCATGTAGCCAACAGTTGGTAACTCAATGGGTGGCTTAAAATAGGGGTAATTCAACCAGTCTTGGCACTGCTTATTGTTTTGTACCTTAATAGCAAAGGCAGTCCAGGAGCGACATCGTGGCACTGGTCCCCAACACGGGTTATACTTCAAATGCAAAGGTGCCTTTACCCATGTACTCATCATCTCTGGATACTGCTGTAGTAAATCTTTTCGCCACTCTGGTTGATAGATCCTTCCTTTCTGTGCATCTAGCGGCAAATCATCCGCCTCGAATTGAGTTGCATGCGATGGTTTTTTACCTGTCTCTTTCTCAATGGCTAACTGGTATTCGGCCATTAACATGAAATACAATTTATACTGGAGCTCATGCCCAGATATGTATCGTCGCGGGGCCAAATGAGCAAAGAATGGAGACTGTAATATTCTTTCTTCTATCATCGTCATGGCATGTAATTGTGCCTCTACTCTAGCTGAGTGCGTTGTTCCAAGTTCCTCAATAGTCTTCATCCACGCGGGGGTCGGAAGTTCGTACGTCATCTGACCTTCGGCCGTGACGCGTCCGCCTGGGATAGGTTGTGGCTCGTACACTTCTTCAAATGTTTCCTCCACCGGGATGGTGACCGTTTCTTCCTCAGCTGGAAGCTCAGGTGGGGAATCTAGCCTTGGTGGCGCTTCATATACTGCAATCCTTGATTCAAGGGTCGATACCTGGGCCCGTAATGAGTTGAGTTCCTCTAGGAGGTCAGGAGAGGGGTCCACAGGTGCTGGTATGTCGCGGTGTGCCAGTTCTCGTAACTGGAGTAATTTGTGATCTTCTTTGAGTTTCTGTAACTCCTCGTTCATGCGGTCGTATTCATCTAGTAATCTTACATGATCGTCTAGCAGCATCCTCATCGAGTCTGAAGGAATAGCTTTGAACCTGCTAGGACTGAGTGGTTGGTCTGGGTGGTCGAGCGCTGCTTCTAAGTTTTCTCGGTTCTGATCCTGTAAGCGCTGGTTTTCTTCCTTGGCGGCTGCTAGGTGTCTTCGTAGTAAGCCCATGTTTCGTGTTAGCGTTGCATAGCGGACTGTCTGGGCTCTTAATAAGTTATCCAGGTCAGCAGTGGCTTCCTTGGTCTTTTCTTCGCTTTCTAGTTCCAATTTGTGATAAGCCTCGCGTAATTCCTGGTAGCGGGTGTTCAGAGAGGCATTCTCAATAGACAATAAATTAAGCTGCGACTGTAAGTCATTGGTTGTCCTCTGCAGCTGCTGATAATTATCACCAAGAGATGTGAACTCATCTCTTACTTGCGTCATACACATGAACATCTGTCGGAATGCATTATCTACAGTGGGTGATAGTATTAATGGGGTGCTAAATGAAGATGCAGTTGGTGTAGATGCAACGGGAATGGGGAATGGGGGTGGGAAGGTGGATGATGTAGTGATTGTTGAAAATTGTGATGTGCCTAAAAATGTTTGTGCCGTGAGTGAAGTGAGTGATGGTGCAATGGGTGGTGAGATGTCCATGTCAGTGGACGTGTCTAGTGCGGTGACCGTGAATATGGGTGTGATCGTGGGTACTCGTGCTGGTGTAAATACGGGATTTACAAAGGTTGAGGGGTAATTTACAGGGGGGCTGGCTGGAGCAGCTTGGTGGAAAGGGGAAAGAGGGGTTACAGTGGGTCGGGGAGGTGAGACGGGGGAGAAGGTTAATGGCGGTGGGAATGGAAAAAGGGATCTTGGAGTTGTGGGGAAAGATGGAAAAGATTGATGAAGGAATGGGTTGGATAGAAAGGTGGGTGTGGGAGGGGGTAGACTAGGGCTAATGGGTGCGGGAATTGTGGGGTTAGTGGTCGTAAAGACAATTTCTGCAACGCCACCGGCGAATGAAGAGGTTGGTCTGGGGGAAGGAGGGTGAAGAGGGGAGGCTGGATGGACGGGTGGTGAGAGAGGAGCGGTTGTACTTCAGTGACTACTGAGGTTTGTACAGCTGTAGCGCGGGGTGGGGAATCTACAAAGATGGTTTCTACAGCCACCGAACTTTCGGGGACGAGGCGTGCCTCCCTGGCTTGTTCTGAAGACTGTGCTCCTGTGGGTACACGAATGTATTCGCCGGGCTTTGAAAGTAGTCGTACTCTGCGGGGGTCAAACTGTGGTAGTGGCTTTCGTTGCAAGTACCTGAGGGCTTCGTTGGAGCCTACTGATTTGACTAACTCTCTGAATCCTTTGATGTATGCGTCTTCGAATCCGCCTGTGATAAGTTCTTGTTCTATTATTGTTTGACTCTCTTCCTCTGTCAGCTTTTTGCGTGCCCAAACTTTTTCCATAGTTCTATACAACTTCTTGATAGCTAGTGTGTAAGCTGTTGCCTCGTAAGTTTCATCTTCATGGGTACTTGTATCGCCATGTGTGTCTATTTGTTGGCCTTGGCCATCTGTCTATTCATGCTCTTGGGATTCCTGTGTTCCCTGGCTAGCTTCGTCGTCTCCTTCGTCGTCATCGGTTGCTGTTCTTTCGTCATCAGAGCTGGACACTATCTGTCCTTGTGGCTGATCCCTGGGTGTGGTAGGGTAGCTAGGCCTTTCAAATTCTTGAGAAAACAATTGTCCTTCTGAAAACTGGAACTCATTGGAGAATGCATCAGGCATCTCAAAATCAAAAGTTTGGTCTAGTGGCTCTGCTTGTCCTGGTTCTAAATGCGGTATTGGAAAAGAGAAAGCTTCCGCACCAATAGTGGTGGGAATTTCAGCTGCTGTGGAGATAGGTTCTGTGGTTGTGGCTGCTTGAGGTGCAACAGTACTAGTGGTGCCCTCCGGCGTAACTGGTCTTGATAACCGTATACGAATTGGTGGTACCATGGGAGTGGCTGCTGTTGGTGACTGCTCTGGAGAGGGTTGTGGAGAGGGTGATTCTTGGACTTGTAGGCACGAGATAGTACCTCTCATCCGCTTTCCGGCTCTGCCTTTGCTAGACTTTCTAGCCTTCCTAGTGGTGCCTTTGAATGCCTTCAGTTCCTCACTAGTCATGGCACGCTCAATTGGTAAGTCATACGCCAAGCACATATATATGATCCTGGTGAGGGCGCAGCATCCATTGATGACCTTCTTTCACTCCCATCTATGTTGTGCCAGATAGAGCTGATCAATTATCCAGCTGGCTAGATCAACCGTTTGCGGTCCAGTACATGCTAAGTACAATCCAAACCAGATTCTCTTGTGGGGCATGGTAAAATGATCCTGAGCTGGGAAAGCAAAGTGCTGCATGCATATCCGTAATGGCTTAGAGAGCTCAGGTGTTATAACTGAAATATCCTCCCACTTAGTTACGTCACCACATTTCATCTGCTCTGGGACTAGCCGTTCTCTCTCCGTCGGAGTGTGTTCCATGTATTTTCAGAGCTGCACGAATTAAATCTTTAGACAAATAAAACCTTCTGAATGGAGGATCATTTACCAAGGATGGTAACATGAATGTGCCAGGTAGATCCTTGTTTTCTGAAGCTGTTAAGGTGGTTACCAAGTAAAAACATCTGTAAAAATCAGGTTTAGGCAGAGGGTCGCTAAAATACTCTGTAAATCCCGCTCGTGCCCAAACGTGCGTTAAATCTTGTGTATTCTGCAGTCCTTCAAATTCTCGTGAAAAGAACTGGTACTTGGCCCATGTGCGTAAATCAAATGCCAAATTGGCCTCAAATATGAAATCAGCGTCTGCTAATGGTCCTGCTAGGCCTTGAAACCAGTGAGAATTACGATGAATCTTCTCAGTATATCCTCTAGGAGGATCGTCGATTGGCATGGGTCCTGGAAAACCTTGAAACTCTGGTGGTTGCATCGTAGGATAACATTCCGCGAGTAATTCTCCAATAGTGGCCATCGGTGCACTGGGGCCAGCTTCTGATGGTCCTGCTTCGGTTTGCATGATGACTGATGAGCTAATGGAAAAGATCTGCTACAAAAGATTAACACATTAGTATGGAAATTAATTATGATCCCATTAAGGTGAGACCGCAATCCTTTTCCATAACCGATGTGTAACCCGTGTAGCCAAGTGTCGTGAAGTGATTGATGCACTGATCTTTTTGCAGAGCTAATGCAGGTCTCTAGACACCTACATGGTTCAGATTATGCCTACATTTCTTGATGAGCTTTTATTATGCCTGATGTGGGGTTTTGGTGTGTGAATTCATACAAGGTTTGGTTGAGGGTGAATTAGTACAAGGGTGGAGTTTAAACGGGGTGGGAGAATTGTTAGATACGATGGTACAAGAAGACGTCTGGATACGTTTCGGTATCCATTTCCTAAGAGTCTTTGAGTGGGTGGTGTGTTTCTGCTGAGGGACAAAAAGTGGTATCGGGTTTGGTGGTATTGAAGGATGAAAAGATTTCGGATGGGTATATATTACATGGCTAGAGGGTTGGGCTATAATACATTGTTTGGGTACCCAAATCTGCATAGGTGTGGGTCAATTGATAAGATACTTCTTGCCGATCCAAATCTATCGAGTATTTGTACTTGGGGAAGAAGATCGAGGGGACTTTGGATGTTGACTCTGCTTCTGTTGAAACTTTGTCCTGTTCTCGTCTGCAGTGTTGCCAATAGCCTGTGGTTGCTGTCCTTTTGGCACCCATATTTGTTTCGTGCCACTTGTTCTGTGATGTTGATACTGCTGCTTTCCTTGCCTTGTCTGGTGGTGTCGTCGGTCTGGGTTCCTCTGTTGTGGTTGACTCCTTCGTGGTTGGGTTTGAGAGGTCCATTGGACGCTCTGCTTTGGAAAAGAAGGGAGATCCAACACTTGTGTGACCTGCCCATTAGGAAGTGATTCGTTATTTATCTTTAATCTAGGCCAGTCCGTAGCAAGTTTGGAAGGATGAGCACCGCAGGGTGTTGTGCTCATTTGGCCGCTGATGCAACCCACCTGACCGCTGATTGTGTCTATCTGCCCTAGCGGTTGGGTAGCTGACCCTTCTAGTTTACAGGAAGCCCCAGGGAAGATCTCCTGTCGTCCTTCTGATTGACAATTGTCCCTAGCCAAGCCCGAGTGGGTTGGTGTAGACGTAACGTGACTGGTCTGACCCAAGATCTTCCGGTCTTCCGTCGCATGCGTTTCATAGGGTCTAGGGTTACAAACCTCAATCGGAATGCAATTAGGGAAGTCAAGCGGTATCACTCGCTTCTGCTCTAAGGTTCCAATCTGTAGGGAGCCTTGTCTAAGATTTAGGTCCATTGAGTGATCGTATAGCCAATCTTGGCCAAGGATTAGGGGTTCTATCAGGTCGTCATCATGGCACACTAGTAGCTTCGCTGTCATGGTCACATCCTTAATGAGGATAGGAAGGTCCACCTCACCCATGCAAGGGGTTTCCATGCCTCCTAGCCCTATGAGGTATGCCTCAATTGGCCGCATTTCTATTCCTGAATCCTTATAGTGGGACCATCTAATCGCACTAGTCGCAGCACCTGAGTCAATTAAAGCCCTGAGCTCTTGGCAAGGGTTGCCGTGCTCTAGCCTGACTGTAATGAATGGTCTCCTGTCCACTATACTAGGATGAGTGGTTGACTTTACTTGACACATGGCCATGGGATGTCTGGGTGTGGTTTCCAGATGGTTATAATGTTCTCTCCCTAGTCCTTGTCTTCTTAACTTCATGCGTTTAATGCGTTCCATTGCTTCTGCCTGAGCTTCCGCTCGTATTCTATTTTCTTCCTCCTTACGCTTCTTTGCCAACGTGAGTCGTCTAAGCATATCCTCAGTAAGAGGTTCTTGATATAGCTTGACTCTACAGCCACTAATGTAATTAGGCATTATATCTCCTTCTAAAGTGGCTAATTGTACTGCTCCACTTGTTGAGAGTCTGCTAATGATCATAGGTCCATAACCTCGCTTTTCTAACTTACGTGCGTGTTGCTTTAGCGTATATACTAGAACTAAATCTCCTTCTTTTAGGCCTTTATCTTTCACATGTGCATCAAAATATGCTTTCTGTCGCTTCTTCGCTGCATATATTCCTGCTGCTGCCTTTAGCCTGGTTTCTCCTAATCGCTCCAAGTCCATTATTCTCGCTGATAATTCATGGCCGGTCCACTGATGTTCTTGTGCAACCTTAAGGGTCGGTATCAAGAAGTCCAAAGGAAGCACAGCATTCTGACCAAAAACCATCTGAAAGGGAGTTGCATTGAGTACGGTCTTGTAGGCCACTCGATATGCCCAAACAGCGTGGTGTAACTGTTTGTCCCAATCTGAACGTTTGTTGTTCACGAGTTTCGTCAGTACGTTACAAAGGATCTTATTAGTGCTTTCAGCCTGACCATTGGCCTGAGGATGATATGGTGCGGATTTCTTGTGAATCACCATAAAATCCTGTAACAAATATTCAATGACTTGGTTTAGAAAGTGAGTGCCTCGATCGCTCACTAACTCTATAGGCAATCCATATCTTGTAAAGACATTTTCAAATAAGAATTTTGCAGTTGTGTGTGCATCATTCTTTTTTGTGGCTTTTGCCTCTACCCATTTCGTAAGGTAATCTGTGGCAACAATAATATATTCAGCATGTGTACCTTTTGCAGGGGGGTTAATGGGTCCTACAAAGTCTATACCCCACTTTGAAAATGCACGTCCGCCCATCATGGGTTTCAATGGCATTTCATCTCTGCGAGTAGGAAACTGAGTTCTTTGGCACACATCACATCTCTTTACATAGGTATGAGCATCCATGTTGGAAGCAGTCAGAGGCACAGTCAGAGGCACAGATGACGTGGAAGCATGTAAAGACGGAGCAGGGAGCCAGTCGGATCATTTTTTCAAACAACTATGTTTCTATTACCTCTTCAAACATCCAACAGTGATTTTCATCACTCTTGTAACATATGTAATATAGACAAAATCCCATTTTCTAATTCATAGCTCCATTTTTTGCAAGCCGAGGAGTCCTCGAGCTTGAGGAGCTTAGGTAGAATGCACGTACCAATTTTCGTTATTTTTAGATATCGTTTACCCTTCCAAATAGCCTCTAGGACCTATTTTTTAACTATGCCGGTCACTAGATGTGAAACCGGTCAAAACTAGTCTAGAAACTATAAAAAGAGCTAGAGAGCTCATTTTTGAGGTTGGTTCATGTTGGCTAGTGTGATCTTAGAGCTAGTTTGAGCTTGTAATAGTGTTCTTGAGTAATAGAGCGAATTTCCCACCTTCCATTGTGTCTTGCTTGTCTCTTCATTGTGTGTGTGTATGTGTGTGTGCATCTTTGTGCTTCTCACCTTCACTCTCACATCATCTCTCATTCACGATCTTCATATCACTCCTATCTCTTCCGCGGATTGACATTAAGGAGGTGAAGCTTCTTAACGTGGTTCTCACCATTGTGCTAGAGCAACACCAAATTTGGCGCCGTTGCCGGGGATCGAGTCTAGGACGAATGTGTGATGGTAAGAGTATAGCAAGAAGTGGTGTTGGAAGGTAAAAATTTCAGTTTTTGTTGTTGTTTTTACTTAGTTTTTAGTGTTTTTCACCTCCCCCACACTCCATCTTCATCATCGCATCATCATCTTCATCTCCAAAAAAAAAAAAAAAATCAGAAAATTCACCATATCCACCCATTCACCTCATTTCCCCTCATTTGTGCATGCGAGAGAGCGAGAGAGAACTTTTGTGCTTGTGTGTGCTTGTGTTTTCTTGAGTTTTCTTGCAGGTACAGAGCTCCAGTGCATCAGGAAAGCTTGGAAAAGGTAAAATTTTACTCTCTGTCAAAGATCTGCCGAGTGTGGCGGACCATCGCGATGGTCTGCAACCTTCGGAATTCTTGGTAGGCGACCACACCACGAGGTAGGCGATCCCTGCGCATACACGAAACCACAGCTGCATCTCAAAAATTTTCAGTTTGGTGGACCATCGCGACGGTCACAGACCATCGCGATTGTGTCGCACCATCGCGATAGGCTCACGCCATCGCGACGGCTCCGCCGGACCATCGCGACGGTGTCGGACCATCGCGACGGTTCACTTGAGCCATCGCGACGGTCCACTTGGACCATCGCGATTGTTCAGCTGACCCCGGACCATCACGATTGGCCCATGCCATCGCCACGACAGTGCCACGTGTCACGATAGACCATCGCGATGGTTCATTTTTTGGACCATCGCGACAGCCCAAAATCGGACCATCGCGATTGGCTCACGCCATCGCACTTGTGACCATCGCGACGGTTCACTTCGGACCATCGCGATTGTTCACCTTTGACCGTTGACCGCGCCATCGCGATTGTCCGCCTGATCGGGCCATCGCGACGGTTCGACTTCACGCCATCGCGATCGTTCACTACTAGACCATCGCGACGGTCCATTCTCACGCCATCGCGATCGTTCACTTCGGGCCATCGTGACGGTTCACCTTTTCGCGCCATCGCGATTGTCCAAACTCCACGCCATCGCGACGGTTCGCTTGGACCATCGCGACGGTCCCAGACCATCGCGATTGTGCACCCCCATCGCAAATTTAGGGTTCCATTTTTTGACCAATTTTGGGGGTATTTTTGAGAAATTTTTGGACCATGAGACTCATAGGAGACCCCTTAGCTCACATTTGAAGGAAAACCTGATTGTCAGTTTTTACCCCCCAGGGCCTGAACGCTCATAACTTTTTCATCCGAAGTCCGTTTTTTGAGCCTAATAGCTCGTTAGAAAGCTCGTGACGAGTACTACGTGACCTCAACTGTTTTTTTCTTAGAGGATACGTCTATTTTTTAGATAAGCTATTTTGAGGTTGACCTAGTTTGGGACTAGAAAGCCAGGGGGCAAGTATTGAAATTTTGGGCAAAAAGGGAAAGGACTTAGAAGGTGTATATACTCAAGTGCTTGATCATCCAACTGTGAATTGGTCTAATATTGGATTTTTCCAGGTCTAGCAAGGGCAATCAAAGGCAAGCCAGCAAGGCAGTGAAGACAGCAGAGCTTGGGAAGCGCGGCTTCTTGGGCAACAGGGCATCAGAGCAACCAGAAAAGCCGACTCGAGGTTGGAAGATTACTCAACCCCCTCAGTCAATTCTTAGCTTAGGCTAAACGTTAGCATTGTGGATTTAAGTCGATAGGAACGCCTCAAGTTCAAGATACTTAATTCTTTCAAGTCCAAGACTAAAGATAAAGGTGTGTGACGAAAACCTAAAGGAAAGAACACAAGTCTGACGGAACAAGAACTCAAAATCATAACGGAAAGTCGAATTCCTGACGCATATATTAAGACAAGAATCCAAAGAAAATCTAAAATAATCAAGAAAGTAATAACAAAGAATCATTGACGATCTAAGTGTGTAATTGAGTGAGCAAGGAAGAAAATTAATGAACCTTAGATCGGGCAAACATATAGGTAAGTCGGACCGACGAAGCCTTAGATCATCAGAGGCTAGTGTAAGAACTACTGCTCGATCGTGGGCTCAGCAATTGAATAGTAATTACCCCTACGAGAGCTCAGATACTAGCGAATCAGAAATGGCATTTAGCACAGACAGACCAGAAGGAGGGTCTAATGTAGCATATTTAGAAAAACCAGAAGGACCCTATAGAACGCAATTAGAGTTTCTCCGAACCAACCGATTAGGTGCTCGCATCTATGAGGATGGTTTGCGAAGGCAAGTGGTGCAAATGCACAACCCCGATCAACCCATTGGATTGGAACATCCAATGGTGAAATTCGAGAGAGATGCGTACATAGACAAGGAAGGAACAATGTACATCTTAAGTACGCAGCCAAACAATACCAATGAGTTTGGCGTGATTCAACCCGAGACGGAAGAAAAATCTCAAGGAAAAGAACCATTAGAAGAGCCTAGAACACCTAGAGGGAAATCTGTACTGACACGAGTACTAATCCCAGATTGGATCCCTCAGGACAACAGAAGCATAGAGTTGTTTGTAAATAAAGAAACTGATGAAGCCTTTTGGAGATACAAGACCGAAATACTTAGTGAGGTAGGTATCATCACTATATACGAGTTCAAGGACCCGGATACACCTGGAAAGGTTGTATACCTGGATGAGACTTCAGAAAGAGTCTTTGTGGTGCCTGACCGCACTAAAAACACATACACATGGAGAGGTGAATTGGTATTCCCTCCATCTAGAACAAACATGAATACAAGTCAACAAGGGGCAGGAACATCCTCAGCCCATGGAAATCAAAGAGAAGGAAATAAAGAGAGACCGGAAGTAAGCTTCACTCACCCCATAGGGAGAGATAGAACAACCACAGACACTAATAGAGCGGATAGACAAAGAGATCATGGAATACCAGGTGGTAGAGATGATTTTCCTCTACCTAGACCACGCGAACACGCAAGAGTATTGAGACCCACTCAATTAGTGAAATCCATGAAGAATTACTTTGATGGGACAGGAGATCCCTATGACCATGTTGCAGAATTCAAGCAAGTACTAAGAGCAGAACAAGTCGAGGACATGTTTACGCAATACAATGCATTTGGACTAACATTAAAGAATACCGCTTTAACTTGGTTCCAACCATTGCAACAAAGGCAATTTAGAGACATCCATCACTTTTTAGAGTCATTCATCACCGAATTCTCTAAAAGTGGGATTAGACACGACACGTCTTCGTTGATTCATAGCTTTAAACAAACCCCTCAGGAAACAGTTAGACTGGCAGGACGTAGGTTTAGACAATATGTCGAACGATGTCCAATGCAAGAGCTACCCTCACAAGCCAAACAAGTATCACTGTTCCTAGATGGCTTGTTGAGCGCTAAACTACGCTCCTATGTGTACCTAAAGGAACCCAGAACGCTAGAGGAGTGTGTAAGAATATGTATAGACATCGAGGACAACCTAGGAGATGAATTAGAACTCTCAAAGGTCTACAAAGACTCAGATTGTTCTTCTCTAGCATCCACAAAATTGTCTAGCTCGATAGAGGACCTAGCAGAAAGGTGGCCCAAAAACTAGGAGTTTCTAGTAAACAGGTGCCCAAGCTACCAACTAATGTACGTTGTTACACTTGTGGTGGAAATCATTTGGCAAACGTGTGTCCCAATGCACCACAACCTCAAGCCAACCCTAGTGGCCAATATTGTACAATTGAGAGAAGATACACGAATCATACGGCTCAGGACTGCCCATACAACAAACAAACCGTGAGACAGAACTATCCGCAAGCATACCCGCAGCCAGGTAGGTATCAAGGCCAATACAATGCTCAGCCTTATTACTATAGGCCTCCTCAGAACTACCCATACCAGGCTCAACAGAGACCTCAACCTGTCTTAGCTCAGCAGCCACCCCCACCAGCGAATGTCATCTCAGTCAAATACGCTACTGTAGAAGAGAACCTAAGTAGGGCCTTAGTGCCTTCTTCACCCTTGATCACAGAAAGTGACCCGAACTCAAACAGTTTTGACTCAACTCATGTAACTAGTCCACCCGCTTATTACACGGAGTCACCAGAACATGTGGAGACGTATCATTATGATAGTCCACCAATGGAACCTAGTTGGGAGCCAGACTATGCTAATGTGATGTACGCAAACCCAAACCCACGGCCCCAATTGAGACAACAGAGACCACAGGGCCCTAGAGGACCATGCTTTAGGTGCCAAGGAGATCACTTCATTAAGGATTGTCCACATCCCCCAATAGCAAGGCAATCACAGTACTATAACATACAAGGCTTTTGTGCCGATTGTGGCAAAGAGCACATAATCAAAGATTGTCCTAAGAACCCAGTTAACACTTCAAACGTGACACCGATCAACGTGATAGGTATTGTAAACAACGCAGATGGATCCAACCCTACATACATGCCTATCCAAGCTATAACCAGAGCCCAGGCGCTCTTACAAAACCAACCGCTTAATCAAGAGAAAGTAGTCGGAACTAGTGAAGTTGCAGAATCTAGCAATAAAAAGACAAAATCTTGGAAAGATTCTAGAGAAAGAATCAAGAGAAAGTGGAGTAAAAAGATAAGTGAGTTGGAAGGAAGTTTAAGGGAATCTAGAGCCAAAATACAAGAATTGACTTCACAAGAATTAAACCAAGAAATCCCAGCTCAGAAATCAGGATCGGTTTTGGCGGAACCCATACCAGAAGATCTAGACATGATGTTTCGTGCATATCAGGCAAGATTAAAAGAGGGACCTCAAGTAATTGAAATGAGTAAAAACTACCCTCGAGCTGATCTAGAAATTGAGAGAACTAAACTTTGCATGAAGATGGTAGAACTAGCACAAGCTTTGTTCGAAGCCTCTAGATATCTTAATTGGAATACCATGGCAAAACCGGAACTACACTTTCAAGGACTAATGGAGAGGCTAGAACACTTGATAGAAAGCAAAGAGAAAAAGGATCAGCATAGGAACCCTATTGTCACAGAGACACAGGAAAGGAATGCACCATCCCTGTCTCAAGTACCCAATACAGAAAGTCAAGACAACTTGTCTTCCATACATAGGTACTCACATGAATTTTTGAGAGAAATACAAGAAGAGAAATGGAGAAAAGAACAAGGAACCCATCCTCCTATTCAAGAAATAGACGATTTGCAGGAACAATTTCCCCAAGACATTCCCTCTATTTACGATGATGTAGAGGTGGAACAACTGAGTGAACCCACAGGATTTGAATCTAATTCTCTACAAGAATTACCTCAGTTCACAGGACCTTGGGAAGCAAAGTCTATTAGTATGAGAGCTCCTACGATAATAGTGAGGAATGAAGAATCAGTGATCCCTAGGAACACGGATGTGATCAAGAACACTAAAGTACAGTGTAATCTCACTCTGGAGGAATTGTTAAAGGTAAAACCAGAATTGTGGAAGCACGTAGCAAATCAATTTCCTGAGCTTGCTACCATACCCTCTCAGATAGGATCACATAAGAAGGTACCAGAGATACCCGTGGAAAAGATTGGAGACGTAAGCGAAGGAGAGGAAGGTAACACATATCTTCCAATAACCCATCAGGGCTACACCACAAAAGCCATCTTAGATTCAGGAGCCGGAGTAGCCATCGCTACCACCGCTTTATGGAAACGTTGGGGTAAGCCAGCATTAAGACCCACCAGGATGAAACTACAAATGGCTGATGGACACATAGAAAAACCATTAGGCTTACTAGAAGGCATATCTCTCACCACTTGTGGTGTGGAATTTGAGCATACTTTCGCCATTTGTGACTTTGCGAAAAATCGTGCTTATGAGATGATATTGGGACGACCATTCATGCGTCAGTTGCAAATTGTACAAGATTGGGGAACTAATTCTTTGTACTTGCAACATTTAGGAGTGACTACTAAAGTCAATCTTAAAGACTATTCACACAGAGATGTACCCCCAATACAGTGGAATACCATCCATAAAACACCAGTAGAGACGGAATCCGTGCACTCATTAGAATCAGATCCTTCTTGGTTGCATGAGGATACCCATTTATGGATGTGTAAAGTAGCCAAACAAGAGGAAGAACGATTAGAAGCAAGGACCTTAGGTGCAGAACAACATCCACGAACCCTTCAAGATCCAGCCTACGCACCTGTAGTATTCCCAGACGAAGAGTTTGAACCCCATGGTTGGGCAGAAATTCTAGCAACCATGGATGTAGCCATCAATGAAGAACAATGGACACCCCACTGTGACGAGGATGGCTATGACATTTCAGTTTTCACGATAGAGCCAATCATGGGCGATGCAATTTTAGGAGAGTGTGAACCGAGCACTGATGCATTTGAGGATGCAAGCGATTTTGATTTAGAATCAATTATCATGGACCCACCCTTTGCATCAGAGGAAGAATATTTTTTCGAGGTAGAGACTCACACTCAGAGACACGAGGAAATTACGAACGAGGTAAGGTTAGCCACTCAAGTGACTGCTAAGAGTGAAAGTAAGAAAAGAAAGAAAAAAGAAACCATGTCAGAAAAAGAAGAATCTTTATTTGAAGTACCCGAGAATTTCAAGAAATATGAAATTGAAGATAGAAGAATCATGGTACGAATGCCTAATAGAAAGGTGAATGACGGACAAGTATACGATAACCGAGAGAAAACCAAGAAAATAATAGTTGCTATCGAAGGAGAAGAAGAAAAATGCACATACATAGGGCATGATTTGACGACTGAAGAAGAAGAAGAGCTAGTTGCCCTATTGCGCAAATACAGAGATGTTTTTGCTTGGAGTTATAAAGATTTGAAAGGAGTAGATCCAGATATATGTTCTCATAGAATCCCTATGACTCCAGATGCAAAACCGACAAAACAGAAACCGTACACGTATAATGATAACTACGCTGCGAAGATTAAAGAGGAGATAGATCGATTGATAGAAGCAGGATTCATTTACGAAATTGAGCATACCGAATGGGTATCCCCCATTGTGGTTGTGCCCAAGAAGAATGGAAAATTGCGTGTGTGTATTAACCTTAAAAAAGTTAATGCCGCCACGATTAGAGACAGTTATCCTCTTCCTATCACGGAACACTTATTGGAAAGAGTTGCGGGCAAGGAAGTTTACAGCTTTCTTGATGGATTCTCAGGCTATAATCAAGTAGCCATTGCTCCAGAGGACCAACACAAGACGGCTTTTGCCACAGAATGGGGCATATTTGCATTTCGTGTGATGCCATTTGGCTTAACAAATGCACCCGCTACTTTCCAGCGACTCATGTGTCATGTTTTTAAGGAATTCTTACGCAAGAGCTTGGAAGTTTATGTCGATGACATATGTGCTCATTCAAATGTAAGACAGACGCATATCCCAGAGTTAAGACAAATATTTGACAAATGTCGAGAATATCAAGTTTGTTTGAACCCAGAAAAATGCGTTTTCATGGTCAGACAAGGCAAAATTCTAGGACACATTGTGTCAAAAAATGGAATCTCTACGGACGAAGAAAAGGTGAAGGTAATTGCAGAATTACCTAGACCAACTAATGTGAAAGAGGTACAGGCATTTATGGGCCATTGTGGTTATTATAGGAGATTCATACACATGTATGCAATCATAGTCAAGCCTCTGTACTCTCTTTTGACCAATTTTGAATGGACAGATGAATGTGAAAATTCATTCAATGAACTTAAACGACGTTTGTGCTCAGCACCTATATTGACAACCCCAGATTGGAGTAAGCCATTCCATGTAGATGTGGATGCATCCAATTACGCCATAGGATGTGTGTTAGCACAACCCACGAATGAAGGTAACATAGATCTCCCCATAGCTTACGCGAGCAGACAATTGAACGCAGCAGAAAGAAATTACACCACAACGGAACGAGAAGGATTAGGAATGATCTACGCTGTAAAGAAGTTTAGGCACTACTTGTTGGCCAACAAATTCAAGTTCTTTACAGATCATCAAGCCCTATTGTACTTAGTCAACAAACCCTATAACAAAGGACGACTAATACGCTGGTTTCTATTACTCATGGAGTATGATTTTGAAGTGGTAGTCAGGAAAGGAAAGACGCATCTTAGAGCTGACCACCTTTCAAGATTAACCTCAGGAGAAGCTCCTCAAGGAGTAGCGGATGAATTACCAGATGCATACTTGTTTAACCTTGAGATAGCACCAGAATGGGCTAAGCCTATAGTCCCTATTCTGACATACGGACCCAAGAATCCTAGAATAAAGATTAAAGAAGGAGAGATTACCAAGTCTCAGAGTTACCAAATAATGGCTGGAAGCATATATAAACAGGATAATCAAAAGATTCTTGCTTGTTGTGTAGATGAATCAGAACATGCGAATTGGTTGCAATTAGCACACGTAGGTGCACTAAAGCAACATCATTCAAAACATCGGACATTACAGACTCTGCATAGATTAGGAGTATACTGGCCTACGATGGAAGCAGATGTCTACAGGTTGTGTAAGGAATGCAACGTGTGTTGTGAAAGACCACCAGTAGAGCATGCTACATTATATCACGTGTCTCTCACACCAGACTGTAGTGAACCTCTAGTGACATACTTGAGGACGAACACATTCCCTCAAGGAATGACCTTAGCTCGACAACGCAGTCTAGAGCAGGAAGCTCAAGACTATTCACTTATCGGCGATAATTTATACAAAAGAGGACGAGATGGATATCTAAGACAATGTGTTCATGAGAGCGATTATCTGAGCATACTAGAGACTGCACACCAAGGTGTTGCAGGAGGTCATTTTGGACCCGATAGGATAGTCAAAGCCATCCTCTTTGCAGGATTATGGTGGCCCACTCTTCACATGGATGCACATACCTATGTAAAGAGATGTGATGTGTGCCAAAGAACTCAGTTTCCTACTCGTAGAGATGAAATGCCATTGAAACCCATGATGGGCGGACGTGCATTTTCTAAGTGGGGTATAGACTTTGTAGGACCCATCAACCCCCCTGCAAAAGGTACACATGCGGAATACATTATTGTTGCCACAGATTATCTAACCAAATGGGTAGAGGCAAAAGCCACGAAAAAGAATGATGCACATACAACTGCAAAATTCTTATTTGAAAATGTCTTTACAAGATATGGATTGCCTATAGAGTTAGTGAGCGATCGAGGCACTCACTTTCTAAACCAAGTCATTGAATATTTGTTACAGGATTTTATGGTGATTCACAAGAAATCCGCACCATATCATCCTCAGGCCAATGGTCAGGCTGAAAGCACTAATAAGATCCTTTGTAACGTACTGACGAAACTCGTGAACAACAAACGTTCAGATTGGGACAAACAGTTACACCATGCTGTTTGGGCATATCGAGTGGCCTACAAGACCGTACTCAATGCAACTCCCTTTCAGATGGTTTTTGGTCAGAATGCAGTGCTTCCTTTGGACTTCTTGATACCGACCCTTAAGGTTGCACAAGAACATCAGTGGACCGGCCATGAATTATCAGCGAGAATAATGGACTTGGAACGATTAGGAGAAACCAGGCTGAAAGCAGCAGCAGGAATATACGCAGCGAAGAAGCGACAGAAAGCATATTTTGATGCACATGTGAAAGATAAAGGCCTAAAAGAAGGAGATTTAGTTCTAGTGTATACGCTGAAACAGCACGCACGGAAGTTAGAAAAGCGAGGTTATGGACCTATGATCATTAACAGACTTTCGACAAGTGGAGCAGTACAGTTAGCCACCTTAGAAGGAGATATAATGCCTAATTACATTAGTGGCTGTAGAGTCAGGTTATATCAAGAACCTCTTACTGAGGATATGCTTAGACGACTCACATTGGCAAAGAAGCGTAAGGAGGAAGAAAACAGAATACGAGCCGAAGCTCAGGCAGAAGCCATAGAACGCATTAAGCGCATGAAGCTAAGAAGACAAGGACTAGGGAGAGAACATTATAACCATCAGGAAACATCACCCAGATATCCCATGGCCATGTGTCAAGTAAAGTCAACCACTCATCCTAGCATAGTGGACAGGAGACCATTCGTTACAGTTAGGCTAGAGCACGGCAACCCTTGCCAAGAACTCAGGGCTTTAATTGACTCAGGTGCTGCGACTAGTGCGATTAGATGGTCCCACTATAAGGATTCAGGAATAGAAATGCGGCCAATTGAGGCATACCTCATAGGCCTAGGAGGCATGGAAACCCCTTGCATGGGTGAGATGGACCTTCCTATCCTCATTAAGGATGTGACCATGACAGCGAAGCTACTAGTGTGCCATGATGACGACCTGATAGAACCCCTAATCCTTGGCCAAGATTGGCTATACGATCACTCAGTGGACCTAAATATAAGACAAGGCTCCTTACAGATTGGAACCTTAGAAGAGAAGCGAGTGATACCGCTTGACTTCCCTAACGGCATTCCGATCGAGGTTTGTACCCCTAGACCCTATGAAACGCATGCGACGGAAGACCGGAAGATCTTGGGTCAGACCAGTCACGTTATGTCTACTCCAACCCACTCGGGTTTGGCGAGGGACAATTGTCAATCAGAAAGACGACAGGAGATCTTCCCTGGGGCTTCCTGCAAACTAGAAGGGGAAGCTACCCAACCGCTAGGGCAGATGAACACAATCAGCGGTCAGGTGGGTTGCATGAGCGGCCAAATGAGCACGACACCCTGCGGTGCTCATCCTTCCAAACTTGCTGCGGACTGGCCTAGATTAAAGATAAAGAACGAATCACTTCCTAATGGACAGGTCACGCAAGTGTTGGATCTCCCTTCTTTTCCAAAGCAGAGCGTCCATTGGACCTCTCAAACCCAACCACGAACGAGTCAACCACAACGGAGGAACCCAGACCGACGACATCACCAGACACGGCAAAGAAAGCAGAAGTATCAACCTCACAGAACAAGTGGCACGAAACAAATATGGGTGCCAAAAGGACAGCAACCACAGGCTATTGGCAACACAGCAGACGAGAGCAGGACAAAGTTTCAACAGAAGCAGAGTCAACATCCAAAGTCCCCTCGATCTTCTTTCCCAAGTACCAATACTCGGCAGATTTGGATCGCCAAGAAATATCTTATCCATAGACCCACACCCATGCAGATTTGGGTACCCAAACAATGTATTATATCCCAACCCTCAAGCCATGTAATATATACCCCTCAGAAACCTTTTCATCCTTCAATACCACCAAACCCGATACCACTTTTTGTACCTCAGCAGAAACATACCACCCACTCAAAGACTCTTAGGAAATGGATACCGAAACGTATCCAGACGTCTTCTTGTACCCCATTATCTAACAATTTTCCCACCCCGTTTAAACTCCACCCTTGTACTAATTCACCCTCAACCAAACCTTGTATAAATTCATACACCAAAACCCCACATCATGCATAATAATGGCTCATCAAGAAATGTATGCATAATCTGACCATGTAGGTGTCTAGAGACCTGCATTACTTTTGCAAATAATCATTGCATTAATCACTTCACGACACTTGGCTACACGGGTTACACATCGGTTATGGAAAGGGATTGCGGTCTCACCTTAATGGGATCATAATTAATTTCCATACTAATGTGTTAATCTTTTGTAGCAGATCATTTCCATTAGCTCATCAGTCATCATGCAAACCGAAGCAGGACCATCGGAAGCAGGCCCCAGCGTGGCTGCGGTACCCCTCAATGTTTTACGAGCAGAATCCCACCCAACCGCTCCACCGCCAGAGTTCCAAGGATTTCCAGGACCCATGCCAATCGATAACCCACCTATGGGATACACAGAGAAGATACACCGTAACTCTCATTGGTTTCAAGGCCTAGCTGGACCATTAGCTGATGCTGACTTCATTTTTGAAGCAAACATGACATTTGATGACCGCACCTGGGGCAAGTATCAATTCTTCTCAAGAGAATTCGAAGGCCTACAGAACACCCAGGACTTAACTCATGTTTGGGCTAGAGCCGGCTTCACGGAGTATTTCAGTGATCCTCTGCCCAAACCTGACTTTTACAGGTGTTATTATTTAATCACTACTTTGCTGGCCTCAGAGAATAAGGATATCCCAGGAACTTTTATTTTGCCTTCTTTAGTGGATGATCCACCTTACAAAAGGTTTTATCTTTCGAAGGATTTAATCAGAGCTGCCATCAAAATTCATGGAACCCACACGCCCACAGATCGAGAAAGATTAGTTCCAGACCCTATGAAACGTGGGGATGTCACTAAGTGGGAGGAGATCTCAGCAATTACACCTAAGCTGTCAAAACCGCTACGGATATGCATGCAACACTTCGCATTCCCCGCTCAGGACAGATTCACCATGCCACATAAAAGAATATGGTTTGGATTGTACTTAGCTTGTACCGGACCTCAGACTCTCGATCTGGCGAGCTAGATCATTGATCAAATGTATTTGGTACAACACAGATGGGAACGAAAGAAAGTGCTTAATGGATGTTGTGCGCTGACAAGAATTGTTTACATGTGCTTGGCTTATGACTTGCCAATTGAACGTGCATTAACAGGAGAAGAGCTGAAAGCATTCAAAGGAACGACGAAGAAAGCCAGGAAGCCCAGCAGAGCACGGGCCGGTAAGCGCATGAGAGGCACTATTCCTTGCCTTCAAGTGCCAGAGTCACCATCACCACAACCCTCTCCAGAGCGATCACCGACAGAAGCCGCTCCCACAGTACAACCCATTCGAATAAGGTTATCTAGACCAGTGGTAACGGAGGGCACTACTAGTACCGTTGCACCTCAGGCAACTACAACCACAGAACCCACCACCACGACAGCAGAAGCTCCCACCACTATTGGTGCGGAAGCCTTTTCTTTCCCAATACCACACATGGAAGCAGAACCAATAAACACAACGTTCGATTTTGAAATGCCTGACGCATTCTCCAATGAATTTCAGTACTCCGAGGCACAAATGTTCTCTCAAGAATTTGAAAGGCCGAGTTACCCTACCACACCGCGGGATCAGCCACAGGGACAAGTGGTGTCGAGCTCTGATGACGAAAGAATAGCCACCGATGACGATGAAGGTGACGATGAAGCCAGCCAGGGCACGCATGATTCCCAAGAACAAGGACAGACAGATGGCCAAGGCCAACAAACCGATGCACACGGTGACACCAGCACGCATGAAGAGGAGACTTTCGAAGCAGCAGCTTACACGCTGGCGATCAAGAAATTATATCGTACGATGGAGAAAGTCTGGGCACGGAAGAAATTGACTGAAGAAGAGAGCCAGACCCTAATCGAACAAGAACTTGTCTCGGAGGGTTTGAAGAAGTCTACATCAGAGGGTTCAGAGAACTGGTCAAATCCATTGGCCCGGTCGAAGCACTGAGATATTTACAAAGGAAGCCACTCCCCCAATATGACCCTCGCAGAGTTCGCCTGTTATCAAAGCCCGGTGAATATATTCGAGTTCCGGTAGGTGCTCAATCATCCCACCAGGCGCAAGATGCACGCCTACGTCCGGAAAGATCCTTCACCGACGAAGCTATCCTAGTCGACTCCCCGCCACGTACTACCGCTGTACATACTACCACTATCCTTGAAATAACATCCACACCTTCTACTCCTCTCTCACCTCATGTTTCACCAACCCATCCCGTATCCCCTGCAAACCCACCTGCTTCTCCAATAGCCACACCAGTCCACGGCAACATAGCCACCGCCTTTGCCCTGCCCATTCATACCACCATGCCCGCACCCACCCCACCTCGCCTACGTGTTAACCCCTTCATCCCTTCATCCTTCCCATCTTTTCCCCCACCTTTAAGACACCCTTTCACCTTTCTAACCCCACTAACCTTCTCACCAGTTTCACCTCCCCAACCCACTATAACCCCTGTTTCCCCTTTTCACCAATCGGCTCCAGCCATCCCCCCTGTAAATTACTCTACATTTGTAAATCCTGTCTTCACACCTACACAACCACCCACATACACACCGCTTTTCACAGTCACCGCCTTTGACACGTCCAATGACATGGACATCTCACCACCCACCGCACCAGCACCCACTCCACTCACAGCACCATCATATTTAGGTACGTCACAATTTTCCACGATCACCACTGCATCCACCTTCCCAACCCCATTCCCCATTCCCGCTGCATCTACTTCCACTGCATCCTCACTTATCACTCCATTACTATCATCGCCAACCATAGACACTGCACTTCAACAAATGTTCACATGCATGTCACAAGTACGAGATGAGTTTGCATCTCTTGGCAACAATTATCAACAGCTGCAGAGGACGACAAATGAATTACAGTCGCAGCTTAACTCATTATCAATCGAGAATGCCTCTTTAAATACGCGATACCAAGAACTAAGAGAGGCATATCATAAGCTAGAGCTAGAAAGTGAAGAGAAAACAAAAGAAGCCACTGCTGATCTGGACAACCTGCTTCGAGCCCAAACAATTAGAAATGCGACGCTGACAAGGAATATGGGCTTACTCAGGAGACACCTAGCCGTAGCAAAAGAGGAGAACCAGAGACTCCAAGAGCAGAATAGAGAGAATTTGGAAGCGGCATTGGACCATCCAGAACAACCCTTAAGTCCTAGCAGATTCAAGGCAATCCCATCCGAATCGATGCAGATGTTGCTAGAGGATCACGTGAGATTGCTAGAGGACTATGATCGAATGAATGAAGAGCATCAGAAGTTAAAAGAAGATCACAAGCTACTACAGCTCAGAGAACCGGCACCACAACAAGTACAAGTAGCAGCAGAATTACCAGAACCTGTGGACCCCTCTCCTGACCTCATAGAGGAACTCAACGCATTACGGGCCCAGGTAGCCACTCTCCAATCACGCATAGATGTATACGAAGCACCACCACGGCCTGACTCCCCACCGGAGATCCCAGCTGACGACGAGAACATAACCATTCCGGTGGAGGAAACGTTTGAAGAAGCATACGAGCCAATACCCATCCCAGGCGGACAAGTCACGGCCGAAGGCCAGATGACCTATGAACTTCATACCCCCGCGTGGATGAAAACAATTGAGGAACTTGGAACGACACATTCAGCCAGAGTAGAGGCACAGTTACATGCCATGGCCATGATTGAAGAGAGAATCTTACAATCCCCCTTCTTTGCTCATTTGGCCCCCCGACGCTATATATCTGGGCATGAGCTGCAGTATAAACCGTACTTCATGTTAATGGCTGAATATCAGCTAGCTATAGAGAAAGAAACCGGCATGAAACCCACGCATGCTACACAATTCGAGCCGGCGGACTTGCCACCAAATGCGCAAAGAGGAGAGATCCATCAACCTGATTGGCGCAAAGACCTACTCCAGAAGTACCCAGAAATGATGAGCACATGGGTGAAAGCTCCTTTACATTTAAAGTATAATCCTTGCTGGGGACCAGTACCACGACGCCGCTCCTGGACTGCATTCGCTATCAAAGTACAAAACAATAGGCAGTGTCAGGATTGGTTGAATTACCCCTACTTCAAGCCACCCACCGAGTTACCCACTGTTGGCTATATGATGGCTACAATCCGTCACTGGCTCCCTCGCCTGAAGCCTATGAATGATATTGCAGCGCATATGACTGTCAAAATTTTTGACATGATGCAAATGATATTTAAAGTCTTCCGACGCGTCAAGGCACCGCATGTAAACACCCCGGGATTTGAGCATGGTAACTTTGATCTAGTATATGACATGAGCACAACGCCATCGCTCCGGGTGTGTTATGCCTGGCACTGTAGAATAAAATACCTACCGGCGTGCTACAAGCAAACATTTGAAGAGATGTTCACCACCGGATTTTGGGAATACCATTCCGAGATATTCATAAGCAGGCCCACACATTTATTGCAACTTTTTGCCTGTGAGCGAATGGTTTATTCCGCGCACTATCAACTCCCGCCACCCGACGAACCACAACCAATCGATTGGGAGAAACTCGAGGCTGATCTGGCCCGAGGCATTCGAGTATCTGAGCACACCCTCGCTCACGACCTCCTACAAAACTACATCCGGCAGACCGCACAACAAGGTTCTGTCGAGGACGACAGAAGCGAGAGGGAGGGGGGTGTTGGAAGCAGTCAGAGGCACAGTCAGAGGCACAGACGACGTGGAAGCATGTAAAGACGGAGCAGGGAGCCAGTCGGATCATTTTTTCAAACAACTATGTTTCTATTACCTCTTCAAACATCCAACAATGATTTTCATCACTCTTGTAACATATGTAATATAGACAAAATCCCATTTTCCAATTCATAGCTCCATTCTGTGCAAGCCGAGGAGTCCTCGAGCTTGAGGAGCTTAGGTAGAATGCACGTACCAATTTTCGTTATTTTTAGATATCGTTTACCCTTCCAAATAGCCTCTAGGACCTATTTTTTAACTATGCCGGTCACTAGATGTGAAACCGGTCAAAACTAGTCTAGAAACTATAAAAAGAGCTAGAGAGCTCATTTTTGAGGTTGGTTCATGTTGGCTAGTGTGAGCTTAGAGCTAGTTTGAGCTTGTAATAGTGTTCTTGAGTAATAGAGCGAATTTCCCACCTTCCATTGTGTCTTGCTTGTCTCTTCATTGTGTGTGTGTATGTGTGTGTGCATCTTTGTGCTTCTCACCTTCACTCTCACATCATCTCTCATTCACGATCTTCATATCACTCCTATCTCTTCCGCGGATTGACATTAAGGAGGTGAAGCTTCTTAACGTGGTTCTCACCATTGTGCTAGAGCAACAATCCATGTGAAGAGTGGGCCACCATAATCCTGCAAAGAGGATGGCTTTGATTATCCTATCGGGTCCAAAATGGCCTCCTGCAACACCTTGGTGTGCAGTCTCTAGTATGCTCAGATAATCGCTCTCATGAACACATTGTCTTAGATATCCATCTCGTCCTCTTTTGTATAGGTTATCGCCAATAAGTGAATAGTCGTGAGCTTCCTGCTCTAGACTACGTTGTCGAGCTACGGTCATGCCTTGAGGGAATGTCTTCGTCCTCAAGTATGTCACTAATTGTTCACTCCAGTCTGGTGTGAGAGACACATGATACAATGTAGCATGCTCTACTGGTGGTCGTTCACAACAAACATTGCATTCCTTACACAACTTGTAGACATCTGCTTCCATCGAAGGCCAATATACTCCTAATCTATGCAGAGTCTGTAATGTACGATGTTTTGAATGATGTTGCTTTAGTGCACCTATGTGTGCTAATTGCAACCAATTTGCATGTTCTGATTCATCTACACAACAAGCAAGAATCTTTTGATTATCCTGTTTATATATGCTTCCTGCCATTATTTGGTATCTCTAAGACTTGGTAATCTCTCCCTCTTTGATCTTTATCCTAGAAGTCTTGGGTCCGCATGTCAGAATAGGGACTATAGGTTTAGCCCATTCTGGTGCTATCTCAAGATTAAACAAGTATGCATCTGGTAGATCATCCGCTACTCCTTGAGGAGCTTCTCCTGAGGTTAATCTTGAAAGGTGGTCAGCTCTAAGATGTGTCTTTCCTTTCCTGACTACTACTTCAAAATCATACTCCATGAGTAATAGAAACCAACGTATCAATCGTCCGGTGTTACATGGTTTGTTGACTAAGTACAATAGTGCTTGATGATCCGTAAAGAACTTGAATTTGTTGGCCAACAAGTAGTGCCTAAACTTCTTTACCGCGTAGATCATCCCTAATCCTTCTCGTTCCGTCGTGGTGTAATTTCTTTTTGCTGCGTTCAATTGTCTGCTCGCGTAAGCTATGGGGAGATCTATGTTACCTTCATTCGTGGGTTGTGCTAACACACATCCTATGGCATAATTGGATGCATCCACATGTACATGGAATGGCTTACTCCAATCTGGGGTAGTCAATATAGGTGCTGAGCACAAGCGTCGTTTAAGTTCATTGAATGAATTTTCACATTCATCTGTCCATTCAAAACTCGTTAAAAGAGAGTACAAAGGCTTGGCTATGATTGCATACATGTGTATGAATCTCCTATAATATCCGCAATGGCCCATAAATGCCTGTACCTCTTTCACATTAGTTGGTCTAGGTAATTCTGCAATTACCTTCACTTTTTCCTCATCTGTAGAGATTCCATTTTTTGACACAATGTGTCCTAGAATTTTGCCTTGTCTGACCATGAAAACACATTTTTCTAGGTTCAAACAAACCTGATATTCTCGACATTTGTCAAATATTTGTCTTAACTCTGGGATATGTGTCTGTCTTACATTTGAATGTGCACATAAGTCATCGACATAAACTTCCAAACTCTTGCGTAAGAATTCCTTAGAAACATGACACATGAGTCGCTGGAAAGTGGCGGGTGCATTTGTTAAGCCAAATGGCATCACACGAAATGCAAATATGCCCCATTCAGTGGCAAAAGCCGTCTTGTGTTGGTCCTCTGGAGCAATGGCTACTTGATTATAGCCTGAAAATCCATCAAGAAAGCTGTAAACTTCCTTGCCCGCAACTCTTTCCAATAGATGTTCTATGATAGGAAGAGGATAACTGTCTCTAATCGTGGCGGCATTAACTTTTTTAAGGTTAATACACACACGCAATTTTCCATTCTTCTTGGGCACAACCACAATGGGGGATACCCATTCGGTATGCTCAATTTCGTAAATGAATCCTACTTCTATCAAGCGATCTATCTCCTCTTTAATCTTCGCAGCGTAGTTATCATTATACGTGTACGGTTTCTGTTTCGTAGGTTTTGCATCTGGAGTCATAGGGATTCTATGAGAACATATATCTGGATCTACTCCTTTCAAATCTTTGTAACTCCAAGCAAAAACATCTCTATATTCGCGCAATAGGGCAACTAGCTCTTCTTCTTCTTCAGTTGTCAAATCATGCCCTATGTATGTACATTTTGCTTCTTCTCCTTCGATAGCAACTATTATTTTCTTGGTTTTCTCTCGGTTATCATATACTTGTCCGTCATTCGCTTTTCTATTAGGCATTCGTACCATGATTCTTCTATCTTCGATTTCATATTTCTTGAAGTTCTCGGGTACTTCAAATAAAGATTCTTCTTTTTCTGACATGGTTTCTTTCTTCTTTCTTTTCTTGCCTTCACTCTTAGTAGTCACTTGAGTGGCTAACCTCACCTCATTCATAACTTCCTCGTGTCTCTGAGGGTGAGTGTCTACTTCGTAGAAATATTCTTCCTCTGATGCAAATGGAGAGTCCATGATAATTGATTCTAAATCGAAATCGCTTGCATCCTCAAATGCATCAGTGTTAGGTTCACACTCTTCTAAAATTGCATCGCACATGATTGGCTCTATCGTGAAAACTGAAATGTCATAGCCATCCTCGTCACAGTGGGGTGTCCATTGTTCTTCATTGATGGCTACATCCATGGTTGCTAGGATTTCTGCCCAACCATGGGGTTCAAACTCTTCGTCAGGGAATACTACAGGTGCGTAAGCTGGGTCTTGAAGGGTTCGTGGATGTTGTTCTGCACCTAAGGTCCTGGCTTCTAACCTTTCTTCCTCTTGTTTGGCTACTTTACACATCCATAAATGAGCATCCTCATGCAACCAAGAAGGATCTGATTCTAATGAGTGCACGGATTCCGTCTCTACTGGTGTCTTATGGATGGTATTCCATTGTATTGGGGGTACATCTCGATGTGAATAGTCTTTAAGATTGACTTTGGTAGTCACTCCTAAATGTTGCAAGTACAAAGAATTAGTTCCCCAATCCTGTACAATTTGCAACTGACGCATGAATGGTCGTCCCAATATCATCTCATAAGCATGGTTTTTTGCAAAGTCACAAATGGCAAAGGTATGCTCAAATTCTACACCACAAGTGGTGAGAGATATGCCTTCTAGTAAGCCTAAGGGTTTTTCTATGTGTCCATCAGCCATTTGTAGCTTCATCCTGGTGGGTCTCAATGCTGGCTTACCCCAACGTTTCCATAGAGCGGTGGTAGCGATGGCTACTCCGGCTCCTGAGTCTAAGATGGCTTTCGTGGTGTAGCCCTGATGGGTTATCGGAAGATAAGTGTTACCTTCCTCTCCTTCGCTTACATCTCCAATCTTTTCTACGGGTATCTCTGGTACCTTATTTTGTGATCCTATTTGTGAGGGAGTAGTAGCAAGCTCGAGGAATTGATTTGCTACATGTTTCCACAATTCTGGTTTTATCTTCAATAACTCCTCTAGAGTGAGATTACATTGTACTTTAGTGTTCTTGATCACTTCCGTGTTTCTAGGGATTATTGATTCTTCATTCCTCACTATTATCGTGGGTGCTCTCATACTAATAGACTTTGCTTCCCAAGGTCCTGTGAACTGAGGTAATTCTTGTAAAGAATTAGATTCAAATCTTGTGTGTTCACTCAGTTGTTCTTCCTCTACATCATCGTAAATAGAGGGAATGTCTTGGGTTCCTTGTTCCTTTCTCCATTTCTCTTCTTGTATTTCTCTCAAAAATTCATGTGAATATTTATGTATGGAAGACACATCGTCTTGACTTTCTGTATTGGGTACTTGAGACAGGGATGGTGCATTCCTTTCCTGTGTCTCTGAGACAATAGGGTTCCTATGCTGATCCTTTTTCTCTTTGCTTTCAATCAAATATTCTAGCCTCTCCATTAGTCCTTGAAAATGTAATTCCGGTTTTGCCATGTTATTCCAATTAAGATATCTAGAGGCTTCGAACAAAGCTTGTGCTAGTTCTACCATCTTCATGCAAAGTTTAGTTCTCTCAATTTCTAGATCAGCTCGAGGGTAGTTTTTGCTCATTTCAGCTACCTGAGGTCCCTCTTTTAATCTGGCTTGATATGCACGAAACATCATGTCTAGATTCTCTGGTATGGGTTCCGCTAAAACTGATCCTGATTTCTGAGCTGGATTCTCTTGATTCAATTCCTGTGAAGTCAATTCTAGGATTTTGGCTCTAGATTCCTTCAAACTTCCTTCCAACTCCGTTATCTTTTTACTCCATTTTCGCTTAATCCTTTCTCGAGAATCTTTCCAAGATTTTGTCTTTTTACTGCTAGATTCTGCAACTTCACTGGTTCCGGCTACTTTCTCCTGATTAAGCTGTTGGTTCTGTAAGAGCGCCTGGGCTCTTGTTATAGCTTGGATAGGCACGTATGTAGGGTTGGATCCATCTGCGTTATTTACAATACCTATCACATTGATCGGTGTCACATTCGAAGCATTAACAGGGTTCTTAGGACAATCTTTGATTATGTGCTCTTTGCCACAATCAGCACAAAAGCCTTGGATGTTATAGTACTGTGATTGTCCTGCTATCGGGGGATGTGGACAATCCTTTATGAAATGATCTCCTTGGCACCTAAAGCATGGTCCTCTAGGGCCCTGTGGTCTTTGTTGTCTCAGTTGGGGCCGTGGATTTGGGTTTGTGTACATCACATTAGCATAGTCGGGCTCCCAACTAGGTTCCACTGGTGGACTATCATAATGATATGTCTCCACATGTTCTGGTGACTCTGTGTAATATGCGGGTGGACTATCTACATGCGTAGAGTCAAAACTGTTTGAGTGTGGGTCACTCTCTGTGATCAAAGGTGAAGAAGGCACTAAGGCCCTACTTAGGTTCTCTTCTGCAGCCGCGTATTTGACTGAGATGACATTCGCTGGTGGGGGTGGCTGCTGAGCTAAGACAGGTTGAGGTCTCTGTTGAGCCTGGTATGGGTAGTTCTGAGGAGGCCTATAGTAATAAGGTTGAGCATTGTAATGGCCTTGATACCTACCTGGTTGCGGGTATGGTTGCGGGTATGCTTGCGGGTAGTTCTGTCTCACGGTTTGTTTGTTGTATGGGCAGTCCTGAGCCGTATGATTCGTGTATCTTCTTTCAATTGTACAGTATTGGCCACTAGGGTTGGCTTGTGGTTGTGGTGCATTGGGACACACATTTGCCATATGGTCACCACCACAGGTGTAACAACGCTTGTTCATTAGTACCCTAGGTTTACTAGAAACTCCTAGTTTCTGGGCCACTTTTTCTGCTAGGTCTTCTATTGAGCCAGACAATTTTGTGGATGCTAGAGATGAACAGTCTGAGTCCTTATCGACCTTTGAGAGTTCCAACTCGTCTCCTAAGTTGTCCTCAATGTCTATACAAATTCTTATACATTGCTGTAGCGTTCTGGGTTCTTTAGGTACACATAGGAGCGTAGTTTAGAGCTCAACAAGCCATCTAGAAACAATGACACTTGCTTGGCTTGTGAGGGTAGCTCTTGCATTGGACATCGTTCAACATATTGTCTAAACCTACATCCTGCCAGTCTTACTGTTTCTTGAGGGGTCTGTTTGAAGCTATGAATCAACCAAGATGTGTCATGTCTAATCCCACTTTTAGAGAATTCAGTGATGAATGACTCTAAAAAGTGATGGATGTCTCTAAATTGCCTTTGTTGCAGAGGTTGGAACCAAGTTAAAGCTGTATTCTTTAACGTTAGTCCAAATGCGTTGTATTGCGTGAACATGTCTTCAACTTGTTCGGCTCTTAGTACTTGCTTGAATTCTGCGACGTGGTCATAGGGATCTCCTGTCCCATCAAAATAATTTTTCATGGATTTCACTAATTGAGTGGGTCTCAATACTCTTGCGTGTTCACGTGGTCTAGGTAGAGGAAAATCATCTCTACCACCTAGTATTCCATGATCTCTTTGCCGATCTGCTCTATTAGTGTTCGTGGTTTTTCTATCTCTCCCTATGGGGTGATTAAAGCTTACTTCCGGTCTCTCTTTATTTCCCTCTCTTTGATTTCCATGGGCTGAGGATGTTCCTGCCCCTTGTTGACTTGTATTCATGTTCGTTCTAGATGGAGGGAATACCAATTCACCTCTCCATGTGTATGTGTTTTTAGCGCGTTCAGGCACCACAAAGACTCTTTCTGAAGTCTCATCCAGGTATACAACCTTTCCAGGTGTATCCGGGTCCTTGAACTCGTATATAGTGATGATACCTACCTCACTAAGTATTTCGGTCTTGTATCTCCAAAAGGCTTCATCCATTTCTTTATTTACAAACAACTCTATGCTTCTGTTGTCCTGAGGGATCCAATCCGGGATTAGTACTCGTGTCAGTACAGATTTCCCTCTAGGTGTTCTAGGCTCTTCTAATGGTTCTTTTCCTTGAGATTTTGCTTCCATCTCTAGTTGAATCACGCCAAACTCGTTGGTATTGTTTGGCTGCGTACTTAATATGTACATTGTTCCTTCCTTGTCTATGTAAGCGTCTCTCTCGAATTTCACCACTGGACGTTCCAATCCAATGGGTTGATCGGGGTTGTGCATTTGCACCACTTGCCTTCGCAAACCATCCTCATAGATGCGAGCACCTAATCGGTTAGTTCGGAGAAACTCTAGTTGTGTTCTATAGGGTCCTTCTGGTTTTTCTAAATAGGCTACATTCGACCCTTCTTCTGGTCTTTCTGCGCTAAATGCCATTTCTGAATCACTCGTGTCTGAGTTCTCGTAGGGGTAACTAGTGTTCAATTGTTGAGCCCACGATCGTGCAGTAGTTCTTACACTTGCCTCTGATGATCTAAGGCTTTGTCGGTCTGACTTACCTATATGTTTGCCCGATCTAAGGTTCATTAATTTTCTTCCTTGCACACTCAGTACACGCTCAGATCGTCAAAGATTCTTTGTTATTACTTTCTTGATTCTTTTTAAATTTCTTTAGATTCTTGTCTTAATGTATGCGTCAAGAATTCGACTTTCTGTGGTACTTTGAGTTCTCGTTCCTTCAGACTTATGTTCTTTCCTTTAGGTTTTCGTGTCACACACACCTTTACTTGTAGTCTTGAACTTGATAAATTTAACTCTCTTGAACTTGAGGCGTTCCTATCGTCTTAAATCCACAATACTATCGTTTATCCTAAGCTAAGAATTGACTGAGGGGGTTGAGTAATCTTCCAACCTCGAGTCAGCTTTTTTGGTTGCTCTGATGCCCAAGAAGCCGCGCTTCCCAAGCTTTATGCCCTTCACTGCCTTGCCTTGGTTGCCTTCGATTGCCCTTGCTAGACCTGGAAAAATCCAATATTAGACCAATTCACAGTTGGATGATCAAGTACTTGAGTATGTACACCTTTTAAGTCCCTTCCCTTTTGCCCAACTTTTTCAATGTTTGCCCCCTAGCTTCCTAGTCCCAAACTAGATCAACCTCAAAATAGCTTGTCTAAAAATAGACGTATCCTTTCTAATGAGCTATTAAGCTCAAAAAACGGACTTCAGATGAAAAAGTTATGACCGTTCAGGCCTTGGGGGGTAAAAACTGACAAACAGGTTTTTCTCCAAATATGAGCTAAGGGGTCTCCTATGAGTATAATCACCCAAAAATTTCCCAAAAATAGCCCCAGAATTGGCCAAAAATGAAACCCTAAAATTTGCGATGGGGGTGCACAATCGCGATGGTGTGAGACAATCGCGATGGTCTGGGACCGTCGCGATGGCGTGAGGGTGAACCGTCGCGATGGCGTGAAAGTGGACAATCGCGATGGCTCGATCAGGCGGACAATCGCGATGGCGTGAGTTTGAACCGTCGCGATGGCTCGATCAGGCGGACAATCGTGATGGCATCAGTCAACGGTCAACGTGGACAATCGTGATGGTCCAAAGTGAACCGTCGCGATGGTCACAGATGCGATGGCTTGAGCCAATCGCGATGGTCTGGGCGCGATGGCGTGAGCCAATCGCGATGGTCCGAATTTTTGAAGTGTCACGATGGTCCAAAAAGTGAACCGTCGCGATGGTGTGAGGGTGTCGTCGCGATGGTCCAAAAAATGAACCGTCACGATGGTCTAGCTTGCCACGTGGCACCGTCGGCGCGATGGCGTGAGCCAATCGCGATGGTGTGGGGTCAACCGAACAGTCGCGATGGTCCGCGAACCGTCGCGATGGTCCGCGAACCGTCGCGATGGTCCAAATGAACCGTCGCGATGGCGTGAGACCGTCGCGATGGTCCGGCCGAGCCGTCGCGATGGCGTGAGCCAATCGCGATGGTGTGACACAATCGCGATGGTCTGAGACCGTCGCGATGGTCCACCAAATTGATGATTTTGCAAATGCATCTGTGGATTCGTAGAAGCGCAAGGGTCGCCTACACGCCTGTGTGGTCGCTTACCAAAAATTCCGAAGTTTGCAGACCATCGCGATGGTCTGACACACTCGGAAATTTCTGACAGAAGGTGATTTTCTTACCTTTTTGCAGCCTTCCTGATGCACTCGAGTACTGTTCCTGCAAGAAAACTCAAGAAAGCCAAAGCACACACAAGCACAAAAGCTCTCTCTCACTCTCTCGCATGCACAAATGAGGGGAAATGAGGAGAATGGGTGGATATGGTGAATTTTCTGATTTTTTTGGAGATGAAGATGATGATGCAGTGATGAAGATGGAGTGTGGGGGAGGTGAAAAACACTAAAAACTAAGTAAAAACAACAACAAAACTGAAATTTTTACCTTCCAACGCCACTTCTTGCTATACTCTTACCATCACACATTCGTCCTAGACTCGATCCCCGGCAACGGCGCCAAATTTGGTGTTGCTCTAGCACAATGGTGAGAACCACGTTAAGAAGCTTCACCTCCTTAATGTCAATCCGCGGAAGAGATAGAGTGATATGAAGATCGTGAATGTGAGATGAAGTGAGAGTGAAGGTGAGAAGCATAGAAATGCACACACACATACACACACACTACGAAGAGACAAGCAAGACACAATGGAAGGTGAGAAATCAACTCTATTACTCAAGAACACTATTACAAGCTCAAACGAACTCTAACCTCCAATAAGCTAACCTCAAAAATGAGCTCTCTAGCTCTTTTTATAGTTTCTAGACTAGTTTTGACCGGTTTCACATCTAGTGACCGGCATAGTTAAAAATTAGGTCCTAGATGCTATTTGGAAGGGTAAACGATGTCTAAAAATAACGAAAATTGATACGCTTGTTCTACCTAAGCTCCTCAAGCTTGAAGACTCCTTGGCTTGCACAAAATGGAGCTATGGATTACAAAATGGGGTTTTCTATGTTACATATGTTACAATAGTGATAAAAATCACTGTTGGAGATTTTTGAAAAGTATTTTTAGAACATGATTCTTTGAAAAACGATTCGATTGGCTCCCTGCTCTGTCGTTACATGCTTCCATGTCGTCTGTGCCTCTGGCTGCTTCCAACAATATGTTTTAAAGAACTTTGCTATCTGAATCTTCTCTTTACTCCATGAAATTGGACTTCAATCTTTTCTTCATTTCTTCACTTCTAGGCTTTATATAATCACTAATTGTTGATTGTCCTGCTCCAACATAAATGTATACTGTTAGGACACTTGTTGCACTAGCTACAGCAAAAGGATGGACTTTGCATCAGATGGATGTGAAGAATGCTTTCCTACATGGTGAGTTACAAGAAGAAGTATATATGGACCAGCTACAAGGATATGAAGATTCAAAGCATCCAAAATATGTTTGGAGGTTGCAAAAGGCTTTGTATGGGCTGAAGCAGGCTCCGCATGCATGGCATGCAAGGATTGTTGATTACTTAACCAGTATTGGGTTTTCTATGTGTGATGCAGATCATTCACTATATGCAAGGAAGGCTCATGATGGCATCACAATTGTGGCCATTTATATTGATGACTTGATTGTAGGTGGTGATAATGAAGACAACATTAAAGAGGTAAAGCAACTTCTTATGCAGGAATTTGACATGAAAGATCTTGGTGTGCTGTGCTATTTCTTGGGCATTGAGGTTATACATACAAAAATAGGTATATGGATGTTGCAAAGGCAATATGCCTTGAATATGCTGCAAAAGTATGGTATGGCTGGTTGTAAGCCAATTTCTACGCCATTAGATCAGAATTTGAAGTTGGATACTACATCAGGTGAAGCATTGGAAAATGCCACTATGTACATGAAAATTGTGGAAAGTCTTATATATCTCGTAATTACAAGGCCTAATTTCAGCTATACTATTGGACTTGAACGTCAATTTATGCACGTTCCCACGAAGCCACATTTGGATGCTCTAAGGTGCACTCTACGTTGTGTGAGTGCTAGTTTGGATTATGCATTGTTTTATGAAGCTGGTGTAGATTTGCAGGTTCATGGATACACCGATGCAGATTGGGCTAGTAGTACTCCAGATAGAAGATCTACTAGTGGCTTTCTTTTCTCACTTTACATGGAGAACTAAGAAGCAACCCACTGCTGCTTTGTCGAGTATAGAGGGTGAGTATAGAGGTGCTGTAATGGCAGCATGTGAGACATCATGGTTGGAGATGTTACTTGCAAATTTAGGTGTGGAAGTGCAAAAGCTTATCACTATCTATTATGATAATCTTAGCAGCATACAGTTAGCACAGAACCTTGTGTTCCATGCTAGAACACAGCATATCGAGGTACATTATCACTTCATCAGAGAGAAGGTATTAGCAGGTGATAGTGATCTTGTTTATGTGAGAACAGATGAGCAGGTTGCTGATATTTTCACCAAAGCACTTCGAGCTGAGAAGTTGAAGAAGTTTTGGGAGATGCTTGGATTAGAAGATATGACGTTGAGCTTGAGGGGGGAGTGTTGAGATATCAAGCTCAACATGTGATAATCCAGGATGACACGTACCAGTTTTTCGTTTCTCTGACATGTATAGTGGTCATGCAGGTATATGTCAGGGATACTTCATTGAGCTTTATTAGATTTATCTACCGAGAGTGATGGCACATTTGTTTCTTGCCACCTCACTCATTTGCGGACATTAGGTTTTTTTCCTTATGTACTGATCTTTATATATTGCACTTGTTGTATTCTTGTTTTTTAGGTCATTCTTGTACATTCCTTTTATGTAATAGAAGAAGAAGAAGAAGATCATTCTTCCTTGCCTCAATCTGTGTGTGTGCTTCTCCTTGAGAGTGAGAGTGTGTGTGAGCTCTCTTCCTTATCTCCTTCCTCGTGACATAAATGAGAAGACACTCGAAGCATAGTAACCTCCAACTCAAGCAATGTGGAAGAGCTAGCGGATTTGGTAGCGAAGAAGTTAGGAGTTCTCAAACAAAGGCACTACCAGCATCCATTACTGGGAATACCTATGTTACAAAGATGTAGCTCATGTGGAGGTGATCACCCCACTCACATGTGTGTAAGAGGAGGAACAGGTGTACCCCAAACTTACCCTTTTAATATACAACCCTATCAAGTAACCGCTTTGTATTGCCACATAGAATAGAAATACACCAATCACACCATTGAAAATTGCCCATTCAACAGGCAGACAGGACCTATCCAACAACCTCTGTATCGGCCATATGGATACCCACCTAGAGAGTCAGGTAGGGAGACCCCCAGGTATAATCCCTATCCAGGACCACCAAGACTTCCTAGGCCATACGAGCAAGTACAATTTGGGAACCCTCAGCTAGTGCTAGGACCACAACCGCTACTTTCTCAACACCTGGTACCTATTAAATATGCTCAACCAGAGGAAAACTTAGAAAGGGCCATAGTGCTAGCATCACCACTAGCCACTACTGAGTCCATGGACACAGGATATGAGCAGATCCAAGGAGATTACTATTCCTATGACGCGGGTATAGTGGAGCACGAGCAAGCTTATGACCCGCAATACTATGGATATGAGGGGTATGACAATGTTTATGGAAGAGATGTGGCGACATTAATGTACACCGCACCTAAAGCACAAGCACCCATAAGACCAACCATTAGGCCTCCTATGCTAAGAGGACCGTGTTATAGATGCGGAGGAGATCACTTTATCAGAGAATGCACGAGACCATACAAACCACCACCCCCTAGGACATGGGAAGGGTATTGCAGTGATTGTGGAAAGAAACATCTCTTCAGAGATCGCCCGAAAAATCCCAATAAGACTCATGACATTGCACATGTTAATGTGATCAAAGTAATTGAAGCATCAGGTAGTGATAAGGAATACACAGTGCCATTGAAGGCGATTATGTGAGAGCAAGAAAAAATGTGGACCGATCCGGAGCAAGGAAAGAGTAAAATCATAGAGCCCAGGACACAAATCATGGAAGACTCTGAAGAACCACATGAGAATACCCACACAGTAAAAGCCCAAAAATGAAAGGATAGGAGAGGAAAACTTAAGGAAAAATGGATAAAAAATAAAAGCAAAGAAGAGAAGAAGGACACGATAGGTAAGAACAAAACTAAAGAACCCAAAATGCAGGGAGAAATCTCGATTACACCTCAGACACTAGAGCCAGAAAAGCCAGGATCCATTCTAGCAGACCCAAAACTAGATGATTTGGACATGTGGTTGAAAGCTTACCAAGCTAGAATCAAGACTGTACCCAATGTAGAACAACGTGAAAAGCTTTACCCACAAGGGGAATTAGAAAAGGAGAGGCTAGCTATATGTAGAAAACTAATAGAGGTAGCTCAAGCCACCCTAGAGAAGACTATTCCAGCCCTCCCAGAGACTAGAATACCTGAAAATCAATATCAAAATTGTGTTAAAGCTAAAGACTTGAAACTAAAAGAGAGGAGTTGGGGGAAAGAATTACCGAATACACAAGACAGAGCTATGTCCACTGTCCCAGAGTTAGAAGCAGATTGGCCAAAGGAGTTATGGACTAGAATTCGGGAAGATCTACGGAAAAAGGAGTTGCAGAACCTCTTTTTGAGGAGTTAGATGTGGAAGATTATCAGCCAATGCCTAACATGGAAGAAATATATGAAGAATTATCTAGACTAGAAAAAAAAAGGGAGGAGGCACAGAGCATTACCACTCTGCCAAACTACACAGAAGAACACAAAAGAGAATCCATAATTGTCCGAACGCCCACGGTACGAGGAAAAGGAAGGGGAAACTCAGAAAATAATTCACACAATCTAACAGAACTTAAAAAGACCAAAGTACAATGCCAATTGATTGTAGAAGAACTACTTCGTGTTAAACCACAATTATGGAAACAATTAGCAGGAAAACTGGAGTTAGAGCAGGAAAAGAACGAAAAGGAAAGTAAGGAAAATGAAGAACCATCTAACACAAAAATCCCAGTAGACAAGGTTGGAGAATTCAATGAAAAGGATGAGGGCAACACGTGCCTACCTGTCACTTATAATGGATACATGACTAAAGCCATATTAGACACTGGAGTAGGAGTAGGGATTGCTACCAAAGAGATTTGGGAGAAATGGGGAAAGCCTTCCCTACGACCCACTCGCATGAGGCTTCAATTAGCAGATGGCCATGTTGAGAAACCATTGAGAATATTGGAAAAGATCAAATTGACCAATTGTGGAGTTGAATTTTAGCATACTCTAGCCATCTGCCAATTTGGAAAAGCGAATAACTATGAGATGATATTGGGATGACCCTTCATGAGACAGCTTAGGGTAGTGCAAGATTGGGGACGAGACTCAATATACCTTCAATATCAAGGAAACACCACCAAGATAAACTTGCATACATTTGCATACTGAGATGTACCCCCACTACAATGGAACCCCATACATAAAGAAGAGGATGATTTGTCTATCCATAGTGCTAGATCAAGCGAGCAATCTTGGATGCATGAGGATGCCCAATTATGGATGTGTAAAAGATCCAAGAAAGAGGATAACAAGAGGCAGTCATGGCCAATAGGACATGCTAATTATCGGCCCATAGAAGATCCAATGTACATGCCTCAAATCTTCCCTAATGAAATGTTTGAACCACACGGATGGATGGAAATCTGAGCAACCTTGGATGTATGTGTGAATGAAGAAGTTCTTACTATGAATGAATGTGTGGATGAAGAAGACTACGACGTAAATTTGTACATGGCTGTCCTTCAAGAAGTAGAACCAGGAGAAATATTGGAAAAGGAGTGGAAAGAAGAATACGAGAGCATAGAGATGGAACCGGAATTTGATTCTGAAGAACGTTACCTAGAAGCCATTCCAATCAAAGACAAGTATGGAATAACCAAAGTATTAGTAGTAGAAGCGAATCTAATAGTACCAAAATAAGAGGAAAGTATGAGTAAGATCGAACCAAACCCTGATCTCTTTGAGGTTCCGGAGCATTTCAAAAGATATGAGGTAGAAGAGAGAAAGATAGTTATTCAAATGCCAAAAAGAGAGGCAAGAGAAGGAGAAGTGTATGACAACAAGGAACAAATGAAAAAGATCATAGTGACTCTAGAAGATGGAGAAGAAATATGTACATACATAGGAAAGGATGTATCAACCGAGGAGGAAGAAGAATTAATACAGTTGATCCGGGAATATCGGGATGTATTTGCTTGGACCTACAAGGATCTCAAGTGTGTGGAACCCTCCATTTGTTCCCATAGAATACCAATGACATCGGAGGCAAAACCATCAAAACAACGCCCTTACACCTATAACAAGGTCTATGCTATAAAAATAAAAGAGGAAATAGACAAGCTCTTAGCAGCTGGATTCATTTATGAGATAGAACATACCGAATGGGTATCTCCATTAGTGGTTGTGCCTAAAAAGAATGAAAAACTCAGAGTATGCATTAACCTGAAAAAACTCAATGCAGCCACGATCCGTGATAGTTATCCATTACCTATCACCGACCACCTATTGGAAAGAGTTGCACAAAAACAAGTCTGTAGCTTCTTAGATGGATTCTCTAGATACAACCAAGTAGCTACTGCTACGAAGAATCAACATAAGACCACATTCGCGACTTAATGGGGAGTCTATGCTTTCAGAGTGATGCCTTTTGGACTCACTAACACACTTGCTACCTTCCAAAGGTTGATGTGTCATGTTTTCAAAGAATTCCTAAAGAAGAGTATGGAAGTGTATGTAGATGACCTATGTACATATTCAAATCAAAGGCAATACCACATTCCTGAGTTGCGAAAAATATTTGATAAATGTCGACAATATAGAGTCTGCCTGAATCCCGAGAAGTGTGTCTTCATGGTAAGACAAGGGAAGATCTTAGGACACATAGTGTCAAGAAACGGAATATCTACTGATGAAGATAAGATCAAGGTAATATTGGAACTTCCTAGACCAAAGAATGCCAAAGAAGTACAAGCATTAATTGTTCATTGTGGGTACTATCGTCGATTTATCCACATGTACGCCATAATTGCCAAACCCCTGTATGGATTGTTGACTCAGTTCACTTGGACTGACGAATGTGAGAAGGAATTTAATGAGTTGAAAAGGCGACTTAGCACGGACCCAATTTTGAAAATACCAAATTGGAACAAGCCTTTCCATATTCATGTGGACGCTTCAAATTACGCAATAGGATGCATCTTAGCTCAACCGAAAGATGAAGGAAATTTGGACCACCCTATTGCCTATGCAAGCAGACAACTGAATCAAGCCGAGAGAAACTATACAACTACAGAGCGAGAAGGATTAGGAATGGTGTACGCTGTAAAGAAATTCAGACACTATCTCTTAGCCAACAAATTCAAGTTCTTCATAGATCATCAAGCCTTACTGTACTTAGTCAATAAGCCTTGTAACACGGGAAGACTTGTGAGATGGTTTCTGCTATTGATGGAGTTCGACTTTGAAGTAATTGTGAAAAAGGGAAATACCCATGTAAGAGCAGATCACCTCTCTAGGTTAACACATGGAGAACCACCTTCTTCTTCTCCTTCTATGGTGACTATGATTTTTTTGTTTTTCTCTCGATTATCATATACTTCTCCAACATCAGCTTTTCTTTTAGGCATTCGTACCATGATTCTTCTATCTTCTATTCCATACTTCTTAAAATTTTCGAGAACCTCAAACAAAGATTTTTCTTCTTATGGCATGGTTTCTTTCTTCTTTCTTTTCTTACCTTTACTTTTGACAGTCCCTTGTGTGGTTAACATCACATCATTTGTAAGCTCTTCGTGTATCCGAGGGTGAGTTTCTACTTCGTAGAAGTATTCTTCATCTGATGCAAAGGGTGGATCCATAATGATTGACTCTAGATCGGAGTCGCTTGCATCCTCAAATGCATCAGTGCTAGGTTCTCATTCTTCAATAATAAAATCACACATGATTGGCTCTATTGTGAAGACTGAAATGTCATAGCCATCCTCGTTGCAATGGGGTGTCCATTGTTCATCATTGATGGCTACGTCCATTGTTGCTAAAATTTCTGCCCAACCATGAGGCTCAAGTTCCTCGTCTGGAAATACTATAGGTGCGTAAGCTCGGTCTTGAAGGGTTCATGGATGTTGTTCTGAACCTAAGGTCCTAGAGTCTAACCGTTCTTCCTCTTGTTTGGCTACTTTACACATCCATAGATGAGTATCCTCGTGCAACCATGAGGGATCTGATTCCAATGAGTGTACTGATTCTGTTTCTACCTGTGTCTTATGGATGGTATTCCATTGTATTGGGGGTACATCTCGATGAGAGTAGTCTTTAAGATTGACTTTGGTAGTCACTCCTAAATGTTGCAAGTACAAAGAATCAATTCGCTAATCTTGTACAATTTGCAACTGACGCATGAATGATCATCCTAAAATCCTCTCATAAGCATGATTTTTCCCAAAATCACAAATGGCGAAAGTATGTTCAAACTCCACACCACAATTGGTGAGAGATATGCCTTCTAGTAAGCCCAATGGTTTTTCTATATGTCCGTCAACCATTTGTAACTTCATCTTGGTAGGTCTTAATGTTGGCTTACCCCAACGTTTCCATAAAGCAGTAGTAGCGATGGCTACTTCGGCTCCTGAATCTAAGATGGTTTTGGTGGTGTAGCGCTGATGTGCTATTGGAAGATAAGTGTTACCTTCCTCTCCTTCACTTATGTCTCCAATTCTTTCTACGGGTATCTTTGGTACCTTCTTGTGTGATCCTATTTGTGAAGGAGTAGTAGCAAGCTCAGGGAATTGATTTGCTACATGTTTCCACAATTCCGGTTTAACCTTCAACATTCATCTAGAGTGATATGTCACTACACTTTGGTATTCTTGATTACTTTCGTGTTTCTAGGGATTACTGATTCTTCATTCCTCACTATTATAGTGGGTGCTCTCATGCTAATAGACTTGGCTTCGCAAGGTCCTGTGAACTGAGGTAATTCTTGCAAAGAATTGGATTCAAGACCTGTGTGTTCACTCAATTGCTCTTCCTCTACATCCTCATAAATAGAGGGAATGTCTTGAGGAAATTGTTGTTGCAAGTCATCTATTTCTTGAATAGGAGGATGGGTTCCTTGCTCTTTTCTCCACTTCTCTTCTTGGATTTCCCTTAAGAATTCATGTGAGTACTTATGTATGGAAGACAGGTTGTCTTCATCCTCTATATTGGGTACTTGAGATCGGGATGGTGCATTCTTTTCTCGGGTCTCAATGTCATTCGGGTTCCTATGCAGATTCTTTTTCTCGTTGCTATTGACCAAGTATTCTAACCTCTCAAGAAGTCCTTGAAAGTGTAATTCAGGTTTTGCCATGTTGTTCCAATTCAGATAACGAGAGACTTCGAACATAGTTTGTGCTAATTCTACCATCTTCATGCAAAGTTTAGTCCTCTCAATTTATATATCTGCTCGGCGGTAGTTCTTACTCATTTCAGCTATTTGGGGTCCTTCTTTTAATCTAGTCTAATATGCACGAAACATCATATCTAAATTTTTTGGTATGGGTTCCGCTAAAACTGATCCTGATCTCTAAGCTAGATTCTCCTGATTTGATTCTTGAGAAGTCGGTTCTAGGATTTTGGCTCTAGATTCCTTTAAACTTCCTTCCAACTCAATTATCTTTTTGCTCCATTTCCTCTTAATTCTTTCTCTAGAATCTTTCCAAGATTTCGTCTTTTTGTTACTAGACTCTCAAACTTTGATAGTTTTGGCTATTTTCTCAGGATTAAGCTGTTGATTTTGTAAGAGCGCCTGGGCTCTTGTTATAGCTTGGATAGGCACGTATGTAGGATTGGATCCATCTGCGTTGTGTACAATACCTATCACGTTGATCGGTGTCACTTTTGAAGCATTACCAGGGTTCTTGGGACAATCTTTGATGGCATGCTCTTTACCACACTCGACACAAAAGCCTTGTATGTTATAGTATTGTGATTGTCCTGCTATCGGAGGATGTGGACAATTCTTTATGAAATGATCTCTTTGGCACCTAAAGCACAGTCCTCTAGGGCCCTGTGGTCTTGGCTGTCTCAACTGGGGTCGTGGATTAGGGTTGGTGTACATCACGTTAGCATAATCGGGCTCCCAACTGGGTTCCAATGGTAAATTGGAGCACTTGCTTAAATTCCGCAACATGTTCATAAGGATGATCTGTCCCATCAAAGTAGTTTTTCATTGACTTTACTAATTGAGTTGGTCTCAATATCCTTGGGTGTTCACGTGGTCTAGGTAGAGGAAAATCATCTCTACCACCTGGTATTCTAGGTGCCCTTTATCTCTCCACTCTATCAGTCTCCATGGTGGTTCTATCTCTCCCTATAGGTTTGAGTGAAACTTACTTTTAGTCTCTCTTTGTTCTTCTCTCTTTGATTACCATGGGTTGAGGATGTTCCAGCACCCTGATGGCTTGTGTTTAGATTTGTTCGAGATGGGAGGAATACTAAATCTCCTCTCCATGTGTAGGTATTTCTCACATGGTCTGGTACTACAAATACTCGCTCTGAAGTTTCATCCAGATATACCACCTTTCCAGGAGTATCTGGGTCTTAAATTCATAAATCATGATGGAGCCTACCTCACTAGGTTGTTCCATTCTGTATCTCCAATATGCTTCGTCTGTCTCCTTCTTTAGAAACAACTCTATGCTTGTATTAGCCTGAGGGATCCACTTTGGGATTAGTACTCTTTTCAGCATAGATTTCCCTCTAGGTGTCCTAGGTTCTTCTCCTACTGGTTCTTTTCCTTGGGTTCTTGCTTCCGTCTCTAGCTAAATTACACCAAACTCAATGGTATGATTTGGTTGAGTACTTAGGATGTACATCGTTCCTTCTCTGTCTATGGGTTGATCAGGGTTGTGCATTTGCACCACTTGTCTTCGCAAACCATCCTCATAGATGCGAGCACCTAAGCGGTTGGCTCAAACATATTCTAATTGGGTTCTATAGGGTCCTTCGGGTCTTTCCAGATATGCTATGTTTAACCCTCCATCTGGCTCAGACATGTTCTAATTGGGTTCTATAGGGTCCTTCGGGTCTTTCCAGATATGCTATGTTTAACCCTCCGTCTGGTCTTTCCATGCTAAAAGCCATTTTTGATTCACCAGTATCTGAACTCAACTCGTAAGGGTGGCTATTCAATTGTTGAGCCCACGAATGTGCAGTAGTTTCTACACTTGCTTCTGATGATCTAAGGCTTTGTCGGGCTGACTTACCTATATGCTTACCCAATCTAAGGTTCATGAATTTACTTCCTGATTCACTAAGTACACACTTTGATCGTCAATGGTTCTTTGTTCTTAATTTCTTTTTTAATTCTTTTAAGTTCTTGTCTTGTCTCAATGTATGTGTCAGGAATTGACTTTCCTTTGTACTTTTGAGTTCTCGTTCCATCAGAATTAGGTTCTTTCCTTTAGGTTTTCGTATCGCACACTTTAATCTTCGTCTTGGATTTGAAAAATTAAGTCTCTTGGCCTTGATCGTTCCTATCGTCTTTATTCCACAATGCTAATCGTTTAGCCTAAGCTAATAATTGACTAAGGGGGTTGAGTAATCTTCCAACCTGGAGTCAGCTCCTTTGATTGCTCTATTGCCCAAGAAGTCGCACTTCCCAAGCCTTGCATTCTTCACTGCCTTACTTTGATTGCCCTTGATAGCCCTTGTTAGACCTGTAAAAATCCAATGTTTAGACCAATTCTTATATGGGTACTCAAGCACTTGAATATATACACCTTTTAGGTCCCTTTTACTTTGCCCAAATTTTAATGCCCCCTGGCTTTTCTAGTCCTTCAATTTTAATGCCCCCTGGCTTTTCTAGTCGTTCATTTTTAATGCCCCCTAGCTCAAAAAACGGACTTCGAATGAAAAAGATATGAGCGTTCAGGCTCTCAGGGGTAAAAACTGACAATTAGGTTTTAATCGCGATGGTCTAGGACCGTCGCGATGGCTCAAGTGAATCGTCGCGATGGCGTGGTACAATCGCGATGGTCCGAGTGTGCGAGGCATCGTGATGGTCTAATGTGAAGCGTCGTGATGGTCTAATCGGCGAGTAATTGCGATGGCATAGGTCAACGGTCAACGCAACAATCCTCTATATGCTTTGTTCTAGCATGAAAAATATGATTTGAGGTCATATGAATGCTTCTCAAGTTATCCCCATATATCAGTGGTACATCAACCTGCACATTCAAGTCATGAAACAACATTTTAAACCACATAACCTCAATGGCCAATGCTAAACCTCTATACTCGGCCTCTGTAGAAGATAAAGCAACCATAGGCTGTTTCTTTGAGCTTAAAAACCCACTTGCAACTAATTACCTTTTGTTTTGGTTTCTTTGGAACTAAATTCCAAGTCTTGTTATCCTATAGTGCTTGCATTTCTTCCCTCATTGCTTTCTCCCACTTTTCATCTCCATTTGCCTTATCATAACATGTTGCTTCATTTTCCTGCTCAACTTTTGTCATAAAAGCATAATGAGTATTCATAAAAGATTCATAAGTACACCTTTGAGGTTTCTTACTCACTCTTGATGTTCTTCTTACCTCCAATGTAGGTGCTCTTGCTTTTTAATTAGGAATGTTTGATGATTCTCAATACTCATATAAACTACCAATTCATTAACTTCAATAAGTTTGAGTTTACCTTTACTTTTAACACTTGGAGGTGACTCTTGCCTTGATCTTCCATTGAAAGTTAGCTCTCTTTCTTCATCCAGACAACTCTTCTCATCACTTAAACTTCTTGTGGGCTGAGATAAGTACTCATCTCCTTCACTTGTATCTTCTTCCTCTCCATTAATGACCTGCAAACTTTTCTTATCTACATACCATGAAAGTGATTCATCAAAGTTTACATCTCTTGAAACAACCACCTTATGTTTATGAGGATTATAACATATATATCCTCTTTGAGTATGTGCATAACCAATAAATATACACTTTTCTGATTTCACATCAAGTTTTGATCTCACTTCACTAGGTACATGTACATAACATAAACAACCAAATACTTTCAAATGACTTACGCTTGGTTTCCTTCCATGCCATACCTCATATAGTGACAATTGATGAACTCCAGCAGTAGGTACTCTATTCATAATGTACACACTTGTGCTAACTGCTTCAACCCAAAAAGAATTAGGCAAACACATATCAATTAGCATGCTTCTAGATGCTTCTGCTATGATTCTATTTCTTGTTTCTGCAACTTCATTTTGTTGTGGAGTATACCTGCATGTAACTTCTGTTTTAATACCTTCATCATACAAAAAATCAGTAAAAGCTTGAGAGAAATACTCTCCCCTTCCATCGGATCTTAGCTTCTTAACATATATTCTTGTTTGCTTCTTGACAAATGATTTAGAATTTTTGAAACAATCAAAGACTTCACTCTTATGTTTAATGACATACACAAATGTCATTCTACTATGATCATCAATGAATGATACATAGTACTTATTACCAGCAAATGATGCCTCTTTAGTAGGACCCCATACATCCATGTGTATAAGATCTAGCAATCCACTCCTTACATAGCTGGAATGCTTGAAAGGTTGTCTACTCTGCTTACCCATTTGACATGCTTCACAAAGATGCACCATATGTTGCTTGGTAAGATCAGGTAATCCTTCAACAATCCTCTTCTTTGATAGCTCCTTTAACCTGTGTACATTTATGTGCCCAATCCTTTTGTGCCATAAATCAAGCTCTGCTATTTGATGCATACCATAAGAGAAATAGTTTGTATGATTTGGGTTTACCTTGAATGTAAACAATCTACCTTGTTCTTGACCTCTAGCAATTAACCGCCTTTGCTTTAGATCCTCAATGAAGCAACTTGCATGATTAAATCTTACTTGCAAGCCTTTTTCTACCATTTAACCAACTGACATCAAATTCTTAGTGATCATTGGCACATAAAGTACATCCTTCAAGCAATTTGTCTTGCTCTTATCCTGCATAACAAGATCTCCAACCTGCATAATCTTATGTGTTGTATCATTTCAACATGACCTTTACATGAAGGATTATGAATATTTGAAAACCATGAATGTTGCTCTAGCACAATGGTGAGAACCACGTTAAGAAGCTTCACCTCCTTAATTGTCAATCCGCGGAAGAGATAGGAGTGATATGAAGATCGTGAACGTGAGATGATGTGAGAGTGAAGGTGAGAAGCACCAAGATGCACACACACATACACACACACAATGAAGAGACAAGCAATACACAATGGAAGGTGGGAAATTAGCTCTATTACTCAAGAACACTATTACAAGCTCAAAAGAACTCTAAACTCACACTAGCCAACCTCAAAAATGAGCTCTCTAGCTCTTTTTATAGTTTCTAGACTAGTTTTGACCGGTTTCACATCTAGTGACCGGCATAGTTAAAAATTAGGTCCTAGATGCTACTTGGAAGGGTAAACGATGTCTAAAAATAACGAAAATTGATACGCTTGTTCTACCTAAGCTCCTCAAGCTCGAGGACTCCTCGGCTTGCACAAAATGGAGCTATGGATTACAAAATGGGGTTTTCTATGTTACATATGTTACAATAGTGATAAAAATCACTGTTGGAGGTTTTTGAAGAGTATTTTTAGAACATGATTCTTTGAAAAAAGATTTGACTGGCTCCCTGCTCCATCGTTACATGCTTCTGCGTCTTCTATGCCTCTGGCTGCTTCCAACACCCCCCTCCCTCTCGCTTCTGTCGTCCCTGACAGAACCTTGTTGTGAGGTTTGCCGGATATAGTTCTGTAGGAGGTCTTGAGCGAGGGTGTGCTCGGAGATACGAATGCCTCGGGCCAGATCTGCCTCGAGTTTCTCCCAGTCGATTGGTTGCGGTTCTTCCGGTGGCGGGAGCTGATAGTGTGTGGAATAGACCATTCGTTCACAGGCAAATAATTGTAATAAATGTGTAGGCCTGCTTATGAATACCTCTGAATGGTATTCCCAGAAGCCGGTTGTGAACATCTCTTCGAACGTCTGCTTGTAGCATGCCGGTAGGTACTTTATTCTGCAGTGCCAGGCATAACACACCCGTAGCGATGGCGTTGTACTCATATCATATACCAGGTCAAAATTGCCATGCTCAAAGCCCGGGGTGTTGACATGGGGTGCCTTGACGCGTTGGAAGACTTTAAAAATCATTTGCATCATGTCAAAGATTTTGACAGTCATATGTGCCGCTATATCGTCCATATGCTTTAATCTAGGGAGCTAGTGGCGAATTGTAGCCATCATGTAGCCAATAGTTGGTAACTCAATGGGTGGCTTAAAATAGGGGTAATTCAACCAGTCTTGGCACTGCTTATTGTTTTGTACCTTAATAGCAAAGGCAGTCCAGGAGCGGCGTCGTGGCATTGGTCCCCAACACGGGTTGTACTTCAAATGCAAAGGTGCCTTTACCCATGTACTCATCATTTCTGGATACTGCTGTAATAACTCTTTGTGCCACTCTGGTTGATAGATCACTCCTTGCTGCGCATCCAGTGGTAAATCATCCGCCTCAAATTGAGTTGCATGCGATGGTTTCTTACCTGTCTCTTTCTCAATGGCTAACTGGTATTCGGCCATTAACATGAAATACGGTTTATACTGTAGCTCGTGCCCAGATATGTATCATCGCGGGGCCAAATGAGCAAAGAATGGAGATTGTAATATTCTTTCTTCTATCATCGCCATGGCATATAATTGTGCCTCTACTCTCGCTGAGTGCGTTCTTCCAAGTTCCTCAATAGTCTTCATCCACGCGGGGGTCGGAAGTTCGTACGTCATCTGACCTTCGGCCGTGATGCGTCCGCCTGGGATGGGTTGTGGCTCGTATGCTTCTTCAAACGTTTCCTCCACCGGGATGGTGACCGTTTCTTCCTCAGCTGGAAGCTCAGGTGGGGAATCTGGCCTTGGTGGTGCTTCATATACTCCGATCCTTGATTCAAGGTGTGATACCTGGGCCCGTAATGAGTTGAGTTCCTCTAGGAGGTCAGGAGAGGGGTCCACAGGTGCTGGTATGTCTTGGTGTGCCGGTTCTCGTAACTGCAGTAATTTGTGATCTTCTTTGAGTTTCTGTAACTCCTCGTTCATGCGGTCGTATTCATCTAGTAATCTTACATGATCGTCTAGCAGCATTTTCATCGAGTCTGAAGGAATGGCTTTGAACCTGCTAGGACTGAGTGGTTGGTGTGGGTGGTCGAGCGCTGCTTCTAAGTTTTCTCGGTTCTGATCCTGTAAGCGATGGTTTTCTTCCTTGGCGGCTGCTAGGTGTCTTCGTAGTAAGCCCATGTTTCGTGTTAGCGTTGCATTGCGGACTGTCTGGGCTCTTAATAAGTTATCCAGGTCAGCAGTTGCTTCCTTGGTCTTTTCTTCGCTTTTGAGTTCCAATTTGTGATAAGCCTCGCGTAATTCCTGATATCGGGTGTTCAGAGAGGCATTCTCAATAGACAATAAATTAAGCTGCGACTGTAAGTCATTGGTTGTCCTCTGCAGCTGCTGATAATTATCACCAAGAGATGTGAACTCATCTCTTACTTGCGTCATACACATGAACATCTGTCGGAATGCATTATCTACAGTGGGTGATAGTATTAATGGGGTGCTAAATGAAGATGCAGTTGGTGTAGATGCAACGGGAATGGGGAATGGGGGTGGGAAGGTGGATGATGTAGTGATTGTTGAAAATTGTGATGTGCTTAAAAATGTTTGTGCCGTGAGTGAAGTGAGTGATGGTGCAGTGGGTGGTGAGATGTCCATGTCAGTGGACGTATCTAGTGCGGTGACCATGAATATGGGTGTGATCGTGGGTACTCGTGCTGGTGTAAATACGGGATTTACAAAGGTTGAGGGGTAATTTACAGGGGGGCTGGCTGGAGCAGCTTGGTGGAAAGGGGAAAGAGGGGTTACAGTGGGTCGGGGAGGTGAGACGGGGGAGAAGGTTAATGGCGGTGGGAATGGGAAAAGGGGTCTTGGAGTTGTGGGGAAAGATGGAAAAGATTGATGAAGGAATGGGTTGGATAGAAAGGTGGGTGTGGGAGGGGGTAGACTAGGGCTAATGGGTGCGGGAATTGTGGGGTTAGTGGTCGTAAAGACAATTTCTGCAACGCCACCGGCGAATGAAGATGTTGGTCTGGGGGAAGGAGGGTGAAGAGGGGAGGCTGGATGGACGGGCGGTGAGAGAGGAGCGGTTGGGGTGGTCGGTACTTCAGTGACTACTGAGGTTTGTACAGTTGTAGCGTGGGGTGGGGAATCTACAAAGATGGTTTCTACAGCCAACGAACTTTCGGGGACGAGGCGTGCCTCCCTGGCTTGTTCAGAAGACTGTGCTCTTGTGGGTACACAAATGTATTCGCCGGGCTTTGAAAGTAGTCGTACTCTGCGGGGGTCAAACTGTGGTAGTGGCTTTCGTTGCAAGTACCTGAGTGCTTCGTTGGAGCCTACTGATTTGACTAACTCTCTGAATCCTTTGATGTATGCGTCTTCGAATCCGCCTATGACAAGTTCTTGTTCTATTATTGTTTGAATCTCTTCCTCTGTCAGCTTTTTGCGTGCCCAAACTTTTTCCATAGTTCTATACAGCTTCTTGATAGCTAGTGTGTAAGCTGCTGCTTCGTAAGTTTCATCCTCATGGGTACTTGTATCACCATGTGTGTCTGTTTGTTGGCCTTGGCCATCTGTCTGTTCATGCTCTTGGGATTCCTGTGTTCCCTGGCTAGCTTCGTCGTCTCCTTCGTCGTCATCGGTTGCTGTTCTTTCGTCATCAGAGTTGGACACGATCTGTCCTTGTGGCTGATCCCTGGGTGTTGTGGGGTAGCTAGGCCTTTCAAATTCTTGAGAAAACAATTGTCCTTCTGAAAACTGGAACTCATTGGAGAATGCATCAGGCATCTCAAAATCAAAAGTTTGGTCCAGTGGCTCTGCTTGTCCTGCTTCTAAATGGGGTATTGGAAAAGAGAAAGCTTCTGCACCAATAGTGGTGGGAAGTTCAGCTGCTGTGGTGATAGGTTCTGTGGTTGTGGCTGCTTGGGGTGCAACAGTACTGGTGGTGCCCTCCGGCGTAACTGGTCTTGATAACCGTATACGAATTGGTGGTACCGTGGGAGTGGCTGCTGTTGGTGACTGCTCTGGAGATGGTTGTGGCGAGGGTGATTCTGGGACGTGTAGGCACGGTATGGTTCCTCTCATGCGTTTTCCGGCTCTGCCTTTGCTAGACTTTCTAGCCTTCTTAGTGGTCCCTTTGAATACTTTCAGTTCCTCACTGGTCATGGCACGCTCAATTGGTAAGTCATACGCCAAGCACATATATATGATCCTGGTGAGGGCGCAGCACCCATTGATTACCTTCTTTCGCTCCCACCTATGTTGTGCCAAATAGAGCTGATCAATTATCCAGCTGGCTAGATCAACCGTTTGCGGTCCAGTACATGCTAAGTATAAACCAAACCAGATTCTCTTGTGGGGCATGGTAAAACTATCCTGAGCTGGGAAAGCAAAGTGCTGCATGCATATCCGTAATGGCTTGGAAAGCTCAGGGGTTATGGCTGAAATATCCTCCCACTTAGTTACGTCACCACGTTTCATCTGCTCTGGGACTAGCCGTTCTCTCTCCGTCGGAGTGTGTGTTCCATGTATTTTCAGAGCTGCGCGAATTAAATCTTTAGACAAATAAAATCTTCTGAATGGAGGATCATTTACCAAGGATGGTAACATGAATGTGCCCGGTAGATCCTTGTTCTCTGAAGCCGTTAAGGTGGTTACCAAGTAAAAACATCTGTAAAAATCGGGCTTAGGCAGAGGGTCACTAAAATACTCTGTAAATCCTGCTCGTGCCCAAACGTGCATTAGATCTTGTGTATTCTGTAGTCCTTCAGATTCTCTTGACAAGAACTGGTACTTGGTCCATGTGCAAAGATCAAATGCCAAATTGGCCTCAAATATGAAATCAGCGTCTGCTAATGGTCCTGCTAGGCCTTGAAACCAATGAGAATTACGATGAATCTTCTCAGTATATCATCTAGGAGGATCATCGATTGGCATGGGTCCTGGAAAACCTTGAAACTCTCGTGGTTGCATCGTAGGATAAGATTCCGCGAGTAATTCTCCAATATTGGCCATTGGTGTGCTTGGGCCAGCTTCTGATGGTCCTGCTTCGGTTTGCATGATGACTGATGAGCTAATGGAAAAGATCTGCTACAAAAGATTAACACATTAGTATGGAAATTAATTATGATCCCATTAAGGTGAGACCGCAATCCTTTTCCGTAACCGATGTGTAACCCGTGTAGCCAAGTGTCGTGAAGTGATTGATGCAATGATCTTTTTGCAGAGCTAATGCAGGTCTCTAGACACCTACATGGTTCAGATTATGCCTACAATTCTTGATGAGCTTTTATTATGCATGATGTGGGGTTTGGGTGTATGAATTTATACAAGGTTTGGTTGAGGGTGAATTATTACAAGGGTGGAGTTTAAACGGGGTGGGAGAATTGTTAGATAATGGGGTATAAGAAGATGTCTGGATACGTTTCGGTATCCATTTCCTAAGAGTCTTGGAGTGGGTGGTATGTTTCTGCTGAGGGACAAAAAGTGGTATCGGGTTTGGTGGTATTGAAGGATGAAAAGGTTTCTGAGGGGTATATATTACATGGCTTGAGGGTTGGGCTATAATACATTGTTTGGGTACCCAAATCTGCATGGGTGTGGGTCGATTGATAAGATACTTCTTGGCGATCCAAATCTGTCGAGTATTGGTACTTGTAGAAGAAGATCGAGGGGACTTTGGATACTGACACTGCTTCTTTTGAAACTTTGTCATGTTCTCGTCTGCAGTGTTGCCAATAGCCTGTGGTTGCTGTCCTTTTGGCACCCATATTTGTCTCGTGCCACTTGTTCTATGATGCTGATACTGTTGCTTTCCTTGCCTTGGCTGGTGGTGTCGTCGGTCTCGGTCCCTCCATTGTGGTTGACTCCTTCGTGGTTGGGTTTGAGAGGTCCATTGGACGCTCTGCTTTGGAAAAGAAGGGAGATCCAACACTTGCGTGACCTGCCCATTAGGAAGTGATTCGTTATTTATCTTTAATCTAGGCCAGTCCGCAGCAAGTTTGGAAGGATGAGCACCGCAGGGTGTTGTGCTCATTTGGCCGCTGATGCAACCCACCTGACCGCTGATTGTGTTCATCTGCCCTAGCGGTTGGGTAGCTGCCCCTTCTAGTTTGCAGGAAGCCCCAGGGAAGATCTCCTGTCGTCCTTCTGATTGACCACTGTCCATAGCCAAGCCCGAGTGGGTTGGTGTAGACGTAACGTGACTGATCTGACCCCTGATCTTCCGGTCCTCCGTCGCATGCGTTTCATAGGGTCTAGGGTTACAAACCTCAATCCGAATGCAATTAGGGAAGTCAAGCGGTATCACTCGCTTCTGCTCTAAGGTTCCAATCTGTAAGGAGCCGTGTCTAAGATTTAGGTCCACTGAGTGATCGTATAGCCAATCTTGGCCAAGGATTAGGGGTTCTATCAGGTCGTCATCATGGCACACTAGTAGCTTCGCTGTCATGGTCACATCCTTAATGAGGATAGGAAGGTCCACCTCACCCATGCAAGGGGTTTCCATGCCTCCTAGCCCTATGAGGTATGCCTCAATTGGCCGCATTTCTATTCCTGAATCCTTATAGTGGGACCATCTAATCGCACTAGTCGCAGCACCTGAGTCAATTAAAGCCCTGAGCTCTTGGCAAGGGTTGTCGTGCTCTAGCTTGACTGTAATGAATGGTCTCCTGTCCACTATACTAGGATGAGTGTTTGACTTTACTTGACACATGGCCATGGGATATCTGGGTGTAGTTTCCAGATGGTTATAATGTTCTCTCCCTAGTCCTTGTCTTCTTAACTTCATGCGTTTAATGCGTTCTATTGCTTCTGCCTGAGCTTCCGCTCGTATTCTATTTTCTTCCTCCTTATGCTTCTTTGCCAACGTGAGTCGTCTAAGCATATCCTCAGTAAGAGGTTCCTGATATAGCTTGACTCTAGAGCCACTAATATAATTATGCATTATATCTCCTTCTAAAGTGGCTAATTGTACTGCTCCACTTGTTGAGAGTCTGTTAATGATCATAGGTCCATAACCTCGCTTTTCTAACTTACGTGCGTGTTGCTTTAGCGTATATACTAGAACTAAATCTCCTTCTTTTAGGCCTTTATCTTTCACATGTGCATCAAAATATGCTTTCTGTCGCTTCTTCGCTGCATATATTCCTGCTGCTGCCTTGAGCCTGGTTTCTCCTAATCGTTCCAAGTCCATTATTCTCGCTGATAATTCATGGCCAGTCCACTGATGTTCTTGTGCAACCTTAAGGGTCGGTATCAAGAAATCCAAAGGAAGCACTGCATTCTGACCAAAAACCATCTGAAAGGGAGTTGCATTGAGTACGGTCTTGTAGGCCACTCGATATGCCCAAACAGCGTGGTGTAACTATTTGTCCCAATCTGAACGTTTGTTGTTCACGAGTTTCGTCAGTACGTTACAAAGGATCTTATTAGTGCTTTCAGCCTGACCATTGGCCTGAGGATGATATGGTGCGGATTTCTTGTGAATCACCATAAAATCCTGTAACAAATATTCAATGACTTGGTTTAGAAAGTGAGTGCCTCGATCGCTCACTAACACTATAGGCAATCCATATCTTGTAAAGACATTCTCAAATAAGAATTTTGCAGTTGTGTGTGCATCATTCTTTTTCGTGGCTTTTGCCTCTACCCATTTCGTAAGATAATCTGTGGCAACAATAATGTATTCAGCATGTGTACCTTTTGCAGGGGGGTTAATGGGTCCTACAAAGTCTATACCCCACTTAGAAAATGCACGTCTGCCCATCATGGGTTTCAATGGCATTTCATCTCTGCGAGTAGGAAACTGAGTTCTTTGGCACACATCACATCTCTTTACATAGGTATGAGCATCCATGTGAAGAGTGGGCCTCCATAATCCTGCAAAGAGGATGGCTTTGATTATCCTATCGGGTCCAAAATGACCTCCTGCAACACCTTGGTGTGCAGTCTCTAGTATGCTCAGATAATCGCTCTCATGAACACATTGTCTTAGATATCCATCTCGTCCTCTTTAGTATAGGTTGTCGCCAATAAGTGAATATTCTTGAGCTTCTTGCTCTAGACTGCGTTGTCGTGCTAAAGTCATTCCTTGAGGGAATGTGTTCGTCCTCAAGTATGTCACTAATTGTTCACTCCAGTCTGGTGTGAGAGACACATGATATAATGTAGCATGCTCTACTGGTGGTCTTTCACAACAAACGTTGCATTCCTTACACAACCTGTAGACATCTGCTTCCATCGAAGGCTAATATACTCCTAGTCTATGCAGAGTCTGTAATGTACGATGTTTTGAATGATGTTGCTTTAGTGCACCTATGTGTGCTAATTGCAACCAATTTGCATGTTCTGATTCATCTACACAACAAGCAAGAATCTTTTGATTATCCTGTTTATATATGCTTCCTGCTATGATTTGATATCTCTGAGACTTGGTAATCTCTCCTTCTTTGATCTTTATCCTAGGATTCTTGGGTCCATATGTGAGAACGGGGACTATAGGCTTAGCCCATTCTGGTGTTATCTCAAGATTAAACAAGTATGCATCTGGTAGATCATCCATTACTCCTTGAGGAGCTTCTCCTGAGGTTAATCTTGAAAGGTGGTCAGCTCTAAGATGTGTCTTTCCTTTCCTGACTACTACTTCAAAATCGTACTCCATGAGTAATAGAAACCAACGTATTAATCGCCCGGTGTTACATGGTTTGTTGACTAAGTACAATAGGGCTTGATGATCCGTAAAGAACTTGAATTTGTTGGCCAACAGGTAGTGTCTGAACTTCTTTACCACGTAGATCATCCCTAATCCTTCTCGTTCCGTCGTGGTGTAATTTCTTTCTGCTGCGTTCAATTGTCTGCTCGCGTAAGCTATGGGGAGATCTATGTTACCTTCATTTGTGGGTTGTGCTAACACACATCCTATGGCATAATTGGATGCATCCACATGTACATGGAATGGCTTACTCCAATCTGGGGTTGTCAATATAGGTGCTGAGCACAAGCGTTGTTTAAGTTCATTGAATGAATTTTCACATTCATTTGTCCATTCAAAATTGGTTAAAAGAGAGTACAAAGGCTTGGCTATGATTGCATACATATGTATGAATCTCCTATAATAACCGCAATGGCCCATAAATGCCTGTACCTCTTTCACATTAGTTGGTCTAGGTAAATCTACAATTACCTTCACCTTTTCTTCATCCGTAGAGATTCCATTTTTTGACACAATGTGTCCTAGAATTTTGCCTTGTCTGACCATGAAAACGCACTTTTCTGGGTTCAAACAAACCTGATATTCTCGACATTTGTCAAATATTTGCCTTAACTCTGGGATATGCGTCTGTCTTACATTTGAATGAGCACATAAGTCATCCACATAAACTTCCAAACTCTTGCGTAGGAATTCCTTAAAAACATGACACATGAGTCGCTGGAAAGTGGCGGGTGCATTTGTTAAGCCAAATGGCATCACACGAAATGCAAATATGCCCCATTCAGTGGCAAATGCCATCTTGTGTTGGTCCTCTGGAGCAATGGCTACTTGATTATACCCTGAAAATCCATCAAGAAAGCTGTAAACTTCCTTGCCAGCAACTCTTTCCAATAGATGTTCTGTGATAGGAAGAGGATAATTGTCTCTAATTGTGGCGGCATTAACTTTTTTAAGGTTAATACACACACGCAATTTTCCATTCTTCTTGGGCACAACCACAATGGGGGATACCCATTCGGTATGCTCAATTTCGTAAATGAATCCTTCTTCTATCAAGCGATCTATCTCCTATTTAATCTTCGCAGCGTAGTTATCATTGTACGTGTAAGGTTTCTGTTTTGTCGGTTTTGCATCTGGAGTCATAGGGATTCTATGAGAACATATATCTGGATCTACTCCTTTCAAATCTTTGTAACTCCAAGCAAAAACATCTCTATATTCACGCAATAGGGCAACCAATTCTTCTTCTTCTTCCTTCGTCAAATCATGCCCTATGTATGTACCTTTCTCTTCTTCTCCTTCTATGGCAACTATTATTTTCTTGGTTTTCTCTCGGTTATCATATACTTGTCCGTCATTCACCTTTCTATTAGGCATTCGTACCATGATTCTTCTATCTTCGATTTCATATTTCTTGAAATTCTCGGGTACTTCAAATAAAGATTCTTCTTTTTCTGTCGTGGTTTCTTTCTTCTTTCTTTTCTTGCCTTCACTCTTAGTAGTCACTTGAGTGGCTAACCTCACCTCATTCGTAATTTCCTCGTGTCTCTGAGTGTGAGTCTCTACCTCGAAAAAATATTCTTCCTCTGATGCAAAGGGTGGGTCCATGATAATTGATTCTAAATCAAAATCGCTTGCATCCTCAAATGCATCAGTGTTAGGTTCACACTCTTCTAAAATTGCATCGCCCATGATTGGCTCTATCGTGAAAACTGAGATATCATAGCCATCCTCGTCACAGTGGGGAGTCCATTGTTCTTCATTGATGGCTACATCCATGGTTGCTAGGATTTCTGCCCAACCATGGGGTTCAAACTCTTCGTCAGGGAATACTACAGGTGCGTAGGCTGGATCTTGAAGGGTTCGTGGATGTTGTTCTGCGCCTAAGGTCCTGGCTTCTAACCGTTCTTCCTCTTGTTTGGCTACTTTACACATCCATAAATGAGTATCTTCATGCAACCAAGAAGGATCTGATTCTAATGAGTGCACGGATTCCGTCTCTACTGGTGTCTTATGGATGGTCTTCCATTGTATTGGGGGTACATCTCTATGTGAATAGTCTTTAAGATTGACTTTGGTAGTCACTCCTAAATGTTGCAAGTACAAAGAATTAGTTCCCCAATCTTGTACAATTTGCAACTGACGCATGAATGGTCATCCCAATATCATCTCATAAGCATGATTTTTTGCAAAGTCACAAATGGCGAAAGTATGCTCAAATTCTACACCACAAGTGGTGAGGGATATGCCTTCTAGTAAGCCTAATGGTTTTTCTATGTGTCCATCAGCCATTTGTAGCTTCATCCTGGTAGGTCTTAGTGCTGGCTTACCCCAACGTTTCCATAAAGTGGTGGTAGCAATGGCTACTCCGGCTCCTGAATCTAAGATGGCTTTCGTGGTGTAGCCCTGATGGGTTATCAGAAGATAAGTGTTACCTTCCTCTCCTTCGCTTACATCTCCAATCTTTTCTACGGGTATCTCTGGTACCTTATTTTGTGATCCTATTTGTGAGGGAGTAGTAGCAAGCTCAGGGAATTGATTTGCTACATGTTTCCACAATTCTGGTTTTACCTTCAATAACTCCTCTAGAGTGAGATTACATTGTACTTTGATATTCTTGATCACTTCCGTGTTTCTAGGGATTACTGATTCTTCATTCCTCACTATTATCGTGGGTGCTCTCATACTGATAGACTTTGCTTCCCAAGGTCCTGTGAACTGAGGTAATTCTTGTAAAGAATTAGATTCAAAAGCTGTGTGTTCACTCAGTTGTTCCTCCTCTACCTCATCGTAAATAGAGGGGATGTCTTGGGGAAATTGTTCCTGCAAGTCATCTATTTCTTGAATAGGAGGATGGGTTCCTTGTTCCTTTCTCCATTTCTCTTCTTGGATTTCTCTCAAAAATTCATGTGAATATTTATGTATGGAAGACAAATTGTCTTGACTTTCTGTATTGGGTACTTGAGACAGGGATGGTGCATTCCTTTCCTGTGTCTCTGAGACAATAGGGTTCCTATGCTGATCCTTTTTCTCTTTGCTTTCAATCAAATATTCTAGCCTCTCCATTAGTCCTTGAAAATGTAATTCCGGTTTTGCCATGTTATTCCAATTAAGATATGTAGAGGCTTCGAACAAAGCTTGTGCTAGTTCTACCATCTTCATGCAAAGTTTAGTTCTCTCAATTTCTAGATCAGCTCAAGGGTAGTTTTTGCTCATTTCAGCTACCTGAGGTCCCTCTTTTAATCTAGCCTGATATGCACGAAACATCATGTCTAGATTTTCTGGTATGGGTTCCGCTAAAACTGATCTTGATTTCTGAGCTGGATTCTCTTGATTCAATTCCTGTGAAGTCAATTCTAGGATTTTGGCTCTAGATTCCTTCAAACTTCCTTCCAACTCAGTTATCTTTTTACTCCATTTTCTCTTAATTCTTTCTCTAGAATCTTTCCAAGATTTTGTCTTTTTACTGCTAGATTCTGCAACTTCACTGGTTCCGGCTACTTTCTCTTGATTAAGCTGTTGGTTCTGTAAGAGCGCCTAGGCTCTTGTTATAGCTTGGATAGGCACGTATGTAGGGTTGGATCCATCTGCGTTATTTACAATACCTATCACATTGATCGGTGTCACATTCGAAGCATTAACAGGGTTCTTAGGGCAATCTTTGATTATGTGCTCTTTGCCACAATCAGCACAAAAGCCTTGGATGTTATAGTACTATGATTGTCCTGCTATCGGGGGATGTGGACAATCCTTTATGAAATGATCTCCTTGGCACCTAAAGCATGGTCCTCTAGGGCCCTGTGGTCTTTGTTGTCTCAGTTGGGGCCGTGGATATGGGTTTGTGTACATCACATTAGCATAGTCTGTCTCCCAACTAGGTTCCACTGGTGGACTATCGTAATGATATGTTTCTACGTGTTCTGGTGACTCTGTGTAATATGCGGGTGGACTATCTACATGCGTAGAGTCAAAACTGCTCAAATTCGGGTCACCCTCTGTGATCAAAGGTGAAGAAGGCACTAAGGCCCTACTTAGGTTCTCTTCTACAGCAGCGTATTTGACTGAGATGACATTTGCTGGTGGGGGTGGTTGCTGAGCTAAGACAGGTTGAGGTCTCTGTTGAGCCTGGTATGGGTAGTTCTGAGGAGGCCTATAGTAATAAGGTTGAGCATTGTATTGGCCTTGATACCTACCTGGCTGTGCGTATGCTTGCGGGTAGTTCTGTCTCACGGTTTGTTTGTTGTATGGGCAGTCCTGAGCCGTATGATTCGTGTATCTTCTCTCAATTGTACAATATTGGCCACTAGGGTTGGCTTGAGGTTGTGATGCGTTGGGACACACATTTGCCATATGGTCACCACCACAGGTGTAACAACGCTTGTTTGTTAGCACCCTAGGTTTACTAGAAACTCCTAGTTTCTGGGCCACTTTTTCTGCAAGGTCTTCTATTGAGCTAGACAATTTTGTGGATGCTAGAGATGAACAGTCTGAGTCCTTATAGACCTTTGAGAGTTCCAACTCGTCTCCTAAGTTGTCCTCAATGTCTATACAAATTCTTACACATTGCTCTAGCATTCTGGGTTCTTTTAGGTACACGTAGGAGCATAGTTTAGAGCTCAACAAGCCATCTAAAAACAATGACACTTGCTTGGCTTGTGAGGGTAGCTCTTGCATTGGACATCGTTCAACATATTGTCTAAACCTACGTCCTGCCAGTCTTACTGTTTCCTGAGGGGTCTGTTTGAAGCTATGAATCAACGAAGACGTGTCATGTCTAATCCCACTTTTAGAGAATTCAGTGATGAATGACTCTAAAAAGTGATGGATGTCTCTAAATTGCCTTTGTTGCAGAGGTTGGAACCAAGTTAAAGCGGTATTCTTTAACGTTAGTCCAAATGCGTTGTATTGCATGAACATGTCTTCAACTTGTTCTGCTCTTAGTACCTGCTTGAATTCTGCGACATGGTCATAGGGATCTCCTGTCCCATCAAAATAATTCTTCATTGATTTTACTAACTGTGTGGGTCTCAATATTCTTGCGTGTTCGCGTGGTCTAGGTAGAGGAAAATCATCTCTACCACCTAGTACTCCATGATCTCTTTGTCTATCCGCTCTATTAGTGTTCGTGGTTGTTCTATCTCTCCCTATGGGGTGATTAAAGCTTACTTCCGGTCTCTCTTTATTTCTCTCTCTTTGATTTCCATGGGCTGATGATGTTCCTGCCCCTTGTTGACTTGTATTCATGTTCATCCTAGATGGAGGGAATACCAATTCACCTCTCCACGTGTATGTGTTTTTAGCGTGGTCAGGCACCACAAAGACTCTTTCTGAAGTCTCATCCAGGTATACAACCTTTCCAGGTGTATCCGGGTCCTTGAACTCATATATAGTGATGATACCTACCTCACTAAGTATTTCGGTCTTGTATCTCCAAAAGGCTTCATCAGTTTCTTTATTTACAAACAACTCTATGCTTCTGTTGTCCTGAGGGATCCAATCCGGGATTAGTACTCGTGTCAGTACAGATTTCCCTCTAGGTGTTCTAGGCTCTTCTAATGGTTCTTTTCCTTGAGATTTTGCTTCCGTCTCTGGTTGAATCACGCCAAACTCGTTGGTATTGTTTGGCTGTGTACTTAAGATGTACATCGTTCCTTCCTTGTCTATGTACGCGTCTCTCGAATTTCACCACTGGACGTTCCAATCCAATGGGTTGATCGGGGTTGTGCATTTGCACCACTTGCCTTCGCAAACCATCCTCATAGATGCGAGCACCTAATCGGTTGGTTCGGAGAAACTCTAGTTGTGTTCTATAGGGTCCTTCTGGTTTTTCTAAATAGGCTACATTCGACCCTCCTTCTGGTTTTTCTATGCTAAATGCCATTTCTGAATCACTAGTATCTGAGCTCTCGTAGGGATAACTAGTGTTCAATTGTTGAGCCCACGATCGTGCAGTAGTTCTTACACTTGCCTCTGATGATCTAAGGCTTCGCCGGTCTGACTTACCTATATGTTTGCCCGATCTAAGGTTCATTAATTTTGTTCCTTGCACACTCAGTACACGCTCAGATCGTCAATGATTCTTTGTTATTACTTTCTTGATTCTTTTTAAATTTCTTTAGATTCTTGTCTTAATGTATGCGCCAAGAATTCGACTTTCCATGGTACTTTGAGTTCTGGTTCCGTCAGACTTATGTTCTTTCCTTTAGGTTTTCGTGTCACACACCTTTACTTTAGTCTTGGACTTGATAATTTTAATTCTCTTCAACTTGAGGCGTTCCTATCGTCTTAAATCCACAATACTACCGTTTATCCTAAGCTAAAAATTGACTGAGGGGGTTGAGTAATCTTCCAACCTCGAGTCAGCTTTTCTGGTTGCTCTGATGCCCAAGAAGCCGCGCTTCCCAAGCTTTATGCCCTTCACCACCTTGCCTTGGTTGCCTTCGATTGTCCTTGCTAGACCTGGAAAAATCCAATATTAGACCAATTCACAGTTGGATGATCAAGCACTTGAGCATATACACCTTTTAAGTCCCTTCCCTTTTGCCCAACTTTTTAATGTTTGCCCCCTGGCTTTCTAGTCCCAAACTAGGTCAACCTCAAAATAGTTTGTCTAAAAATAGACGTATCCTTTAAGAAAAAAATAGTTGAGGTCACGTAGTACTCGTAAAGAGCTTTCTAACGAGCTATTAAGCTCAAAAAACGGACTTCGGATGAAAAAGTTATGAAAAAGTTATGAAAAACTCAAAAAAGGCCCTGGTGGGTAAAAACTGACAAACAGGTTTTTCTCCCAATATGAGCTAAGGGGTCTCCTATGAGTCTAATCACCCAAAAATTTCCCAAAAATAGCCCCAAAATTGGCCAAAAAATGAAACCCTAAAATTTGCGATGGGGGTGCACAATCGCGATGGTGTGAGACAATCGCGATGGTCTGGGACCGTCGCGATGGCGTGAGGGTGAACCGTCGCGATGGCGTGAAAGTGGACAATCGCGATGGCATGAAAGTGGACAATCGCGATGGCTCGATCAGGCAGACAATCGCGATGGCGTCAGTCAACGTTCAACGTGGACAATCGCGATGGTCCAAAGTGAACCGTCGCGATGGTCACAGATGCGATGGCTTGAGCCAATCGCGATGGTCTGGGCGCGATGGCGTGAGCCAATCGCGATGGTCCAAAGTTTTGGGTTGTCGCGATGGTGTGAGGTGCGAGCCGTTGCGATGGTCTCGCTTGCCACGTGGCACCATCGGCGCGATGGCGTGAGCCAATCGCGATGGTGTGGGGTCAACCGAACAGTCGCGATGGTCCGCGAACCGTCGCGATGGTCCAAATGAACCGTCGCGATGGCATGAGACCGTCGCGATGGTCCGGCCGAGCCGTCGCGATGGCGTGAACCTATCGCGTTGGTGTGACATAATCGCGATGGTCTGAGACCGTCGCGATGGTCCACCAAACTGATGATTTCTGAAATGCGTCTGTGGATTCGTAGATGCGCAAGGGTCGCCTACACGCCTCTGTGGTCGCTTACCTCAAATTCCAAAGTTTGCAGACCATCGCAATGGTCTGACACACTCGGAAATTTCTGAGAGAAGGTGATTTTCTTACCTTTTTGCAGCCTTCCTGATGCACTGGAGTACTGTTCCTGCAAGAAAACTCAAGAAAGCAAAAGCACACACAAGCACAAAAGCTCTCTCTCACTCTCTCGCATGCACAAATGAGGGGAAATGAGGAGAATGGGTGGATATGGTGAATTTTCTGATTTTTTTGGAGATGAAGATGATGATGCGGTGATGAAGATGGAGTGTGGGGGAGGTGAAAAACACTAAAAACTAAGTAAAAACAACAACAAAAACTGAAATTTTTACCTTCCAACGCCACTTCTTGCTATAATCTTACCATCACACATTCGTCCTAGACCGGCAACGGCGCCAAATTTGGTGTTGCTCTAGCACAATGGTGAGAACCACGTTAAGAAGCTTCACCTCTTTAATTGTCAATCCGCGGAAGAGATAGGAGTGATATGAAGATCGTGAACGTGAGATGATGTGAGAGTGAAGGTGAGAAGCACCAAGATGCACACACACATACACACACACAATGAAGAGACAAGCAATACACAATGGAAGGTGGGAAATTAGCTCTATTACTCAAGAACACTATTACAAGCTCAAAAGAACTCTAAACTCACACTAGCCAACCTCAAAAATGAGCTCTCTAGCTCTTTTTATAGTTTCTAGACTAGTTTTGACCGGTTTCACATCTAGTGACCGGCATAGTTAAAAATTAGGTCCTAGATGCTATTTGGAAGGGTAAACGATGTCTAAAAATAACGAAAATTGATACGCTTGTTCTACCTAAGCTCCTCAAGCTCGAGGACTCCTCGGCTTGCACAAAATGGAGCTATGGATTACAAAATGGGTTTTTCTATGTTACATATGTTACAATAGTGATAAAAATCACTGTTGGAGGTTTTTGAAAAGTATTTTTAGAACATGATTCTTTGAAAAAAGATTTGACTGGCTCCCTGCTCCGTCGTTACATGCTTCCGCGTCTTCTATGCCTCTGGCTGCTTCCAACAATGAAGCATCATGTGACATATGGTTAGAGCAACCACTATCTACATATCATACATCACTATTGCAATTCATCTTAGTTTCTACATTCATCATAAGAAGAGAATCATAGTCATCACTTTTACCTTCAACTGCATAATTTCCTTGTTGTTTACCTCTTCTTGAATAGCCTCTTCTTCGATTACCACCTTGATTATTCTCATTTTGATAGCAATATTTAGCATATTGTCCATACCTTCCACATATGTAGCAATTGTTGTTATCTTCACTCCTTTGTCTTTGATTATAGTTGTAGTAGACTCTCGTACCTCTAGTGCTTGATCTTCCTCTTCCTCTTGTGTTGCAGGAGCCACTTAACGTCCCTTGATCATCACTCCTTCTACCTCTTTTTCCACCTCTTGATGATCTTGCATAAAGAGCTTGTCCTTGAGATACTTTTTTATTTGAAGTATAGCCATTTAGATTCATCTCCTTTGTGAGCATGAGAGCAACAAGCTGATCAAAGTCTAGTAATTCTTCTCAAACATAAACTGAAGTAATGAATGGTTTCCATCTCTCATCATCCTTGAGTCCATTGAGAGTATGTGCAACCAAGTCGTCGTCCTCCACATGAGCTTGAATTGATCCTAGTTGATCTGCAATCTCTTTAACCTTCAATAAGTAATCATTGACCAATGTCCTTGTATCTTTCTTTATGTTATTCAACTCATTTTTTAGTTGAATCTTCCTTGATCTTGTACCTGTGGCATACAATCTTTCCAATGCAAGCCAAACATCTCTACTTATATCTAGATCTTGTAAGTGTCCTACCATTGAATCTTGAATATTTTGTGATAAAATGAATATAACCCTTTTGTCTCTTTCATTCCAAAGTCTAAACTCCCTCAATTGTTGTTGATTTGGATCCTCTGGTAATATAGGTTTGATATCTGTTCCATCAATCAAACCATACAAGCCTCTACCTTGCAAGTATGTTGTGATTCTAAATCACCATGCTTGATAGTTGTTCTTATCAAGCTTCTCTATTTGTGCATGTTGATCACCCATTGTGTAAACGCTAAACTTCCTCCTCTTAATGATCCTTGTGGATATGTATGATAATAATAAGTATGAGATTTACCTTTGTAATAAAGTTTATGCACCTTTCTTTGCTTTGTTGCTTGAGATGCTTCCTTGCTATCTCCTTCTAGCTTTGTGTAGTGTCCATGATGAATCTCTGCTCCAATAGCTTCAAATTCTTCATCAAGGTATTATAACCTTCTCCAAGCTTTAACTCCTTTCTTTGATACCAATTTTGGAGTTTATTGACCTCCAAAGTATAGCTAGAAGTAGGTGGAGCCCCCTAGGAACAAGTTGACCTTCTCACAAACTTCATCATAGAAAACTAGTCATGCTTTCATAGCTTATTGTTATCTTCTCACTTAGAATTTTTTTAAACTATTTTAACTACATATACTAGAGACCAAGATCTTTCCAATGAGCCAAAGAACACTCAATTTGGATAAATACACAAGGAGATATGACCTCTGTAGGTTTGCTGTTTAATGGAGACCTTCAGTAGAAGTGAACCCGAAAACACACACTACTTGCAGAGAGTACTGCTCTCAGCTCACAAATCCAATGATTATGAAAATTAACAATATGAATTTAGACACTAAGAGCTTTCACATGAGATATCAAACATGTAACTTGGATATATAATGACGGAGATAAAAGCTCTAAAATCTCTGCATACAAAACTACAGCAACGTAGAGATACACATATGACTCTCTTGGACTTCCCACAAGATCACGACTTCTCCCCTCTTTTTGTAGAATGGGAAACTAATCTAAAACCTTCCTAATACATCTAAATTTGTGTTATACACTTGGGTGGAGGTATTACATGACTCAAGTGCTCAAATAAGCAAAGTGTTGATGAACTTTGAGAACTAGCCACACCGATCTTCCACTAGGACACCACTGAAGCTCCCTTGTGACTCACTGATTTGACTCACCATATTCTAGATTTCACGTGGTATTTTAGATATATTTTCTGAATAATATGAGCCTTATTGAAGTATTTGAAGATTTCCCAAAAGTATTTACATAATTTGGAACTTGTACCATAAATAAAACAAATGTTTGCAACATTGATCGTGTAACTTTATGGTTTCATCCCCAAAAGATGCATGTGTATGCACATATAGATCAATGATCATACCTTACTTTTTGTTGCTCATTGTCTTCCTTCCAATTTGTGGACCCCTAAGAAAATGTATTCACACATGATTAAAGAAAAAACTAACAAATTTGATAATGAAATCGATACAACTAACTAGAAATAATTGGAAAAGAACTCCTACTCTACTCATGAATTGAAGCATTACAACACATGGTAGAATAATCACCCAAAAGTGGATCCTTATCACACTGAAAGTGGATCCTTATCACACTGAAAGTGGATCATCGCAACAAGTTGTGTCGAATATTGCAAACCACCATTGTTTACAAGATAATAATAAAATAAAAACATGCTAAAATCTATGAAAACTCATGAATCAAGCACTTCTTCCACGTCAAACCATCATGTAAGCAACAAGAAATCATCCCCAGAAACGGTGCCACATTGTAGCATCGCACACACTTAGATTATCAATCCAGTGAGCAATCTCCTAAGACCCAAATGTGGGTGCAACCTTCACATACATAGTTATGGAGCTTCAACGTCAAGCATGGCATGAATCCACATAGAAGGTCACAAGCTTAGATGAACAAGGAAGAAGAAGCAAATCCATGAGAGTCAAGAGACACAAACATGTCCTCTCCAAAAGTACTTGTATTTGCAGGTGTAATAGGACATTTTTTAGCACCCTCCACAATATTCCACAGTCCTTTTAAGCCCACAATGGGTAATTCATACCATCTAGCTTATGCTCAATAGCCAACATACGAAATACATCAGTGCTTTCAGCCATGGCCACTGACTAAAATACCTTGATGCAAAAAAATGAATGTATCTAAAAAAGTTGAACAGAAGTACCCTATCACATTCTGATAAACATGTAGCAGACTTTGAGATGCTTATATTGGTGAATCGAAACCTGTATATATCTTTGCACAAAAAGATGAAATAGGCTACACAAGCACTGATATAGTGCATTCTCAGGTCAAAACAAGCTCAGATCGCGATTTTGGCACCACAGTGCGAAGTGGTTTTGATTTAATCACCCTAAGTATGCTCGCCAAATCTTGTGCGATTATGAGGATGCGTTTGGAGAGGTGGTGATTACACTCTCGATGAAGTAATGACCTGCTCTGATACCAATTGTTGGAGTTTGAGGTCTGTAGAAGCATGCAAATAGCACAAGGAAGAAGAAGAAGCTTGGAGGACAACACACTATACTGAATGAATTACCACTAGAATGTACAAAGATAAGTGAACCATTAGGGCAATATGCGTATATACAAACCGAGGGGAAAAACCTCGTAAAGAGGTAAAAAAGTGCCCCAATGGTCCTATTGTGTTCACACACATCACTACCTAAATATATCAAGAGTCTTCAAGTCCAAAACTCTACAATAATGTGTCACTATATTTGTTTGACACAAAGCTACTCCACCATCAACTTGCATAAACTAAATGCCCAAATAATGATGCAAATGCCCCAAATCTGACATCTCAAATGAGGCATGCAAATCAGCCTTAAAATTGGCAATATGCTTCTCATTAGGACCAGTGAGCAACATGTCATCAACATAAACAACAATGATCAAAAGCATCATTTTCATGCTTAACATATAAGGTGCTTTTAGTTGGACTGTTCCCAAAACCATGTGCAATCAAGTAGGCATGTATCTTTTTATACCAAGCACATGGTGCTTGCCTCAAACCATATAATTCCTTTTTCAACCTGCACACTTTATTCTCATGCCCTTTCTACACAAGACCATGAGGCTATAAAACATACACTTCTTCATGTAAGTCACCATTCAAAATTCAATTTTAATGTCCAAATGATGTACATTCCAACCATGATGAGCTGCAAGTGCACAGATGATATGGAAAATGGTCATTCGACATGTGGGAGCAAAGGTATCATCAAAATCAATGCCTATTTCTTGAGCATAACCTTTTGCAACAGGCGTAGCCTTATACCTGTCAATTGTTCCATCAGGCTTATGCTTCAGCTTTGTTGAGCTAGTCAAACTCAAAGTGGTCAATTGTGGAGCTATTCAAACTCAAAGTAGTCAATTGTGGAGCTAGTCAAACATCAAAGTGGTGACTTGGGGAGTGATGCATAGGTGGTGCAAAAGTGCAAAGTGGTGCATAGCTAGTGCAAAAGTGATTGAGAAAAAGGGTGCATAGGTAGTGCACAAACAATTGTGTATAATAGTTTTGCAGAAAAGTTAACTGCAGGTTGCATATTTTTCTTTATGCAAGGTTTTCAAGGGTTTTAAGTGTTTTGGAAGGTTCAGGTAAACCCTTCCATATGCATACATTTTGAAGAATTGAAGGTGAAAAGTGAAGTCGTATGAAGAGGAAGCAGTACACAAAAGTACTGATCTAATAGATAAGTTCGAGTTCTATCATAACAAGTACCAGCAAGAAAGAATAAAGCAGCCCCAATTAGACTATGTATGATCCCCCCTCATTAAAAATTTTGTTTCTCTCCTAAATACATTACAGAGAAAAATAGAGATTTGTTACACATATAGTAATTCTTGGGGCATCAAAGTGAGCACCAGGATACACTATCAATTAGAAGTGATGTAAATAAGTGAATCAACACTCACCACAAGGGATTGCTATTCTTGGAGTTAGACTAAGTAATAGAGAGCATAGTCTACACTAGGGGAGAAGAGCAAGGGACACATTGAACTAGTGCGATGGAGAGAAGCAAGTGAGAGACAAGTGTGCAAGGAAGGTGATCAAGTGTGCACGGAGGGAGTGTAGATAACCATTGAGGAAGGCAATCAAGGTGAGCCAAGGTACCATTGAAGAGGTGTTGGTTGTCGACAAAAGGTGTCCTTTCCTCCTATCCTATTGGAAGCTTGAGTGCAAGGTGTGCACAAGAGCAAACTATTGGAGAGGGTGGACGTCTGGTACAGAGAAGGTTGGCGGCACAAGGAATTTTGGTATCTTTTGAATTTGCGTGTATGTAATTTTTGGGGTTAAGCGCTCTACGTAGAGAACACTTGGTCTTGTTCTAGACATCACTTTTGTATTTTCTATTGTAATCAATATATAGAAGCTTTCCCTACCATTTTTTTACTTCTTCTTCTTCTCCTTCTTCGTTCTCCTACAAATACTCAAGTCCCTTTCTGCAAAATAATCCCCCAACAAAATTTGGCATGCATGGTGGGACAACAAAGAGGTTTGAGCATAGGAGAACCAATATTTGCAAAGTGTAGAAGAAGTGCAAGGGTATCAACAGTGTTGGATTGAGAGATAATTTTTCTTTTACTTGGAATTCTCTTAGCCCAAGAAGGAGAATGAGCAATTCATAACCAAAACCTGGTCTCAAACTTTGAGGGTCCCTTGAAAAGCAACAAGAAGAAAAGTTAACCAAAAGTCAACCAGCCCTCTTTCATGAACATCCTCAGTAAGTAATATGGCAGCTCACGTAGACCTAGAAACTCTACTATCAAGGTTAAATATCAAATTTCCCTCTTTTAGAGGATTAGTGCAAGAAGATCCCCATGAACATATTAGAATATTTTTTTCCGTATGCAACACAAGGGGACTAATCGGAAGGGAAGATGCATTTTTAATTCTTTTCCCAACAACATTGGAAGGGTTAGCAGATAAATGGTTTAGTCAATTTGCTGATAATCATTTTACTACATGTGACTTGCTGAAGGATGCTTTTAAGACACAATTCAAACAAGGGAACACAATAGAGAATATTATTGAGGAATTAGAGAACTTAAGATTAGGTACTGGGAAACGTTTCCAAAATTTTTCACTAGAGCAAAAGCCCTCATGGCTAAACTATCAAACCCCCCTCATGACTTCTTTGTCAAGAAGTGGCTGGCCAAACCACTTCCAATTTCAACACAATGCAAAATTAATGAGTTGGTGTTGCCCATAGCAACAATTGAGGAATTTATTTCTATAGCAACAAGGATAGAGCAAATTAGATACCAATATGGAACATGTTTTTCTAGTTTACCATATCATATGGAACATGAGGACCCAGTGAGATAGTTGAGAAAGAAACTTGAGAGTTTAAGGAGGAACAAGCCCCAAAAAGAAGAAGAAAATACAGTAAATCAATTGAGGAGTGAGATTGAAGCTTTAAAATTACAAAAAGAAGAAGAGGCCCAAGCAGAGGAGTTAGCAAAACTACGGCAAGAACTATAGGAACTTTGGAATGTGGTGCACCATGTGCAGCAAACAAGGACATGTGGTAAGTGATTGCCCTCTTTTAAGTGTGACTTGCTAGTTATGCTAGAAAGTTGGTCATGAGGCCTAACCACCAATTAATGTGATGGCAGATGCACTCAGTCAAGGTAACACTTATAACCCTTGACCTAGGGATAACTTTGGAAATCAACCTAGGAGGCCAATCATTTGTTTCAGATGTGGAGAATGTGGGCATTACCAAAGTAGGTGCCCTCTACCAAAAAATGCGCCTCCTTGCAGAAACTGTCTAGAGGCTAGAGATCACTATAGCAATTGTTGTCCAAAGAACCACGCATCTACATATGGGCCTCACATACAAATGATCTCTATGAACAAAGAAAAGTTTCCTAACAAGTCAGTGTGCCATCACCATTTGCTAGAATAGTACAATTAGAAGAAATTGACTTTTTGTAATGCAGACAAGAAGCAAAGGGAAGGCTCAAATAGACATACGACAAGAGTCAAGTACTATTGGATCGAACAAGGACAAAGGGGCACTCGAGGACAGAGTCGCTACATGTGAAGATAAGATACAAAGAGAAGATTTTGTAGGTATTAGTGATATCATAGGGCATGCATTTAGCAAGGCTCATGAGGAGTCTCAACAATCAAATAGATCCCATAGTCTTAAGGAGTCTGAGGCTTCAAGAATACTCAAATCAATTAAAAGGGAGGTCAATATTTTTTATATAAGACATATGGATGCAAAATACATATGAGAGGTCTTGCAGATCATTGATGAGGCCTCCACAACCACTTTGGTGGCAAAGACTACTGCTACGAGTAAGGATAAAATTGTCAGGGAAGTCCCCCTCATAGATTATAAGAGCCCACATCTAACACTCACTATCAGAGAACATCAGTTGCAAGGGGTTATTGTGGATGGCAGTTCTGGCATAAACTTGATGCCTGAACATACCATGGAAATGCTTGGACTCCAACCCTCAAGACCTACCAACTTCACTGTAATGTTGGCATATCAAAACATAGTAAGACCTATCACTACAACATATCGAGGGTATACCGAGGCTGCTACCGAGGCAAATGAATGGGCGGGATTTCTTCGCGATGTCGTAGCAGTCGGTACAGGCGTCGAAAAGAAAGCGCCGGTATGGCGCCAGTATAAGTGTCGGTATAACCGTCGGTAAACGCGTCGGAAATATCGATGCTTATATCATCGTCAATACCAACGCATATACCGATGGCCCGCTGGGTGTACCGACGCATATACCGACGACCATACTGGAGCTACCGACGCTTATACCGACGACCATACCTGCACAAATTTTTTTGGGCAGAGTGTGTTGTCTTTTGCTACAACATGATGTTGTTTAGCAAAAGACAATACACTCTACCCAACTGAGTACATGTGATATGTACTCTAACGGCAACCAAAACATAAACTTATATGAGTAAAAATGAACAATGATTCATGTACAGAAAGTCGTATATTCCATGAAGGAAAAATGTACAAAAGTGTGGCAAAGCACTTCCATATAGGAATGGAATACAAAATTATGGTACATCATTGCCAGATAGGAGTGTGTCACTCCAGCACAATGGTGAGTACCAACATGAGGAGATCCACCTCATAATTGTCAATCCGTGGAGACGTGAGGACTAGTATGAAGACTATGAGCAAGTGAAGGCACAAGTGCGTGAGTGAGAAGCACACAAACATGCACACACATACACACACACGTGCACACAAGGCAAGAACAAGGAGAGGAACAATGGAGCTCTTTGCATTAGTCAAAAAGTCTCTTACATAAGCTCAATTCACAAACAATCTACCTCAAAATGAGCTCCTAGCTCTTTTTATAGTTTTCTGACTAGCTTTGGTCTTGTTCAGACCTAGTGTCCGGCCTAGTTAAAAATTAGGTTCTAGAGCCTATTTGAGGGCTCAAACGAAGTCTAAAAATTATGAAAATTGGTATGTAGCTAATTCTAACACTCCTCAAGCTCGAGGACTCCTCGGCTTGAACAAAATGGAGTCTATTTTACCAAAAACGGAATTTACAATGTGTGTGTAGTGATGAAAATCACTTGAATTGGAAATACTTTATGGAAAAAAATGATTAGGCCTTGTTGCCGTATTGTGCATGACTGCTCCGTTGTGCTAGTATGCTCTTCATCTGACTTGTATGTCAACACTCTCCCCCCTTCCTAGCGTCCGTCGCCCCTGACAGACCTTTGTTCTATAGGGTGGTCAATATAGTATTGGATGCCATTGGTGGCAAGTTCGTGTTCTCCTATCCTTAATCCTCTTGCTAGGTCATCTTCCAATGCATCCCAATTTATTGCACAGGGGACCTCTGGTTGCGGTGTGGTGTAGTACTCGGAGTACATGGCTTGTTCACAAGCAAAGAGATGGAGCAGGTGTGTTGGCTTAGGTGCAAACACTTCGGAGTGGTACTCCCAAAATCCTGATCGGAACATTTCTTCGAATGTCTGTTTATAGCATGCAGGGAGGTATTTGATGCGTGCATGCCAAGCATATGCTACCCGAATGCTGGGGGTGGTGCTCATGTCATACACCAAATCGTAATTTCCATTGGTAAACCCCGGTTGACGTACCTATGGTACTGCTGCATTTCTAAAGATTTTGAGGACTACCTGCATCATATCCAAGATCTTAAGCATCATTTGGGCCACCACATCTTGCATGGGCTTCAGTCGAGGCATCCAGTGTCGAATTGTGGCCATCATATAGGCTACTGATGGTGGTCCTTGTGGTGGCGCTATGTACGGGTAGTTTAGCCATTCTTTGCATTGCGCGTTGTTCTGCACTTTAATGTTGAATGCTTTCCAAGATCTGCGGCGTGGAACTGGACCGTAGCATGGATTGTATAGGAGATGTAAAGGTGCATTGTTCCATGTGTGCAGCATTTCTGGATATGTCTCTAGAAGTTTTTGCCGCCATGTTGGTTGAAAAATTTTGCCTTTTTGTACTTCGGGAGGAAGGTCTTCGGGTTGAAACTGGGTAGCGAAGGTAGGAATCTTACCCGTGACTCTCTGTATCTCTGCGTTGTAGTCGGCTAAAATGACATAGTAAGGTCTATATTGAAGTTCTGATGAGAGGATAAGGCGTCTAGATGACAGGTTCTTGAAGTAGTCGGATTGTAATATGGTGTCTTCTATGACTCTCATGGCCTGATTTTGCACTACGGTTCTCTCTTCATGTGAACTCCCAATTTTCTCAACTTGTCGTAGCCATGGGGTTCGCGGGGCTTCGAACATATCCTAACCTTCTTCCGTTTGTCGACCTCCTGGGAAGGGTTGTGGGTCATATTCTTCTTCAAACGTTTGTTCCATAGGAATTTGTACTGTTTCCTCGTCGGTGGGAGCCTCTGGTGGGGATGGTGGTCTCTCATATTGTAGTAGGCGTGCTTGCAATTCTGTGACCTGTTTCTGGAGATCTTTTAGAGCCTCTGAGTCTGTGAGAAGTGAAGCCGCTGAGGAGGTGGTTTGAGAGGTATTCGTTGTGTCTTTTTGTTGTCTTTGCTTTAGTTGACCCAGTTCCTCTGATAACTGATCATGTGCTTCAAGCAGCCTAGCATAATCTTCCAAGATGATCTTAATATTGTCGGGGGTCACAGCTTGAAACTTTGAGGGATTGATGGGTGCCCCAGGTGTGCTTTTGATCGCTGCTTCTAGGTTTTCTTGATTCTGTAGTTGCAGGCATCGATTCTCTGCATGAGCTGCTGCAAGGTGTCGCTTGAGTAGGGCCATATTTCGCTGAAGCTTTGAATTGCATTCTAGCTGTGTCTGTAGATGACCTTCTACCACTTGTATTGCTTCCTGGTCTGTGTTATGTAGCTGTACTTCTAATATGCTATGAGCCTCTTGTAAAGTGTGGAATTGTGTATGGAGGCGAGCGTTCTCCTCTTCTACTACGACAAGACGATTTTGTAGCATCTCCGAGTGCTCTTGCAATCGTATGTTATGTTGATCGAGCTGATTGTACTCTATCCTTAACTGTGATATAGATGTGAGCATGGTGTCCAATGCATTTCCTATGGATGATCGTGTGGTTTGTATAATAGAGGATGCAAGGGGACGGGAGTGGGGAATGGGAAGAGTGAATGATGTGTCTAATGGAGATGTGTGTGTCAGTGAAATTGGTGGGGGGGGGAATGGGAGAAGGTGGAAGTGTGGGGGGAGGGGGAGGTGCCGTGGGTGGTGAAATGTCCATGCTTTTAGGAGTTGATGCGAGTGTGGTGTCTACCATATACATTGGAATGGTAGGTGGTGTGTGTGTGAAAGTGGTGAATAAGTGAGAAGTGGGTGTGGGAACTGAAAATAGAGGAAATGATTGAGACCTGGGTTGAAATGTTCTTGAAAGAAAGGCGTAGAGGGGTTGGAGAATTGGAGGGATGGGGTTTGGGAGGTGAGATTCTGAAGGCAGGGAGGCCATAAAAGGTGGCGTGGTAGCAGGGAATCCAAAGAATATGGATCTAGAATCGGGATGGCCTATGGCTGAGGGCATGGGGGATGGATGTCCTAGGGCAGGCTCTATGAGCGATTCGATGGATTGGGTAGTGATGGTGGTGGCTTCATAGATTGGGTTTTCACAGGTGGAGAATAGGGTTGAACTAGAGGTGGGAGTACGGAAGATGAAGGTTTGTTCGGTGGGTTGAGTGGTTGAGGTGATCTCCATGGCTTCTGTTCTAGGAGGCGATGGTGGGGGTGTGGGTGGTAGTGGCTCGGTTGATTCATCATGGGTGACTAAGTGCTCTTGGCCAGAAGTTACAGCTGCTTGGGAGGTTGTCTCAATGGGTTCGGATGTAATAATAGGCCCTTCTGCTCTCGTAACGGGGATCTGGATGTTTTTGCCTGACCGCGGTCGTGTTTAGAATCTTCGTGGATCATATTGAACTGGAGACCTCTGAATCGCGGTTCGAACTGCTTCTACTACCCCATATGTTTCTGCCATCAATAAGAGACCTTCACTGTATTCTGAGTCAACCCCTACTTCTTTCAAAAGCTGAGCCATGAGCACCCGACTGCTCTGTTCGGTGAGCAGTTGTTGCGATCGCACTTGTTCCATGATTTGATATAGCCTTCGGAGTTCTGCTGTATAAGCGGGGGCTTCAGTGGTCTCCTCTTCGTCTGCTCCTTCTTCTTCTAGGTGTCCTTGTTGTTGACCTTGCTGATCGTCACCCCAATGTACATGGTGACCTTCTGTGGATTTTCTCCTTCTTTGTGAAGATGTGCCCTGTTCTTCTGTATCTGAATAAAACTCTACATCAGAGAGTTGTGTAATTTGTAAGAATGCTTCGAAGTCAAGGGGACCCATCCCTTCAGCATCTTCAGTCGTAGCAAATTCAAATTCGGATGGAACAGGAGGAGCTGAAGGGGCAGCTTGTGTTGTAGTTTCAGATCCAGAACTGGGTATTCTAATGGTAAAGGGAGGTACAGTGACCTCCCCTCGTGGTGAGACTTCTGGAGTAGTCAGAACTTCATGTGTCTGGACACAAGGAATTGAGCCCCTCATGCGCTTGGATTTATGAGTGGCAGTTTTGAGTCTCTTAAACATTTGTAGTTGTGTCCAAGTTAGAGCACGCTCAATGGGTACATCATATGCTAAGCATCTTTATATAATGCGCGTGATTGCACAACAACTATTCACCACTAGTTTCCTGGATAACCTTTTATTTGCTTCATACAACTGCTCCAAAATCCATACAGGAAGCTTAATTGGTAACGCACCTGTCTCCGCCAAGTAAAGAGCGAACCAAATTCTTTTGTGCGGTTGTGTGAAGCGGTCTTGACCGGGGAAAGCAAAATGTTGCATGCACATATGGAGAGGGATGGACACGTTTGGTGTGAGTGCTGCCATATCTTTAAGCTTCAGTAGTTTCCTATCCTTCATGTTAGTAGGAATGAGAGCATCCTTCTCAGAAGGTACATGTGTACCGTGCATATTCAAAGCAGCGCTCACCAATTCCAATGTAAGTTCAAACCTTTTCAACTCATTGTTGCCCAACAAAGAAGGAAGTACGAATGTTCCTGGTTTGTCCTTTTCTTCGTTAGCTTGTAATGTGGAGACCAAATAATAGCATCGGAGGAGATCCGGTTTAGGTAGTGGTGCTTCAAAGTATTTGGCTAGCCCTGCACGTTGCCATATGGTCTGGAGATCTTCTGTGTTCTGTAGAGTCTCAAACTCCTTGGAGAAAACTTGGAATCGGACCCATGATGTGTCGTACTTGCACTTAGACTCCCATATATACTTGGCCTCTCTTAATGGACCTGGCATGCCATTGAACCAATGAGAATTGGCATGGACTCTCTCTGTGATCCCTGTGGGTGGATCCGGTACCGGGATCTGCTGAAGGTGTTGCAGCTCCACAGGTCGTTCAGTTGGTGGCACATCAACAGGTAGACTATCCACATCAATTCCTGAAGTACTTACTCCTGCCTGTGAGCTCGGACCTGCTGCTTCTGCCATGAGAGTGCTTGTAGTTGTTGATGCTTATCTGCTAGAAGAAGAGAGAGGCACATTAGCATTGCATAGGAAACATGATGTTATGGTGTTCCCTCCACAATACCAACATGACATTCCGAGTGGTTAGAGGTTAGTGGGTGAAGTGTTCGTGATGTGTGTACATGTGGGTTAGTAGGTTAGGGTTCACTCTAGATGCATACTTTGGATGTGCAATGTTCTCAGAATGCACCTACATCAGAGGGGAAGGATTTACAGAGGTGGGTCAGGGGGTTTGATATGGGGTTTAGGTCACCTAACTTTGATGCTGGAATCGTTGCTTTTATTGGCGATGATGTGTGAAGGTTTGCGTACTCGAGTGTGTTGGGTTTGGGACCTTTTTGGGTACCCATTTCCAAACATTCCGAGGCATGACCAAGAATGTGGTGGTGTGGAGTGTAGATGTTTGCCTTTGGATGGGAGCCAATAGGACTCATGAGTGTTGGTTTGATCTTGTGATTGGAGGTGAAGTTATTTGAGCTAGTAAGCAGGTCTTGGGCACCCATATTTGTCTAGCTTTTGGGATCACCTTCATTGACTGCTTTGGAACCCAAATAGAAATGGTTTGTCTAGATTGATGCCTAGGGTACTCCTTCGCTGTAGTCCTCGACACTGTAGCTTGCTTGATGCTTCTTTGGAATCCTGTCTCCAAAGCCAAGGGTTGTTCACCTTTGCGTATCCAGATCTGCTTCATGCCATGGGGTATTCTGTATTGTACCGGTTGGTGTTCATTCTTCTTGGTCCTCGGGCTCCTCTATATCTTGTATTTTCCGGCTTTCTTTCCTCGAATTCTCTATGGAAAAGAAGGGAACTCCTCGTTGACTTTTGTACCTTCGTCATGAGTGGCAATCTTTTGCACCATAGAACTTTGGTCAAGAGTAGCATGGTTCATTTCAGGTGGACTCCTGGAAGGACCAGGATTCGGTGCCTCTTCTAGCGGCCTATGTGCTTGATTTTCTAATTCAATCGTTATGTGGTTTTGGCCTACCCATGCCTGAAGAAGTCCACTTCTTAGGTTGAGGCTGACTGCATGATCATAGATCCAGTCTTGGCCCAGGACAAGAGGTTTGGTAAGATCCTCGTCTTCACACACTAGCACTTTGACTGCCATTAGCACCTCTTGAATGTAGAGGGGAAGTTCCACCTCACCAATGCAAGGGGTTTCCACACCTCCCAATCCTATGAGATATGCCTCTATAGGATTGATTTGTAATTGCAGCTCTTGGCAGTAAGAAAGTTGAACTGCACTAGTGGCTGCCCTTGAGTCAATTAAAGCTCTCGCTGTCCTTACACTCTCTCCTTGTCCTACTTCTAGGGTTACAAAAGGCCGTCGGTCAATTATTCTATGGGAATGTCCATCTGAAGCCTCGCACATGGCCATGGGATAGCCTAGAGATTCTTGAGTGTCAGGCATAGGCTGGTCTCTACCTTGTCTCCTCAATTTCATTCGTTGGATGCGTTCTAAAGCTTCTGCCTGTGCTTCTTCTCGAATTCGTTTCTCTTCTTCTTTACGTTTCTTGGCAGTGTTGAGTCGATTTAGCATCTCTTCAGTCAGGGGTTCTTGATATAACTTGACTCTGCATCCACTTATGTAACTTGGTAGAATATCACCCTCTAGAGTGGCTAGTTGAACTGCTCCACTTGTGGAGATCCTATTGATAATCATTGGCCCATAACCTCTCTTCTCTAACTTCCGTGCATGTTGCTTCAAGGTGTAGACTAGGACTAGGTCTCCTGCTTTCAAGCCCTTATCCTTGACGTGTGCATCGAAATATGCCTTTTGCCTCTTCTTGGCTGCATAAATTCCTACTGTAGCCCTCAATCGTGTTTCACCTAATCATTCAAGATCGAAGATTCTAGAGGATAACTCATGGCCTGTCCAATCATGCTCTTGTGCTACTTTCAAGGTTGGTATCAAAAAATCCAATGGTAGCACTGCATTCTGGCCGAAAACCATCTGAAAGGGCGTGGCTTGGAGTACCGTTTTATAGGCAACTCTGTATGCCCAAACAGCATGGTGTAGTTGTTTGTGCCAATCAGAGTGTTTGTTATTCACTAATTTGGTTAGCACATTGCATAGAATCTTATTTGTGCTTTCGGCTTGTCCATTAGCTTGTGGGTGATAGGGGGCAGACTTCTTGTGTATCACCAAGAACTCTTGAAGAATATTTTCAATGACTTCATTCAAGAAGTGAGTCCCTCTATCACTTACTAGCTCTATGGGTAGCCCGTATCGAGTGAACACACTCTCAAATAAGAATTTAGCGGTCGTTTGGGCATCATTCTTCAATGTGGCTTTCACTTCTACCCACTTGGTTAGATAATCCGTGGCCACAATGATATACTCAGCATGTGAACCCTTAGCTGGGGGATTAATAGGACCAACAAAGTCTATTCCCCACTTAGAGAATGCACGTCCACCCATCATAGGTTTCAATGGCATCTCATCTTTACGTATAGGATACTGAGTTTGTTGACACACATCACACCTCTTAACATAGGTATGTGCATCCATGTGAAGGGTTGGCCACCACAAGCCTGCAAATAGGATCGCTTTGATTACCCGATCTGGTCCAAAGTGTCCTCCTGCTACACCTTGGTGAGCAGTCTCTAATATCTTCAGATACTCGCTCTCGTGGACACATAGTCTCAAGTAACCATCTTTACCACGCTTGTATAGATTATCACCAATGAGTGAGTAATCCAGGGCTTCTTGTTCTAGACTTCTTTGTCTGGCCAATGTCATATCTTGAGGGAATGTTTTCGTCCTCAAGAATGCTACTAGTGGTTCACTCCAATCTGGCACTATGGATACCTGATAAAGAGTGGCATGTTCCACAGGTGGTTTAGTGCAGCAGATCGGGCATTCCTTGCACAGCTTATGGACATCAGCTTCTATAGTTGGCCAATGCACTCCAAGTCTCCTTAATGTCTGTATGGTTCGTTGCCGTGAGTAATGTTGCTCTAATGCACCTACATGTGCCAATTGCAACCATTTTGCGCACTCATCTTCTTCCACGCAACAAGCTAGGATGCCTAGATCGGTATGCTTGTACATACTCCCTACCATGATGTGGTACTTTTGAGCCTTTACTACCTCCCTATCTTTAGTGCTTATGATAGGGTGATTAGGCCCGTATGTCAATACTGGCACTAGTGGCTTAGCCCACTGAGGTACCACTTCCAAATTAAACAGGTAAGCATCAAGAAGGTCATCTGATACTCCTTGTGGGGCTTCTCCAGATGTGAGCCTAGAGAGATGGTCTGCTCTCAAGTGAGTCTTCCCTTTCCTCACCACAACTCCGAAGTCATACTTCATTAGCAAGAGGAACCATCTTACCAATCTACCTGTATTGCATGGCTTGTTTACCAAGTACAACAATGCCTGGTGGTCAGTAAAAAATTTAAACTTACTTGTAAGCAAATAGTATCTAAACTTCTTAACCGCATACACCATGCCTAAGCCTTCTCTCTCAGTAGTGGTATAGTTCCGTTCAGCAGCATTTAGCTGTCTACTAGCATAGGCAATGGGAAGATCCATATTACCTTCACCAGTAGGTTGTGCGAGTACACATCCAATAGCATAATTGGATGCATCCACGTGAACATGGAAGGGTTTATTCCAATCTGGTGTGGTCAAGATTGGTGTTGAACACAATCTTCTTTTGAGTTCATTAAAGGAGTCCTCACACTCATCAGTCCACTCAAAGTTAGTCAAAAGTCCATACAGAGGCTTTGCAATGATGGCATACATGTGTATGAAACGCCGGTAATAACCGCAATGCCCCATGAAAGCTTGTACTTCCTTGACATTCTTTGGCCTAGGTAACTCTACTATGGCTCTTACTTTCTCTTCATCAGTGGATATGCCATTCTTCGACACTATATGTCCTAGAATCTTGCCTTGCCTGACCATGAAAACACACTTTTCTGGGTTCAGGCAGACTTGATATTCTCTACATTTGTCAAAGATTTGTCTGAGTTCAGGAACATGGGTTTGTCTAATGTTGGAATGAGCACAAAGATCATCAACATAGAGCTCTAAGTTTTTCCTCAGGAATTCTTTAAATACATGACACATTAGCCTCTGAAAAGTGGCTGGCACATTGGTGAGACCAAAGGGCATTACTCTAAAAGAAAATATGCCCCACTCTGTGGCAAAAGCCGTCTTATGCTGATCTTCTGGAGCAATGGCTACCTGATTGTAGCCCGAAAATCCATCAAGAAAGCTGTACACTTCCTTGCCTGCTACTCTTTCTAGTAGATGCTCCGTGATGGGAAGTGGATAATTATCTCGGATAGTGGCTGCATTAACCTTCTTCAAGTTAATGCACACAGGTAGCTTTCCATTCTTCTTGGGCACCACTACAATGGGGGATACCCACTCAGTGTGCTCAATTTCATAGATAAATCTAGCTTCCACGAGTCTATCTATCTCCTCCTTGATCTTAGCAGCATAATTATCGTTATATGTATATGGCTTTTGCTTAGAGGGTTTAGCATCTGAGGTCATGGGAATAGTGTGTGAACATATGTCAGGGTCCACACCTTTCAAATCCTTGTAGCTCCAAGCGAATACATCTCTGTATTCTCTTAGCAAGGCTATCAATTCATACTCCTCCTCCTTGGTGAGGTCGTGTCCTATGTAAGTGCATCTTTCTTCTCCTTCTTCTATGGCTACCACTACTTTCTTGGTGGTTTCTTTGTTATCATAGGCCTCTCCCGATTGCACCTCACGTTTAAGCATTCTCACCATGACTCTTCTATCGTCTATCTCATACTTTTTAAAGTGTTCAGGGACCTCAAACAAAGATTCTTCCTCCTCAGGTGTGACTTCTCTCTTCTTTCTTTTCTTACCTTCATTCTTGGTAGTCACTTGTGTGGTTAACCTCACATCATTTATAAGTTCTCCATGTCTCTGAGGATAAGCTTCTACTTCGTAGAAGTATTCTTCATCTGATGCAAAAGGTGGGTCCATAATGATTGACTCAAGATCAGACTCACTTGCATCTTCAAATGCATCAGGGCTAGGTTCGCATTCTTCTAAAACTGCATCTCTCATGATTGGCTCTATGGAGAAGACAGAAATGGCATAGCCATCCTCATCATAGTGGGGTGTCCATTGCTCTTCATTGATGGCTACATCCATAGTTGCTAGAATTTCTGCCCTGACGTGAGGTTCAAATTCTTCATCCGGAAATACTACAGGTGCATAGGCTGGGTCTTGAATTCATCTATGTGTTTCCTTCGCACCTACCTCTCTGGCTTTTTCCCTCTTCTCTTCTTCTACTGCTACTTTGCACATCCATAAGTGGGTATCTTCATGCATCTATGAGGATCCTGATCCTATGGAATGCACCGATTCCGTATCATCTTTGGCTCTATGGATGGGGTTCCATTGGATAGGAGGGACATCTCTATGAGAGTAGTCCTTGAGATTCACTTTGGTCGTAACACCTAAGTGTTGCAGGTACAAGGAATTGGTTCCCCAATCCTGTACCACTTGCAACTGTCGCATAAATGGTCTTCCCAAAATCATCTCATAGGCATGATTTTTGCTAAAGTCACATATGGCGAAGGTGTGCTCAAACTCAACACCACATATAGTGAGAGTTATTCCTTCTAGCAGCCCTAAGGGTCTCTCTATGTGACCATCAACCATCTGCAATTTCATCCTCGTGGGCCTGAGTGCTGGCTTGCCCCAACGCTTACATAGGGAAGTGGTGGCAATTGCAACTCCTGCACCTGAGTCTAGAATGGCCTTGGTGGTGTATCCTTGATGGGTGATAGGAAGATATGTGTTTCCCTCTTCGCCCTCACTCATGTCTCCTATCTTGTCCAAGGGTATTTCTGGCACTGTTCTCTGGGATCCTACGTGGGAACGAGGTTTTGCTATCTCTGGTACTTGTTTGGCTACATGTTTCCATAGCTCTGGCCTAACCTTGAGTAGTTCTTCTAAAGTGAGATTGCACTGCACCTTAGTGTTCTTCACTACCTCCGTGTTCCTAGGTATGACTGAATCTTCGTTTCTTACCATGACTGTGGGTGCTCTCATACAAGTGGACTTTGCTTCCCATGGGCCTGTGAAATGGGGTAGTTCCTATAAAGAATTAGACTCGAAGTCTAATCTCTCTTGAGGTTGGGCACTCTCCTACTCTCCATAAATGGAGGGAAGGTCTTGTGGGAATTGATCGTGTGTGTCATCCACAAGTTCAATGGGAGGAGGAACTTCACTCTCTTTAGCCCATTTCTCTTCTTGAATCTCGCGCAAGAATTCTGGTTTGTATCGATTCATAGAAGAAGAGGTATCTGGTTCAATGGAGTTAGGCACATAAGCTTCCTTGGGAGGAATGCTTATTCTATCACTTGCCTTCTCCTTAGCCTAGGAGTTGGCTCCTTTTCCAGACTTTGCAATTAACATCTCCAATCTGTCTAACAGACCATCAAAATGCAATGGTGTTCTAGTGGAGCTAGAGCAAGTGAAAAGGCGACTGGTCTCAAACATGGCTTGAGCCAATTCCACCATCTTGGCACACAACTTAGTTTGTTCAAGCTCTAGGTCAGCTCTAGGGTAACATCTTTCATGATCCGTTACATTTGGTCCTTCCTGGATCCTGGCCTGATATGCTCTGAGCATCATATCTATGTCTTCAGGCGTGGGATCTGCTAAAACTGATCCTACTTGGGGTGGTGGGTGGGTTATGTGTGGTGGATTAGATGGTTGAGGAATGGAGGGTGAAGGGGATGGTAGGGGTGGGGATGTGTGAGAGTGCGTTTGAGATGTGATTTCTATGATTTTGGCTTTGGTTTCCCGTAAGCTCTCCTCAAGTTCGCTCATCTTTTTTGCCCATTGCATTTCATATGTTCACGACTATCTCTCCAAGCTCTTGTCCTCTTCTTATTCTGACTCTCAGTCTCGCTAACCTCCACATTCTTTTCCTGGCCTAAGTCTTGGTTTTGTTGCAACGCTTGAGCTCTAGTGACCACTTGTATTGGTGCGGTGGACGTGACGCTTCCTGTAGAGTCTACTACTAACCCAATAACATTGATAGGAGTAATTTTTGGCATATTATTGGGATTCTTTGGGCAATCTCGTAAGAGATGCTCTTTTCCACAATCTGTACAAAAGCCTTGGATTGCCACTGACTGGGGTTGTGTAGGTGGAGGTAAGGGGCAATCACGAATGAGGTGATCTCCCTCACATCTGTAGCATGGTCCTCTAGGGAATGGGGGTCTTACTTGCCTAGGTTGAGGTCTAGTGTTCGGATTTGTGTACATGAGATTTGCATATTCTGGCTCCCAACTAGGTTCACTTGGCTCTTCACTGTAGTAGGAATCACCATGTTCAGGAGATTGCATGTAGTAGGCCTAGGGGCTATCTATATGTGTAGAATCAAAGCTATGGTCGCTCGGGTCACTTTCTAACAGCAATGGCGTTACTGGCACTATGGCTCTATTCAGGTTCTCTTCTACAGCTGCGTACTTTACGGGAATTACATTAGCTGGGGCAGGGGGTTGTTGTGCTAACACAGGCTGAGGCTTTTGTTGGTTTTGGTATTGTGGGTGGTAGGTTTGTTGAGGTCTAGCATACTACTGCAGTGGGTACTGGTTTTGGTACCTGCCCTGTTGAGGGTATGGTTGTGGGTACGTCTGCCTAACTGCTTGCTTATTGTAGGGGCAATCTTGTGCAGTGTGATTGGTGTACCTCCGTTCTATGGTGCAGTATTGACTACTGGGATTCACTTGGGGTTGAGCCATGATGGGACTTACGTTCGCCATATGGTCACCTCCGCAAGTGTAGCATCTTTTCACAGGGGCAAAACTTGGAATCTGCTTGCTAGAGACACCTAATTTCATAGCTACCTTTTCTGTTAGATCCTCAATTGATGTGGATTGTGAGGAAATGAGGCTACTAGAACTATCTGAATCTTTATAGATTTTTGAGAGCTCTAATTCCTCCCCTAGGTTATCCTCAATGTCGATGCACATGCGTACACACTCTTCTATGGTCCTAGGGTCTTTCAAGTACACATATGACCTCAGTTTGGTACTTAACAATCCATCCAAGAATAAAGCCACTTGTTTGGTTGGTGTGGGTAACTCAGGCACAGGGCATCTCTCTAGATATTGCCTAAATCTTCTTCCTGCAAGTCTCACGGTCTCTTGAGGGGTCTACTTGAAGCTATGTATCAATGAGGAAGTATTATGCCTTATCCCACTCTTAGAGAATTCCATGATGAAAGCCTCCAAGAGTGGGTCTATGCTCCTAAACTGTCTCTCATTCAATGGTTGAAACCATGTAAGGGTTGTGTTCCTAAGGGTTAGACCAAAGGCATTATACTGCGTGAATAGGTCCTCAACTTGTTCAGCTCTCAAGACTTGCCTAAACTCAGCCACATGATCATATGGGTCTCCTGTGCCATCGAAGTAGTTCTTCATGGACTTAACTAGCTGGGTAGGTCTCAAAGTCCTCGTGTGCTCTCTAGGTCTTGGTAGAGGGAATTCATCCACATTGCTTTGGTTCCTTGGAGCTCTAAGTACCTCAGGTTCCCCTTTATTTGTTTCCGTTCTCGTTCTTTCTCTGCCCCCTGGGTTGGCAAAGCTTACCTCAGGTCTATCTCTACTTCTGTCTCTCTGAGCTCCATGAGCTTGGGATGTTCCAGCTCCTGGGTGACCAAAGGACACATTAGACCTAGGTTGGGGGAAAATAAATTCACCTTTCCAAGTGTAAGCATGCCTATCATGTTCTGTAACCACAAAGATCCGTTCTGATGCATTGTCTAGGTAAGTCACTTTGCCTAGGCTATCCGGGTCCTTGAACTCATATATCATGATTGTTCCTACCTCATTTGGCTGATCAGATTTATACCTCCAAAAGGCTTCATCAATCTCTTGGTTCAGGAGCAGATCTATACTCTTATTGTCCTGGGGAACCCACTCGGGATTAAGGATTCTACTAAGAACAGATTTTCCTCGAGGGGTCCTCGGCTCTCCTCCTATGTTCCCTTGCTCTAGGTCACCTATGTCCGTCTCAGGGATCACATTCCCAAATTCATCTGCCCTGTCGGGGTGACTAGTGACTACATATATGGTTCCTTCTTTGTCCAAGTATGCTCCGTTTTCAAACTTGACTGCTGGGTGTTCCAGTCCAATGGATTGATCTGGGTTTTTGATCTATACCACAGACCTTCCTAGGCCGTCCTCATAGATGCTAGCACCTAATCGGTTGATCCTAAGGTATTCCAACTGTGTCTTGTAGGGGCCTTCCACCCTATACAAATATGGCACACCTGAACTCCCCGTAGGTCTCTCCATACCTTGAGACATCTCTGATTCACTAGTCTCAGAGCTAGGGTAATGTGAAAAGTGGCTCAGTTGCTGGGCCCAAGACCTAGCAGTGTGATTGACACTAGCCTCTGAAGACCTAAGACTTTGTCTATCTCTCCCTAGATGTCGTCCTATCGTACCTCTATTCAAACAAGACAACTACTCGCACTTAGCCTATGCTAAGAATGGACTGAGGGGGTTAAGAGATGTTCCAACCTCAAGACGCTCCTCCTTGCTATGCTTCTCTGCCCAGGAAGCAAGTTCCCAAGCCTGCACACAATGGCACTCGCTTTGATTTCTCCAAGAGCTCTCGATAATCCTGTAAAAAATTCCCAAGTTTAGCTCCAACTTGATCCTTCAATTGACAGACAATTTATCACAAACACTTTTAATGACCCTTTTTTCCCCCTTTGCTATTGTCAAATTTTTTTTTCCTCTAGAGCTCTCTTGGTGTACCTACCCCTCAGTAGGTCAACTTCAAAATACCCTATCTAAAAATCAATGCATTATTCTTATAAAAAACAGTTGAGGGCATGTAGTATATGCCACGAGCTTTCTGACAAGCCCTAGAGCTCAAAAAACGGATTTCAAATGAAAAAGTTATGACTTTTCAGGGTTTAGGGGGTTAAAACAGACAAATAGGCCCTTTCAGGTTTCTAGGGCATTTTTTCCAAGGCCTATTAAGTGTATGAGTGAGTGGGTATGTAAATATGCCCAAAATTTAGCCTAAATTTCCAAAAAATTACCCCTTTATTTTTTTTGTCGAGAATGTCTGTCTATCGTGATAGACGGTGTCTGTCGAGATAGACACTAACTGTCACGTGGGACTGTCTGTCGCGATAGACGGTGTCTGTCACGATAGATGGAGTCTATTGTCTGTCGTAATTTGGTCTGTCGCGATAGACAGGCGTCTTTCGCGATAGACGGGGTCTATCGTGGGTCCCTGTCTGTCGCAATAGACGGGGTCTATCGTCTGTCGTGGTTTTGTTCTGTCACGATAGACTGAGTCTATCGTGGGTCTCTGTCTATCGTGATAGATGGATGTCTGTCACAATAGACGGGGTCTATCGTCTGTCGTGGTTTTGGTCTGTCGCGATAGACTGAGTCTATCGTGGAATTTGGTCTATCGCGATAGACAGGTGTCTGTCGCGATAGACAGGGTCTATCGTGGGTCTCTGTCTGTCGCAATAGATGGGTGTCTATCGCGATAGACGAGGTCTATCGTCTGTCGTGGTTTGGTCTGTCGCGATAGATGGTCTCTATCGTGGGTTGCGGTCTCTCGCGATAGACGATGTCTGTCGTGATAGACCATGTCTGTCGCGATAGACGGTGTCTGTCGTGATAGACTGAAAAAACGCAATTTTTTTAGAAACTTCTAGTGATTTGGAGTGCTCTAATGGTGTAGGTTACCGTGCCAAACACGCATTCAAAAAATATCAAGTTTTCCTGTCTATCGCGATAGATAGAGGTAGTCGAATGAGGGACGGGTCGGTGCAGTGCTGGCCCATCCAGCCATCAAGGTGCAAGACCCACCAAGGATTGATGGGGTGCATTCCCATTGTCGGGCATCTACCCACAATGCAAGGGAAAAATGACATTCCCAAGAAACATGAGGAAGGGAAGGCTCAACAAGTATGTCCATGTTGCTTCGTCTCGTGGATGTTGGGGGCATTCCTTGTTGGTCTGTCATCTAGAGCCATGCACTGTTACCACTCGCCTTGTAGTTGCGCACAATTTGGCATAGCAGGGCAAACCTTCCAAGCACCATGCGGTGCTAGATAGAAAACTAGGGAAGAGGCAAAGGGGCATGACATCCACCCCCTCTTTGACAGACTTCTCATCCTCGAGAAGTTCACCTATGGGCAACTAGGATGATTCCCATTTGTGGTGAAGCCGAAAGGGTGAAAATTGTGATGGCTGTGAGACTCTGCATGTTCTTACCCTCGAATTTGGGGCAATATCCTTAGTACCATGGGTTTTCATGTGAATGCATCTCTAAGGGAAACTTAAATCATGCAAGTGAGGTGCAAACCTAACAGTGCTCGCTCCGAGAAAAGGGACTACTTAGAATTTACAATGATAGCATGCCCCACTCTGACTGTGCTGGCTCTAAGCAAAGGGACTACTTAGAATTTACAAGGATAGCATGCCCCACTCTGACTGCATCGGGACATGCCAACCTCCACATGAGCCAGATTTTGCATAAGTGTGGACATCACAGTTTGGATCATGGCACTTTGCCTCTTATTAGGCTGAATGTGCCGATTCCGATCAAGGACTTCCAAGAAGATCTTATCATCAAAACGATGGCTAGTCCCTTCAAGTCAATTTACGACTAGTCCTCCATGTGCCCTTCATCATCCAAATGGTAGATTGGGCCATTTCGCACAAGGCAAGAGCCTAAGCGGAACACAAAGGCCCCAAGCCGGTTCTAAGTTAAAATTTTGCCCCATCCTAGGTAGATAGCATAAGGGTCCAAGCCCGTTTTGTAATGGGAGAGGCCTCATTGCCACTCCACACATACCCTTTGATGGAGAGTGTTAATCTCCAAAAGAAAAATCTACTCTTGAAGTTAGAGCATCTCTATATCAAGAGTAACTCAAAACATTCACCAATTTTAGAGGATCAATGATCAATTATCAAAGTTTTGATCAAACTGTGAAGAAGGTGATTATACAGAAAGTCTGCTGCACATATCTCTCTCATTGACTTATCAATTGTGTAAAGTTTTTTATAAACCTTTGCACAAGGTGTCAGCTATAGTTTGTGCACCTCCTCGAAGTTCAATCATTCCAAAAGACTCAGTAGATCTTGAGAAATGGACTTAACAAGTCACCTATGTCTAAAACTGTTCTTCTGAGAAGTCGATTCAGACACCTGTAACTTCTAACACTTGGTTCTCTCAATTTAGAACCCCTTTATGCAAATGATTTTAGCCATAGATAGCTTACCTTCCAACTTAAAGATTGAGTGCTTGCTTGCTCAACTTTACACTGTGGAAGGAGAACTCGCCAAAACATTAATATCAAATTTTGCGCCTGTTTTAGAAAACAATGAACACTTCTTCACATATAAATGTTCCTACTCATAATTCTCACAGCCTGTTTACAATTAGGCTCTCAAACTTTAACCATAGACTCATTAACTATGGAATTAGACATCTACAAAAGGATTCTTGAAATGATCAAGCACAGAAGGAGAATACACAGAAACATCGGACGCAATTCTTCTTCATTACTAAAGAACTTTTACATCTGGATGAGAGAGCTAATCTTCACACTCTTCAAGAGTCTAATCACATCTAGATCTTCTCAATTCTTGTATTCTACACTCTCTCTTATTCGCCCCGACATTTTTCCTTGTATATATACGCAAATATTTACAAGCTCCTGACTATACAAAAGTATAAGTGAACTATCTCTGAATTAATGTACATATGTGTACACATCTTCATCTTCTGGATATGCACTTCCTTCATGCTTCATAACTTGATCTTTTCTTCAGTCCTTGACTTCAATTCTTCATCAAAACATCAATTGTTGATTGCCCTGCACCAAAAACTCCTCCTCAATCATCAATTGAGGTTTTCTCTATCTTCTTTATACCTGCCATATCTTTGAATCTCTGTAGCTTTGGTCCATCCAAGCTTTTGGTTAGCATATCAGGTATCTGATCTTTTGTTGAAGTATGTATGGCTTCAATCTCTTTATCCATCACCTTCTCTCTTAGGAAACGGTACTGAATCTCAATATGTTTAGTCCTGGCATGAAAAATAGGGTTAGCAGCTAAATACAATGAACTCCTGTTATCTCCATGAATAGTGGGTCTACTCTGAATGATGTCAAAACTCTTCATAAGAGTCTTTAGCCATATCACTTCCTTTGCAGCTTCCACCATACCTTTGTACTCAGCCTCTATAGATGCTAAAGCAACTGTGTGTTGCTTCTTTGAACACCAAGAAATTAACTTATCTCCCACATAACACAAGTATCCATATGTTGATCTCATATCATCTGGATTACTTGCCCAATCTACATCACTATATATCTTGATGTTTGTATCTAATGTAAAACCATAATACAAACCTTCTTTGAGTGTACCCTTAATGTACCTCAACACTCTTTGTCTTGCAACCCAATGTTCTTTCCTAGGACAATGCATGAATTGAGACAATACTCCAACTGCATATGATAAGTCAGGCCTAGTTAATGTAGCATAAATCAGACTACCAACCAAACTTTGATATAGCTTCATATCCTTGAACTCTTCTCCTCCATATTTGCTCAATTTGTGATTCACCTCCATTGGAGTAGGTGCTACTCTGCAATCATTCATCTTAAACTTGATCAGCAAGTTTCTCAAATACCTTTCTTGAGTTACATACACTCCATGTTGAGTGTATGAGATCTCCATGCCCAAAAAATATGACAAGTCTCCCAAGTCACTAATCTTGAACTCTTTCTCCATTTGCTTCTTTAGGCTTTGAATGCCTTTCTCATCTGTACCTGTAAGAATTATATCATCAACATATATGCACATATAAATGAATCCATCTTCACTTGCTTTGACAAGCAAGCTACTATCTGCTTTAGATACTTGAAATCCAAGATCTTTCAAGAACTTCACAAGTCTATTCCCTTGGGGCCTACTTCAAGCCATACAAAGCTCTCTTGAGCTTGCACACATGATCTGGATACCTTCCATCTCTAAATCCTTGTGGTTGCTCCATGAAAACATCATCTTAAATATAACCATTTAAAAAAGCATTCTTCACATCTAATTGACATAATTTCCAACCTTTACATGCAGCAATAGCTATGAGTGTCCTGATGGTTGTCATCTTTGCCACAAGACTATAGGTCTCATCATAATCTATACCATATGTCTGAGCAAACCCTTTCACAACAAGTCTAGCTTTATACCTAGACACACTTCCATCTGCATACCTCTTTGTCTTGTAGACCCATTTGCATCCAATGATCTTCTGACTATTTGGTTTAGGAACCAAATCCCATGTCTGATTCTCCATCGATGCATCATACTCTTCCTGCATAGCTTTCTCCCAATTTTCCTTACCTTTTGCCTCTTCATATGTAGAAGGGTCTTCATCTGCCTTTACCATATAAGCATAGTCTTTGGTAGCCAAAAAAGAAGTGTCATAGCTATACCTTGTAGGTTGCCACTTGTGTCTTGTTGACCTACTGAGTTCTCCACTCTTTGAGGTTTTTGGTTCATCACATTCTGGATCAAATCTTGGCACCTCTTCAACTTCAACCTGTACTTCATTGTTCTCCTCTTCATCAAATATCTGAATCTTTGATTTACCTTTCTTTTGATTCACAACTTCTTCATCACCTACATAAATATTGATTGTATCTACATACCAACTACCTTGCTCATCAAATGTAACATCCTTTGACACTAGGAATTGTTTTGTGGATGGACTCCACAACCTATATCCCATCTTCTTATCATCATATCCAATAAATACATACTTTTCAGCTTTAGGTTCCAATTTGTGCCTTAATTGTGATGGCACATATGCATATGCCAAACATCCAAATACTTTGCAATGATCTTAAGTAGGTTTCTTACCCCACCATGCCTCATATGGTGTCAAACCCTGCAAAGCTTTACATGGTAATCTATTGACCAAATATGTGGCTGTATTTATAGCCTCAACCCACAAGTAATTTGGGCAATTTTTCTCCTTCATCATGGATCTTGCAAACTCAACAAGAGTTCTATTCCTCCTTTCTGCTACACCATTCTGTTGAGGAGAGTACCTGCAAGTAATTTCCCTTTTTATACTTGCATTCCATAAATAATCACTGAACTCATTAGAGAAATACTCTCCCTCTCCATCTGACCTTAGTCTCTTCAACTTATGACTTGTAATTCTCTCTGCATACACATGATAATGTTTGAATGTATTGAATACCTCTGACTTATCTTTGATCACATAAATAGTGATCCATCTGGTAGCATCATCAACATAAATCACATAATACCTTGATCCATTAATACTAAAATCCTTTGATGGTCCCCATACATCTGTGTGTACCAATTCAAGCTTCTCTGAATACATAAAACCATGCTTGGAATAAGATTTCTTATGAGCCTTACCTAATTGACATGCCTCACATCTGTATGTCATATGTTGACCTGCAACATTAGGCAATCCAAGCACTGAACCATTATTAACCATATCTTTAATACCTCTTTCATTAAAATGTCCAAGCCTTTTGTGCCAAAGATCTAACTCAGAGATCTTATGTCCTCCATAAGTGAACAAGGCATGACCAATATTACCTTGGATCTTCAATGTGAACAATCTTCCTTCTTTCTTCCCTGAAACAATTTGTTTATACCCATTGCTAGGGTCTTCCACAAACACTCCTTCATTAGTGAACCTAACTTCATAACCTTTTTCAACAATTTGTCCTACACTTATCAGATTCTTAGGAATTATAGGAACATACAAAACCTTACTCAAGAGAGTACTACCATCCTTAGCCTTCACTGATCCAATTGACTTCACATTGTGCTTTGTATTGTCACCTGTTTGAACTACATGATTAGTTACCTTATTCTCCAAATCAGTCATCAAAGCTATGTTGCCACTCAGGTGATTGCTATACCCTGAGTCAATGTAGAAGACTCTTTGGTCTTCACTTTGCCTTTCACAAGTTGCATGCATTATCAATGTTGAATCCTCCTTCTGATATGAAGCATAATTGTAGTAGGTATTGTTGTATTGTTGACTTTGGAATCCTCTACCTGCATTTCTTCCAAAGTAACCTCTACCTCTGAAATTACCTCTTTGATTCCTGCCACCTCTTCCTCTTGAATTAAAATTCTGATTATATCCACCATTATTCTGAGTATTATGCCAACAATCATTAGCCAAGTGATTTCTCTTACCACAAATCCAGCAAGCTTTGACTCCATCTTTATTACTCCTGCCTCTTCCTCTACCTTTGCCACCTCCTCTTCCTCTTAGGAAGTTGGCTTGGCTAGTTGTACATTCATCTTCATTTGTTTGTCGCTTCCCTTTGATATTCTTCTTCTTATCCTTTGAATACATTGCATGACCTTCACTTTTATCACTTTCACCTTTGACATCCTGCTCAAAGGTTAGCATATGTCCTAGCAACTGATTTAAATTAGGAGTGAAATGATCAAGTGATAATTCAGTAGACAAAATGAATGGCTTCCATTTGTCATCACCTCTCAAACCTGTGAGGATTTGCCTTACCAATTTATCCTCCTCAATATCTTCATCAACTACTCCTAATGCATCTGCAATGTCCTTCATTCTTGTTACATAATCTGAGATGGATTGAGAGGCATTCTTCTTGAATGTGGTAAATTCTGCCCACAAGGATGCCTTCCTAGACTTTGTGGTGTTTTGGAAATGCTCCTCCAAAGCATTCCATATATCACTTGCACTTTCAAGACCGCTAATGTGAGGTAGCAAGTAGTCATTAACTGCCATGTAGATAATGCTACTAGCTTGAGCATCTTTCTTCATCCAAGTCTTCAAATCTGATAATTCCTCCCTAGTTGGAACACTAGGATCTCTGAACTGAGGCTTTTCTTCTTCACCTATGATATAACTTATCAAGTCTTTGCTCATAAGATGAGCTTCCATCCTCATTGACCATGCTGGATAGTTCACTCTATCCAACTTCTCTATTTGAAGAGAATCTCCCATCCTTTCTTCACTTGTGTATTGAATTCTTCAAACTCTATGAGTAATAGATGTACCTTTACTTCGAATGATACTCCTTTTGTCTTCCTTGATGTCGTATGGCCTCGTTCTTTAGCTTTGCTCTCAAGCTTTCACCTTTTGAATCTTCAGATGTTGAATTCTTTATGACTCCAGCAGTCGGGATCCTCCTTTCTTCAATTCTGATGCTTCCTGCTCTGATACCACTGATGGAGAGTGTTAATCTCCAAAAGAACAAGCTACTCTTGAAGTTAGAGCATCTCTATATCAAGAGTAACTCAAAACATTCACCAATTTTAGAGGATCAATGATCAATTATCAAAGTTTTGATCAAACTGTGAAGAAGGTGATTCTACAGAAAGTCTGCTGCACATATCTCTCTCATTGACTTATCAATTGTGTAAATTTTTTTATAAAACTCTGCACAAGGTGTCATCTATAGTTTGCACACCTCCTCAAAGTTAAATCATTCCAAAAGACTCAGTAGATCTTGAGAAATGGACTTAACAAGTCACCTATGTCTAAAACTATTCTTCTGAGAAGTCAATTCAGACACCTGTAACTTCTAACACTTGGTTCTCTCAATCTAAAACCCGTTTATGCAAATGATTTTAGCCATAGATAGCTTACCTTCCAACTTAAAGATTGAGTGCTTGCTTGCTCAACTTTACACTGTGGAAGGAGACTTGGCCAAAACATTAATATCAAATTTTGCGCCTGTTTCAGAAAACAGTGAACACTTCTTCACATATAAATGTTCCTACTCATAATTCTCACAGCATGTTTACAATTAGGCTCTCAAACTTTAACCATAGACTCATTAACTATGGAATTAGACATCTACAAAAGGATTCTTGAAATGATCAAGCACAGAAGGAGAATACATAGAAACATCGGGTGCAATTCTTCTTCATTTCTAAAGAACTTTTACATCTGGATGAGAGAGCTAATCTTTACACTCTTCAAGAGTCTAATCACATCTAGATATTCTCAATTCTTGTATTCTACACTCTCTCATATTTGCCCCGACATTTTTCCTTGTATATATAGGCAAATATTTACAAGCTCCTGACTATACAAAAGTATAAGTGAACTATCTCTGAATTAATGTACATATGTGTATACATCTTCATCTTCTGGATATGCACTTCCTTCATGCTTCATAACTTGATCTTTTCTTCAGTCCTTGACTTCAATTCTTCATCAAAACATCAATTGTTGATTGCCCTGCACCAACACCCTTTGGGTCTTTTCTGACTTTCCATAATTATCAAGGTACGGTGAAGCCCAGACTGCAAGCATCGAGCAAGGTAATTCCCAAAGGAAAAGGGGCCTATTGATGGTATATAAATTTACGTTGCAAGAATGGAACAAACATGCCATGCATCATTGTGATTGACGATGCGTACGGCTTATCACGATCAAGGTAGATTATGGGGCATATTTTTGTGTGACGTATGGTGCTACGACTTACGGTGCATTTATGCAACTTATTGCAAGATGTGATTTACTAGCCAAACTTAACCCTTAGGATAAACCCTAGCCATGAAAGAGCCCAAGGGTGTCCCCCATCCTTAGGCATTATGAGATGGTGCTTGCCAACTTACAACTCACCAAGATGCAGCATCACGACTTACTTGGCAAGTGATGCACAAGTGGTTCAAAAGTGAAAAGTGGTGCACAAGTGATCAAGAACAAGGGTGCCCATGTAGTGCACAAATAGTTGTTTACAATGGTTTTGCAAAAAGGAGAAGTGAAGGAAAAGCTTACAGAAAATTAAGCCTAAGTGAAAGGACAATTTCACTATTGTAAATTAGTGCAAATTAGAGTCTAGTTTTTTATTTGATCTTCAGAACTTACGAGTTCAAGTCTAGGAGAATGTAAACCATAGGTATATAAGTTAATTTGAGACAAAAATCATGTAGAGAGAACTCAATTTTGTAATCTGAGTAAGTAGAGAAAAGTCGTGTCTTTTCTGAGAGAGATGTTGAGGAAAAACTTCTGAGTCTGAGAGAGTTTTCCATGGCTATGAGCAAAATTAGGCCAAGCCAATTTGTATACATCTTCTCTGATATACAACATATGTTTGTGTAGAAGGATTAAGTCTAATTCTTCTTGTACATTGAGTTCTAAGTCATTTCATATGACTGTGAAAGGTAGTTGACAGTTACGACTTTTCTGGCGCATATTTACCTGAACTTCTTAAGGTCAGATCTCGAAGTATACTGTAAAGTTTTTAGTAAGTGATAGCTCATTTTAAAGCTACTATCCTCAACTACATTTGGTCAAAAGATCTTTAAGAAACGGGACGCATACTCAGAGAAATCAGCTTAACAGTGAAGGTATGTCAAATCGATGAAGGTGTTTTTCAGTTTTCAGAAATAGTGAAAAGTTTGGAGCAAAATCAGAAGATTTTGAAGTTATTACTTGAAAGTTTTGCTTGTTATGTATTGCTTAACATTAGCAAGAACTTCTCTTAGTAAATGATCAAAAGATTTTGCAAAGATCAAGCTAATACAGGTCAGATTGAAGGCTTGAAGAAAAGGCGCAGATTTCTGTGAAGTGAAATTTTGATTTTCACTAAGTTCAGAGTTGAAGATTCACATTTAGAGTTTTGCTAAGCTAATGATGGTTATGGAGGTCTTCTAATACCACATTAGTTTAGTTCTTGTGGTGTTTTATACACCAACAAGTGGTATCAGAGCAGATAAGGTCCTCGAGAGTAAAGGGAGAGCAGGTACAAGAAGAATTGAGGAGTTCTTTATCAAAGAAGGTGGAAGCTGAGGTGTTCAACAAACAAAAGTCATCAGAAGATTATTTCGAAGTTACTCCCAAGGGTAAAGGTCTACAAAAGGTATCATTCTTTAACTTTATACTTACAGGTTGAAGCAGAAGCAAGAATACTATGGCAGATCATGTGTCCATTGACAAATTGGACAAAGATAACTATCGTGCTTGGGTAATGAGGATGGAAGCCTTACTTATGAGTAAGGACCTAATGGTATATGTGACAGGTGAAGAAGAAAAGCCTAAATTTGAAGATGAGAGTCATCCAAGAAAGGAAGAGCTAGAATCTTTGAAGCTATGGCAGAAGAGAGATGCAAGTGCAAGAGCTTATATATATAACACTATTACAGATCATTTGTTGCCACATATCAGAGGTTTAGAAACAACTGAAGACATTTGGAATGCTTTGGAGGATCACTTCCAAAACACTACTAAAGCTAGGAAAGCTAGCTTATGGTCAGAGTTCACCACATTCAAGAAAAAGCAAAATCAGAGTATTAGTGATTATGTCACTAAGATGAAGGACTTGGCAGATAGCCTTGGATCCATTGATGAGGATATTGAAGATCATAGGTTGATAGCACAATTACTTGCAGGGTTAAGAGGTGATGAAAGATGGAAGCCTTTTGTACTTTCAACAGAACTCTCACTAAATCATTTTGTGCCAGAATTGAATCAATTACTTGGATTGATGCTCACATTTGAGCAAGACTTGAAGTCAGATGGAGACAAAGGTCAAAGTTTTGCAATGTACATGAAGAATAAGAAGAAAGGGGATAAAGGTAAAGCAAAGGATGAGGAAGAGTCAACAACTCAAGCAAATTATGCAAGAGGAAGAGATATTGGCAGAGGTAAAAGTCGAGGAAATGGAAGAGGTAGAGGTAATCAGAACAATAACAAGAAGACATGTTGGATTTGTGGATTGAGCAATCATCTAGCATATGATTGTTGGCATAATCAACAAGGATCAAGCCAAAATCAAAACAACAATGGCAGAGGAAGAGGTGGAAGATTTCAGAATCAATTTCAAAGAGGAAGACAGAATTCAAGAGGAAGTTATGGTAGAGGTGGTGGAAGAAATTGGAATCAGAATCAATCTTACAATACCACATATTACAATTATGCAAATGATACACAGAATGACATTCATACAACATTGATGATGAATTCAATAAGTTCATCAGAGAAGGAGGATCTCAAGGTATTTTATATTGACTCTGGTTGTTCAAATCATTTGTCAGGTAATATAGAATTATTGTCAGAATTGGAAGAAGGCAATTCAAGTCATACAGTACAAACAGGTGATAATACAAAACATAGTGTGCATTCAATTGGAAAAGTGAAGTGCAGAAGTGGAGCTGATTTGTTAACAAATGTCTTGTATGTTCCAACATTACCAAAGAATCTGATTAGTGTTGGACAAATAGTGGAAAAAGGTTTTCAAGTCAGATTTACAAATGAAGGGGTATTTGTTGAAGATCCAGAGGATGAATACAATCCCATTGTTTGTGGTAAGAAGGAAGGTAGACTTTTCACTCTCAAAGTGCAAGGAAATGTTGGTCAAGCCCTAATCACACATGGTGATGAAGTAATTACAGAGTTAGATCTTTGGCATAAGAGATTGGGACACTTCAATGAAAGAGGAATCAAAAATATGGTGGAGAATCAATCTGTAATGGGGCTACCAAATGTGAAGAATCAACATATGATATACAAGTGTGAAGCTTGTCAGATGGGAAAAGCACATAGATTACCATTTCAGAAGAAAGGTTTCAAGCATGATGGTTTGCTTGAACTCATACATACAGATGTATGGGGACCAACAAAAGAAGGATCAATAAATGGATCTAGGTATTATGTTTTGTTTATTGATGATGCTACAAGGTGGATAACCCTTTATGTTCTAAAAGAAAGATCAGAAGTATTTGGAGCCTTCAAACATTTTCATGCTTATGCAGAAAGAGTTACAGGTCAAAAACTCAAGAGGCTAAGGCCTGATGGAGGGGGAGAATACTTCTCCCAAGAGTTTAATGACTATCTTTGGAATGCAGGTATCAAGAGAGAGATAACTTGCAGGTATACACCTCAACATAATGGGGTGGCAGAAAGGAGAAATAGAACATTGGTTGAATTTGCAAGAGCAATGTTGAAAGAAAAAAATTACCCTAATTATCTTTGGGCTGAGGCTGTAAATACAGCTACATACCTTGTGAATAGGCTACCATGTGGAGCTTTGAATGGTATGACCCCTTATGAAGCTTGGTGGGGTAAGAAACCAACACTTGATCATTGTAAAGTGTTTGGGTCAATTGCCTATGCTTATGTGCCATCACAACTTAGACATAAGCTTGAACCAAAGGCAGAAAAATATGTGTTTATTGGCTATGATGAAAAGCAAATGGGTTATAGGCTATGGAGTCCTTTAACTAAACATTTTATTGTTTCCAGAGATGTGACCTTTGATGAACAGAAGAGTTGGTATGCAGATAAAGACTGTGACCTTGAAACATTTGAAGAAGAGATAAGAAGGAGTGCAAGAGGTAAATCACATATGGAGATAGATGGAGATGAAGAACATATGCAAGCAAGCACATCAAGAGTTGGATCATATAGAAGAAATGAAGATGGACCAATATTTGATGAAGAAGTACATCCAGATATACATGAAGAGTGTGAACCAAGAAGATCAACCAGAATGAGGAAGCAACCTACAAGGTATTCCTATGATACTTCTTACTTGACTCAGAAAAATTATGCTTACATGGTTAAGGAAGTTGAAGAACCTCAAAGCTATGATGAAGCAAAGGGTAAGAGACAATGGGAAGAAGCAATGAAGGAAGAGTTTGATGCACTTGAAGAAAACAAAACTTGGGAACTTGTTCCAAAGCCTAATGGTAAGAAAGTGATTGGAAATAAATGGATTTACAAAATTAAAAAGCATGCAGATGGAACTATAGCCAGATACAAAGCCAGATTGGTGGTTAAAGGCTATGCTCAAACTTTTGGCATAGATTATGATGAGACATTTAGTCCTGTGGCAAAGATGTCAACCATAAGTGATGGAGAGTGTTAATCTCCAAAAGAACAAGCTATCCTTGGTATTAGACCACCTCTAGACCAAGAATAACTTTAGACTCCACATAATTTTGGAAACATACTCACACATTACCAAGATTTGACTAATTGTGAAGAAATCACTTTCCTGAAAAGTCTGCTGCAGATTCATCACTCATTGACTAATCTATTCTGTAAAGTTTTTGACAAAACTTTGCACAACACTTCGCCTTGAGATTGCGCAACTTTACCAAGTTAAATTTCTCAAAATGATTGAGTACACTCTGAGAAATGTGTGAAACACTTTACCTATGTTTGAAACAGCTTCTCTGTAATGGCGACTTTGGCACCTGCAACTTCTTAACACTAGTTCTCCCAAAGTAAATCCCGTTTGATCAAGATCTTTTAGCCATAGATGGCTTACCTTCCAACTTAGATTTTAAGCCCTCACTTGTGTAAAACTTTACACCACACACTGAGTAATGTTCATTTCACTAAACATGAAATCTGCGCCAGTTTTGTCGACTCTCAGAACATCTTCACATATGAATGTTCCTAAACTAAATTCTCTCAACCTGATCAAAATTAGCCTCTCAAATTCTAGCCATAGATAGATTAGCTATGGACTTAGATACGTGCAGAAGGATTTCTCAAAAGATTAAACACATAAGGAGCAGACAGCAAAACATCGGGCGCAAGTTTTCTTGATTACTCAGAAAAATTACATCTGAGTGAAGTTGATGAATTCAACTCACTTCTCATGTGTCTAATGACACTCTCTACTATTCATTTCTTCCTTCCTATTCTCTATTCTTCTTCTGCTCTATTTGCCCCGACATTTTCCAAAGTATTTATAGATGAATATATACAAGTTTATGACTAGACAAAAGTATAAGTCAGCTAATGTACATATGTGTACATATCTTTGGATTTCTGAATATGTCCTTCCTTCAACCTTCTGAATTTATTCTCTTCTTGACTCCTTGACTTCATTTCTTCATAATCCTTCAATTGATGATTGTCATGCACCAACAATAAGGACAATCATTGCCATTGCAGCATCAAAAGGATGGACATTGAGTCAATTGGACATTAAGAATGCATTTTTGAATGGATATATATCAGATGAGGTTTACATGGAGCAACCTCAAGGGTTTGCAGATCACAAGTTTCCAAATTATGTTTGCAGGGTAAGAAGAGCACTTTATGGTTTGAAGCAAGCTCCAAGAGCTTGGAATTATAGACTTGTAAAGTATCTTAATGATCTTGGATATCAAAGTTCAAAGGCAGATGCAAGTTTACTTATCAAAAGAACAGATGAAGGTATGATCTACATTTGTATTTGTGTAGATGATATTATAATCACAGGTACTTCAAATGAAGGAATCAAGGAGGTGAAGAAGATACTTGAGAGAGAATTCAAGATAAGTGATCTAGGAAAATTGTCATATTTTCTTGGAATGGAAATCACTTATGCAGAACATGGCATATATGTATCACAAGAAAGGTATCTCTTGAATCTTCTAAAAAAGTTTAACATGGAGAATTGCAGAGAGACATCAACACCACTAGAGGTCAATCATAAACTCAGTAGATATGATGGTGCAGAGTTCAAAGACATGAGGAAGTATCAATCTTTAGTGGGAAGTTTAATTTATGCTACACTAACAAGGCCTGATCTTAGTTATGCAGTTGGTGTTCTTTCTCAATTTATGCATTGTCCAAAGGATCCACATTGGATTGCAGGTCAAAGAGTTCTTAGATATATCAAAGGGACTTTGAAAGAAGGATTGTATTATCCTTTTACATCAAATATAAGATTGAGAGCCTATAGTGATTCAGATTGGGCAGGAAGTCAGGATGATAGAAGATCTACTCATGGCTACATGATATACATTGGAGATAAGCTTGTGAGTTGGTGTTCAAAGAAACAACATACAGTGGCTTTATCATCAACAGAAGCTGAATACAAAGGACTTGTGGAAGCAGCAAAAGAAGTAATATGGATGCAGACATTATTCAAAAGCTTGGGAATTGATCAAGGTATACCTATCATTCATGGAGATAATATGAGTTCATTATATCTTGCAGCAAATCCTGTATTTCATGCAAGGACAAAGCACATAGAAATACAGTATCATTTTCTCAGAGAAAAGGTAATGGAGAAAGAGATTGAAGTGGTGTACACTTCTACAAAGGATCAGATTGCAGATATTATGACAAAAAGCTTGGATGGAGTGAAGACAAGTAGGTTCAAGGAGATGGCAGGAATAAAAGAAAAGAAGACTATATGAAGAAGTCAAAGTATGCTAATTAGTGATTGAGGGGGAGCTGTTGGGGCTTCACTCACTAATTAGGCATGGATATATGAAGACATATGAAGAAAGGAAGAAGGAAAGGAGAAGTGAAGGAAAAGCTTACAGAAAATTAAGCCTAAGTGAAAGGACAATTTCACTATTGTAAATTAGTGCAAATTAGAGTCTAGTTTTTTATTTGATCTTCAGAACTTACGAGTTCAAGTCTAGGAGAATGTAAACCATAGGTATATAAGTTAATTTGAGACAAAAATCATGTAGAGAGAACTCAATTTTGTAATCTGAGTAAGTAGAGAAAAGTCGTGTCTTTTCTGAGAGAGATGTTGAGGAAAAACTTCTGAGTCTGAGAGAGTTTTCCATGGCTATGAGCAAAATTAGGCCAAGCCAATTTGTATACATCTTCTCTGATATACAACATATGTTTGTGTAGAAGGATTAAGTCTAATTCTTCTTGTACATTGAGTTCTAAGTCATTTCATATGACTGTGAAAGGTAGTTGATAGTTACGACTTTTCTGGCGCATATTTACCTGAACTTCTTAAGGTCAGATCTCGAAGTATACTGTAAAGTTTTCAGTAAGTGATAGCTCATTTTAAAGCTACTATCCTCAACTACATTTGGTCAAAAGATCTTTAAGAAACGGGACGCATACTCAGAGAAATCAGCTTAACAGTGAAGGTATGTCAAATCGATGAAGGTGTTTTTCAGTTTTCAGAAATAGTGAAAAGTTTGGAGCAAAATCAGAAGATTTTGAAGTTATTACTTGAAAGTTTTGCTTGTTATGTATTGCTTAACATTAGCAAGAACTTCTCTTAGTAAATGATCAAAAGATTTTGCAAAGATCAAGCTAATACAGGTCAGATTGAAGGCTTGAAGAAAAGGCGCAGATTTCTGTGAAGTGAAATTTTGATTTTCACTAAGTTCAGAGTTGAAGATTCACATTTAGAGTTTTGCTAAGCTAATGATGGTTATGGAGGTCTTCTAATACCACATTAGTTTAGTTCTTCTGGTGTTTTATACACCAACATTTTCCATTGTAATCAATTTATATAAGCTTTTGGTGCCAGTGTTTCACTTCTTCTTCTTTTTCCTTCTCCTACAAATACTCAAGTACCTTTCTGCAAAAGAGCTTGAATAGTCACTTAGTGCCAATGGCCTTCTTTCTAGGAGGCAAGTCACATAAAGACCATGTATCATTCTTCATAATTGAAGCATATTCTAATTGCATAGCAGCCATCCAATTTTTTGAAGTTTATGCTTCATCAAACAAAATAGGCTCATTCTCATCATAAAGATTAGAGGCGGCCATAGCATAGCAATATGATGCAAAAGAAGCACTATAAGAACCTGAATGAGTATGGTATGATAGAGGTGCATCTAATTTGCTATCTCGCAAAGCCTACACCAACCATTTAGGCATAGCCTTTGCCTCCTCTATATCAGTTCTCTCATCAACAAGTGCATCATGTAAATCTGCTTCAGAAATGGAATGATCTACATCATCATGTGAAACCTGTGAAGGCTTAGAAATTGCCTCATTTGGACCAACGCTAGACTTTCCACCTATCAAAAGATGCAACAAAGTGTCATACACATCTTTGGAGCTAACCGATGCCTCCTTAAACTTAGAGAGGTGGTTATTGTGATCTTTTTTATGTGCTCCACACCATCAACAATGTCGACATGCAGAGCTTCTCTCTACTCTCACACACAGAGAGTTGTTTTTTTTTTTCCCTAGCCACGCCCGAGTAATCCCTTCTACTCCTCACACATGATTCTCATGTGTGACAATACTCTTTAAGGAGAGAGACTCTTGTCTCCCCTCTTCTACTCATACATATGGAAAGTGTATCAATCTGATGCCATGTGGTGAACTCCTCTCAAAAGGTGTTCCTACCATAACCTATAAAGTAATATGACATCTCCTTCCCCTTAAAAAAATTTTCATCCTCAAAAATGTAGGTGAAATGTTCGTTCGTAATGGTAGAAGAAAATGTTCGAACTCCCATGAACCCCATGTACTCTATGTACATGGTCATCTATGTGTGTGTGTTGTTTTGCCATATTCTTCCCCTTAAGAAGCCTCATATGAGATCATCTCAAAGGTGGGAAACTGTCTGAGTGGTGCCTACTATCTCCCATGTACACTCCACTTCCAAACTATCACTCCCATGACATATAATATCATCGAAATGACCTAACTCCATATGATGTATCTTCTATGGAGTAATGGTATGAAAGGTAATTGTAAAGTTCTAAGCTTATAGGCTTGACCATATCATAATGGAGATAATAAACCCTAAAATATTGTGAAATATAGAACAAAGTCCCATATTAAGTGATTCCAAACCCCTCTAGGACTAAATGATAGATTTTCCCTTAACACAGTTTAGGTCCTCCTAACCTTGAGTGTACTCACAAGTAAGAGTGTAATCTAAATTACCATGTTTACTATGCAAAACTATCATTCTAGCTTATGTATAAGAATTTCTTGGTAGTAAAATGCAATCTCTACATTCCACCAACCAAGAAATCTTTGGTTTGTCATCCATTACCTTTTGACTAAGTTCTATTGGAAGAGCATCTAATGGCACTAGTGCAACTCTACTAGTTCTTTTATAGTTTGCCATATGAATGTGAAAAGCATCCCTTTTGAGATTTAGATAATCCCTAAGTACGCATTCTCCTATATTGATGCTTACACATCATCCTCATGATGAAGCAACAACTATGTGTTTGGTACCCCAATAAGTTAGATATCTCCCTATCTCCTAGAAACCCTAAAGAAAAGAGTCATAACTCTACTCCCTGTCTCAGTAATATCAATAACTAGATCATGTCATCTAGTCAAGGACCATCACTAGAAGTAAACATAACTACTTCTCTCCAGAGTTTGGTACCCCAATAGGTTAGATATCTCCCTATGTCCTAGAAACCCTAAAGAAAAGAGTCCTAACTCCACTCCCTATCTCGATAATATCAATAACTAGATCATGTCATCTAGTCAAGGACCATCACTAGAAGTAAACATAACTAGATCATGTCATCTAGTCAAGGACCATCACTAGAAGTAAACATAACTAGATCATGTCATGTAGGTGGACTCAAATGAATCCCATATCCTCGAACTAGTTAGTTTGGTTCTAATCAGCATGTGACAATGGATATCCATTTCTATTCCAAACTAACTTGTTCCTAAGTACCAATAATATGTCTAAGTTCTTCTATCTAGATCCCAACATACATATAACATATATGTATTAGGTACCCCAAATATTCCTCAGTTAGGGATCTATGCTCTAAGTCATACAGCCAATGCCATGACTATGGCCTTCCTAACCATCACTTGAATCACATAAACACCCATTGATGCTCTCTCATGAAACCCATCTCTATGATCCCATCTAATTGGTTTCCTTAGTAGTGTAGCAAAAATGCTTCACTACTTACTCAAGTGATGTGCATGAGTGAAACTAGTCACTCTTTGGGTATTCCTCATAATAACACATAGTCTCCTAATCATACTATGAGACTCTTCTAAAGATAAGTAAATCTTTACTACTTTGGAGATTATCATAAATGTATCTCCCGTGTCTCTATGCAACTTCCTATAACCTATAGGATTGTTTGTGCACATTCATAATGGTGAAGGTATATCTTCTTCCCCTTAGCAATCATACGATCTAAATCCATAAGGATTATGTGTAGGGATCCAAGTGAAGGGCTTTGGTGTGCAGAAGAAGAGGAGGAAGGAGGAGATGGAGGGAGAGAGAAGAGAGGAGAGACGCGCGGACATGCGTGGGAGCCTCGAAACCCACATAATGTTCTCTCTTGAGGCAATGCTCTATATATGATGTATATACATGAATATGGGGGTAAGGTCACATGACCCTTACATCCCCAACAATCTCCCACTTAAGGGTCAATGTGACCATAAGTGGTAACATATACAAAGAATGATGTAGGACTATATAATAATGTACAGGAAGAGTCCGGATCTCTACCCATACCAGATCAACCTACACCAACCGCCTCGAACAAGGTGTATCCATGCACCTCAAACTGCTCTAGACTCATATCAACAAGAGTCGAGCTGACATATGACTGATGCAAGAACTCATGAAGTTCCTGCAAAGCTCCCACTCGCTCTATGTCTGTGTCAATCATCGAACGACTGACAACTCCAAGTGCAAATGCTCCAATCGCACTGCAATGTCTGGTCTCGAGCATAACAACTCGTACATCAGACTCCGGAATGCTGACGAAACATGTGCTATCCTGGCTAACCTAAGCATGTCAGCAATGCCTATATCCAAGGCATCCAAAGCACCATCATCAAGACCACCATGTCCGAACATATCTGTGTCAACATCTGGCATGAGCGAATCCAAGAATGACTGCATAACTGTTGACTCCTCAACATCTAAATCAGCCATGCTCGCAACCAAGGATGTATCTAGCTGTGCATCCTGAGAGCTAGTATGCTCTGGCATACACTGTGTATCATAAGAGCTATCGTGCTCTACCACACCAAGTGTATCATCATGCTTCACATGAGCTAACTGCACAACATCAACACCAAGGTCAAACTGATGATCAAACTCTAACTGAGTATCATCACAATGCTCTACATGAGCATCCACATGATGCTCTAAAGCATCCAACTGATCATCCAAAGTGTGCTCCAAATGAGCATCCACATGATCAACAAAACCATGCTCTATATAAGCATCATGAGCATCCAAAACATGCTCTACATGTGCATCCATCTGAGCATCTGAATCCTGCCATACATGTGCATCATGAATGTCAATAGACCTATCTTTAGGTAGACAAAATGAGACATGACGAGTCTCACGTCGCACATAAGGCTGAACTCCCACTGAGACGAGATTGTCTCTCACATGAAGTACCTGCAGTGGATACATGTGCCCAATCCTAGCACCTCTAACAAGCATAAGCTGTCCCAACTGCAACTGAAAATGATGCTCACCAAGGAATGCATAATATCTGCTCTCCTGTAAATGGCTAACTGAAATCAAGCTCATAGGGAATGAAGGCACATAACGTACATGTCTGAGTATAAGTGATGCTCCACTAGGTAGCATAAGGCATATATCTCCTGCACCCTCAATGTCATATGCCGTACCATCAGGCATGTGCAAACATCCATGACTCTCACCTGAGAATCGACAAAACCACTCACGATGTGGAGTAACATGAAAACCGGCTAATGCATCAAGCAACCAAGCCATATGTGTGCTATCCAATGAACAAGAGGAATCCTAAGATGAACCATAGGAGAAAGTGATATCACCATCACTAGCATAATCAACTGCCATAGACTCTCCTGAAATCACTACCTGACCTGCATCACGTGCATGTCTCTGACGTCGTCGTCGCATCCACCTAAAGCAACATCGTCGAACATGGCCCTCATGACCACAATGCCAACATCGAAGTCGTTGATGTGATCTATGTCTCACATGAGTCAATGGACTCCCATACATATCATGTAGTCTCTGCCATAATGCACTACTCGTCTCCTCATACATCACAGACTCATATATAGAATCCACAAGCTGTAACCGGATAATGGAGCTGGTCAATGCATCCATATCCATCCATACATGGTCGGGCATGTCACGAGGCCTCTGTGCATCTCTATGCACATATATATGTAACCCTGCACGAACCAATGTATGCCACATTTGAGCTTTCCATCTCGGAAAGTCAGTGCCATCAAATCGAGAAGACACCATGCTGGCAATCCAATAGACTAGTAATGTAACAAGAGACTAGAACAATACTCTATCCTCAATAGGATCACACCTGCATATCCATATGCATAACTCACATCACATATGTCTCTATGGAGAAGAAAACCATGTGAACCACCTGTCACATATGAGCATAAGCCTGCTCACCAAGTCTCCAAAGTGACCAAATAGATGTGAAAGAATCCTGGGAAAAATTCGACTGAGTATCCCCTGTAAACTGAGCAATCAAACAAGATAACCAATAACAAAACAACAATGAGTAATCTGTCACCACATGTCACTGATCCAAGCAAGGATAATGGCAACTACATATGCCAAAAACTAATAGCAATACATGCCAATACAATGATGATGTATCTCCCACTCAAGAATGAATCCTGCAAGATGGTCCAATCTATCACTGATAACCTGTGACCAAGTCCAAGTAAATGGAGATCAACAATGATCCAAAGCTATCGCACAAGCTTCAAGATCCACTAGAGCTCCTTTCTAGCATAAAAGCCGATGAAATTTCGGCAGCATCTCCTCTGTAAAATGGACTCTAGAACCAAAATAACCATGTGGGAATCACCATCCACAACATCAAATCAATGAACATTTGCTAATAGAATAGCAAATCAAGGTGACAAACGAATGTGTAACTGAGGCTCCAATCTGGATCATGTAACAGCAAAGAAAACAAAGATACAAGTACCAACTAAGATCCAATGTCAACTCTCACAAAAGTATGTGCAATCGGAAAGTAAATCCGTAACCAAGTGGCATAAGCAAGATATAGACCACAATGCCACTATACATCCATGATCGAACTCATGATGACATAAACCTCAAAGAAGAGTATACCACAATGTCATCTTACATGCCAAACATGTGACAAAATCATGCTCTACTCTCATATGGAGGAGCTACCACAATGATCATACATGTACAATGCCTTGAAGCTCTGAAAATGAGAGCTTGCACACCAAAAATTCTCTCTCGAAGAAGTTCCAAACCAAAATGAAACTCCAAACGCAACTAGGGTTGTTATGACAAAAAAGTGATGTTCTGTGTTTTGCTGTTTCAGAGGTAATAACCTCTGAATCTGAACTTTTGGTCTTCAGCAAACTTCAAGATCTGAGTCTTGGCTACGTAACGAGATAAAGAACACCTCAATCCTAGGTGCATAGCTCAAGATATGCTCAAAACAAGCACCTGCTGTCAATTTCACTTTCACTTGCAACAGTACTGCTCTGTATTCTGTAATTTCGGCAATCTAAAACTCAGAATCTGGATCTGACTTCTTCTACAAAGTTGTAGCTATCTTTCCAAGCTACGCACAGCAAGTTGAATCATCGAATTCCGAACTGTAGAAACGCAAGTTATGACAAAAAAACCGACCTGCTGTCCTAGTGAATATAGATTTGCTTTCTATAGTAGTCTTCGTTTTTCGAATTTTCGGCACTTTAGAAATCCAAACCAGGTTCTGCGCCCTTCTGTGAAGTTGTAGCTCTCTGTGTTAGCTATGCACAGAACTTTAAAACGCATCAATCCGAGCTTTGTAGCTTGAGTTATGACCGAAATACTGAACAGCTGTGAAGAGATGCTGACCTGCACTTCTACCTCTTCTAACCTAAGCTTCCATTGAAGCTTCTTGCACACTAGCCTTTAGCATGCTCTGATACCAATGAAGGGCTTTGGTGTGCAGAAGAAGAGGAGCAAGGAGGAGATGGAGGGAGAGAGAAGAGAGGAGAGACGCGCGGACATGCGTGGGAGCCTCGAAACCCACATAATGTTCTCTCTTGAGGCAATGCTCTATATATGATGTATATACATGAATATGGGGGTAAGGTCACATGACCCTTACATCTCCAACACCAAGTACTACTAAAGTTTCCTTATCTATACTACTATGATGGTCTCAAGTCCATCAAATACATGCTTACAAGCATGCTTACACTTTAGTGATGTTTGGAGAGAATGCATGTTACCATGTCATAACATTGTTACCTAAAGGTAAGTGCATATATAACGGCATGAGATGAGAAAAATTTTGACAGCATATCCCCAAGAAAATGGAGTCCTAAAAAGCTTTAACCATAAACTCTCAAGTATAAGGCCTTGCGAGTCGATGGCATACAAGCCATCCAATATAACATAGGGCTTGGCAAGCCCATGGCATGCATGCCATATACTCATACATGAACTCCATAACCTACAAAAACATAAGATGCTAGCAACAATCTCTTTGTTGCATAACCATGTAGTTCCTGCAACCATCTTTCCTCTAAACAATCAAAAAGTGTACTCCTAGCACATTGATCCATAATTTTAGAACTAAAACAATTACCTACACAGAGCTAGAAAAATACATAATTTCCAAAGTTTCTTTTCATAAACCAAAACTAGATCTTGTGATCTTTGAAAGGCGCCACATCACATCCAATTTGGATTTTTCTAGCACAAGATATGGCCTCTCTAAGTGTGACATGCCAAACTAGTGGATTGGTGGAGGGGCTAGAAAAAGTGTGAAAATGTGATTTTTGAAGTGCCCAAAAACATTCTTCCATCAAATGAATCCTAAAATTCTCTCCATAATCTTAGAGAGTAATATATGAAGATGCTTGATCCTGTTTTCACCTTACCAAATCCTCCCTTCGTGCATGTTAATTTGCTTCCCAAAAAAGGCACAAACTAAGATTTTTCTACTTTCTTGTAAAAAGTTAAATGGGAGCTTTTAGCAAGCTTCTAATCCACTATTAATTTAGTTTTTTTTTTAATTTTCTGATTCCCTATGGTAATATATATACCATACTTCATGTCTGCATACAAAAATCCATGGGAAGCTTCTTCAATTATCTCTTTACTTACTCACAAAAGTGGACTTTGGCTAAAATTAGCATCTAATTTGTTTTCCAAAAACTGCAAAAAGGAGGGCTTTTGAGGATGCAAAATTCCTCCTTAACTTATTATTTTAATGCATCTAATGATTCCATTATGAATTCCATAGGACATATTCTTAGTATATATATTTTTTGCCATCCATCCATGCCTAATGCACCTCGTTTTACCTCTTCCAAAATGGGAATTTATTAAATTTAGGTGCTGGAATTTTTCTCAAATAGTGATGGAAGGGGGTTTTTTGGAGCTTAAAACTCCCAACATCTGGGCCAATTTTGGATTTCTTGATTCTATATGGAATTCCATGCACTATACTATATGTATGCATGAGGTTTCCCATCAATCTATGTAAAATCTTACTTCATTTCTCTTTCCCAAAGTGGTTACTTATCAAAACAACACATGTAAATTATGAGAAAATCATGCACTAAGCTACTTTGGAGATACCCCGAGTTTAATCCTACTTGTATTTTGAGAGAATCCTTGACTCTGAGATTATATATCTCATACTCTCCATACACATAATTTCCCTTCAAAAGCTTTGCTCAAAGCCCATCCTTTATTTTGCCAAAGATGGAGTATTTCTAAGATTAACTCCTAGAAACAATAAAAATGTTTCATACCTTAGTATCTTCTCATAGCTCGCCTTGTAGTACTTGCACTTCCAATGCTTCTTGGGAATATGATGCTCCTCCAAATATCTTCAACATGCACCTCAGTTATAGCATACGTATTGTCAATCTAGTACATGTCAATCTCAACTATTCTCTAGTTGTGTTTGATCAATTGAAGCCGGAATTGCTTTAAATTAGATCGCCCCATGGATGTAAGAGTAGATGCACAATGGTGGGCTCTACGCACATGTGAAAATGATTCTTTAGCAGGCCATAGCTCTGATCATCAGTCCTCTCTTTTTCCTTCATTGTATGCAAGAAGGTCGCACTCGAACATGATCGAGAAACATCTTACAATGCTGAGCATCAAATACCTACATACACTTGCAAATGGAACCTTCTAAAAATATTAATTTCTTAATATACAACCCAACGTAGAACTCTATATAGTCTTGGGGCGAGGGAGGGGGGTGTGAACCCTTCAAGAGGTTTTGTGCCACCTACTTAGCAATGAAGTTGTCTCTTCGACCGCACAATCTAAATGTAATTCAAGAGGCACTCTACACATGTCTTCAATGGAGTGAGCATGTGGCACTCTCCTGCCACCGTTCAATCTGATTCTTGACTTAGAGTGGGTTCACATGGAATGGCAGCACAAAGTGTGCTTCCATGTTGAAAAAATGCATTCGATGTTGGAAAAGATTGAATGTTTTGGGTCCACCACCTTTTAAGATGGCTTACGCCCCTCGAAACAAAAGTGTGTCGAGTTTAGGGTTTAGGCATCCGGAGTGTGGAATCTTGGAACATTCAAAATGCCAAGAAGTTATGGAACAAAGGCTTCAAAAAATGGAAACATATCTGGAAACAAGACACCAACCGTTGGATCAACGTCGAGGATATTGACCCTAGCATCAACATTTCGGATGAAGAATGGAACACTTCACAAAGCAGATGTCTCGCCTGGGATCGACACAAAACTCGCCTTCTCATGGGACACAACACATCGAGCTTGCTTGGTCTCAAATGGCACAATGGGAATAGCCTATCAAAAATCCCGAACATCAAAGAAACGATTGACTATCAGGTTAACCTCAACAAGAAGTGGTGCCTGTCATGGACGCGGCTTCGGTGGGACATGAAGTTCATGGCTATCTGGCACCCCTTCATAGAAATCAAAAAGTCTGCCCTCTTATGGCAAATTCTTCATCACGTAATCTGGACCAACTTTAAGGCTAGCAAACTTTGTGGGATTCCTCCCTGGTGCAAAACGCTGCCATCAGTCTATCGAAGATGTTCCACACATCTTCTTTACCTGCCCCAACTCCAACAGACTCTGGCAGACGGTCATAAAGAAACTTAGACTTCAGAAACATCTCAGTTGGCAGCAAGCCCTGCTGGGAGAAGCGATCGGCTGCTCCACGACTCTCTGGAACGCCATCAGAGGGGAGGTCCTATGGAAAATCTGGCGGGAAAGATGTGCTCTCAACTTCGGTGACTCCCCCAAGGAGTGGTCAATTGAGAAATCCTTGTTCCTCCTTGGCAAAAGGATTGTTAACTATAAGAAATCCCCCCCCCTTCAGGCATCATCAAGTTCTCCTTTTGATCAATGACAAGCTTAAACCCAAGTGGGCCCCTCATGAGGGTGATGAGAGGGTGATTAACCTTCTTTGTAATGCCATCTAAGCTCTGTAAAAGCTTCCCCTGCTTTGTGGGATTTGGGGGGTCCCGTGGGCACTAGTCCCCTTCTCTTGTACTTTTCCTTCTTTATTTAATTCAAGTCCAAGAGAGTAGGCTAATGCCGAACTTCCTTTATATATATATATATAAAGAAAGTGTGTCGAATTAATAATGTGCTCTATGTGAATTTACTTTTTGAACAGAGTAATCGTTCTGTGTGAACTGAAAAATTTGTGACTGAGGGTGAGTGCGCATAAATGTACCGCCCTATCTAAACTCACCCTTAGTCCTAAACCAAGCTTCCTTGGTTCTTTTTTTTTTGAACAAGAATAAGAAAGAGTTAAATTGATGTAGGAAAAAGAGAAGATACAACTCAGAGGGACATCCTTAAAAGTGGATGTCCACACCCAAACAGAGGGACATCCTTAAAGTCTATGCCAAGAGAAGAGGCACAGTCTTTAAATGGGCTGACTACTAATATACATCTCCATGTAGTGAATCAAATTCATCCTAGATTCCAAGTAAAGAGATAACAATTTCTCTCTCCAGGAGCTACTGGCATACTTTTTTATTGCAAGGGTAGGGTTGATGAAATCAATATGAATTCCCTTGATGGAAGTTTTACAAAGATTAAAAATTCCTTTCATACCAAAATAACAGGAGAACAAAAGGTCCTTGTTGTCATCAGAGAACAGCTTGCAATTTCTATTTTTCTAAATGTACCAGAGAATATGAGCTCTCAGAAGCTGCCACAAGACAATATCCAACTTGTCGGATTCTCCAAGCAGAATTTCTCTGAATCCAAGAGACTTCATCCTTGATTTGTGACAAAACAAGTTTATTCCCTTCCAAAATCTTTGAACTTTGACACAGTTGATAAAGAAATGTGCCAAATCTTCCTCTTGATCACAGTAACAACAAATTCCTGTATCGATGTTGAACTTTTTTGCTCTCCTTCGAGTCGAGATGCCTTTGTGCATGATCATTCACAACAAGCAAGAGTGTTTGTTAAAGAGGGGATAGGCCCATATGCTTTTAAATCTGTACTTCCACTGATGTGGATTCCAATGCAGCTTCCATTTTCTCTTCAGCTTTTCTGTAACGACTTTGATGGGAGTATGAGTTCTTTTGAATCGAGAGAACATGTCCTCAACAACAACATCCACCTTGGTTCTTTTTGGAAGCTCACCTTACTCCTTTGTTTACATATTGATGGATAATGCAGAGCTTCTAAGTTCTAACTTCTCCCTACAACATCCATGCCTCACATGGAATGGAGACAAAATAAATCCTAATAAAGACAAACCCTCCCGGTTGACGAGGAATACACAAAACGAAAAGTTAGTGTGACGTTCCCTGCTTTATCTACTGCCTTGAAGCCTTTATGGCTTACGTGGTCGACGGATGGAGAACCATAAGTACAAGTGCACATGGTGATACGACAGAAACAAGCCTTGCTTTGCTCGCCAGCCGCGAGTCGCGGCAAACGCAGTCCCTTCTCCTCGAAAATACTATATACGAATGCCAGTAGAGAATCTTATCTATTTCAATGGTCTGTTGCTGGTTTCCATCAGATCTTGAGCTACTTGATCCTCTGAGTGCATCGCAGCGTTTTCAGCTTTTCTTAGTGTCCTCTTGCGTCTTGGAAGCAGATAACATAGCGGCACTTGAAATGAAAGTTTTGAAGCCGACATTATCTCCCATTTCTGAGCTGCGTTCAAGCTCTCTTGCGCTAATCTAATTATGAATACAGGGAGGCGCGTAAATATAAGCTCCTTACTACTAGTTCGCTGCTCAATGCTCAACATTCATGTTCTTGGAGCCATAGGCCAATCATTGAAAGATTTCTGTATTGCTTGCTTCTGGAAACTTACTAAATGACTGCCCACTGAGTGAGTTTTGCACACAGTGAAACGGCCGTATCTTATCGGGTGTGCCCTTACCGTCTATCCGATCTTCAGACAATGGAAGAGGCTGAAGAGTTTTCCAGTGAGCCAATTCCTTCCAGTGCATCTGTCTTCAATAAATCTCTCACTGAGCCCCTTCTTCCATTCTCGAAGGCTTCTACGGATCGTCAGAGTCTTTCTCGAGCAAACTCTCAGATCGCCATCGTGGGCTCCAAGTGCACCCATGTGGAGAGTCTTGATTATGAGTAAGTAGCAACGCACGAATAACATGATATAATTTTCTTCTCTTCCAAACTCTTGGAGCATGTGAGAACTGCTAGCTCATTTCAGGACTCTAGCTGCTATTGCGTGTGTCTTTCTGACCTAACTTGCCCGAAGTTCAGTGCGTATTAGTCTTTTAGGTACCTGTTTGCGGGTGACCTGCCTGATGAGTTATAACATAAAGCAATATCCCAGAGAATGAAATTCTGGATTCGAAGTCTCTTTAGCATTCTTTTTGGCTTTTGTTATGAGCTTCATAGAAAGTAATTCTGATTTCAGTTCTGCCTCAGAATGATCGAGAATGATGTTTTCAAGCAAGATTGGAGAAGTCGCACGCGATTACAGATCTTGCAGTATATATTGCTGAAGTGGACCCTTACGTTTCTTGTGGGGATAATTGTCGGTTTCACTGCCTTTGGCATCAATTTTGCCATAGAGAACATTGCAGGATACAAATTTTTAAAGGTCAACGAGTATTTCCAAGAGGACAGGTGCTGCTGCTTTTATAGTATCAAGAACAAGCAATGATTCTGCATGGATATATGCACTACAACTGTTTTTGGCATGTTCTTTTTTTCTCGCACGGAAGTTTGCATTAATTTGAGCTATATTGGTGATATTTCAATCGGTTACAACACGTTTTTACAGATATGACCTTCCAGCTTCAAAGCATATATAATTTTATCGTCTAAGTTGTTTGTCAGATTGAACTCTGTAGATTGTGTTACAGGATCGGTCTGGCTTTCTCGATCTTAATCGTCACGAACCTTGTATTATCACTTTTCTCAGCAACTCTGGTTGCTTTCATTGGTCCAGCTGCAGCAGGATCAGGAGTTCCAGAAGTGAAAGCTTACCTTAATGGTATGGATGCAGAGGACATTCTGTCTCTCAAAACCTTATTGGTAAAGGTGGGATATCGAACGGTTTGTCTGGTGTTATTCATTTTAAATTCTGTTTCTTCGATTTTTCTTACAGGGGCAGAAAAAGGCTAACATAATCTTTCTTGACACAAAACATTGTTTTGTTGCCCTAGCAGCAAGAAACAGTTGATGTTTTGCTAGGACTGTACTTTGACATAGATTTTGCAATTTTGTGTTCACAGCAAAGAGTCTCGTCAACAATTTATCTCTAAGATCTGCATATGTTAATGACAATTTGTTTTAACTCCTAGATGAAATGTTTTGCTTATCTTAATCATTAACCATCGCATAGATTGCTGTGACGTACTGCCTACTTGCTTGTCTACTGATTAGGCGAAGACACGAATAAGTACCATAGTAAATCCGATTAATTACAGTTAGCGACATAGCTTTTATCTATTAGAATCAGCCCTTAAGCTGGTTAACGGACAGTATTATGTTTAAGATGCATTGCTCCATGCAGCACATAAGTGAATGCAATGCTACAACGATCTCACTGAATATCTTCAAATATCAATCTGGCATATAGTATATACTGATATTTGAAGTAGATTGGCTGAAGGTAAAATTGTCTACATGTAATAGGACACAGCTATCCTGACTGAGTTATTTTAAAGAGTTGGATCTTAAAAAAGTTAATTTATCAGTAGTTTCGCATCCGAATTACAATAACAAATTTCAAATATGTACAGGTGTTTGGGAGCATAGGATCAGTTTCCGGTGGCATTTATACGGGCAAGGAGGGACCTTTGGTCCATTCAGGGTCCTGTATTGCAGCTATTTTGGGTCAGGGTGGTTCTAAGCGATATCGCATTTCATGGAGATGGCTGCGTTATTTCAAGAATGACAGGGATAGACGAGATCTGATCACTTGTGGGGCCGCTGCTGGAGTTGCTGCTGCTTTCAGAGCTCCTGTAGGTGGTGTACTTTTTGCACTGGAGGAAGTGACATCATGGTAGTCTTTAGCAAAAAGCCTGCTATTGTGAGAATCGAAACCTTGGTACTTTGTGGAGAATGGTGTGTTTAATCGAAACATGTCACTCGCAGGTGGCGTTGTTCCCTTATATGGCGAGCATTTTTTGCTACAGCACTGGTTTCTGTGGTGCTCCAAACTAGTATGGCGTATTGCAGCGATGGTGGATGCGGCCTGTTTGGATCTGGTGGTTTGATAATCTACAACATAGGCGATGTTTCAGTGAATTTTCGTCTGGCAGAACTTTTGCCAGTGGGGATTCTAGGTGTTATCGGTGGCATTTTCGGTTGTATGTTCACTCTGATCAATGGCAGAATCCTTCGATTCTATTTTGCTTTGCATACGAAGTATAATCTAACTCCGTTTCTTTGCTCGTCTAGACTATATCCATGGCATCGGATAATTGAGGAGATCATTAACCCTCCACGTTGTTGTGTTCGTGCAGCAATGGACCGATGATCAAGATCCTTCATGTGGCAATTGTCTCCCTTATATCGACAGCCTTGATGATCGGTCTTCCATGGTTGGGTGACTGCATCGAATGCCCAACGAACATTGAGGAGACATGCCCCACTACCGAGAAATCAGGAAATTTCAAGCGATTTAGGTGTCCGGATGGTCATTACAATGATTTAGCAAGTCTCATTTTCGATGTCAACAACGAAGTCGTCAGAAATCTTTTCAGCGTGGGCACGACAAATGAATTTACATACAAAACTTTGTTCATCTATATGGTCCAAAGCTATGGTTTAGCCCTCATAACATATGGGACTCCCGTTCCATCAGGCTTATTTCTTCCCATCATGATTACAGGAGCTAGCTATGGTCGTATAACGGGTATGGTTATGAGATCCCTCAGTCCAGGATTGTCAGAGCTGGATGAAGGTCTATATGCTGTGTTGGGTGCCGCTTCATTTCTTGGTGGAGCCATGAGAATGACTGTTTCTATATGTGTAATTCTTCTAGAGCTGACAAACAATCTCTTTCTCCTCCCATTAACCATGCTCGTCCTTTTGATCTCCAAGTCGATTGGGGACTTGTTCAATCTAAGTGTGTTCGATCAGATTATTCATCTCAAGGGGCTGCCTTTCCTTGAAGAGCATGCAGACGATTACATGAAGCATTTGAAAGCTCATGATGTCTGCAGCAGTTCACTTGTCACATTGGATGCAGTTGAATCGGTTCGTAAAATTGTCGATACTCTGCAGAGGACAGATCATAATGCTTTTCCTGTGATCGTCAAGGACGAAGTCACCCAGCAGCCCATTTTTCATGGTCTAATTCTAAGATCACATTTGCTGGTGCTGTTGAGGGGTCGGCACTTCCTTGCATCGGTACCAAAAGACAGCGCTTCGGATGCAACAAAATCATTCAAATCTGTGGACTTCGGCAAGCCAGGAGCAGGAAGAGGAATGTCAATTAGGCATATCAGACTCAACCCAGCGGAGCTGGAAATGTTTCTGGACCTTCGTCCGTTCACAAATACGTCCCCGTATACCGTGGTGGATACAATCTCTTTGTCAAAGGCTTACGCAGTATTTCGAGGGCTAGGTTTGAGGCATCTATGCGTGATACCGAAAATTCAGAGTGTATGTGCCTGTATCACCGTATCCTTTCTGTGTTCATCGAAGCAGTTATACCTATTAAACGTGGAAATTATAATATCCAACAAAAGCAAACCTGCATATGTTTTTCACATTCTTGACTTCTTCAGATCGCATGTCATATGTGTCTCCGCATTTGGATGTAATCCATATACATAAGCACATCTGTTCACATACGTCTGTACCCATCCGCACATAATAACTATCTGCATGTGTATTTATATGCATCTATATACATAAGCGCATCTGTTCACGTACGTCTGTATCCATCTGCATATACACATCCATATACATAAGCGTATCTATTCACATACGTCTGTATGCATAAACGCATCTGGTGCAGATACGGATACAAATATGCACAGAAATGTTTTCAGAAATGAACGCATTTCTATAGCCACCAGATCTGTTGCGCTGTGTACAATTGATATCGATATCAAATTAGGATGTGAGCATAGACTGCATTCTTCGTTAGCACATGCGTTCTCTTTTCCTGATTGTGTGGCAACGTGTAGTAAACCTTCCGCCCTGAATTTGCAGGGGTTTCCAATCGCAGGAATATTAACAAGGCATGATTTCATCGAGGAGCATATTTTGATGAAGTTCCCACATTTGAAGCGTGCGAAGTGGACACCTTTGCAAGTGCACTTATCCGCGATTCGAAAAGTTTTGGATTTCAGAAATCTCTGCAAGCTGAGCTAATTTTACAGAGCGGAACGTCTTCTATACTCCTCTGGATCATCACCCAGAGAACGTTTATTTATACTATATTCTTATATTCTTTGTCGATTATAATTCTTTTATTCACTTTCTTCTCGGTCCCGTACAGAAACGGGCAAGATCGTTAGTGTTTGCTGTTCCAAGAGAGCTAAGATCTTGCTTTATTTTTGTTGCAAGAGCCATGACCTGCAGCTTAATTGTTTTCTGCAAATCAAGCTAAACTGTATTAACATGGAAATACAATAATATGCCAAGTAGAATGAGTGGCGACCACTGCGACCTCGTATTATAAACTTGTTTAGAAAAGAGCACGATCTTTCAAACGCAATAGAATATTCATGTTTTCTTTTTAATGAAAGCTCCAATTTAATTCCTGGAAGAAGAGATGTACCATGAAAAGCAAAGGGGAGAGTTACGCAGCAAGCCTGCATGTCTTTGAATTTTTCATCGCCTTGATGATGTACCCATTTCTTTTTCATCTGTTTGCTTCGATTACAAAGACCATCGAGTGACGGAAAGTGGGTAACTTTTGTGGCTCTTGATTCTTTTACCCAATCTGGATAAGGGTCTAGATGGAGTATTCCAAAGTAGGGTCAAACATCCCATCCTTTCATCAAGCAAAGCTTGTTGCCAAGAATGTTTTTCAATATGGGCCATGAAGAGTATGCAAAACCTCTTGGAATAAGCCAAGGAATAATGAAGCTTCGGAGAAAAGGGATTTGGGACAAAGAGGTTTCACATGTCACATCATGCCTACTTTTTAATCATTTCATGTATGTTTTTACATATCAAATAAGGTTAAATGTATTTTCACTCCACATTTGTAAAGGCCAAGGACTCCTTGAACCTCTAGAGTGTTTTCCCAACCCTCTATAAATTTTTAGTAGTTTTTAGAATTCATTTTGGTGATTAAAATAAACACCCTCTCTAATTTTTTAGTAGTTTTTAGAATTCATTCTGGTGATTAAATAAGGTTTAGAATAAATGTGAAGTGGTTTTTGGCCAAAAGCCACGTGAAAAGTGTTGAGATATCAAGCTCAACATGTGTGCGACAATCGAGGATGACAAGACTTGGGAGAATATCCCAAATTTTGTTGATCTTGTACCCATGATGATAATTGAAGAAAAGAGCCTTGGAGAAGAATCAAACTCCGAAGGAAAAGCTAGTTTTGAGCATGTATTCTACTCTCCTAGAGGAAAGTGCCGAGGTAGAGGCTTTGGAAGTGGATAAGGAAACATAATCAGTGTAAGGGGAGCACTAGATGTGCACTCTGATAAACCAAGGTTTCGTAATTGTACTTCTGATTACAAGATCACCCACCCTTAGTTTCTCCAAATTCTGAAGCAATCATGATATCCTCGGACATGCTCGATCTTGAATTCGTGATGATCATCTATCTTGATAGGTGGTGAAGGACTTGGTCGCTTCCCCCTCACTAGAGAAATCTAATATAATTCCAACATGGATACATGAAAATCTGGATGTATTCTCATGGTACTCAATAACTGGAGCTTGAAGCTTATTGGATTAATCTCGACCAAGATGGTGAAAGGACCAAATTTATGATAGTCTAACCAAGTGAATGCATAAAGATAAGTCACCCATTAGGGTTATACGCGTATATACAGGCCATGGGAAAATACCTCCTAAAGAGGGAAAGAAGTGCCGCGATAGTCTTAAGTGTGTTCACACACATCACTAATGTTATATATCAAGAAATCCCCCCTGGGAGAGATATAGTGAACAAGGAGTTGGCACTCATGTATAAGGAAGTTTCAAGCTATGTAGAAAGAGATCAATCCACAAAAGGAAGTAATCCCAAAGCTTTTTGAAAAGATTCAAAATTCTCCCTAGGTAGAGCCTTTGTGAAAAGGTCTGCAACATTATCTTGTGTGGGCACATATGCCAAACTAATCTCTCTAGCAGAGAACCTCTCCTGGACATAATGATAGTGCACCTCAATGTGTTTTGGGCGAGCATGGAACATAGGGTTCCTCACAATTGCTAATGCGCTCTACCTGACAGTGAAGATGGTGGTGGCAGAAGACTTACCAACACCCAAATCAGCCAAAAGATGTATGAACCACACATTCAACAATCGATATGAAAGTTGCCCTATACTCAACTTCATAACTAGAAGTGGCCACAGTCGGGTGCTTCTTGCTCAACCAAGATACGCATGAGCTAACAAGCATGAAGAAAGAACCATTGGTGGCTACACCAGTGTCATAGCAACCATCCCAGTGTGAGTCACAAAAAGCATGTAAATCTGATGCTGATGATCCACCATTGAGATAAAGCAATCCAAGTATTCGAGTACCACTCAAATAGCAAAATATGTGCCTAACTGCCTACCAATGATTGACACGTAGGCATAGAACAACATCAAATGCATCTCACAATAATGTGTCAATATATTTTGTTTGACACAAAACTATTCTCCCATTAGCTTACAGAAATTGAATGCCTAAATAATGATACAAATGCCCCAAATCTGACATCACAAAAGAGGCATGCAAATCAGCCATAAATTCAGCAATATGCTTCACATTAGGACTAGTGAGCATGTCATCACATTTACAACAATGATAAGAAGTATATCATCAACACACTTAACATATAAGGTGTTCTTAGTTGAACTATTCTCAAAACAATGTGCAATCAAGTAGGCAGGTATCTTTTCATACCAAGCACGTGGACCTTGCTTAGGACCATATAATGCCTTTTTCAACCTGCACACTTTGTTTTCATGCACTTTCTACAAAAAACCATAAGGCTGAAATAAATATACTTCTTCGGGTAAGTCACCATTTTGAAATGTAGTTTTATGTCCAATTGATGTACATTCCAACCATCACGAGGTGTAAGTGCACATATGCTACAAATGGTGGTCATTGAGCATGTGGGAGCCAAGGTCTCATCAAAACCAATGCCTTTCTCTTCAATATGACCTTTTGCAACAAGCATAGCCTTATACCTATCAACTATTCCATCAGGCTCATGTTTTAGCTTGTATACCCATTTAGTGCCAATTACCTTTTTTCGTGGAAGCAAATCACATAACGTCCACGTACCATTCTTCATATTAGCATCATATTCTAATTGCATAGAAGCCATCCAGTTTTCTAAATTTCTTGGTTCATAAAAAGAAATTAACTCATTCTCATACAAAAGGCTAGAGATAGCCGTTGCACAGAAATTTGAAAGGAAGCACTATGAGAGCCTGAAAAAGTATGATTTGACAAAGGTGCATCTAATTTGTTATCTCAAAGTTTGTGCCAACCATTTATGCATAGTTTTAGCATCTTCTATGTCAGCCCTCTCATCAACAAGTGCATCATGTAAATCTCCATCACTAATAGAATGATCTGCATCACCATGTGGAACCTCTAAAGGCTAGAAAATTGCCTCATTTGAACTAGCACTTGAGTATCCACTTGTAAAAAGAGGTAGAAAAGTTTCATACACATCTCTACAGCTAATTGAAGTCTCCTTGGTACATGAAAGTAATGGTTGAATTCCATCTTCCATAAAAACAACATCATGACTAACCAAAGTGTGTTTAGTCTATGGATGATATAGACAATAGCCTTTTCTTTCTGAACTACACCCAACAAAAATACATTTCAGTGCTTTATCATTCAATTTCTTGCATTATTGTTCAAGCACTAATGCATATGTCAGACAACCAAAGACACCCTGATGAGCAATATATGGCTTGCAATATAGAGTGATAGATTGCAGTTCTTTTGTGGGATACTTGTTAAGTACATATGTTGCACACAAAGTAGCTTGAAGCCAAAAGCTATGAGGTAAAGCTTGAATTTTGACCATACAAATCGTCATCTCCACGAGATACATGTTCCTTGTTTCAACAACTACATTTTATTGAGATGTAGATGACAATGTACATTGATGACATATGTTCGGCTTGAATAGAGGGTGCTTAATTTACATGCTGATATATTTTCAGCCATAACTAGACATTGTTTGAAGCACATAATCACTTTAGAGTTTGTTTTCAATGGATACACCCATGCATGCCTAGAAAAATCATCAATAAATTGTTGATCTATTTAGGTAGTGATGTGTGTGAACACACTAGGACCGCCGGGGCACTTTTTTCCCTCTTTAGGAGGTTTTTTTCCCCCGGCTTGTATATACGCCTATTGCTTCCGCAGACGTCTAACTCCAACAATTGGTATCAGAGCAGGTCGTCGCTTCATCTAGGGCACCGTCGACACTCCTCCGTTTGCAGTCTGAGATTCACACGAAATTTGGTGAGCATACTCAAGGTGTTTCAGAGATCAAAACCTCTTCGCTGTGTGGTGTCGAAATCGCGGTCTGAGCTCGTTTCGGCCTCCGAATGCACTATCGCAGCACTTATGCAGGCTATTTCGTCTTTTTGTGCCAAAGGTATATACAAGTTTATGTTCGCCACTATAAGCGTCTCGAAGTCTGCTACAGGTCTAGCACAATTTGTCTGAGCAGTTCTGTTCAACTTTTTGAGATACAATCAATTTTTTGCATCAAGGTATTTTAGTCACTGGCCATGGCTGAAAGCAATGATGTATTCCGTATGTTGGCTGTTGAGGATAAGTTGGATGGTAGCAACTACCCATTATGGGCTTATATGATGCGACATGTATTGGTTGCACAAGGATTGTGGAACATTATGCAGGGTGTTGAAAGACGTCCTGTTACACCTGTAACAACAGGTACTGCAAATACAGGTGCTGGAGCTGATGGAGATGGTGTCGAAGATGATATTGTGCAGATTCTTGTTCGTGCTGCTGTTTCTGCTGCACCTACTGTAGAGCAGATTCGTTGGGATGGAAGAGATGCCCAGGCATATGCATTGATAGCTTTGTCTATCAAACATGCCATTATTCCTCATATTCGCTCTTGCAAAACAGCTAAGGATGCTTGGGATACACTTACCACATTGTACCATGCTAAGAATGAGGCTCGTGTTGCTTACCTCCGAAAACAGTTGGAGAGTGAGCACATGAATGAAGGTGATTCTATGGACAGTTTCCTAACAAAGATCCTGATTCACATCAGAGTTTTGCTTCTACTCTTCGGTTGATGATGAAAGGCAATCCAAATGCCTTATCATTTGAGGAGTTAGTCTATGTTTTGTTGCAAGAAGATCAGTCCAGGCAGAACAGGTCCATTATGCATGTTGCAGATCAAGCTTTCCTGGCTAGTCAGAAGGGGAAAGGAAAATGGAGTTCTTCTACTAGTAAGCAGAAATCTACAAATGCTGCACATTCGAAGAACCAAGACAAAGATGAGAAAAAATCAGAAAAGCAAAAATTGTTTTGTAAGTACTATAAAGGGAATGATCATATCATAAAGAACTGTCCAAAACTGGCTGCAAAAGAGGCAAAGAAGAAAGAGGCTAGAATGGTTGTTGCAGAAGCCTCTACACCAAAAATGAAGTCTGCTAATCTTGTGCAGGAAGAAGAATGGGCGTTCACTACTGTTTGCAGTTTTGACCCATCTTCTCATGAGCAGTGCATGTCTGTAGTAGACTCAGATGTTTGGTACTTTGATAGTGGGGCGACCAAACATATTACCTCACAGCGTAGTTTCTTCTCTTCACTCGAGCCTGCCCCTACAGGGAATACTGTTACATGCGCCAACAACTCCTCATATCCTTTTATGGGAGTTGGTAAGATCATTTTGACTACTGCTGATGGTAGTTCTTTCACTTTGTCAGATGCTTTATTTGTGCTAGGGATCAAGAAGAATCTGTTATCAGTTTCTGCATTAGCCAAGATTGGCTTGGTTGTGAAATTTGTTGATGACAGATGTACAGTTCATGATCTGTCAAATGGCGATGTTATTATTGCTTCTGGCATTTTATGTCGTGGGTTGTATAAGCTCATAGACTATGAAAGATCTGAAAATGATTTGGCATGTGCAGTAAATGATTCTCAGGCTATGTCAGATGCAAAGCTTTGGCATGCACGCTTTGGTCATCTGAATTTTGCTAGTTTGCTACGCCTACAGAAATGTGAAATGGTGTCCTCTTTGCCCAAACTTGAGGCACCTGGAAAACATGTTTGTGAAGGTTGTATTTTGGGCAAATGCAGCGTTCCTCCTTTCCAAAAGATGGTTTAGCTCGGGCTACATAGAAATTGAAGCTTGTACATAGTGATATCTGTGGTCCTATGCAGACATCCTCGTTTGAAAATTACCTTTACTTCGTGACTTTCATTGATGATTTTTCTAGGTATGCATGGGTATATCCACTCAAAGCAAAGTCCGAAGTGTTCATGTGCTTTAAATAGTTTTTGGTTTTGGCTGAAAATATGTCAGCATGTAAAATGGGCACCCTCTGTTCTGATCGAGGGGGGGAATATATGTCTTCTGATTTTAATGCATTTCTGGCTGAACATGGGATAAAACACCAGTGTACAGTGTCGTATACACCTCAACAGAATGGAGTTGTTGAATGAAAGAACAGGTCACTCATGGATATGGCGAGGTGCATGGTCAAGAGTCAGGCTTTACCACATAGTTTCTGGCTTGAGGCTGTCATGTGTGTAGCATATGTACTGAAGAGGTGTTCCACTAAAGCGCTGCAGTCTATCACTCCATATGAGGCTTGGCATGACCGCAAGCCATATGTTGCTCATCTGCGTGTTTTTGGTTGTTTGGCATATGCACTAGTGCCTGAACAACATCACAGAAAATTGGATGATAAGGCAGTAAAATGTATTTTTGTTGGGTACAGTTTTGAAAGTAAAGGCTATCGTCTCTATCATCCACATACTAAACACATTCTGGTTAGCCGTGATGTTGTCTTTGTGGAAGATGCTATTCAGCCATTGCTTTCATGTACTAAGGAGACATCTATTAGCTCCAAAGACATGTATGATACTTTGATGCCTCTTTTTACAGGTGGACAGTCTAGTGCTGGTCCTAATGAGGCAACTTCTCAGCCTTTGCAGGTTTCATATGATGATGCAGATCATTCCATTTCTGATGTAGATTTACATGATGCACTTGTTGATGAGAGAGCTGATATTGAGCAGGCAAAAACTATGCCAAAATGGCTAGTGCAGACTTATGCACCTTTGTCATATCGTACTCGTTCAGGCTCTCATAGTGCCTCCTTTGCATCAGATTGCTATGCTATGGCTGCATCTAGTCTCTGTGATGACAATGAGCCTGTTTCTTTTGATGAAGCACATAATTCAAAAAATTGGATGGCTACTATGCAATTTGAATATGATGCTATAATGAAGAATGGTACATGGTCTTTATGTGACTTGCCTCCTGGCAAGAAGGCCATTGGCACTAAGTGGGTATACAAGCTGAAGCATAAACCTGATGGTACAGTTGACAGGTATAAGGCTAGGCTTGTTGCAAAGGGTTATGCGCAGGAAAGAGGCATTGATTTTGATGAGACCTTTGCACCTACATGCCGTATGACTACTGTTCAGAGCATTTGTGCACTTGCAACCCATGATGGTTGGAATGTACATCAATTGAAACAACATTTCTGAATGGTGACTTGCATGAAGAAGTGTATGTTTTTCAGCCCCGTGGCTTTGTGCAAAAAGGGCATGAAAACCAAGTGTGCAGATAAAAGAAGGCATTATATGGTTTAAAGCAAGCACCACGTGCTTGGTATGAGAAGATACATGCCTATCTGGTTACACATGGTTTTGAGAACAGTCCAACTGAAAGCACCTTATATGTTAAGCGTGCTAATGATGTGCTTTTGATCATTGTTGTCTATGATGACATGCTGCTCACTAGTCCTATTGAGAAGCATATTGCTAATTTCAAGGCTGATTTTAGAAGATGCAAACTGATGAAGATAACATTATGAGGGTGGTCGAAGCTATTATCTCTGCCCAATCGGATAGCATGCATTCCAAGATTGGTGTTAAAAATTATCAGTTTCTATGGTTTGATGGCCGTAAGGATGGCACTTTAGTTCTTTCATGGTTATCATAGTTTGATGATTTTTATACTGATGAAACATATGCTGAAAGTGAAAAGTCAAATTTACCACTAACTATTTAGTAGGAAAAGTTGAGCTCTGGTGGAATGTCCTGCACCACAGTACAGATCGTCCAACAACGTGGAAGGCTTTCCAAGATAAAGTGAAGGATTCTTTCCTTTCTCCTCAATATCATCTACATGTTCAACATGCATGGACAACCTTTACATGGAAGGAGGTGACACGATCACTACCTACAGGGAGTAGTTCACGCAAAATTTACTATTGGTTTGAATGCTTGAAGATGTACCAGAGGATAGCTTGCAGCAGAAATACGAAGATGGTTTGGAGGTGGGAATCCAAGCTAAGCTTCACACCCTTCGGCCTACAACTCTCAACAAGGCTATCTCTTTTGCCTATGATGCAGAGAAGGAATTCAAGTCCATAACCAAGTGGATCCGTCTACAACAACAACCACGTGAACGACCACTTTCTGTTAAACCCACGTTTCCTATGAAGCGTAATTTTAATGCCCCATCTTACTCTAGTTTTCCTCGTCCTCCACAATCCAATTACTCAACTCCACCTATTGCTTCATTTCTCCAACCTATCAAACCACCTACCCTCCAAACTTCAGTGGTGGATGCCCAATAGAAGTGACCACGTATCACTTGTTGGAATTGTGGTAAACTTGGACAAACAAAAATAAAGTGCCGATTGCGACCTCTTCACATGAAACTAGTTGCAGCTCAATTGCATAACATGGAGGCCCATAATGAAAAAATTCCTCTTGTTTGGACAGAGGAAGCATTGGAGAAGGACTTAAGTACTTTGCATGCAGGGTAGTATCAATAACAAGCTAGTTAATATTTTACAGGACGATTGTAGTTTACATGATTTCATTTCACATTTATTAGTACAAGAACTTAAATTAAAAACATTTCCTTCCTTATATAGAGTGAAAGCTACATTTCAAGGTAGTCATTATAATGTAACACAAGAAGTGTAAGGTGTTACGATCAACATAGGCCCATATGTAGATGCACGAACATTTTTAATTGCACCTTTGCAATGTTTGGATGTTATACTCAGTATGCCTTTTCTTCATCATTATAACCCACACATTGACTACCATACACATACCTTTAACTTTTACTTTAAAGGTCAATTCACTACTTTGTCTGCATGACATGATTTCTAGCCATTTCCATTGATTAGTCATACTCAAGTAAAGTGTGCATTTAGGAAAGGATTCAATTCATGCATTGTTTTTGTCAATGTCATCAATGATTATACTCATACACTTTCTGATGCACATAAACTTTTCATGACTAGTTATAAGGACTTTTTTATGTCTGAGTATCCCTTTGAACTACCACCATCTCGAGGATCCTTTGACCATACCATAGACTTAGTCCCTGGTAGTTCTCCTCCTCATAAAGCACCTTATAGACATTGCCCACTACACCAAAAGGAAATAGAAAACCACGTAAAAGACCTACTACACAAAGGACTTCTAAGGCCTAGTTCTTCCCTAAATAGATGATCTTTTAGATAAATTACAAGGAGCTCATGTCTTTAGTAAAATTGATCTAAAACCGGGTACCATCGGATTCGTATGACACAAAGTGATATTTTTAAGACTGCATTTAGAACTCGAACCTGCCATTGTGAATTTATGGTAATGCCCTTTGGACTTACTAATGCCCGTGCTACATTTGCATGAATGATGAACACCATTTTCTGATTACCAAGCTTTTTTTCTTGTATTCTTCAACAAGTTTTTTTGCATAATATTTTTTCCATCCAAATTCATTATTTTCAAGAAATGATTTCCACTTATGCATCTGATTTGTATTTTTCAGTTGCATGGCATGACTTCAATAATGGTGCATCTTTATCTGATGAACAATATACATTTCATCATGGTTTACTTTATTTTCAACATAGATTTTGCATAACCCAAGCTTTTAAAGATTTTCTCATCCACAAAATGCATGAACCATCTTACATGGGTCATAGAGACATACATAGGACCATTTCTGCTTGCTAATTTCTTCTTTTGGCCACACATGGAAAAAGATATTACACATTATGTTTCCCAATGCATTGTATGTCAGTGTGTAAAACGTCATCATGGTAAACCATTTGGATTATTAATGCCACTTCCCATTCTCAACAAACCATGGGAACAAATCTCTATGGATTTCATCACAGGTCTTCCTATCACTTCATCACATAATGATATGATTCAGACAATAGTTGATAGGTTTAGTATGTTGATATATTTAGGTAGTGATGTGTGTGAACACTCTAGGACCACCGGGGTACTTTTTTCTCTCTTTAAGAGGTTTTTTTTCCCCGACTTGTATATATGCCTATTGCCCTAATGGGCTACTTATCTTTGTACATTCTCTAGTAATACATTCAATATTGTGTGTTATGCTCCAAGATTCTTCTTCTTCGTTGTGTTTTTCACATGCTTTCGCAGACGTGTAACTCCCCCAACAATTGGTATCAGAGCAGGTTGTCGCTTCATCTAGGGTGTCGTTTACACCTCTCCAGTTTTAGTCTCAGAATCGCACGAAATTTGGTACATATACTCAGGGTGTTTCATAGATCAAAATTGCTTCGCTCTATAAAGCCGAAATTGCAATCTGAGCTCGTTTTGGCCTCTGAATGCACTATCACAGTGGTTATGTAGGCTATTTCATCTTTTTGTGCCAAAGGTATATATCAATTTCAATTCGTCAGTATAAGCATCTTGAATTTTGATATAGGTTTAGCAGAATTCATATGGGCAGTTCTCTTCAACTTTTTAAGATACAATCAGCATCAAGGTATTTTAGTCACCGACCATGGTTGAAAGAAGTGATGTATTCCATATGTTGGCTGTTGAGGATAAGTTGGATGGTACCAGCTACCCGTTATGGGCTTATATGATGCGACATGTATTGGTTGCAAAAAGATTGTGGAACATTGTGCACGGTGTTAAAAAACATCCTATCACACCTGCAACTGTTACAATTGCAGGTACTGAAGTTGATGCACAAGGTGTCGAAGATGATGATATTTTGCAAATTCCTGTTCGTGTTGTGGTTTCTGCTGCACCTACTGTAGAGCAAATTTTTTGGGATGGCAGAGATGCCCAAGCACATGCATTGATAGCTTTGTCTGTCAAATGTGCCATTAGTCCTCACATTTGCTCTTGGAGAACACTAAAGGATGCTTGGGATACACTTACCACGTTGTACTAGGCTAGGAATGAGGCTCTTGTTTCTTACTTCCGAAAAGAGTTGGAGAGTGAGCACATGAATGAAGGTGATTATGTGGACAATTTTTTGACAAAGATCAAGGATTTGAAAGAACACTTGATTTCTGCTGATGAAGTTATACCAGATAGCTCACTTGTGCAGACCGTTTTGAATGGTCTTCCTAATTCATATCAGAGTTTTGCTTCTACTCTTCGTTTGATGATGAAAGGCAATCCAAATGCCTTGTCATTTGAGGAGTTAGTCTATGTTCTATTGCAAGAAGATCAGTCTAGGCAGAACATGTCCATCATGCGTGTTGCAGATCAAGCTTTCCTAGCTAGTCAGAAGGGCAAAGGTAAATGGAGATCATGAACTAGCAAGCAGAAATCTGCAAATGCCGCATATTCGAAGAAGGAAGACAAAGATGAGAAGAAATCAGAAAAGTAGAAATTGTTTTGCAAGTATTGTAAAGGAAATGATCATATCATAAAGAACTCTCTAAAACTCGCTGCAAAAGAGGCTGCAGTGGTTGTTGCAGAGGCCTCTACACCTAAAACAGAGTCTGCTAACCTTGTGCAGGAAGAAGAATGGGAATTTACTACTATTTGTAGTTTTGACCCATCTTCTCATGAGCAGTGCATGTGTGCAATAGACTCAGATGTTTGGTACTTTGATAGTGGGGCAACCAAACATATTACCTCGCAGTGCATTTTCTTCTCTTCACTCGAGCCTACCCCTAGAGGGAATACTATCACATGCTCGAACAACTCCTCTTATCCTATCATGGAAGTTGGTAAGATCATTTTGACTCGTGTTGATGGTAGTCCTTTCACTTTGTCAAATGCTTTATTTGTGCCTGGGATCAAGAAGAATATGTTATCACTAGGCGTCTCAACCATGTAGACTCCACTGTAGCTATGAAAACTACCCTGTACTCAGCTTCAAAACTCGATGTCGCCAATGTAGGTTGCTTCTTACTCAACCAAGATATGCATGAGTCTCCAAGGAAAAATCAATTATCACTAGTGGACACGCGAGTATCATAACAACCAGCCCAATCACTATCTGTAAAAGCATGCAAGCATGGATGAATATCTCTGCCATAAAAGAGACCTAAGCTCAAAGTGCCTCTGAGATATCTAAACACACGTTTTACCGCTTGCCAATGCTTAGTGCCAAGGCTATGCATGAATCGACTCAATTGGGAAACTGCATACTATATATCTGGCCTTGTGTTGCATGCATATATAAGACATCCCACAACTTGCTGATAAAGAGAAGTGTCAAATGCATCACTGGAATCCTCAACTGAGAACTTGAATCCTGTCTCAAATAGTGTGGAAATTGGCTTGCAATCCTCAAAGTCAAAATGCTGAAGTAGCTTTTCAACATAATTTTACGGATACAAACTGGATGCCAAGATAGTAGCTCAAAAGACCAAGATAAGTGACATCAAAAGTATGCTGCAAATAAGCCATAAGAATGTCAAGTTTTGCATCACATGACCCAGTCAAGGGTATGTCATGGACATAAAGAAGAAGCACTGTAAGATCAGCCCCATTTTTGCATACATAGAGTGTGCTTTCAATTGGACTACATGTGAAGCCAAGCGCAATCAAGTGCTTATGGATTTTCTCATAGCATGCACGTGGAGCTTGCTTGAGACCATACAAGGCTTTATGCAAGCGACAAACCATATGCTCTTTCCCTTTCATAGCAAATCCAAGAGGTTTCTTCACATAAACCTCTTCTTTCAAATCACCATTCAAGAAGGCTGTTTTTATGTCCAACTGATGCACTTTCCAACCTCGATGGGCAGCTAATGCAACCACGGTATGAGTGGTAGTCATATGTAAAGTAGGTGCAAATGTTTCCTCATAATCAATGCCATATTGTTGCGCATATCATTTGGCAACCAATCTAGCTTTGTAGTGATCAATGCTACCATCAGATTATCTATTAATCTTATAAACCCACTTTGTACCAATGGCATTCTCTCCTTTTGGCAATTCACATAACTCCCAAGTATCATTCCTATGTATGGAATCCATTTCTGATTGCATAGCACTCATCCATTGTGGATCGTCACATGCATCTTCAAAAGAAAGTGGCTCTTCATTACATGCTGTAGCAATAAGACAATAATCCACAAGATTACTTGATGCATGGTGAGAGCTTGATCTTGTTCTACCAAGTAAAGGTGTACTCAATTTGCTATCCTACAAAGTTTGTTTCAGCCACTTTGGCATAGTTTGTGCACTCTTGGTAGACATGCATTCATTATGTAAAATATCTTCAATATGTACATCATGTGTGGGCTGAATTTCATGCTCATTTTCAGCCATATTTTGACGCAAATGTTCAGCCATACATGGCTGGAAATTTCCAGCAGTTTTGACAATTTTTGGCTGAAAACTTTCAGCCATGTTTGGCTGGAAATTCTTTGCATTTTCAACACTATTTTGCTGAAATTTTTCAGCCCTTTGAGCCTCAATTGGCTGATCTACATGGCCATAGTCAAGCACACCATTTTGGAACAAAGGCATGAGTGTATGAAATACATCTTGTGTGCTAACTGTTGGTTGTTTTTTGCATTCAAGTAGAGGGAAAACTGAATTTTCAGCAAATACCACATCTCAACTCACAATAATTGTGTTTGTCAATGGATGATACAAATGATATCCTTTACTTTCAGCACTATAACCAACAAATATACATTTCTTTGCCTTGTCATCAAGTTTGTGACGTTGTTGTGATGGAACAAGAGCATACGCCAAACAACCAAACACACGCATATAACTAACCATAGGCTTATAACCATTCCAATCCTCATAAGGAGTGATGAATCTCAATGCTTTTGTAGGGCAATGATTCAAAACATAGTTTGCACACATGACCGCTTCCATCCAAAACTTATCGAGAAGATGCTTTCCTTTAACCATACATCGTGTCATTTCAAGTAGAGTTCTATTTTTAGGCTCGACAACACCATTTTGTTGAGGTGTATATGGCACCGTACATTGGTGTGAAATACCTCTTTCACAAAGAAAAGCATTAAAATCATGTGACATGTATTCACCACCACGATCTGTGCGTAGAGTCAAAAGTTTTTGTGAAGAAAGATTTTCAGCCATAGCTAAAAATGCTTTGAAGCAAGAAAATACCTCATTCTTTGCTTTCATAGGATACACCCATGTATGGCGAGTAGCATCATCAATGAAGGTAACAAAATATACATGCTTCCCAAAAGATTTAGTCTTTATGGGACCACATACATCACTATGAACAAGCTACAATTTTCTTGTAGTGTGTGTGTGACTATCTTTTGGAAAAGAAGCACGATGCATTTTTCCAAGAATGGCAAACCAATAACCATGTCTTTCTTTTGCAAGTAAAGCAGACTATTGAAGTTCAAATGACCAAAACAAGCATGCCAAAGCTCCATTTCAGCCATGGAAGAAGTATGGCCAACCAAGGCATTCAAGGTAGCCCTCTTGTATGTATCTGTGCGATACAAACCATTACATAATGTACCAGACATCATGATAATATTGCCATTTTTGAAATCATGAACCATACACTTATCATCAAGAAAGTGTACATGAAGTCCAACTTTGACAATCAACGGAACTGAAATTAAGTTCTTCTTGATACTGGGCACATACAATGCATTTTTCAAGAGAATCACACCTCCATTTGCAGCTATAAGCTCAATTTCTCCTACTCCAATGATAGGATAAGAGGCATTGTTTGCACACACCACATGTCCTCCTTTGGGTGCATCTTTCAAAGAGGCAAAAAATCTTTTGCATGATGTTATGTACTTTGAAGCACCACTATCAAAGAACCAATCTGAATCAGCCTCACTCACAACCATACATTTAGAATGCAAAGAAGCATCATAATGACATGTAAAAACGCATGCCCAAAAATCTTGAGCCATGTTAGCTTCATCATTCTTTGCATTTGCTGAATTTTCAGCAATAGACATGCTGGATTCCTTCCTCTTTTCATTGCGTTTAGCAAGCTTTCTACATTCATCAATAGTACGACCAGCCTTTCGGCAATAGTTGCATCTCTTCTTCTTTTGCAAATCACCATCATTAGAGGAATGAGTGGAAGAGGAAGGTTGAGGCTTTGGTTTTGATGGACCCAAAGCTAAACCATACTTGCTTTTCCCCTTTTGTGAGATAGCAAGTGCTTGTGTTCCCTCAATCAAACCACTCCTATTCACTCTAGATTGCTCTTCTTCCAAAAGAAGAGACACAAACTCATCAAATGCATACATATTAGGATTTCCTTTTGCAACCAAATAGAGTGTAGTAGCAAAGCTTTGAAAAGATTCTGGTAATGCTTTCAACAATTTAGAAATGAGTGATGCATCCGGAATAATCTCATCTATGTTTGCCAATTGCTCTTTCAAGCCCTTGATGCGTGTCACATACACATCCACCGACACACTTTCAGCCATACATACATCCTCAAGTTGCTTCCTCAAGTATGCAGCATGTGCTTCATTACGCACGGCATACAAAGAAGCAAGAGTGTCCCATGCTTGTCGTGATGTAGAACATGACCGAATGTGTGGAACTATATGACGCTTCATAGAAAGCACAATCAAAGCATAAGCTTGAGCATCTTTTCCATCCCATCTAAGCTGCTCCTATGTAGGTGGAGAAGGAGAAACCACTGTACTCGAAGAAGAAGCTCCATCTATGATAGTAAACTATGAAGTAGAAGAACCTATGGATCTTCGATCTACATCTGCCACTATGTTCCAAAGTTGTTTAGCAACAAGAACATGCTTCATCATGCAAGAACACATCGGATAGTTCATCCCATCAAGCTTATCTTGAGCTTGAAGCATGCTAAACAAGTCATTGTTGCCCGCCATTTCACTAAAGAATAAGAATGTGACAAAATCTTCGCTTTGACGAAAGCTGAAATTTTAGCTCACAAATTATCACTCTGATGGCGATTCTAACTGCATGAATGGCTTTGAAATGGGGGTAAAACCCCAGCGCACCTGCCCAGCGCACCTGGTGAAAATGTTTCCTGGCTATTGAAATTCATAGTTTTATGCTTCAAAGTTGATTTGCACTATTAAAAGTGCATGCGTGCTGCGACACAAAAAACCGAAACTTAAGAAGGAGTTGAACCTGCTCTAATACCACTGTTGGGTGTGTGTAGAAGTGCGAGAGACACACAAGAAGCACACACAAGGAGCACAAATGCAACAAGACACATGGAGAAGATGATGGCTAGAATACCTCTCTCTATTGACGATGAACTAAACTGAAGTAAGAGTTGAATAATATCCCTAAGTACAAAGTACCACCACATATGAGAGTATCAATTATGTGACATGGGAAAAAACCTCTAGCTAGCACTAGAGTAAAAAGTGCCCATGTATAGGGAAAAGGTTCACATCAAAGCTACTCGAGGAACACATAAGTGTAACAACATCAAAGTCAAGACACTTATACCAAGGGAAAGAAAGCACCCAAAAGGCAATGGATTATGCTTTTATTGTGGTGATCATGATCACATGGTATTCAACTATCCTAAGAAGAATAAGTAATTGGAAATATTACTTCCACAATCGCAATGCCACATCAAAAGGATCATCATCAGATTTAAAAAAGGAATACAATCCATCATCAGAATCATGCCCTTGATTTTCTACCTAGATATACTACAAAACCTTTCCAATTTCATCATGAATATCCATCCCACACCTAGTGGTAGAAGAGGTTGCCATTGGAGACACATCCAAGAAGGATGGTCACTCACATGTCCTATATGCTAGCAAAGGCAAAGGCAAGAATTGAAAGAAGGGGAAAGGAGGAAAAATTAAGTGGAAGCAATCCAAGGAAGAAGATTCAGATTCAAAAAGAGATAGCAAGGAATCATCTTCAAGGAAGGGCAAGAATGGAAAAGGGAACAACAACCCTCATCAAGGTAAAACTTGTTTTATGTGTGGTAAGCAAAATCATATTTCTTCAAATTGCTAGTTCAAGGATGAAAAAGGCAAGAAGAAGAAGAAGGAGCAAGGGAATTATGCTAAGAACTCCAAGAAGGATGATGAGAAGGAGACCCTCCGAGCCATGAGACATGGCTACACTAGTGATCCCAAGGACACAAAGTGGTACATAGACTCTGGATGCTCTAATCACATGTCATGTATGGAGGAATCTTTTGTTCATATGCAGGCCCCAAGCTCAAAAGGTTGTGTGGAGATTTTACACATGTGGGAGATGTGAAGCTAGGTGAAGGTAAATCTATCAAGACTCTTAAAGATGTGCTCCATGTTCCATCTATTTCCAAGAACTTTATCCCTATAGGGCAGATGCGAGAGAGAGGTATGCGGGTTATATTTGATGTAAAAGGGTGCATGGTGAAGCAAGGGGAAAACGTCATTGCCAAGGGAAGGAAAGAAGGAAGATTGTTCACACTGGATGTTGCTCCTACACACAACAAGGTATGTTATGTGATGATTGGTAACTGTTGTAGAGAAAAGAGGCACAGAAGAAGAGTCCCAAAATTTTCAAATTGATGGCATAGAAATTCTTCTTCAAAATCCTAGGAAAGTCTCTCGAAGCGATGTAAATGCACTAGAGGAGTCCTCTAGATGCATAAACCCCAAATCATTGTAACATAATTCTTGTAAAATAGTAGGAAGTTAGAGATTACTCAATAAAGTGTTGGTCTCTTGTGTGAAAGGACCATTTTTAGGGCACATGTATATAAGTCACTTTGTGACTCTTTGTAAGGACTTTTTGCCATTGTGAAGAAGGAAAACTGAAATTTCAAATTTGCTTCTTCCCTGCTGATTTCCATCTTCTCTTTGATCTTTGTGTGTCTGTGAAGCTTGAAATGTGTGTGTAGGACTGTTATCTATCCCATCCCATCACTTTTGAACGACTATAGTGTGTGTGTGAACCAAAACGAGTTGTGGAGTGAGTGCAGGTGTTTCCTTCCATTCATTGTTTTGGCCATAAATTGAACAGTAGTTGTCAAATTCAAGTGAAAATATACCAAAAGATGCGTCTCATCAAGAGCTTCAAAATAAAATTGCTATTGGCCATATTTGGAGCTTGGAGCTGGGAGAAACATTCAAATTTGTGTTTACTATTGTAAGTGGTATCGTGGCAGACATTTCCAGAGGTTTAGTGAGTTGGAGAGGTAGTTTAGTCTTTTCACATGCATTATAGCTGAACCACTTCACTTTCCATCATGTGCACACATGTCCTCATACACTTGGTTTAGGTGGTTCTTCAGATTGATAATTAAACATGTGTCAATCCACCACTATACACACTTGTGGGGCAAATGAGATTTAGTCTTTTTGACACAAGTCCCTAAGATTTTGTGACTTAGGTATAGATGTTTTTGGCACCATTGTCGGGGATCAAATTTAACCAAGGTGCCTTCGTAATCATTATAACTCTGGAGTGAAGGAATCATACTTGTAGATGTGAATTTCTTCAATGGCAAGTAGTCAGACACTTTAACACTGGTTACTTCACATCCTTGGGGTGTGTGTAATGAATTTTTAGGTTTAGGGTTAGGAGTGAGGAAGAGAAGGAAGAGTTAGGGTTAGGTTAAAGAGAGAAGTGGAGTAGGAGGAAGTGGGAATCACCAAGAAAAATCTCAAAAACAATTGCCAAAATTAGTGTAGAATAGGCTTCAGGCATCACAAACTATAAAAACCAAACAATTTAGTTCACTTAACATATGTGCAGGAGCTGGTATTGTGTGCAGACAGCGATCAGTATCGTCGGTGTGGTATCGTGCTAAGTGAGCTAAAGAGAGGAATTGGGAGCATACACTTAGGCGGAGGCATACTTAAAGGTAAGCCACACAAGTTCTTGATAGCAAAATCAATTTATAACCACCACCACATGTGATTAAACTCATTTTCGGTATCGCGGGGTAGGACAGAGATTTTTGGGAGATTCTATGAGAGAGACAGATGGTTAAGAGCAAGGAGGGGATATAACTAAACCTTTTTGTGCAAAAAAGTTAAGTTTAGAGTGATTTTGGTTGAAGTATCCCGATCGGTGGAGTTTTGGTATCGTGATACCAAAATTCCGCAGTATCACGATACTCCCCTAGTATCGTATCGTTGCATACCACTTGAGGTATCGTGATACCATTCTGGTATCGTATCGTCAAGTTGGTATCGTGATCGCAATCAGCTGGTGGTATCGTATCGCGGTCCACTTGGTATCGTATCATCCCAATCACGGTATCGTATCGTCGATTGAGCGGTATCGTATTGCATATCTAGTATCGTATCGTCTGACCTCCTTGGTATCATATCATTTGTCATTCCAATATTATATTGCCAACGTGGTATCATATCGCCTAAAAATTCAGTTCGTATCGTGCAAAATTTTGTTATCGTAATGTCACTTGCACTAGTATCGTATCGTCTGACCCATCTGCTATCATATCATCAGAAATTGTGGTATCGTATCATGTAGAGCACAAGTATCGTATCGTGCAAGAAGGTGGTATCGTATCACGAGGAATCTGGTATCTTATCGTCTACTGTTCTAGTATCGTATCGTCACAGGCAGAAGTATTGTATCGTCCTATAGTTAGTATCATATCACGTGAATTTGTGGTATCATATCGCTTCAAGTTTCAATATCGTATCATGCAGAGTGTGGTATCATATTGCCGGTGCGATATCACCCAAAGTGGTATCACCCAAAACATATCAAGCCATTTGAGGGAAAAATTAGGGGTAATTGGGGAGCCAATTGTGGGATAGTGGGGAGCCAAGATAGCCCCAAGAGGGTGGATGAATGTGAGATCAGGATGGGTGCTAAGTAGCCAGAGGAGTATTATTTCACCGGTAGGCAATGCAACTCAGGCAAGTCATCACTCTATCTACACTGACACCTCTAGTGACTCAGAGGAAGAGATACCAATGGCTTTAGAAGACATGCAAGGTTCTGTCCCTAGGGGATACTTCAAGTCCATGGTAGAGGGGGAATATCGTACCTCTCTGCAATATGTGTCCACTAATCCCCAGGAGATCCCCATCTATTTAGATGGCTTAAATAGATCAGTAGCCAGGATGGTAACTTCTACTGAATCAGCAATAGTGCCCAAACCGGTAGTCAAGTATGAAGGAGGTGTGTACATGGAAAAATTAGGTCACATCTACGTGGTAACAGAACACCCAAATTGGATCAACGAGAGAGGAGGATTGGAAGGACAAGGAAACTTGGGAAGAACGGACATTGAAGAGTTAATAACTACACCAAGAGGCAAATCAGTGGTGACTCGAGTCTTGAGAGGGGATTTGATACCTCAAGATGATTACCTATTAGAGGTCTACTTGATCCATGGATCAGAATTATTGTTACAAACTGACTCACCCACACAAGGATAGGAGGAAAGCCTGATGACTTTCTATGAGTTAAAAGATCCTAAAGAGGAGTCTAGAGTCACATACCTAGACAAGAACCAAAGAAGGTATTGGCCGATAGATACCGTTGATAGGGCTCGATTGAAGTATATGGGGTTGTCAGGATTCCCTTCACGAGAGCAGGCAACTACCTCCCATAACCCTTTTGGGACACATCAAGAGCCAGAGAATACAATGTCACGACAGACGAGTCAGCGAAGTGTTCTTAACCGAACCCATGTGCAATTCACAATGCTAGGGCTGCAAGCACACAATCAAACTCACTCGGCACTAGGCAACCAGCATCGGCCACCAGTGAGGCCAAGACCACCTGTAGGAGTGCAGCCTGGAATGCCTCCAATTAGACTAGCAATTCTTGTAATGCCTAGACCACCCGAACCCATAAGAAGATTAAGACCAATTCATGTGGCTAAGTGTATGAGAAATCATTATGACGGGATGGGAGAACCTTACGATCACATATCTGAATTTAAACAAGTTCTGCAGGCAGAGCAAGTGGATGATTTCTTTGTGCAGTATGAGTCCTTTGGACTTACCCTCACAAGAACGACTTTGATGTGGCTCCAACCATTGGATCCCAATCAATTTGGAGATATTGAGCAATTCTTTCAGGAGTTCATTGGTGAATTCACTAAGAGAGGAATTAAACACAACTCTTCATCTTTAATCCATAGCTTTAAACAAAATCCAAATGAAACTGTGAAAACAGCCGCTTGGAGGTTCAATCAATACGTTGATAGATGCCGAGAAATAGAAAGACCCACTCAACAAAAAATGATATCACTATTTTTAGACGGGCTGATGAATGGGACCTTGAGAACTTTAGTCTATATGACTACAGATGTTGAGTGAGTGCCTTCAGGAGTGTATTGACCTAGGGGACAACCTAGCTGATGATCTCAAAAGCACACCAAGGCCTACAAAATCAGAAGACACTAGAAGTACAGTGACATCTAACTCTAGTAATGTAGAGGAGTTGGCGAAACTGGTAGCCAAGAAGTTAGGAGTTCACAAACAACGGAACTACCAGCATCCATCAATGAGAATACCCATGTTGTGAAGATGCAACTTTTGTGGAGGAGACCACCCAACTCACATGTGTGTAAGAGGAGGAACAGGCTTGCCTCAAGCTTATCCTTACAATGGGCAGCAACATCAAGGAATTGCTCTGTATTGCCATATAGAACAAAAATACACTAATCATACCACGGAGAATTGCCCATTCAACAAGCAGTCATGACCTTTAAATCAACCTCAGTATAGGCCATATGGATACCCTCCTAGAGAGCCAGGTAGGGAGATTCCAAGATACAATACCTATCCAGGACCACAAGTAGCACCTAGGCCATATGAGCAAGGGCAATATGGAAAACCTTAGCCGGTGTTAGGACAACAACCACCACTTCCATAGAACGTAGTGCCAGTTAAATATGCTCAACCAGAGGAAAATTTAGAGAGAGCCATAGTACTAGCATCACCATTATCCAGTACAAAATCAACGAACCCAGGATACAAGCAGACCCAAGGAGAATACTATCCTATGACACCATTACGATGGAGTACAAGCAAGTTTATGACCCGCAATACTATGGTTATGAGGGGTATGACAATGCCTATGGACCAGAGTTGGCAACCCTAATGTACACCACACCCAAGGCACCAACACCCATGAGAACACCCATCATACTGACAATGCCAAAAGGATCGTGCTATAGATGTGGAGGAGATCACTTTATAAGAGAATGCACTCGGCCATACAACCCACCGCCCCCAGGACATGGGAAGGGTATTGCAATGATTGTGGAAAGGAACACCTATTTAGAGACTGTCCAAAGAATTCCAATAAGCCTCATGACACTGCACCTATTAACATAATAGAAGTAATTGAATCCTCAGGAAGTGACAAGGAATACACAGTACCATTGAAAGTCAGCACACGAGCACAAGCTAAAGGACAAGAAAGAAAACAAGTAGACTCGGAGCAAGAAAAGAGTAAAAACCTAGAACCCAGAGTACAAGTAGTGAAAGACTCTGAAGATCCACTGGAGAATACCCAAACAACTAAAAAACCAAAAGTGGAAGAACAGAAGGGAAAAGCTCAGAGAAAAATGGATGAAAAACAGAAACAAGGAAGAGAAGAAGGACATAAGAGGAGGTAAGAAACCTAAGGAACTTGAAACTCAAGAAGAAACCACTGCTATACCACAGACACTAGAATCAAACAAGTCAGGATCAATTTTAGCAGACCCAAGACCCGACCATTTGGATATGTGGTTAAACTCTTACGAAGCAAGGATCACAGTTGGACCCAACATAGAGAAGCACAAAAAACTTTACCCACATGGAGAGTTAGAAAAAGAGAGACTTGCTATATGTAGAAAACTCATAGAGGTCGCTCAGGACACTCTAGAAAAGACTATTCCTGTTCTACGAGAGATGAGAATATCTAAGCATCAATACATTAGTTGTCTTTAAACAAAGAACTAGAAACCAAAAGAGAAGGCTGATAAGAAAGAACTACTGAATACCCAAGACAAATCCATGTCCAGAGTCCCTGATTTAGAGGCTGATTGGCCAAGAGAGTTGTGGACTAGGATTCGAGAGGATCAATGGAAAAAGAATGGAATTGCAAAACCGTCTTTTGAGGAATTGGATGTGGAAGAATATCAGTAAACGCCTAATTTGGAAGAAATATATGAAGAAGTCTCCATGCTAGACCGAAATAGAGAGGAAGCACACAAAATTTCTACCCTATCAAACTACATGGGAGAATATGAGGAATCCGTAATCTTCCGTGCTCCCACAGTACGAGGAAAAGAAAAGGAGTCTTGGGACAAGACCTCACACAATCTAGTAGAACTCAAAAAGACCAAAGTACAATGTCAATTGACTGTGGAAGAATTACTTCGTGTCAAACGACAATTATTGAAACAATTAGTAGGACAATTGAAGTTAGAGCATGAGAGGAACAAAAAGGGAAGCAAGGAAATTGAAAACCCTTTGACTAGGACTAGGGCGATACGATACCAAGTGGACCACGATACGATACCACTGGCAAATCGCGATCGCGATATCAACTTGATGATATGATACCAAAAATGGTATCACGATACCTCAAAAGGTATGCGATGATATGATACTCGGCGAGTACCGCGATACTAGGGAATTTTTGTATCGCGATACCAAAACTCAACTGATCACGATACTACAACCAAAATCATTCTGAACGCAAAAATTTGTGTACCCCTTAGCTTATCTCTCACTCCTCTTCACTCCTGACCCTGTGTTTCACTCAAAGAACCTCTCAAAACTCTCTGTCCCATCCCGCGATACTGAAAATGTCTTTAATCATGTGTATATGTGTTTTCAAAATACTTTTGATGTTGAAATCTTAATGTAGCTTACCTTGGGGATATCTTGCTTCAGTCTTGAGCTCACAAGGTAGCTTTTTGGGCTTGTAGAGCGTGATATTGCTCAGGCGATACCGATCGCTATCTGTAGACGATACGAATTCCAGAGCAAGTGTCAAATGAACTAAATTTTTTGGTTTTTATAGTTTGTGATGCCTAAGACCTATTCTACACTAAATTGACATTTTTTTGGGATTTTTCTTGGTAATTTTAACTTACTCCTACTCCACTTCTCTCCTTGACCTAACCCTAACTCTTCCTTCTCTCCTCCTCTCCTAACCCTAAACCTAAAAACTCATTACACACACCTCAGGGATGTGAAGTAACAAGTGCTGAAGTGTCTGACTACTTGCCATTGAACAAATTCACTCCTACAAGTACGATTCCTTCACTCCAGAGCTATAACCATCATGAAGGCACCTTGGTTGAGTTTGTTCCCTGACAACGGTGCCAAAAATGTGTGTACCTAAGTCACGAGGTCTTAGGGACTTGTGTCAAAGAGACTAAATATCATTTACCACACAAGTGCGTATAGTGGTAGATTGACACACGTTTAATTATCAATCCAAAGAACCTCTTGAACCAAGTGTATGAGGATGTGTGCACATGTGATGGAAAGTGAAGTGGTTAAGCTAAAATGCATGAGAAAAGACTAACCACCTCTCCAACTCACTCAGTCTCTAGAAGTGTCTGTCGCGATACCACTTACAATAGCAAATATAAATTCGAATGTTTCTCCTAGCTCCAAAACTCCGAATATGTTCAACAGCGGGTTCCTTTTGAAGCTCTCAACGAGACGCATGTATTAGTCGTATTTTCACTCACCTGACAACCGCTCTTCAAGTTATCGCCAAAATAATGAATGGCGGGAACCACCTTCACTCACTCCGTAACTCGTACTTGCTCATACACACACTACAGTAGTTCAAAAGTGATGGGGAGGGGTAGACAATAGTCCTACACACATTCCAAGCTTTACATACATACAAAAGATCATAGAGAAGATGAAAATCTGCAGAAAAGAAGCAAATTCGAAATTTCAGCTCTCCTTCTTCACAATGGCAAAAAGTTTTTACTAAGAGTCACAAAGTGACTTATATACATGTGCCCTAAAAATGGTCCTTTCACACAAGTGATCGGCACTTTATTGGCTAATCTCTAATTTCCTACTATTTTACAAGAAGTATATTACAATGAGTTGGGCTTCTGCATCTAGAGGACTCCTCTAGTGCATTTACATAGCTTTTGAGAGAATTTCCTAGGATTTTGAAGAAGAGAATTATGGCCATTAATTTAAAAATTTTGGGGCTCCTCTTTTGTGCCTCTTTTCTCTGTAACAGGAACCAAATCCCATGGCTAATTACCAAGTTCACCAAGCCAACACAAACAACCTCAACATATCCCAACCATATTTAAACCTAGGGATTGGAACTACAGAATACCAGCTAATAGATGCATTGATAGACACGGGAGCAGCACTCAGTTGCATACGAATGACGGTTATTACGCATCTTCAGACGATCATAAAACCAACTAAAGCTCACATGATAGACATTGGGGGCCAAGTCATAGAATGCATTGGAGAAGCCATGATATCTCTCCACCTAGGAAATTCCACTATGGAGCAACGAGTTCTGGTCTGTAAAGATGAGGATTTAATAGAAAATCTAATCCTAGGGCAAGATTGAATTATTGAAAATGAAGTGAGCATTCATCTAGCTCAAGGGTACATCTCAGCCAAAATAGGGCATAAGGAAATCTTTAGGCTGTTAGAAGAAAGACTCCCTCACTTGCATGAAGCCATCAAGCGAGAGGAAGAAACCCTAGAAGAGGGGTTAGCAAACAAACCAATAAGAGGTTGTTGGGGGATTCTTTGACAAGAAGGAGTTTGAGGGTTTGTAGGAGAGAATGAAAAGACCAGCAGAGAAAATACACCTTGGAAGCTTCTACCGTTTGATTACAGTAAGACAATTACAATGTTTGAAGCACAATGCAAGCCAATTACTTCTATGCACAATCACACAGAGTGCTCAATTACCAATACCCAATATCCCAAAGTCTTCTTGCCGCCGGCCTCCTCTGCACCAGACCTCCACCTACTTCAAGCTTATCCTTGTGCACACCTTGCACCAAGCTTCCACAAAAGGGGGAGGAGTGAATACTTTCTGTCGGCACTGCAAGGGGAGCTTGAGATCCTTGGGTAGGACTAGCTTAGCACTCTCTGCACAATCCCTTAATCCCTCTCCATGCACTCTTCACTTCCACTTCTCTGCGTCGCGCACTGGTGACTCTTCCACTTCTCTCTCTTGCTTCCTTCGACTATGCTCTCTTGCTTACTCTCCAATTGATCCAAGAATGGTCCTTGCCTTGATCTTAGTGTGTCGATCACGTACGCACCTAACTGCAATGGTATCTTGGCGTCCCTTGATGTCCCAAGATTTGTCCTTTCAAGTGGCAACCAACGACTCCTTCTTTTGTCTTGTAGTGACTTTAGACAAAAAACTCAAAAGATTTAATTGGGGGCCACATTTCACTTGTGCGTTCATTGCCGCTTCACATACTTTCACCTTTTCATTTTAAGCCTTCACTTTTGCACCTAAGAGAGGGTTCACCTGAACCTTCCAAAACACTTTAAAACCCACTTTGAACCTTGAGAAAATTAGAGAGATACCTCTGCAACACTCTCCAATTTAATCTCCATTTTACCCTTGTCTGTAAAATTCCCCCTTTTTATGAACAATTGGAGGTGCACTACCGGTGCACTTTGACCCTTTCACCCTTAATTTCTGACACTTTACTCTTGCCTATGCTTGACTGTTTGCTGGCTTCATCGTGCTCAACAGATGCCCACCACCTAATGTACTCTCCGTCCCGGAGAGACCAAAATAACTTTTACAGTAATACATTGAGCTAAACACAGAAGAAAGTAGCACAGAGACTAGAAGCAGAGAAAAAAAATTGTGCGTTATTACGCCTGAATAATAAAGGAAACAATTGAAACATGAAAATTGTAGAAGGAAAGAAATTATTGGTTGAATCTATGTAATGGAAGCTGAAGCCTAGAATGCGAAGCAAATGGATTATTGAAAAGGGGGGTTTATCTGTGCATCGGATGTTTGCGGGGAAGGGGGCAACGGAGTTGAAGCTTGTTCGATCATGAGCTGGAGAGAACTAAGGCACTGCCTAAGATGGTCCCGTTCACGTTTGATACGACGGCAAGCAACATTAGCACATAACCCTAAAGAAGAGCGATTTTGAATATCCGACAATGCTTTTAATGCGGAATCAGCCATATCTCTATATCTGTCTCTTTCTTCTCGCCATTGAGACGTGGCCATCCGATTGATGTTATCAATTGTAGAAATATATTGCTGATGAATAGAAGCTGCAGCCGAAACAGAATCTAAGGATACCTTGGAGGCGTTAGCACTACCAAGAGCAATGGTACTGGCCTCTCAGATTAAATCTAAAAAGGAAGGTGCCGAAGGAATATCAGTTGGCGGTGTAGGTGCGACAGGCGGATGGGACTCTTTCTGATAGTTCATGTCCAGTCCAATTGTAGTGACTACCTACTGGGAATATGGTTAGGTGCTGAAGATGGGTTGGGTTGGGTATGGGGGAGCTGAGTGGTAGGGTGGGAAATGGAGATTGGAGGACGAGGTGTTGTACAGGTTGGGTTGTGGGGGTTGAGTTGTGTTTGAATGAGCGGTCGGAAAGCGGCCGTTGTAGGAGGGGCGCCAGAAGTTGCTGCGGGAGGAGAAGGGTCAGAAGCTGCTGCTGAAGGAGAAGGGCCGGAAGAAATGATGGGGTCAGGAGTGGGAATGTTTGTATTAGCAGGAGTGGAAGCGGAAGCGGAGTCAATGGAGATTGGAGGTGAATTAGGGAGGTTGGATGGGGATGGTGGACAAACAGTGCTAGGCTGGGTGCTGACATGGCTTTGAAGGATAGCGGGAGTATGTAAAGAGTTCAATGGTAATTGGGATATCCAAGCGATGAATGGGGCCGAGTAAATAGAGAATGCACGAGAGCCCCTTGTCAGAGCCTCACGAAGACGACGAGAACGCAACTGTAAGGAACCATAGAGGAGGGCTGCGTAAGGATATGGGCGGCTATTGAGGAAGCAAAATAGGGGATCCGTAATGCGAATATCGGACCATGGAATTGAAGATGTGGGGTTTCGAAGCAAAAAGAAAAAAATAAATGAATTAAGTATGGATGTCATGCGGATGGAGTATCGGGCACTATGGTCAAAGCGATCTCGACAAAAGTCAATTGTGGCAGAGGCCGACATGCCAGAATATAAGAAGGGCGGATTATTGAAGTGGAGGAGGGAGGATCCTAGACCAGCTGCAATGGCCGAAATGGAGATAGTGCCTGTTCGAAAATTAGGAAAGAGACGAAGAGCCTCATAGACATCGCTATCATTGGAAGGATCATTCAGGAAAACATTTGCTAATCCCCAGAGGCCCGCCTGCTGAAGATTTTTGATTGAAAAGAGATGACGGAATTCGATGGTGGGTAGGGACAAGTGAATACGAATCTGCAGATCTAAATCGGGTGGAAGAAAAAGTCGCATATAATCTCCTGAAGGTGAATTGAGTTGATATGACTGAGAAGCAGACGGAGAAGGAGAACGAGGGCGAGGGAGTGGAGGTGGAGAATAGATGGCAGTGGAATCTGATTGAACCGAATAAGTAGGAATATTGAGAATTGGAGTGGGGAGTGGTGGAGGCAAATCGACAGTGGTTGGATTTGCAGGCAATGTCGGGATGGTTGGGTTTGCAGGCAATGTCGGGATCGGGTGATCATCAAAAGGGGCCTGATTGTGGGCTGGTAGCGATGGGGCAGGATGAGGGTAATTTGGATTGGTTGTATGCAGAGCTGAAGGAGTGAGATCCGAATAATCTTCTTGCGCGGTTGAATCGGCCATAGGGGGCTAGGATGAATGATTTAATGACAAATGGTTAGCGATATGTGATGAGGGAGTCGGAGTCGGTTTATTGTTTTTAGTCCACGAACATGTGGAACATGTGGTTGATGGGCGATGCCGGAGGGGTCACCAGGGTGAGGAGCGATGGTGGAGGGATGGTGGTTGTTGGTCGATGCTGAGGGATCACCGGGTGGGTGATGAGCGATGCTGGGTAATGGGCTATGCTGGAGGGATCACCGGGCGATGTCGTAGGGATCAGTGTGTAAATTGAAGGGGTCGGCGGGGAAATTGGAGGATGTGCGGCTGCGGGTGCACTGAAAAAGGCGGAGGGAGAGGCGGCCAGGCATTCGCTTGGGGCGGCAATGCATGCGGTGGGGTGGAGGTAAGGAGTGCTCAATGGAATATGGCGGGTGCAACGTGGCTCAGAGATTCTCAGCGGGCAACTAACTTGGCGGTGGGTGGCAGGGAAAGCGGGCAGCGGCGGATTCTGCTCTGATAACTTTACACTCTTTTCTTCCAAATATTGGATTCTGTTCTGCTTCTGAACCTCAGCTTCTTCCAAAGCAATGATTCTATTGATATATTCTTCATTCTTTTCCTTCATCACCCTTAATTGCTCTGACATCTGCTCTTTTTCCTTCTTGTGCTCTTTGACAATTAAACTTCCTTTTTCAAATTCCGATTCAGCCACCATTCCTGATATGATCATATTTCTGCTAGATGGTCTGAACTGTTCAATGTTGCTCATAATTATTTGACAAGCTGATCTTATATTTTTGGGTATTCTTTCCAACCCTACTTCTATTTCTGTCTGTCTAACTTCAATTTGCTTGTCTTCTTTACCCACATCATCTTCTTCTGCTGCTGTTTCATCATCTATATCCTGAATGTCTTGTTCTTCATAACTGTGATCATCATTCTTTGTCTCTTGATTGGTATCATCTTTTTCAGAATCTAATGCTTTGTCATTTGCACTCTTTTGCTCTAAAAAATCTGAAGCCCTCTTCTCTTCTAATGACTTCTTTTCTTCCAATACTTGTTGCTTCTCTGTAAAGAGCTGGTCTCCCTTAGTTTGTATCTCCTTCTCTTGTATTAGGGTTTCCTGACATCTGTTTGAGTCCTTTCCAACAAGAGCTATTTGAACCTTCCTGAGTTGCTCTTCCTGTCCCTGTTTTTCCTGAACTAAAACTGATTCAATTTTTTTCATACAAGCAACCTGTTCATTACTTTTCTCATTTGTGTATTCCCGTTCCTGTTCATCAATGTCCATGAGGTCTGCTTCTTCCTCTTGTTCTTGATCATCCTTGGATGTAAATTCCTCACTACTTTTTATATCATGTAATACATCCTTTATACTTTGAATGATCTCTTCTTCCATAACTTTCCCTGTGACCTTTGGAGCATTCTTTCCCATTTCTATCTTCTTTATTTCTTGATCCTTATTCACATCCTTCTGTTCTTTAATGGACCTACTCTTCTGTACCTTTGTCAACTCCTCTAGCTTTTCATCCAATTTGAAGTGTGATGGTTTTGTCCATATGGGTTTTATTCCTGTATGCACCCACTCATAACTGACTTCTTCTCTTATTCGGCCTTCCTCTTCTGTCATTACTGCCTTTCCTTTTAACAGCCTTCTTCCTTCTTCTGAGCTCATCTGTTGAACTATTTCCTCCTGTGTCTGCTTTTCTTGAGACTTCTTACTTGAATCCTCAGGTGTCTTCAGCTTCTCTGTGGCCTGTGTAACCACATTAGGAGTATTTGGTATTGAAAGATTCAGACTTTTTAACAAGAAGCTTTCAATATCACTATCTGAATCAGATGAAAATCGTGAAGACCCCCCTATTTCAGGTTTTGTAGGCTTTGATACTTCTTCCACTGTGATAGGCTTCTGTGTTGCTTCCCTGATCACTTCTTCTGTGCCTTTCATTGTTGCAGCTTCAGTTATCACTTTTCCTTTCCCCTTCTCAACCAATTTCTTCTTTTGAACTGGTTTCCTTGGCACCTTCTTTTTCACAACAATAGTGGTTCTGGTCTCTGGAGGTCCTTGTAATTCCTTGAAGTAGGCCAGCAACTCCACTTCCTTCTTAACAAACACCTCTTCTGTATCAGCTGCCATCATTTCATCATGTAATGTTTCATAATGCTCCACTTCTTCTTGGATCCAATCTGTAGCTTTGCATGAGTAATCTTCCAACATTTTTTGATACTGTGCCTCATACATAGCTCTTTTGTTGTTTCCTTGGGTAAGATATGTGTAGAGCTGTTCTTTACTTGTCTGTGGAGGATGAGGTTCACTAGAAGATTGAACCTGTTTCTGTGCCTCCTCATGTTCCTCTTTTGTAGCTTCCTCCATTTCTAGTTCCACTTTCCTTGGGTCCACCCTTCTTTTCTTTACAGGAATTACTTCCTCAGATATCATCTTCCTTTTCATACCTGTTCCCCTCATGCGGGTTTGTCCTTTTGTTTCCCTTTCAGTCATTTTCCTCGGAGGACTCTTGATTCCTGCCATAAGGCTTCTGAAATACTGTGCCTCTGGAGCCAATTTCAGTTGATCTTCCATCCCTAGAACATAATAAATGATTCTTGTTAAGAACTGGGCCCCATTCATGAACTTCTTCTGTTCCCAGTGTTTTGCTGCTTCTTTCAGCTGTTCATGGATGTATGGTGAGACATCCATTACTCCAAAAGGTTTGGTTCTATCTTTGTTATTGAACAGCAATAATGTCACTGACTTATGCGGCATAGTGTACCTTGGTAGTTTTGGAAAACAAAAATACTGTAAAAACATCCTTACATCATATTCCTCATTCTCCCTTCCTTTGAAATCAGTGAATTTTACATATCCTGTGTAAGTTTCCTTATTCTTTTTGACAAAACTCGGGTCAAGTTTGGTTCCCATTGTGTAGAATTGCAGTGCTGCTCTGATATGTTCTCCCTTGATAGTGATACCTACTTCCTGGTTATCCTTGTTTTTGACTTTGCATCTGAAATAGGCATCATTCCCTCTTCCTATTTCTGTCAAACTGTTCATTACTTGTGATACTCTCTCGAAATCAATGAAAAAGATGGGCTCCTCCAATATTCTGTGCAGCCCTACTGCCTTCCATCTTTTCATATTAACTGCCACTCTTTGGAACCTGTAGAACTCCTGGCACAACATTGTATACTTGTATCCTCCTAGTCCCACTGTAAATATGTGTTGGCCAATGATGTTTAGGGTCTCCTTAAGTTCCTTCACCACCTTCTCAGCCTCTGGAATTTCTGGCTCATCATCTGACTCCAGGTCCACTTATTCCTCAGTTGCATCACTATCTAGGAACCAGTGTCCTCTTGATAGCACAATTGATTCTGCCTTGAAGTCATCAATTGGCAACTCCTTTGTATTCACCATTTTCTGAGGAAAGTAAAATACACAAAAAAAAACTCCACCCACATAAGTCATAAAAATCCAGAAAAATTAATGTTTTCTTTTGGAATATTCTTGCCATGAAAATAAAGAAAGAAAGTCTTCCAAATAAATTTTGCTTCTTCAAAAGACTCAATTAAAGTGATCATTACAGGTGTAGCAAGATGTCTAATGTGCTTCCTTTAATTGTCACTTCCTTGCTTGTCATTCCTTTTCCCAAAAAGAGAATAATTCTTGAAGAAAGAAATGATGGAAACAATGATTAATGAAAAAAAAAAACTTCAAAAAAAATAGAAATCAAAAGATGATCATAGAAAATTGAAACAAAATAATACAAATTTTCCATAATAATTTACTTTCCTCCTCCCTATATCTTGCTTTGTGCTTTATAAATTAAAAAAAAAAAAATACACACTGTGTCCAGTTTTTCTTAACCCATTTGTTCTCTCTCCCTTTTTTTTTTTTTTTTTCTGTTCTGTCCTCCTTTTCTTCCCCTCCTAATTCTCTTTTAAGGGAAAAAGGTTTAAAAGAAAATACTTTTGTCATCCTTCTCTCTTTTTTTTTTTTTAATATTTTGTTCCGAAATTCTGAAGATAGGTCAAATGTGGATGATCTTTCTGCCATTGACATAATTCTGATTTTTTTACCCAATAATGTTTAACTGCAATTGTCCTTATGTCATCCAAACATCCATGCTTCCCAGACCAACATTTTGTAGCATTTTTTGGTCTCCATACCCATTTTGCTCTAACTTCCTGTTTTAATGAGTAATATCGGTGTATGCCTTCTTTCCATGTCCCTCTTGTTCTGATTTGTTGATGTTTCAAATTAGGCAATAAGTGTCTTCCTCGTTTTGTCTCACCATTCTTCTCTACTCCTGAATTCTCTTGCTGGTTTTGATTGTAAGAAGCTTGATCATTTTGTAGTGGCAATATGTCCCTGTCCTTCATTGAGAAAGTAAATCCTTCCATATCTGGGTCATGAACATCTAGATGAACTTCCTGTTTTTCATTACTCAGAAAAAACATTAAAAATTTTTTGTCATTTATGGTCAAACTGAGCTTCATTTTTTCAAAGTTCAAAATAACTTTACCTAGTTTGAGCCAGGGTTGTCCCAAAATCAAATTTTCAGTCATCAAATGATCTGGCCACTCTTCACAATCTATCTTCATATATTCATTATTAAATTTAACTTTAATAACAAGTGAAGACAAACTCTGAATCATTTTTCCTTCTAATGTTTTAATCAACATTCTGCTTTTAGTCCTCTTTATGCTAAATTTATTTACCAAGGCTGAACTGATCAAGTTCACTTGAGCTCCTGAATCTACCAAAACCCTTATGTTTTCATTTTGATGATCCATTTCTATCACAGGCAAATGTTCTCTTTGTTTTAGAGTGCTTTCACATAAACACACATCCTTAAGTTCTTTCATTTTTCTTATTCTCTCCTTTGCTTCTTGTTGAGCCTCCTTTCTGATATTTTCTTCTTCTTTTTTCCTATTTTGAGCCTTTTGCAGTCTTCTCCATTCATCAGTAGTTAATGGACACTCATAGCTCTTAACTCTACATCCACTTATAAAATTTGGCATGATTTCTCCATCAATGTTAGCTAATTGAATGGCTCCACTCTTGCTTATCTTATGTATGATGTATGGCCCATGACCTTTCTTCTGAAATTTTTTCTGATGCTCCTTGACTGTGTATGCCAGAACCAAGTCTCCTTCTTGGAGATCTTTTTCTTTTATATGCACATCATGGTAGGCTTTTTGTCTTCTCTTGTCTGTATATATACTCATTACTGCTTGAAGTCGAGAAGCTCCCAGTTTTTCTAAATCTATGACCCTCTCGGATAGTTCATGTCCTGTCCAATTGTATTGACTACCCACTTTTAATGTTGGAATAAGAAATTCCATGGGTAAAACTGCATTTTGTCCATATACCAAATTGAATGGAGTAGTCCCTAAAGCAGTTTTGTATGCCACTCTATAAGCCCAGAGAACATGATTAAGTTGAGAATCCCAATCATTTCTGTTTGTGTTGACTAATTTGGACAATACAGTGCAAAGTACTTTGTTAGTACTTTCTGCTAACCCATTAGCTTGTGGGTGATATGGGGCTGACTTACTATGACGAATCATGAAATATTTGGTCATGTTTTCTATGATCTGGTTCAAAAAATGAGTTCCCCTATCACTTACTAATTCAATTGGAAGTCCAAATCTAGTAACAATATTTTCATACAAAAATTTAGCAGTTGTATGAGCATCATTTCTTTTAGTGGCTTTGGCCTCAGCCCATTTTGTCAAATAATTAGTAGCCACTAATATGTATTCTGCATGAGATTGTCTAGCTGGAGGATGTATAGGTCCAATAAAGTCCAATCCCCATTTGCTAAAAGCTCTGGCTGAAATTAATGGGATTAATGGCATGTTATCTCTTTTATTTGGTTGACTCACTCTTTGACAGATGTCACATCTTTTTACATAAGTTCTTGCATCAAGAAATAGAGTTGGCCACCAAAAGCCAGAATACAAAATGAGTTTGGCTGTTCTATCACTAGAAAAGTGTCCTCCTGCCACTCCACAGTGTGCCATTTCCAACATCTCCAAATACTTCTCTTCAGGAACACATATTCTTAAATAACCATCCATTCCTTTTTTGTATAATTGTTCTCCTATGAGTTGATATTCTTCAGAGATTTCTTGTAAATTTCTTGAATCTGTACCAGCTATAAGTTGCTTCCCTTTCTCCTTTTTCTTTAATTCTTCAACAATGTTCTCACTCCATTCAGGGTTTTTGTTAAACCAATATAGGGTTATTAATTCTGAATTCTGCAAATCTTGACATTCTTGACATTTAGCAACATATCTTTCCACATCTTGAATTTTATTTGGCCAGTGTACTCCCATCCTAGCAAGATTGCTTAAAGTGACTATTTTGGAAGCATGAGTACATGGGTTCCAGCAATGAGCTCTTCTTACATATTCATGTTGCTCCTCTTCTGGAGTACAATATTCCAGTATACCTGACTGATTGAGGTGATACAAATGCCCAGCTAGTAACATAAAATTCCTGCTTTGTAAAACCAAATGTGTGTTAATTTGCTAATGATCTACAAGGTCCCATGGTTAACAAAGGAACTAATGATATGGACCATTCAGGAACATTTTCTACTTTGAACAGGTATGTATCTAGCAGGTCATCGTCTAAGGGTGAACTAGGTTCTTTGGACTGAATTCTAGACAAATGATCTGCTCTTAAGTGTGTTTTGCCTTGTCTAACCACCACCTCAAATTCAAATTCCATTAGTAAAAGAAACCATCTAACTATTCTTCCTGTATGACATGGTTTATTTACTAAATAAAGTAGAGCTTGGTGATCCACAAAAAATTTAAACTTGTTGGCCAATAGGTAATGTCTGTATTTTTTAACAGCAAATATCATTCCCAACCCTTCTCTCTCAGTGGTTGTATAGTTCTTTTCTGCAATGTTCAATTGTCTACTAGCATATGCTACTGGGAAATCTAATTTACTTCCTTCTATAGGTTGTGCCAACACACATCCCAAAGCATAATTTGAAGCATCTACATGCACATGAAATATTTTATCCCACTGAGGTGTTTTTAGAATTGGGGCTGTCACCAAACAAGTTTTCAATGTTTCAAAGGCTTGGTCACATTCTTTATTCCACTCAAACTTTGTGATGAGGGCATATAAGGGTTTAGCTATATCTGCAAATTTGTGAACAAATTTCCTATAGTACCCACAATGTCCCATAAAAGTTTGGAGTTCCTTCACATTTGTAGGTCTTGAGAGCTCTATTATAGCTTTTATCTTCTTCTCATCAGTAGAAATTCCATTTTTTGAAACTATGTGACCCAACATTCTTCCTTGTCTTACAAAGAATACACACTTTTCAGGATTTAAGCATACTCTGTATGTCCTGCATTTCCTGAATATTCTTTCTAAATCTTGTAAATGATCCTATCTTTTTAAAGAGAAAGTGCACAGATCATCTACATAGATTTCCATCACATTTCTCAGGAATTCTTTGAAGATATGACACATCAATCTTTGAAAAGTTGATGGGGCATTGGTCAATCCAAAGGGCATAACCCTAAAAGCATAAATCCCCCATTCTGTAGAAAAGGCAGTCTTATGTTGGTCCTCCAAGGCTATAGGTACTTGATTGTATCCTGAGAAACCATCTAGAAAGCTATAAACTTCCTTTCCTGCAACTCTCTCAAGAAGATGATCTGTTATTGGCAATGGATAATTATCCCTTATAGTTGCTGCATTTACTTTTTTCAAGTTAATGCATACCCTAAGTTTTCCATTCTTTTTTGGTACCACAACTATAGGTGATATCCATTCAGTATACTCAATTTCATAAATGAAGTTAGCAGCCAACAACTTGTCAATTTCTTCCTTTATCTTGGCAGAGTATTTATCATTGAATGTATAATGTCTCTGTTTACTAGGTTTTGCATCTGGAGTCATAGGAATTTTGTGCTCGCAGATTTTTGGATCAATTCCTTTTAAATCTTTATAACTGTAAGCAAATACATCCCTATAATTCTTTGCTAGGTTCTTTAGTGCTTCTTCTTCCTCTATGGTCATATCATCAGCTATTACAATATGTCTTTCCTCTCCTTCTTCCTGAGTAATCATGATCTTTTTAGTTTGTTCTTCATTATCATAAGCTTCTCCTTTCTTTTTTTCTCTCTTTGGTTTCATTTTTAGAAGTAGTCTGTCTTCCACTTCATAGGTTTTAAAATTTGCTGGTACATCAAAGTATTGATCCTTGTTTATTTCCTTCTCTTTCTTCTCAATTTCTTGTTCCTTTTCCATTTCTATGTGTTTATGTTCCTTGTATTTGCCTGAGATTTTATCTTTGATTGCATCTTCAGCTTTTACTATCTCCAAATATTTTGTTTTTCCTTTTTTTAATACCACTTCTGAATCTTGATCCTCCTCTGTTTTTGATACACTTATCATGTTTATACTAATGTGAAAAATATCAAACCCTTCTTCATTTTGAAATTCCACTCCTACATACTCCTCACTGGCTATGTCCATGGTAGCCAAAATTTGGTTCCACCCGTAGGGCTCAAACTCTTCATCCTTAAATTGTTGTGGCACATAACTTTCATCTTGCACTTTTCTTCCTTCCACACAATCTTCTCTTTTCAGTCTCCTTTTTCTATTGGTGAGGTTTCTTATTATGTTACACTTCCATATTGCTGATTCACTCTCTTCCTGATCCTCCAACTCTGATTCCTCACTTTCTTCTTGATTTTGATGTATTTTGTACCATTCTTGAGGAGATATATCACAGTAGTGCCCATTTCTTAAGTTCACTCTTGTTATTCTTCCTTTGCTTTGGAGATATAAACAATCATTACCCCAATCCTGCACAATTTGCATTTGTCTCATGAAAGGCCTTCCTAGGATGATTTCATATGAAGTGGATTGTGGAAATTCTACTATGGCAAAAGTATGTTCTATTTCTGTTCCACATATGTCCACAATTACTTTTTCCCAAATACCTAGGGGTTTTTCTATATGCCCATCTACAAGTTGCAATCTCATCTTAGTGGGTAGTAATTCATTGCTTCCCCATTTCTCCCAAGTTTGTTTAGTCATTATGGCCACTCCTGATCCACTATCCAAAATGGCTTTAGCAAAGTTTTTTCCATATTGTATTTTTAGGGTTGAATTTCCTTCTTCCCCTTCACAATACCCTCCTATTTTATCAATAGGAATATACCATAATTCCTCTAATTCTTGTAATGGTGAATGAAGGTTTCCAGGTATTGTTTCCCCTTTGTTCATTTTGTTTTGTAAGTGAGGATTTTGTTTCAACAGTTCTTCCCATGTTGTGTGACATGTAATGCTACATTGTTCATCTATAATCATCTGGAATGTTATTTGTGGATTTTCTTTTTTGTTATCATTTTCCCTGGTTTTCGTTTTCTCAAGTTGTTCAACTGTTCTCTGCGAGCTACCTCCTTCCCCCATTCTGAGTTGTACTTCCTGAATGATTTGTTTGCACTTTTGCATCCTTTCATGCTCTAACTCTGGCATGGGATAGGCTACTGCATGATCTGCAGGACTTGGTCCTTCTTGAATCCTTCCCTTATATGCTTTGATTAGGGTGTCTAGACTATGAGAACTTCCTATTTCAGACTGATTTTGTGTCTTTTGAGGAGAAGTACTTTTTGACTGATCCTGATTGTCTTCTTCCAAATTTTTGCCCATCCTTCTCTTCTTTTCCCATTTCCCTTTTTGTCTATTTCTCTTCACCTTTGAGGCTGAACCTTCATTTTGTTCCTTAATTGTTCCTTGTTGCTTGGCTTGAGCCCTTGTTATAATATTTATTCCAACTTGGTCATTTTCACTCAATTCTTCCTGTTCCATAATGTTAACTGTTTTTAAAGGTATGTTATTAGGTGTGTTCTGTTGTTTTTGGGGATTATTTGGGCAATCTTTTATCAAATGTTCTCTGCCACAATCCTTACAGTAGGCTCCCTCTATTCTCAATGTAGGAGGTTGCGGACAGTCTCTAATGAAATGCTCTCCCCCACACCTAAAACAAGTTATCTTTGGTCCCCCTTTGAATTGAGGTTTTTGGTTGGACATGTAATTGCTGGTAATGTACATGAATGTTGCTGTGTCCATTTCAATTTTCCCATTTCCCAAGTCTAGGGCTTTTAACTCAGGTTCTCTTATTTCATATTCTTCCCAATCTTCTTGATATCCCTCACTCCATTGATATTCTTCCTTATATGGTGATCTTAGTCTTGAATTCCCCTCCTCTATTGGTGTATACTTGATTGGTACCACATTAGTTGGTATAGGAGGTTGTTGTCCAAGCACAGGTCTTGGTTGTTCAGTATAGCCTGATTCCCTTTGAGCCATATAATCTCTTTCCTTGATGGGTTGTTTGTTATAGAAGCATTCCTCCCTGGTATGGTTTGTGCATTTTCTCTCTAGTGTACAGTACTTAAGTGTCTTCCTATCTTGTAAGTGTGGTGGCTTCTGATATGGGCATTGTTGTGCCAGATGATTTTCTCCACAAATGTAACATTTTTTATTTGTGTTTATCCTAGAGTTTATCAGATTAGTTTTAGTGCTTACCTCTAGGGCTTTAGCAATAGCCTGAGCCAACTCTTCTGCTGGAGGAATTTTGTCTTCATATGATCTAGGTTGATCAAATGCTAACAGATCTTGACCTCTGTTGTCTTCCAAATCTATTGCTTCCTTTACACAGGCTGCTAAATCAGGACATCTTCTATAATACACTAGGGTTCTTAGTTGGGCACTTCTCAAACCCTCAATGAATAAGGATACTTGTTTTGCCATGGAAGGTACTTCCTCTCTTGGGCATCTATCAATGTATTGTTTAAATCTTCTGGCTGCTTCTCTAACATTTTCATCCTTTTGTTGCTTGAAACTATGTATCAATGTGGCTGTACTATGTTTTATCCCGGTCTTAGAGAATTCCCCAATGAAGGCTTCTAAGAAAGATTCAATATCCTGGTACATTTCCTTTCTCAAAGGAATGAACCAAGATAAGGCTGGTCCTGTTAGGGTTAGACCAAATGCCTCAAATTGTACTTTGTAATCTTCTACCTCTTCAGCTCTAATCAATTGCCTAAATTCTGCAGCATGAGCACGAGGATCTGAATAACCCTCATATTGGTTCTTCATACATTTGGCAACTTGGTATGGTCTAAGCATTCTACCCTGAGGCTGCCAATGGGATCTTTTTCTGAATGGGAAGTCATTATATCCTTCTGGTTCCTTGTCAAAGGGATTTGGGGAAATCTGTGTCCTCCTCCCATGTTGTTGTTCATTACCGGTATAGTTTTCATTTGGCCTAGGTAAATTTGTCTGCTCCATGTTATGTTCCCAAGGTCCTTTGTCAGTACATTGCCCCAGATCATTTGAATTTTCTGGGTCTTGAGAGAATATGTACACACATCCTACCTATCTTCATATCTCCCATCTTTGAATTGAGCTACAGGGGTTATATTCAGGGGAACTTCTAAATTTCTCAATCTAATGAGAAATTTATGCATTCCATCCTGATATACATAGGTTCCAAACCTATTTGTATACATGTACTTGAGAATGTTTCTAAAATCCCCAGTTTCCATAGGCTCATTTGTTTCATTTATGTTTTCCATGTTGTTTTCTTGCCCTAAACTTCTTTCTTGCCCTTTGTCTTTTACTGTCTCTGTCTCCTTCCTTATTAGGTCTTGTTTAGAAAGTTTGTTTCCAGATCTAAGTATCATTCAATTAATTTTCACAATCTCAAACTCAAAAGAGTGTTTGTCACAATTTCCTAACTAAGGTATTAATTTTTTCACAATTTTCTGACTATTTTTGTATTTTTCACGATTTTCTGACTATTTTTGTATTTTTCACGATTTTCTGACTATTTTTGTATTTTTCACGATTTTGTGATAAAAATCGTGTTTTCCCACAATTTTCTGCCTAAAGTATTGATTTTCCACGATTTTATGATCTGAATCGTGTTTTCTGATTATCTCTATGTTTTTCACGATTTTGTGATAAAAATCGTGTTTTTCACGATTTTATGATCAGAATCATGTTTCCCAAAATTTTGTGATTATTTCTGTGTTTTTTCACGATTTTGTAATGAAAATCGTGTTTTTCACGATTTTGAGTGAAAATCGTGTTTTTCACGATTTTGTGATGAAAATCGTGTTTTTCACGATTTTGAGTGAAAATCGTGTTTTTCACGATTTTGTGATCAAAATCGTGTTTTTCACGATTTTGTGATGAAAATCGTGTTTTTCACGATTTTGAGTGAAAATCGTGTTTTTCACGATTTTGTGATGAAAATCGTGTTTTTCACGATTTTGAGTGAAAATCGTGTTTTTCACGATTTTGTGATCAAAATCGTGTTTTTCACGATTTTGAATGAAAATCGTGTTTTTCACGATTTTGTGATGAAAATCGTGTTTTCCACGATTATGGGTGAAAATCGTGTTTCTCACGATTTTGTGTAAAAAATCGTGTTTTTCACGATTTTGTTCCCAGACAATCGTGATTGCTCACAGATTGTTAATAACACGATTTTCTTATGAAAATCGCGTTCTGGGAATCGTGATGTTGTTCTTAGATCAGAAAATCGCGATTTTGAATTTGATTACAGAATCGCGATTTTGATCAATTTATTTAGAATTTTTCTAATAGTGATTTTTTTATTTTAGATTTCACCTATAGAATCGCCAAGTCATTTCTCTAACATGCAATGAAAGAAACCTTCAAAAATTTTGATTTTACACACTGAAAACTCAAAAACTCAGAATCGCGATTCCGAGATTTCCTAATATTCCTAATTTTTTTCTCTTTCAACTGTTGAAATTTTTAAGACAATAGAAAAAATTGATAGTGACACCCTTTACCTTGCTTGCTAGGTCCAAAAAGCTCTCAAATGCTGGTTTGCAGAAAATCGCGAGTTTTTTCACTCTCTCTCTCTCTCACTCTCACGCAAAATGAAATTTTCCTTCAATTCCAGGTTTTTATAGTATTAAGAAAATCGCGATTTTGTGTGATTTCCAATTTTTCACACTCTTTCACTTGTTCAACTTCACTTACTCAATCTTCATGATCTCCACTACACTTTCTTATCTCCAAGTACCCAAATATGCTAGAAATTTCCAAAAATTTCCCTTTACAGGAAATCGTGATTTTGTGTAGAGAATCGTGTTATGCAATTTTGAGTATTCTTTGTCCTTGTTTTCTTTCAATACCTTCTCTTTTTTGTAATCCACCCAAATCCTGAACTATTACACCAAAACCACAACCTTGCTCAGAAAGTCGCGATTTTGTACAGAAAATCGTGTTTTTGCATACTTTTAATTTTATGCCAATTTGAGTAGTCTCTTCTTCTTAATTCCCTTCAATACCCTTTAACAACTTCAATTCAACAATCACTTGAAATGTTGCTCCAGAATCAACACTTTTTTCAGAAAATCGCGATTCTGTGCAGAGAATCGTGTTTTCTAATTTTCTGGTTTTTTGATCATTTTTTGTTTCCTTTTCCACTTTTTCACAATCACTCTTGTCCACAACACCTCACTTCAACTTCCTAACAAGAAAAGAAATTTGTTTGATTGTTTTTGATGAATTTTATGAATTTGTTTGGTATTTTTGCCCTAAAAATAAAGGTGAACACTTTACTTAGGGTTTCTAGTTTTGGTGATCCACTGATCCCATGTTTCTTGATTGGTTATGAGTTTCTATGTCCTTAGATATCACTAAATTGCAAAAGAAAATCTCTCAAATGAAAATGTGTTATGGAAGGCAAACAATTTTTGCAAAGATAAACTCAATCACATCTTTCTTTTCAAAATGCAGGACAACTCAAGATTGATGCTTAGATTCGGTCAACAACTGAATCCTTTATACTTACATCTAACTACTTTAACTGTCCTTTCCTTAGTATCACCACGTTATCTTCCCAAGATCACCCATGGTGCCTAGTACTTGGGCAAAAAGAAATCTAGAAATGCAAGAATAGACTCAAGTTACCTCATCTTCAGCTTTCTTGGCTCAAATCTTCCATACACCTGCACTTTTACTTCAACAATATGATGAGCAACTATCAATTTACAAAGATTTCAGCACTTCCAATTCTACAAGATATCAATTGCTTTCTTTTTTCCCCAAAGACAAACAATGACATCTACCTATTCATGTGCACATTTCTTGATTGATGAGTTTTACCTTTTTCTTGTGTTGGTTACCATCATCAACAGAAGATCCAGCAAAGGTCCAACTTCAATGAAGTTCTTGGAATTTTCCCCGGCAACGGCGCCAAAAAATGTTTGTTATTGACTTTGGAGTTGTCCTCTCCAATCATGAAGTACAAAAGAATCAACAAATCATCTTTATTTTGTCAATCCTGGGAATATCCATAAGACCACAACCCCTTCTAGATGATAGATTCATAGAAATAAGAGATTGATGGCTGGAATTCTGAGAAGATGAAAATGAAGAGGAAATATCTAGGGTTTACCTTATCTAGAGCAAATCTTCATCATTTTCTATGATCTTTGTGTCTAATTCATGTTATTTTCTCATTAAAATACAAATATGAAATCAGAATTGGAAAATATCACCTGTATCACAGAGACGAGACAATCGCGATTCTGTACCAGTAGACGATTTTCACATTTCTGCAACATTCTTCAATCCTTCTTCACTCAATACATCAGTAATCATCTCTCTTCATACATCTTACTCAGCATTACACAAATGAAACTCACAAATCTCCATGATAAAGCAAGAAACAAGCTCTCACATCAAAGGAAACACACATAACAGAAGAAAACACGATTTCAGCAGAAACTCTCTCTTCTCTATTGATAGCATGTACAAATGACTAACCAACCTCTCCAAAATAGAGAAAATTGACTTATATACATTTTCAAGTGTCCTCTTTCACACTTGAATTTTGGTCCTTTCCTCTATTATTCTAAAAATATGCTATCTAAGAGTTTCCAAAAATTCTAGAAAAAATACATAAGATTCTATCCTACATAAGGAAGACTCTTCCTTATTTTTACAACAATTGCATAAATATTTCTACAAATTTCTATCATTTTACAATATTTTTCCTTCAAAAAAAGGTTTCCAAAAATGCATCTTCCAACAATGAGCATGTAGTATTCTAATTCTAATGTAAGGCATTGTTCATGTACCCAAACTTGAAGAAGTTGACTTCTGAGGTTCAGGTTGATTGCATGGTCATAAATCCAATCTTGACCCAAGACAAGTGATTCCGTAAGGTCCTCATTGTAGCTCAGTGATGAGTAGCACCTCCTTTAATGTCAATCCGGGAAGACGTGAGGATGGTATGAAGACCTCGAGCAAGTGGAGGCACAAGTGCGTGAGTGAGAAGCACCCAAGCATGCACACACATACACACACACGCGCACACACGGCAAGACAAAGAGTGAGAAGCAATGGAGTTCTTAGATTACTTTCAAAAAGCTCTTACAAGCTCATTTCAATTACAATCTAACCTCAAAAATGAGCTCTCTAGCTCCTTTTATAGTTTTTGACTAGCTTTGGCCCTGTTCAGGCCTAGTGTCCGGCCTAGTTAAAAATTAGGTTCCAGGGCTTATTTGAGGGCTCAAATGAGATCTAAAAAATACGAAAATTGGTAAGCAACTACTTCTAAGGCTCCTCAAGCTCGAGGACTCCTCGGCTTGCACAAAATGGAGCCACAAAAAGGTGAACATGGTATTTACAGGGGTTGTTAGTGATGAGAATCACTTTTAATTGGTGTAAGGATTTTGAAAAATTAAAGGTTGCCTTAGTGCTAGATCTGCGTGAATGCTCGTACTTGCTTCTTCATGAAGAAAATTATTGGCCTACTTGCCAGATCGTCGTTGACTCCCTAGTTTGCTTGTGCCTTCTCTCCCCTCTGACTCTCTTCTCTGACTGCCATGCCTTGTCAGTCCTTCAGTTCCTTGTCTGCTGCTAACACCCCCCCTCTCTCGCGTCTGTCGTCCCTGACAGACCCTTGTTGTGTGGGTTTTTGGATGTAGTACTCATTGACATCTTGCGCTAAGTGATGTTCGACAATCCTCAATCCTTTGGCCAAGTCTGTGAGTAGCGCATCCCAATCTACCGGCCCGGGAACCTCTGGATGTGGCATACGTAACTTTTCTGAATGAAGAGCTTGTTCCACTGCAAACAATTGTAATAAATGTGAGGGCCTGGGAATGAAGATCTCTGAGTGATATTCCCAGAACCCGGTGACAAACATCTCTTCAAATGTCTGTTTGAAGCAGGCCGGTAGGTACTTTATGCGGGCATGCCATGCATAAACAACATTAATAGAGGGCGTTGTGCTCATGTCATAAACAAGATCCTGATTGCCTTCATTAAATCCGAGCGCAGAGAGGTGAGGTTCCTTAACATTCTTGAAGGTCCGGAAGGTGACTATCATGAGTTCAAAAATTTTAAGGCACATCTGTGTCTTTTGAACCTGACACCCCAATGCCGAATTGTCGATATCATATACCCTACGGTAGGTTGACATTTAGGTGGTGCTAAGTAGACATAGTTGAGCCATTTCTCACATCCTTTGGTTGTCAGCACCATCTTTGTGTATTCCGGCCACGACCTTCTTCGGAAAACAGGACAATAGCAGGGATTGTACTTGATATACAGGGGCATGTTATTCCATGTGCGATTCATTTCTGGGTAGGTTTCAAGCAGCCGAATTCTCCAAGTCGGTTGGCGAATATTTCCCTGCTTGGCACTTTCTGGGATGTCGTCTGGTGCAAACTGTGTGGCAGAGGTTGGTTCCCGTGAGGTGTGGTGCTTGATTTCAGCATTATAATCCGCCATTAAGACACAAAAAGGAACATACAAGTCGTCGGAGGTGCCGATCCACCTGTGATGAGAGAGGTTCCTAAAATAGTCCGATTTTATGACCACCTCTTCCAAGCGTGACATCGATGCTATCTAGACTGCCACCCTATCATCATGTGTTGTGGCCACCTTTTCCAATTTTTGCATCCATTCAGGAGCCTCTATTTCAAGGGTGTCCATGCCCTCATCTGTTTGCTTGCCTCCAAGTGCTGGCATCGGAACGTACGGGTCCTCAAAGGTTTCCTCTACTTCGATTGGTACTAGGTCTTCAGGTTCTGGTTCTACCAAGGGGGAGGGTTGGCGTTCATACACAAGCACTTTCTTTTGTAATTCTTCGAGTTGTGCTTTGAGCGCTGCTACTTCGTCAGTTGTGTCAGCTGTGGTTGGGACTTCTTTGGGTGGTGCTGGTTGAGCTGCCAATTGCCTTAGTAGTTCGTCTCTTTCCTTTTCTAAGGCTGCATGGGCTTCGAGGAGATCCGCATGGGTTTCCAATATGATTTGCATATTGTCCGAGGGAATGGCCTTAAACTTCTCCGGGTCAATTTCTTGTGGGGAACCGTCCATGGCTACTTCCAAGTTCTCTTCGTTTTGTGTCTGAAGCCGTCTATTTTCTTCCAGGGCTGCAGACATATGCTTCTGTAATAGAGCCATGTTACGGCGGAGCTTGAGGTTCTCTGTGATTTGGGAGTGTAGCAGATCATCCATTTGTTGTCTTTCTTCGGCATCTGGCTGCGGTGGATTTGCCACTAATTGCTCATGTTGTTCTTGCAATGCACTAAACTGCTGTTGTAATTGTTTCTTCTCTTGCTCTAAGTCAATGAATCTTCCTTGTAATGCTTCATGACTCCTGAACAAACTTGTATGCTGAGCATTGAGGTGCTGATAGTGTTGTTGTAACTGAGACATGCACTGATACATGTTATTAAATACATTATTAATGGGGGTGGATGCAGGAAGGGTGTTAAATGCAGAAGGAAAGGGAAAGGGGAAGGGAAGTGTGAATGCGGTGCTGGAAAATGGTGAAGTGGGTCGTGGGGGAATGGGAGATTGTGGCCGTATGGGGGGAGGGAGAGGTGCAGTGGAGGGTGATATGTCCATAAAATCCATGGTGGAAGCAGTAGTGGGAGTGATTGTGAATAGTGGAATTGTGGGTGCAGTGATTGTGGTGAATGTGTACAGTGGTGTGTGCAGTTGTGAATGTGAACTGCCCGAAAGTGTGAGTGGGGGAATGGGGATGTCAGTAGCTGCCGTTAGGATTATAGTGTTAGTGGAGGTGTATACACGGGAGGTGTTGAGAGGGTGTGTGGGTTGATTGGCAGTTTGTGCTTCAGTCATGGCGGTGGACTCGGAGGCGGTAACGGTGGTTGTTACATTGGTAAGGGGAGGTGAATGTGGTGGAGTGGGAGGAGGGGGTGGCAAGGGGGGTGATGGGGGTGCACTGGACACATGGGTCTCTTCAGTATCGTGCACCGTGTGTGCTGTGCCCGTGGTCGTGGCTGTCCCTTGTGTTTCGGATACTAAGACATTCATCTGTTTCCCTGCTCGTGGGGGACGTCTTCCGTATCTTCTTTCCATTCTGCGTGATTGTGCCAGGGCAGTATGCACTGTCTGAGGTACTCCTAAAGCATCAGAGATCATATCCAGTGTGGCACGATATTGTTCGTCGACTCCTTCCTCCTCAAGGATTTGGTGCATGATAGCCTTTCCTGCTGCAAGAGATAACTTATGTTGTTGTTGGACCCTGTTGATGGTATCGTAGAGCTTTTTCAACTCCTTTGTATATGCTGGGGCACCCTCTAGTTCCTGTATAACTTCTTGCTCATAGTCATGCGTCTCCTCATCAGAAAATCCTTCCTGTTCATCCTCTTGGCCTTCTTCTTCTTCATCCTCCACTTCCACCACTTCTGGTTGTCTTGGCTGGGGTTGTTCTGTAGCAGTTTGTTGTCCACTACCCTGCTCTGCTTCGACTTCCGCATTAACAGCTTCAATGATTCTGGCAACTTCTTCATCTGTTAGATCTTCCAAAGTGAATCCGTGAGGAAATTCCAGATCCGTAGGTACAGGTGGAAACACAAGATTAGGGCCATCTGTGCTGTGCCTGGGTAACCTGATAGTAAATGGTTGCACTCGTCTGGGAAGCCTTGGCGTTGTTTCAGGTGTTAGGGTAGCACCGCGGGCTTGTGCACAAGGCATCTGGACAACGCCTCTCATCTTTTTTGAGGGAGGCCCTGCGGCTGACAGTCTGCGTTGAAACTCCTGTGCTCTGGTCCAAATGAGAGCCCTTTGCACCGGTACATCATATGCGAGACATCTATACACAATTCTGGTAAGCGCACAGCATCCATACAGTACAGATTTTTGTTTCTTGTACCACCTTTGATAAGCCAAATGGATCTGGTCGATAATCCAGTGAGGCATGTTGATTGTCAAATCAAAAGCATCTGCTAAGTAGAGGCTAAACCAGATCTTTTTGGGAGGCATTGTGAACCTTTCCTGCGCGGGGAATGTGAAATGTTGCATGACCATGCGTAAGTGAATGGCGATCGTAGGTGTCATCGCGACCATGTCCTTTAATTTCGTCAAATTTCTGTTCTTCATATTGTCTGGAACCATAGTCTCTTTCTCCGTAGGAATTTCTGTTCTTCATATTGTCTGGAACCATAGTCTCTTTCTCCGTAGGAATGTGCATACCTTTCATATCCAAAGCTTCCCTTACCAAGTTGATAGTCAATCTGAAACGCTTGAGCTCATTGCCCCTTGTGAGAGATGGGAGGACAAAGGAGCTGTATCCCTTTTTGTCTTTGCTCGGAGTAAGGGTGCTAATCAGATACGAGCATCTTAGAAAATCCGGCTTTGGCAATTGGAATTTGAAATACTCGTAGAGTCCTGCCTTCTTCCATATGGGTTTGAGTCCTTCATTATTCTGCAATCTCTCAAATTCCCTAGTAAAAAAGTGATACCTGCCCCAGCGCCCATTGAATTCTATCTCTGCCTCCCACATATAATTGCCTTCACCTAGGGGTCCTGCCACATCACTGAACCAATGAGAGTTTTTGCTGACTGGCATTGTGTGCCCCTGTGGAGGGTTCTGAACCGGTATGGCATGTAATGCCCTCAATGCCGCTGGTCGTTCCTTTAATTCCTCCTCGACCGGAAGGCTTTCAATGTCCACAACTTGGGGGCTGGTGCCTGCCTGGGAGCTAGTTCCTACCGTATCTGCCATGTTACTTCTTGCTGCATGTCTCTGTGAGAATATACAAACATGTGTTAACATTGTACAGGACAAGAGAGAACCGTTGTTGTTCCCATTACAACATTAACATGAGGGTTGGGAGCGAATAATGAGTTAGTAAGTGCTCAGTGCGAGTGTGTGTGTGGTTAGGAGTTCGGTAGACCTAAGAGCTAAGTGGAATGATGTAGTGTGATAGTGATGTGTTTAGTAGGTTGTCATGGATTTACAAGTGGGGTCCGGGGGTTTGTTACACGTCTTAGGCTGCCAAATGTGGTGGATGGGTTTTGCTCTTGGTTTCGTAGAGACTCTCGAGAGCTTTATAGGTGTGTCGGCTTGAAAATGAGGCCTTTTAGAGACCCATTTACAAGTGATTCTGTTCGTGCTCATGGGCCTTAGTGTGTTCCTGAGTGTTGAAAACGAGTGGATGCCAGCTGTGCGAGTGAATGGATCATGCTGTGTAGGGTGTGTTCTTGGTGTAGTTATTTGAGCCTGCCAACAAGCCTTAGGCACCCAAATTTGTCTTGATTGTGGGCTAGCCTTCATCGACTTCTTGGGCACCCAAATAGACTTCACGTTAGCAGAAGAACTTCTGAAAGACTTCTTATTAGTGTCGTGTTGTTGGTTACTAATAAGAGGCTTTGCCCGTGTGGTTGGCTTGAGTGCTGTTGGTGCAGACCAATCACCAATTGAATGTTTGGAAGATTAAAGAATGAAGGAAGATTCAATTCTTGAAGCTTGGAAGAAGGATACATTCAGAGGATATGAGGAATGTACACATGTACATTAGTATAGTCATAGTTCACTTAGATCTTTGATTAGTTGTAGACTTGTACAAATTTCTCTATAAATACCTTGAAAATGTCGAGGCGTGTTATGAGAGCATATCAAAGAATAGATAGAAGTCAAGAAAGGTGAAGTTAGATGTTATGAGACATGTGAAATGTTAGTTGAGTTTTCCTCTCATCACTCAACTGTAATTTCCTGAGTAATTGAAGAAATATTGCGCCCGATCTTTTCGTGTCTGCTCCGTCTGTGGTAGATCATTTGTAAAATCCTTTTGAGGATATCTAAGTTCATAGTTAATGAGTCTATGACTTGAGTTTCAGAGTTTAATTGTAAACAGGTTAGGAGAATTGTGTGTAGGAACATTCATATGTGATGAGTGTTCACAGTTCTCTGAAACAGGCGCAGATTTCGAGTCCAATGAAATGAGTAGTGCTCAGTGCACAGTGTAAAGTTTTACACATATGATAGCTCAAAATCTAAGTTGAGAGATAAGCTATCTACAGCCAAAAGGATTTGGTAAAACGGGTTCGACATTGTGAGAACCAAAGTTAAGAAGTTAGGGGTGTCAAATCGACTTCTCAGAAGTGCAGATTTGAACATAGGTAACTTGTGAAGTTGATTTCTCAAGTTATACTAAACCTTTTGAAGAACTTTAACTTGGAGGAGGTGCGCAACTTCTAGGCGACACTCCATACAAAATTTCATAGAAAACTTTACATGTTTAATAGGTCAATGAGAAGAAATTGTGCAGCAGACTTTCTGTGTTTTATCTTCTTCACAGAATTTTTCAACTTTTGATAATTTGGAGATTGGACCTCTAATTTGGTGAAGGTTTTGACTTACTCTTGATATAGAGGTGTTCTAAATTCAAGAGTAGGTTGTTCTTTTGGAGATTAACACTCTCCATCAGTGGTATCAGAGCAGGAGACATCAAAATCAAGGAAAGGAGGATCCCGACTGCTGCAGATTCAAGAAATTCAACAATTGAAGAACTAAAAGGTGAAAGCTTGAAGGCAAAGCTTGTGGAGGAGACCATACGACATCAAGAAAGACAAAATGAGTCTAATTCGAAGTAAAGGTACATATATTGTTCATAAATCTTGAAGATTTCAATACAGAGGTGGACACAAGATGGGAGATTCTCTACAGATAGAGAAATTGGATAGGGAAAATTATCCTGCATGGTCAATGAGGATGGAAGCTCATCTTATGAGCAAAGATTTAATAGCCTACATCACAGGAGAAGAAGAGAAGCCACAGTTCAGAGATCCTAGTGTTCCAACTAGGGAAGAGTTAGCAGATTTGAAAAATTGGATGAAGAAAGATGCTCAAGCTAGGAGCATTATCTATATGGCAGTCAATGATTACTTGTTACCTCATATTCAAGGTCTTGAAAGTGCAACTGATATTTGGAATGCTTTGGAGGAGCATTTCCAGAATACTACTAAGTCAAGGAAGGCATCTTTATGGGCAGAATTTACAACATTCAAGAAGAAGGCCTCTCAATCTATTTCAGACTATGTGACAAGGATGAAAGACATTGCAGATGCATTAGGAGCTGTTGATGAAGACATTGAGGAGGATAAATTGGTAAGGCAAATCCTTACAGGTTTAAGAGGTGATGACAAATGGAAGCCATTCATTTTGTCTACAGAATTATCACTTGATCATTTCACTCCTGATTTAAATCAGTTGCTAGGTCATATGCTAACATTTGAGCAGGATGTTAAAGGAGATGGTGACAAGAGTGCAGGTCATGCAATGTACTCAAAGGACAAGAAGAAGAATAGCAAAGGAAAGCAACAAGCAAATGAAGATGAAGGAACAACTAGTCAAGCCAACTTCCTAAGAGGAAGAGGAGGTGGCAAAGGTAGAGGAAGAGGCAGGAATAACAAAGATGGAGGCAAAGCTTGCTGGATTTGTGGTAAGACAAATCACTTAGCTAATGATTGTTGGCACAATACTCAGAATAATAATGGATATAGTCAAAACTATAATGCAAGAGGAAGAGGTGGCAGAAATTAAAGAGGTAATTTCAGAGGCAGAGGTGGTAGGAGTTACTTTGGAAGAAATGCAGGTAGAGGATTCCAAAGTCAACAATACAACAACACCTACTACAATTATGCTTCAGATCAAAAGGAGGATTCAACATTGATAATGAATGCAACTTGTGAAAGGCAGAATGAAGATCAAAGAGTCTTCTACATTGACTCAGGGTGTAGCAATCACCTAAGTGGTAATATAGCTTTGATGACTGATTTGGAGAATAAGGTTTTTAATCATGTTGTTCAAACAGGTGACAACACAAAGCACAATGTGAAGTCAATTGGATCAGTGAAGGCCAAGGATGGTAGCACCTTATTGAGTAAGGTCTTGTATGTTCCTACAATTCCTAAGAATCTGATAAGTGTAGGACAAATTGTTGAAAAAGGTTATGAAGTAAGGTTCACTAATGATGGAGTATATGTGGAAGACCCTAGTCAAGGGTATAAGCAGATTATTTCAGGGAAGAAAGAAGGAAGATTATTTACATTGAAGATTCAAGGCAATATTGGTCATGCTATGTTCACATATGGAGGACATAAGATCTCTGAGTTAGATCTTTGGCACAAGAGGCTTGGACATTTCAATGAAAGAGGTATTAAAGACATGATTAACAATGGTTCAGTGCTTGGTTTGCCTAATGTTGCAGGTCAACATATGACATACAGATGTGAGGCATGTCAACTAGGTAAGGCTCATAAGCTTTCCTACTCCAAGCATGGTTTTATGTACTCAGAGAAGCTTGAGTTGGTACACACAGATGTGTGGGGGCCATCAAAGGATTTCAGTATAAATGGGTCAAGGTATTATGTGATTTATGTTGATGATGCTACTAGATGGATCACTATTTATGTGATCAAAGATAAGTCAGAAGTGTTTAATACATTTAAACACTATCATGCATATGCAGAAAGAATTACAGGACATAAGTTGAAAAGACTAAGGTCAGATGGAGGGGGAGAGTATTTCTCTAATGAGTTCAGTGATTACTTGTGGGATGCAGGTATAAAAAGGGAAATTACTTGCAGGTACTCTCCTCAACAAAATGGTGTAGCAGAAAGGAGAAATAGAACACTTGTTGAGTTTGCAAGATCCATGATGAAGGAGAAAAATTGCCCTAATTATTTGTGGGCTGAGGCTGTAAATACAGCTACTTATTTGGTCAATAGGTTACCATGTAAAGCCTTGCAGGGTATGACACCATATGAGGCTTGGTGGGGTAAGAGACCTACCTTGGATCATTGCAGAGTTTTTGGATGTGTGGCATATGCATATGTGCCATCACAATTAAGACACAAATTGGAACCTAAAGCTGAAAAATATGTTTTCATTGGTTATGATGATAAGCAGATGGGTTATAGATTGTGGAGTCCATCTACAAAACAATTCATGGTTTCTAAAGATGTTACATTTGATGAGCAAAGTACTTGGTATGCAGGTACAATCAATATCAATACAGGTGATGAAGAAGAAGTGAGCCAAAGGAAAGGTAAATCAAAGGTTCAGATATTTGATGAACAAGAGAATAATGAAGTGCAGGATGAAGTGGAAGAAATGCCAAGATTTGATCCTGAGTGTGAAGAGCCAGAAACCTCAAGAAGTGGAGAACTTAGGAGGTCTACAAGAAACAAATGGCAACCTACAAGGTATAGCTATGATACTTCTTTTTTGGCCACAAAAGATTATGCTTACATGATTAAAGCAGATGAAGACCCTTCTACATATGAAGAGGCAAAAGGTAAAGAAAAATGGGAGAAAGCTATGCAGGAAGAATATGATGCATTATTGGAAAATCAAACTTGGGATTTGGTTCCAAAGCCAAATAGTCAGAAAATTATTGGATGCAAGTGGGTTTACAAGACCAAGAGGTTTGCAGATGGAAGTGTCTCTAGATACAAAGCTAGACTTGTTGTCAAAGGGTTTGCTCAGACTTATGGTGTTGACTATGATGAGACTTATAGTCATGTGGCAAAGATGACAACCATCAGGACACTTATAGCTATTGCTGCATGTAAAGGTTGGAAGTTATGTCAACTTGATGTGAAAAATGCTTTTTTGAATGGTTATATTTCAGATGATGTGTTCATGGAGCAACCTCAAGGGTTCAGAGATAAAAGGTATCCAGATCATGTGTGCAAGCTCAAGAGAGCTTTGTATGGCTTGAAGGAGGCCCCAAGGGCATGGAATTATAGACTTGTAAAGTTCTTGAAAGAACTTGGATTTCAGGTGTCTAAAGTAGATAGTAGCTTGCTTGTCAAAGCAAGTGATAATGGTTTCATATATATGTGCATATATGTTGATGATATAATTCTTACAGGTACAGATGAAGAAGGAATACAAAGACTCAAGAAACAAATGGAAAAGGAGTTTAAAATAAGTGACTTGGGAGACTTGTCATACTTCTTGGGCATGGAGATTACATATACTCAACCTGGAGTATTTGTAACTCAAGAAAGGTATTTGAAGAACTTGTTAATCAAGTTTAAAATGGATAATTGCAGGGTAGCACCTACACCAATGGAGGTGAATCACAGATTGAGTAAGTTTGGAGGTGAAGAATTCAAGGACATGAGACAATATCAGAGTTTGGTTGGTAGTCTTATCTATGCTACTTTAACTAGACCTGATTTATCATATGCAGTAGGGGTTTTGTCTCAATTTATGCATTGTCCTAGGAAAGAGCATTGGATTGCAGGTCAAAGAGTGTTGAGGTACATTAAGGGTACACTCAATGAAGGGTTGTATTATGGGTTTACATCAGATACAAACATCAAGATCTATAGTGATGCAGATTGGGCAGGTAATCCAGATGATAGAAGGTCAACTTTTGGATACATGTGTTATGTGGGAGATAAACTTATCTCATGGTGTTCCAAGAAGCAACAAACAGTTGCTTTGTCTTCTACAGAAGCTGAATATAAAGGCATGGTTGAAGCTGCAAAGGAAGTAATTTGGCTCAAGACCTTGATGAAGAGTTTTGACATTGTGCATGGGATACCAATTATATATGGAGATAACATGAGTTCATTGTATTTAGCTGCTAATCCTGTTTTTCATGCCAGGACCAAACACATTGAGATTCAGTATCACTTTCTAAGAGAGAAAGTGATGGATAAGGAGATTGAATTCATACATACTTCAACTAAAGATCAGATAGCTGATATGCTTACAAAGAGCTTGGATGGACCAAAGCTACAGAAGTTTAAAGACATGGAAGGTATAAAGAAGATAAGAGAAACCTCAATTGATGATTGAGGGGGAGCTGTTGGTGCAGACCAATCACCAATTGAATGTTTGGAAGATTAAAGAATGAAGGAAGATTCAATTCTTGAAGCTTGGAAGAAGGATACATTCAGAGGATATGAGGAATGTACACATATGTACATTAGTATAGTCATAGTTCACTTAGATCTTTGATTAGTTGTAGACTTGTACAAATTTCTCTGTAAATACCTTGAAAATGTCGAGGCGTGTTATGAGAGCATATGAAAGAATAGATAGAAGTCAAGAAAGGTGAAGTTAGATGTTATGAGACATGTGAAATGTTAGTTGAGTTTTCCTCTCATCACTCAACTGTAATTTCCTGAGTAATTGAAGAAATATTGCGCCCGATCTTTTCGTGTCTGCTCCGTCTGTGGTAGATCATTTGTAAAATCCTTTTGAGGATATCTAAGTTCATAGTTAATGAGTCTATGACTTGAGTTTCAGAGTTTAATTGTAAACAGGTTAGGAGAATTGTGTGTAGGAACATTCATATGTGATGAGTGTTCACAGTTCTCTGAAACAGGCGCAGATTTCGAGTCCAATGAAATGAGTAGTGCTCAGTGCACAGTGTAAAGTTTTACACATATGATGCTCAAAATCTAAGTTGAGAGATAAGCTATCTACAGCCAAAAGGATTTGGTAAAACGGGTTCGACATTGTGAGAACCAAAGTTAAGAAGTTAGGGGTGTCAAATCGACTTCTCAGAAGTGCAGATTTGAACATAGGTAACTTGTGAAGTTGATTTCTCAAGTTATACTAAACCTTTTGAAGAACTTTAACTTGGAGGAGGTGTGCAACTTCTAGGCGACACTTCATACAAAATTTCATAGAAAACTTTACATGTTTAATAGGTCAATGAGAAGAAATTGTGCAGCAGACTTTTTGTGTTTTATCTTCTTCACAGAATTTTTCAACTTTTGATAATTTGGAGATTGGACCTCTAATTTGGTGAAGGTTTTGACTTACTCTTGATATAGAGGTGTTCTAAATTCAAGAGTAGGTTGTTCTTTTGGAGATTAACACTCTCCATCAAGTGCAACCGGGTGTTCGCCTTTCCGCACCCACACTTGTTTCACTAGCTGAGACATTTTGCTGCGCAGGTACTTTTGATCTCCGACATAGGTAGTACTCTGCTTCTTCTGCCTTTGATCCACCTTTGGTTGTTGCCTCCCTCTGGCCTTTGGAAAAGAAGGGAGTTCCGTTGTGGTTCTGACTCCTTTTTTGAGATCTTCCTTCTTCTGCATCACATAGCCTTGGACAAGAACAGCATGGTCAACTTCATGTGTACTCCTGGAAGGACCAGGAGTGTGTGCCTTTCCTAGTTCCTTGAGTGCTCCATTATCTAACTCTACTGTAATTCGACTATGATTGACCCATACCTGAAGAAGTCCACTTCTTAGGTTTAAGTTGACTGCTTGGTCATAGATCCAGTCCTGACCCAAGACAAGAGGCTCCGTGAGGTCTTCGTCTTGGCACACTAGTACCTTAACTGTCATTAACATGTCCTGAATGTAGAGGGGGAGCTCCACCTCGCCCATGCAAGGGGTTTCCACACCTTCTAATCCTATGAGATAAGCTTCTACAGGATTGACCTTTAATTTCAATTCTTGATAGTAAGAGAGTCTCACCGCACTAGTGGCTGCACCTGAGTCAATCAATGCTCGCACGGACTGTGCACTAGTTCCTTGTCCTATATCTAAGGTTATGAAAGGATGTCGATCAGTGATCCTATGTGAGCTAACACCTGAAACTTCACACATAGCCACGTCATATCCTTGATCTGCATATGCATCTTGCCTAGGGTGCTCTCTACCTTGTCTTCTTAATTTCAATCTCCGTATGCGCTCTAGGGCTTCTGCTTGAGCTTCTTCTCGAACTCGCTTTTCTTCCTCTTTGCGTTTCTTAGCAGTGTTGAGTCGACTTAGCATTTCCTCTGTGAGAGGTTCCTGATACAACTTGACTCTACATCCGCTAATATAGTTTGGGAGAACATCACCCTCTAAAGTGGCTAGTTGTACTGCTCCACTCGTGGAGATCCTATTGATTATCATAGGTCCGTAGCCTCTCTTTTCTAGCTTCCTTGCGTGTTGTTTCAATGTGTAGACTAAAACTAGATCTCCTGATTTCAAGCCCTTATCCTTCACATGGGCATCAAAATATGCCTTCTGTCGTTTCTTAGCTGCATATATCCCTGCAGCTGCCCTTAGTCTTGTTTCTCCTAATTGTTCAAGGTCAAAAAGTCTAGAGGAGAGTTCATGACCCGTCCATTCGTGCTCTTGTGCTACTTTTAATGTAGGTATTAAGAAGTCCAAAGGTAGCACGGCGTTTTGGCCAAATACCATCTGAAAGGGGGTGGCTTGGAGTACCGTTTTGTAGGCGACTCGGTATGCCCAAACAGCATGGTGTAGCTGTTTGTCCCAATCAGAGCGTTTATTGTTTACTAATTTCGTCAATACATTGCATAAGATCTTGTTGGTGCTCTCAGCCTGGCCATTTGCTTGAGGGTGATAGGGGGCAGACTTCTTATGTACTACCAAGAATTCTTGGAGCAGATTTTCAATAACTTCATTCAAGAAGTGAGTGCCTCTATCACTAACTAGCTCTATAGGTAGCCCATATCTAGTGAACACATTCTCAAATAAAAACTTAGCTGTTGTTTGAGCATCGTTCTTCGTTGTGGCTTTTACCTCTACCCACTTTGTTAGATAGTCTGTTGCAACAATGATATATTCTGCATGGGAACCCTTAGCTGGGGGATTAATAGGACCTATGAAGTCTATTCCCCACTTGGAGAATGCACGTCCACCCATCATAGGTTTCAGTGGCATCTCATCTTTGCGTATAGGATACTGAGTTTGCTGACAGACATCGCACCGTTTCACATAGGTATGTGCATCCATGTGAAGGGTCGGCCACCAGAAGCCCGCAAATAGTATTGCCTTGATCACCCGATCTGGTCCAAAGTGTCCTCCTGCTACACCTTGGTGAGCAGTTTCCAAGATCTTGAGATATTCACTTTCATGGACACATAGTCTCAAGTAACCATCTTTACCACGTTTGTATAGATTGTCGCCAATGAGAGAGTAATCTTGGGCTTCTTGTTCTCAACTCCTTTTCCTAGCCAGAGTCATGTCTGGAGGGAATGTTTTCGTCCTCAGGAAGGATACTAGAGGTTCACTCCAATCTGGCACTATGGACACTTGATAAAGAGTGGCATGTTCCACAGGTGGTTTAGTGCGACAGATTGGGCATTCCTTGCACAACCTTTGGACATCAGCTTCCATAGTTGGCCAATATACTCCGAGTCTCCTTAGTGTCTGTAAGGTTCGTTGCTTTGAATAGTGTTGCTCTAATGCACCTACATGTGCTAAATGCAACCATTTATTGTACTCGTCCTCTTCCACACAACAAGCCAAGATTCCTTGATCTGTGTGCTTGTACATGCTTCCTGCCATGATGTGATACTTTTGGGCTTTCACAAACTCTCTATTCTGTGTGTTTACTACAGGATGGTTAGGCCCGTATGTCAATACTGGCACCAATGGCTTAGCCCACTGTGGCACCACTTCCAAATTAAACAAGTAAGCATCAGGAAGATCATCTGATACTCCTTGTGGGGCTTCTCTAGATGTGAGCCTAGAGAGATGATCTGCTCTCAAATGAGTCCTCCCTTTCCTTACCACAACCTCAAAGTCATATTCCATTAGTAAGAGAAACCATCTTACTAATCTACCTGTATTACATGGCTTGTTCACAAGATATAGCAATGCTTGGTGGTCAATGAAAAATTTAAACTTATTTGCAAGCAAATAGTGTCTAAATTTCTTGACTGCATATACCATGCCTAAGCCTTCTCTCTCAGTAGTGGTGTAATTTCGTTCGGCTGCATTCAATTGTCTACTAGCATAGGCAATTGGAAGATCCATATTACCTTCACCAGTAGGTTGTGCAAGCACACATCCAATGGCATAATTGGATGCATCCACATGAACATGAAATGGCTTGTTCCAATCTGGTGTGGTCAAGATTGGTGCTGAACATAATCTTCGTTTAAGCTCCTGGAAGGAGTTCTCACATTCATCAGTCCACTCAAAGTTAGTCAGAAGTCCGTACATGGGCTTTGCAATGACGGCATACATGTGAATGAACCGGCGGTAGTAACCACAATGCCCCATGAAAGCTTGTACTTCCTTGACATTCTTTGGCCTAGGTAATTCGGCTATAGCTCTTACTTTCTCTTCATCCATAGATATGCCATTCTTTGATACTATGTGTCCTAGAATTTTGCCTTGCCTGACCATTTGTCAAAGATTTGTCTGAGTTCAGGAATATGGGTTTGTCTAATGTTGGAATGAGCACAAAGATCATCAACATAGACTTCTAAATTCTTCCTCAGGAACTCCTTAAATACATGTCACATCAGTCTTTGGAAGGTCGCTGGTGCATTGGTAAGCCCAAATGGCATTACACGAAAGGCAAATATACCCCACTCTGTGGCAAAAGCTGTCTTATGCTGATCTTCTGGAGCTATGGCTACTTGATTATAGCCCGAAAATCCATCGAGGAAGCTGTACACTTCCTTGCCTGCTACTCTTTCTAAGAGATGTTCTCTGATGGGAAGCGGATAGTTATCTCGAATCGTGGCTGCATTAACCTTCTTCAAGTTAATGCATACACGCAGCTTGCCATTCTTCTTGGGCACCACTACGATGGGGGATACCCACTCAGTGTGCTCAATTTCATAGATAAATCCAGCTTCAACCAGTCTGTCTATCTCCTCTTTGATCTTGGTAGCGTAATTATTGTTATATGTATAGGGCTTTTGCTTAGAAGGTTTAGCATCTGAGGTCATGGGGATGGTGTGTGAGCATATGTCTGGGTCAACACCCTTCAAATCCTTGTAACTCCAAGCAAATACATCTCTGTATTCTCTTAGCAAGGCTATTAACGCATGCTCTTCTTCCTCTGTTAGGTCATGGCCTATGTATGTGCATCTCTCCTCTCCTTCTTCTAGGGCCACTACTATTTTCTTGGTGGTTTCTTTGTTATCATAGGCCTCTCCTGATCGTGCCTCTCGTTTCGGCATTCTGATCATGACTCTCCTGCCATCTATCTCATACTTCTTAAAATTTTCCGGGACCTCAAACAAAGATTCTTCCTCCTCTGGTGAGACTTCTCTCTTCTTTCGTTTCTTCCCTTCTTCCTTCAGGGTTACATGTGTGGCTAATCTTACATCATTTGTAAGCTCTCCATGCCTCTGGGGTTGAAATTCTACTTCATGGAAGTATTCTTCATCTGATGCAAAAGGTGGGTCCATAATGATTGACTCTAGATCGGAGTCACTTGCATCCTCAAATGCATCAGGGCTAGGTTCACACTCTTCTAACACTGCCTCTCCCATGATTGGCTCTATGGAGAAGACTGAAATGTCATAGCCATCTTCATCACAGTGAGGTGTCCATTGTTCTTCATTGATGGCTACATCCATTGTTGCTAGGATTTCTACCCAGCCGTGGGGTTCAAATTCTTCGTCAGGAAAAATTACAGGCGCATAGGCTGGGTATTGAATTGATCTATGTGTTTCTTTTGCACCTATCTCTCTGGCTTCTTCTCTCTTCTCTTCGTCTACTGCTACTTTGCACATCCATAAGTGGGTGTCTTCATGCATCCATGAGGATCCTGATCCTATGGAATGCACAGATTCCGTATCATCTTTGGCTCTATGAATGGGATTCCATTGGATAGGAGGGATATCTCTATGAGAGTATCTTTGAGATTTACTTTGGTTGTAACGCCTAAGTGTTGCAAATACAAGGAGTTGGTTCCCCAATCCTGTACCACTTGCAACTGTCGCATAAATGGTCTTCCCAAAATCATCTCATAGGCATGATTTTTGCTGAAGTCACATATAGCAAATGTATGTTCAAACTCGACACCACAGGTGGTGTGAGGTATTCCTTCTAGCAATCCTAAGGGTCTCTCAATATGACCATCGGCCATCTGCAATTTCATTCTCGTTGGCCTGAGTGCTGGCTTGCCCCAACGCTTCCATAGGGAAGTGGTGGCAATTGCAACTCCTGCACCTGAGTCCAAAATTGCCTTGGTGGTGTACTCCTGGTAGGTAATGGGAAGATAGGTGTTCCCTTCTTCACCTTCACACATATCTCCTATCTTATCCAAGGGTATCTCTGGCACTGTCCTATGTGATCCTACCTGGGAACGAGGTTTCACTATCGCTGGTACTTGTTTGGCGACATGTTTCCATAATTCAGGTTTAACCTTGAGTAGCTCTTCTAACTTGAGATTGCACTGCACTTTAGTGTTTTTCACTACCTGTGTGTTCCTAGGTAAGACTGAGTCCTCATTTCGTACCATGATCGTGGGTGTTCTCATACAAATCGACTTAGTTTCCCATGGGCCTGTGAAGTGGGGTAATTCTTGTAGAGAGCTAGAATCAAAGTCTAATCTTTCCTGAGATTGGGTGCTCTCCTGCTCCTCATAAATGGATGGGATATCTTGTGGGAATTGGTCATGTGCATCATCCACAAGTTCAATAGGAGGAGGGACTTCACTCTCTTTAGCCCATTTGTCTTCTTGAATCTCTCGTAGGAATTCTGGTGTGAATCGATTCATAGAAGACGATGTGTCTGGCTCCGTAGAGTTAGGCACATAGGCTTCAGGCACATAGGCTTCAGGCACATAGGCTTCCTGGGCAGGAAGACTTGCTCTTTCACTTGCCTTGTCCTTATGTTGAGAGGTGGGTTCCTTTTCTGATTGTGCAATCAGCTTCTCTATTTTTTCTAACAGTCCATCAAAGTGCAACTGTGTCTTCACTGAACTAGAGATGTTAAATAGGCGACTGGCTTCAAACATGGTCTGAGCCAATTCCACCATTTTAGCACAAACCTTGGTTCGTTCTAGCTCTAGTTCTGCTCTAGGATAGCATTTTGCATGATCGATGACGTTTGGCCCTTCTTGGATTCTGGCCTGATATGCTCTAAGCATCATATTAAGGTCCTCGGGAATGGGATCTGCTAGGACTGATCCTACTCTAGGGGGTGGTGGAATTAGGTGAGGCGGGTTGGAAGGTGGCTGGTCGGATGGAGTTGGAAATGGTGGAGGTGGAGTAGTGTGAGAGGGAGTTTGAGATGTGAGTTCAGTTATCCTGGCTTTGGTTTCTCTTATGCTTTCCTCAAGTTCACTCATCTTTTTAGCCCATTGTCTTTTCATTCTTTCCCGACTATCTTTCCACACTCTAGTCCTCTTCTTTGTCGTGCTCTCTGTTTCACTAACTTTTGGGCTTTTTTCCTGACCTACACCCTGGTTTTGCTGCAGTGCTTGGGCTCTAGTGATTACTTGTACTGGTGCAGTGGAAGTCACGCTCCCTGTGGAGTCTACCACTAACCCAACAACGTTGATAGGAGTGATTTTTGGCATATTATTGGGGTTCTTTGGGCAATCTCGTAAGAGATGCTCCTTTCCACATTCTTGGCAAAAGCCCTGAATTGTTACTGACTAGGGTTGTGTGAGTGGAGGTAAGGGACAATCACGTATGAGGTGATCTCCCTGACATCTGTAGCATGGTCCTTTGGGGAATGGGGGTCTTACTTGCCTAGGTGGAGGTCTAGGGTTGGGGTTTGCATACATGACGTTTGTGTATTCTGACTCCCAACTAGGTTCATTTGGCTCTTCGCTGTAATAGGACTCACCATGTTCTGGAGACTGCATGTAGTAAGCCTGGGGACTATCAACATGTGTAGAATCAAAGCTATGGTCACTGGGATCACTTTCTGAAAGCACTGGTGTTACAGGGACTATAGCTCTATTCAGGTTTTCTTCTGCAACAACATACTTTACCGGAATCACATTAGCTGGAGCTAGGGGTTGTTGTGCTAACACAGGCTGAGGCCTTTGTTGGTTTTGATAGGGTTGGTAGGTTTGTTGAGGCCTAGCAGACTGCTGAGGTGGGTACTGGTTCTGGTATCTTCCTTGTTGAGGGTATGGCTGTGGGTACGTCTGCCTAACGGTTTGCTTATTGTAGGGGCAATCTTGAGCGGTGTGATTGGTGTACCTTCGTTCTATAGTGCAGTACTGGCTACTAGGATTAACTTGGGGTTGGGCCATAATGGGACATACATTCGCCATGTGGTTGCCACCACAAGTATAGCACCTTTTCACAGGGGCAAACCTTGGGATTTGCTTGCTAGTTACACCTAATTTCTGAGCTACTTTCTCTGCAAGTTCCTCGATTGATGTGGATTGCGTGGAAGAGAGGTTAGAGGCACTATCCGAATCTTTGTATATCTTGGAAAGCTCTAACTCCTCCCCTAGGTTATCCTCGATGTCAATGCACATGCGTACACACTCTTCTATGGTCCTAGGGTCCTTCAAATACACATATGATCTCAATTTGGTACTTAGCAATCCATCCAAGAATAAAGCCACTTGCTTAGCTTGTGTGGGTAGCTCAGGGACAGGGCATCTTTCAAGATATTGCCTAAATCTCCTTCCTGCAAGTCTCACGGTCTCTTGAGGGGTTTGCTTGAAGCTGTGAATCAGCGAGGAGGTATTATGTCTTATGCCACTCTTAGAGAATTCAATAATGAAAGCCTTTAGGAGTTGGTCTATGCTCCTGAACTGCCTCTCGTTTAGTGGCTGAAACCATGTCAGGGCAGTGTTCCTAAGGATTAGACCAAAGGCATTGTACTGCGTGAATAGATCCTCCACTTGTTCAGCTCTCAAGACTTGCCTAAACTCAGCCACATGATCGTATGGATCTCCAGTGCCATCGAAGTAGTTCTTCATGGACTTAACTAGCTGAGTCGGTCTCAACGTCCTTGTGTGCTCTCTAGGTCGTGGTAGAGGGAACTCATCCGCATTTGTTTGATTCCTGTGAGCTATAAGTATCTCAGGTTCTACTCTATTTGTTTCCGTCCTCGTTCTTTCTCTACCCACTGGGTTGGCAAAGCTTACTTCTGGTCTATCTCTACTTCTGTCTCTTTGCATTCCATGAGCTTGGGATGTTCCAGCTCCAGGGTGACCATAGGATACATTCGATCTTGGTTGGGGAAAAACGAATTCACCCTTCCAAGTGTAAGCATGCCTATCATTTTCTGTAACCACAAAGGTCCTTTTCGAAGAACGATCTAAGTAGGTCACTCTACCTGGGCTATCTGGATCCTTAAACTCATAGATCATGATTGTCTCTATATCAATTGGCTTGTCTGATTTATACCTCCAAAAGGCTTCATCGGTTTCTCGGTTTAACAGCAGATCTATGCTCTTATTGTCCTGTGGGATCCACTCGGGAGTGATGATCCTTGTTAGCACTGACTTTCCACGAGGGGTCCTAGGTTCTACACCCATGTTTCCTTGCTCCAGGTCACCTAAGTCTGCTTCTGAGATCACATTTCCAAATTCGTCCGTCCTATCTGGGTGACTAGTGACTACGTATATGGTTCCTTCTTTGTCCAAGTATGCTCCGTTTTCAAACTTGACAGCTGGGCGCTCTAGTCCAATGGATTGATCAGGATTCTTAATCTGTACCACAGATCTTCCTAGGCCGTCCTCATAGATGCTAGCACCTAATCGGTTGGTCCTAAGGTATTCCAATTGCGTTTTGTATGGGCCTTCTACCCTGTGCAAGTATGGCACTCCTGAACTTCCCGTAGGTCTGTCCATGCCTTGAGACATCTCTGATTCACTGGTATCAGAGCTAGGGTAAGGCGAGTGGTGACTCAACTGCTGGGCCCAAGACCTCACAGTATGATTGACGCTAGCTTCAGAAGACCTAAGGCTTTGTCTTTCCCTTACTAGATGCCGTCCTGATCTAAGGTTCATATGCCTAGTTAAGTAGCCCGATTTTTGCCCACAGTACAACCTCGTTGCCGATCAATTGGTATCAGTCACTTGATTCTTTTTAGTTATTGATCGTGTTTAAGGTCTTGTCTGATATTACGTCGTCAGGAATACTTGAATGTTCTTCGTACTTTTAGGTTGATCGTTCCACGTTAAACTCTTTTCCTTTAGGATTCTCAATCGTACAAAGATTATGTAGTTATCTTGAACTTGAGTATTTAGGTAGTCTTTGTAAGACAATAATTACGCAATATAACACAGGAGCAATAGCAGAGAAGATAACAGATATAGGAGAATCTCAACAATTTTCTACTAGCGACAAGTACAAAGATGATGGCGTTGTCCACCCGTGCGCTCTCAAGGTAGAGCTTAAATGGAGATCTAGACAACTCTAGATAGGGAGATACAAGGTAGAGGTATGCTGGCTCAACTCAATGTCTTAGGTAGTGTAGAAGTCATGTATATATAGGATCATGGGTGGCCTGCCATGGACGGCTATACATGGGTGGTAGAGCGTGGGCGGCCACCGCCCGCGTAATTGCCATACACGGCTTAGACTGGTTGAACCGACCTAACAAATATAAATGATTTCTGACTCCGATAGGGAATATTCCATGGAATATTCCCTTTACCGTCGCGCCGGGGGCGCTGCCCCCGGACCCCCACCAGGGGGCCCGCTGGCCCCCTGGGACCCCCCAGCCAGGGGGCCCACTGGCCCCCTTGGACCCCCCAGTCGGGGCTGCTCACCGCTGCCCCGGACCCCACAATTGGGGACCCTGGTAACTCCCTTTCCTTCTAATACCTTACATGGTCCAATATGACCTTCATCCAACATGCAAGTTGGGATTCCCATCAATTGGGTAATGCACGCTTGGCTTCTCCTCATAAAGGGGCCTTACAAAATGTGCATACAATCATGAGGGGTAGACATTGATCATATACTAACAGTCTTCAACTTGGTAGATGCCTATCGCCGCCCTGGCTTACTCCTATCACTAGTCGTTCTTAGCCTACGCTAGGAATTGACAAAGGGAGTTGAGAATTTCCAACCTTTTGTTTCCTTCTTGGTTGCCCTTGAGTGCCCAGGAAGCGTGTTCCCAAGCTTGCACTTACTCTTGCTTAGAATGCCCTTCGATGCTCTCAATAGATCTGTAAGAGTTCCAAAGTTAGCTCAAGACCAATTTGCATTGTGAGTTTTTGAAAAACAATTCTAGAGATTCCCAAAATTTTGTTCCCCCTGGGTATGGTCAACTTCAAAATACCCAATCTAATAATCCTGATCTTAATTTAAAACAAAAATCACAGCAAACGGATTTCGTATGAGAGAGTTATGTCAGTTCAGGGTTCTGGTGCTAAAACAGGGTTCAAACAGGCTAACAGATCACAGGAGTTTTCTCAAAAGCACATGTGTAGGAACCTCACAACTCACTAATTGCTAGACCAATATGCCCAAAAACTATCCCCAAAGCTTAGAATAAAAAACCCTAATTTTTTTGGCCGAAAAGCCTGTCAATCGCGATCGACAGGTCTGTCAATCGCGATTGACAGAGGTGTCCGTCGGGGCCTGTCGGTCGCGATCGACACGTCAGTCGCGATTGACAGTGTCAATCGCGATCGACAGAGTCAGTCGTGAGTTCTGTCAATCGCGATTGATGGTGTCAATCGCGATCGACACTTTTTCTGGGTTTTTCGCCGTGATTTCAGTCAATCGGGGATGTGTCCGTCGCGATGGACACGTGGCTACGCGTAAAAGTCAATCAATCGTTGAATTTCAGTCGGTCGCGATCGACGGTGTCAATCGCGACTGACAGAGGTGTCGGTCGTGGCTGTCGATCGCGATCGACGGTGTCAATCGCGATTGACAGGGTCCTACGTGGCAGTCTGTCGATTGTGAAGTCTGTCGGTCGCGATCGACAGGGTCTGTCGGTCGCGATTGACAAGGTCTGTCGGTCGCGATTGACAGAGGCTGTCGGTCGCAATTGACAGAAAAACACGGAATTTTTCTACTGTTTTAGGTGATTTGGGATGTGCTCATCATGCTTGTGCTAGTGGTGAACTTTGTTTTACCAAATGATCGAATTTTCTGTCGATCGTGATCGACAGAGGCTGGCGACTGCGAGACAGATTCGACGAGTTTCGTACCTGCGCAGAGTGCTGGGGATGATGATTCAGCAAGAACCTGCAAAATGCTCAAGAAAGATGCAAAAACAGTGCAAGCACTATCGCTCTCTCGCTCTCTCTCACAAGTAGAATGAAGGAAATGAGGTGGAGATGGTGATATGATCAAAACTGAAAATTTCCGTGATGATGGAGATGGAGGTGGGAGATGGTGATGATGATGATGGTGATGAAGATGGTGAAGAAAAAACAAGAAAATAGATGAAAGTGAAGAAAATACCTACAACTCCAACGCGTCAACTCTACGTCTTACCATCACACGCTCGTCCTCAAAGCTCGATCCCCGGCAACGGCGCCAAAATTTGGTGTAGCTCAGTGATGAGTAGCACCTCCTTTAATGTCAATCCGGGAAGACGTGAGGATGGTATGAAGACCTCGAGCAAGTGGAGGCACAAGTGCGTGAGTGAGAAGCACACAAGCATGCACACACATACACACACACACGCGCACACACGGCAAGACAAAGAGTGAGAAGCAATGGAGTTCTTAGATTACTTTCAAAAAGCTCTTACAAGTTCATTTCAATTACAATCTAACCTCAAAAATGAGCTCTCTAGCTCCTTTTATAGTTTTTGACTAGCTTTGGCCCTGTTCAGACCTAGTGTCCGGCCTAGTTAAAAATTAGGTTCCAGGGCTTATTTGAGGGCTCAAATGAGATCTAAAAAATACGAAAATTGGTAAGCAACTACTTCTAAGGCTCCTCAAGCTCGAGGACTCCTCGGCTTGCACAAAATGGAGCCACAAAAAGGTGAACATGGTATTTACAAGGGTTGTTAGTGATGAGAATCACTTTTAATTGGTGTAAGGATTTTGAAAAATTAAAGGTTGCCTTAGTGCTAGATCTGCGTGAATGCTCGTACTTGCTTCTTCATGAAGAAAATTATTGGCCTACTTGCCAGATCGTCATTGACTCCCTTGTTTGCTTATGCCTTCTCTCCCCTCTGACTCTCTTCTCTGACTGCCATGCCTTGTCAGTCCTTCAGTTCCTTGTCTGCTGCTAACACTCATCTTGGCACACTAGCATTTTGACTCTCATTGGAACATCTTGAAGATAGAGGGGAAGCTCTACCTCACCCAAACAAGGGATTTCCACACCTCTCAATCCTATAAGATAGGATTCTATGGGATTGATGTTCAACTGCAAGTCTTGGCAGTAGGAAAGTCTAACTGCACTAGTTGCTGCACCTGAGTCAATCAATGCTCGCATAGTCCTTAAATTCTCTCTGTGTCCTACCTCTAAGGTCACAAAGGGACGTCGATCAATTATTCAAGAAGTAATTATGCTCGATTTTTGGCACGTGTCCATGTGATATTTTGGGGCTTTTGAGTGAACATCTAGGCCTAGTCGCCTTAACTTGTTTCGTCTAATACGCTCTCTCACCTCGGCTTGTGCTTCTTCTCTGACCCTCAACTCTTCTTCTTTCCGCTTCTTGGAAGTATTGAGTCTCGTTAGCATATCCTCTGTAAGAGGTTCTTGATATAGCTTGAATCTACATCCACTAATATAGTTTGGCAAGATATCACCTTCTTAAGTAGCCAATTGAAACGCACCGCTAGTGGAAATTCTGTTAACTATCATGGGTCCATATCCTCATTTTTCCAACTTACGGGCATGTTGTTTTAATGTATAAACCAACACTAGATCTCCCTCTTTCAGTCCCTTATCCTTGATGTGTGCATCGAAGTATGCCTTTTGCCTTTTCTTTGCAGCATAGATACCTGCTGTCGCTCGTAGCCTTGTCTCACCTAAGCGTTCTAGATCAAAGATCCTAGAGGACAATTCATGTCCATTCCACTCATGCTCTTGTGCTACATTTAAAGATGGGATTAAGAAATCTAATGGTAGCACAGCATTCTGTCCAAAGACCATCTGAAATGGGGTGGCATTGAGTACCGTTTTGTAGGCAATTCGGTAAGCCCAAACAGCATGATGAAGGTGTTTATCCCACTCAGAGCGTTTATTGTTTACCAGTTTTGTCAATACATTACATAGGATCTTATTTGTGCTCTTGACTTGTCCATTAGCTTGAGGATGATAGGGGCAGACTTCTTATGTATCACCAAGAATCCTTGGAGAAGATTTTCAATGACTTCGTTCAAGAAGTGCGTACCTCTATCACTAACTAACTCTATTGGTAATCCATATCTAGTGAACACATTCTCAAATAAAAACTTAGCGGTAGTCTGAGGATCATTCTTTGTTGTGGCTTTCACTTCTACCCACTTGGTAAGGTAATATGTGGCTACAATAATGTACTCTGCATGGGAGTTTCTAGCTGGGGGGTTAATAGGACCTACAAAGTCTATACCCCACTTTGAAAATGCACGTCCTCCCATCATTGGCCTCAAAGGCATCTCATCTTTTCTTATCAGATATTGTGCACGTTGACATGTGTCACATTTCTTCACATAGGTATGTGCATCCATATGAAGAGTGGGCCACCAAAGTCCTGAGAAGCGAATGGACTTGATTACTTGGTTAGGACCAAAATGTCCACGTGCAACACCACTGTGTGTAGTTTGTAAGACCTTTAAATAATCTGATTCATGAACGCACAGTCTCAAGTAACCATCTTTGCCTCTGCGTTATAGGTTTTCTCCTACTAAGGCATAGTCCTAAGCCTCTTGCTCCATGTTTCTTCTTCTTGCTAGACTAGCCTCTTTGGGTAATGTCCCTGATCTCATGAATTCTACCAATGGAGCACTCCAATGTGGAATTAACGACACTTGATAAAGGGTAGCATGCTCCATTGGGGGTTTTTCCTGGAAGCGTGGACAATTCTTAATCCACTCATGTATTTCTTTATCCATACTAGGCCAATACACTCCTAAACGTTTTAGATTCTGCAATGTTTGTTGTTTAGAATAGTGATTTCCTAGCACTCCTTCATGGGCTTGTTGCAACCAACTATTATGTTCATCGTCCTCAACACAACAAGCTAATACACCCTCTGTATCTTGTTTGTACATGCTGCCAGCCAATATGTGATATTTTTGTGATTTTACAATTTCTTCGTGTGATGTTTTCACATTCTTATTTGCGGGTCCAAAGGTTAGGACTGGTACCAACTTATTTGCCCATTTAGGAACAACTTCTAAATTGAACAGATAAGCATCAAGTAGTTCATCAAACATGCCTTGCGGTGACTCTCTTGAAGTGATGCGAGAAAGGTGATCTGCCCGGAGGTGGGTTCTACCTTTTCTAACAACAACTTCAAAGTCATATTCCATTAGCAAGAGGAACCATCTTACTAGACATCCTGTATTGCAAGGTTTATTGACCAAATATAACAAAGTTTGATAACCAGTGAAAAACTTGAACTTATTGGCCAATAGATAGTGCCTAAACTTCTTCACGGCATATACCATGTCTAAACCTTGTCTCTTTGTTGTTGTATAATTTCGCTCAGCTGTAGTGAGCTGTCTGCTAGCATATGCTATAGGCAAATCTAGATTTCCTTCACCTGTGGGTTGTGCTAGCACACATCCTACGACATGATTGGAGGCATCCACATGGACATGGAATGGCTTATTCCAATCAGGAGTGGTCAATATTGGTGTTGTGCACAAACGTTTCTTCAACTCATTGAAGGAATTTTCACATTCGTCATTCCACTCAAAATTTTTCAACAAACCATAAAGAGGTTTAGCTATGATCACATACATGTGGATAAATCTATGATAATATCCACAATGGCCCATGAAGGCTTGTACCTCTTTAACATTCCTTGGCCTTGGCAACTCTGCTATGGCTCTTACTTTGTCTTCATTTGTTGAGATTCCATTCTTAGAAACAATGTGACCTAAAATTTTACCTTGTCATACCATGAATACACACGTTTCTGGGTTCAGACACACTCGATATTCTCTACACTTGTTGAAGATCTGTCTGAGTTCAGGGATGTGGTATCGTGTTTGTTGGGAATGAGCACATAAATCATCCACATATACTTCTAAGCTCTTTCGCAAGAGCTCTTTGAAGACATGACACATGAGCCTTTGGAATGTTGCAGGTGCATTTGTGAGCCCAAATGGCATCACACAAAATGCAAAAATTCCCCATTCTCTAGCAAAAGCTTTTTTGCGTTGATCTTCTGGGGCAATGGCTACTTGATTGTAACCTGAAAATCCATCAAGGAAGTTATAAACTTCCTTGCCTGCAATGCACTCCAATAAATGTTCGGTGATTGGAAGCGGATAGTTATCTTTGATGGTAGTGGCATTAACTTTTTTAAGGTTAATACACACTCGTAACTTTCCGTTCTTGGGCACCACTACAATGGGGGACACCCATTCAATATGCTCAATCTCATAGATAAATCCAGCTCCATCAATTTCTTCTTTTATTTTAGCTGCATAAGTGTCATTATATGTGTAGGGCTTTTGTTTGGTGGGCTTGGCATCAGCGGTCATGGGAATCGTATGAGAACATATTCTTGGATCTATCCCCTTCAAGTCTCTATAGTGCCATGCAAACACGTCCCTATATTCCTTTAATAGAGCTACAAGCTCTGCTTCTTCTTTTGCACTTAGGTCATCTCCTATGTAGCTACATCTCTCTTCATTTCCTTCAACTGTTACTACAGTTTTTTTTGGTCTTTTCTTTGTTATCATATGCTTCTCCTATGATGGCCTCTCTCTTATGCATTGGTACCAAATTTTTTCGATCTTCCACTTCATATTTCTTGAATTTTTCTGGTACTTCAAACAATGATTCCTCCTCTTCTTGTTTTATTGCTTTTCTTTTCTTTTTCTTTTGACTGCTCTCACTTCCATCCTTTGAATTTATAGTTTTAATGCTTGTGAGAGGTTCTTATTCTTTCTAGTTAAACACTCCTACATCTTCTAAATAGTACTTTTCTGAGTTAAAGCAACTATCCATTACAATGGACTCTAGATCATCGTCATTCTCTTCTTCTTCTATGACATCACTAGGGTCACATTCTTCTAGCAAGCACTGACACATGAACACCAAAATATCATTACCCTCCTCATCACAATGAGGTGTCCATTGTTCTTCATTGACAACAATGTCCATGGTAGCTAAGATTTCTGCCCAACCATGAGGCTCGAATTCCTCATCTAGAAAAATCATCGGTGTATAGGCGGGGGTCTTTAACTGGTCTATCTCCTAGGGGAGTTCCTTCTTCTCTCGCTTTTAGGCGCTTTTCCTCTTCCTCTGCGACCTTGCACATCCACAAATGAGTATCTTCATGCAACCAGGATGGATCACGTGAACTTCCAGAATGCACAAAAATAGAATCTTCTTTTGCTTTGTCACTGTAGGGGTGGTACATCTCTGAAGGTGTAATCCTTCAAATTGACCTTGGTGGTGACCCCTAAGTGCTGTAAGTACAAGGATGTACAATTTGGAGTTGTCGTAGGAAGGGTCTTCCTAGGATCATCTCATAGACATTTTTTTTCTCAAAGTCACATATAGCAAATGTGTGCTCAAACTCTACACCACAAGTGGTTAGAGTTATCCCTTCGAGCAATCCTAGAGGTCTTTCAAAATGATCATCTGCCAATTGAAGCTTCATTCTAGTTGGTCTTAATGTGGGTTTGCACCATTGCTTCCACAAGGTGTGGTCGCAATAGCAACACCAGCACTTGAATCTATGATTGCTTTGGTTGTGTAACCTTGGTAGGTGATTGGAAGATAAGTATTGCCTTCTTCACCCTCACACATGTCCCCTATGTTGTCTAGAGGTATCTCTGGTACTTTGTGCTTAGAGCCTCCTTTTGGAACATTGGAATCAAGTTATGGGACCTGATCCTTCACATGATTCCATAGCTCAGGCTTTGCTTTGAGCAGCTCTTCTACAGTGAGATGATACTGAACCTTAGTGTTCTTCATGACATCAGTGTTCCTTGGAACCACTGAGTTTTCATTTCTTACCAATATTGTGGGAGCTCTAATATGAAGAGATTCAGATTCCCATGGGCCTATGAATTGTGGCAACTCTTGTAAAGAATTAGATTCAAAATCTAATCTATCATCTTCTTGTTGCTCTGCTTGGTTTCCATAGATAGACAGAATGTCTTGGGAAATTGATCATGAAGATCATCAATCTCAGGAATAGGAGGGGGGTTACCCTTCTCCTTGGCCCATTTATCTTCTTGTATTTCCCGCAAGAACTCTTGAGAGTATGCTTGAATTGAAAGAGGTGTTCCCACATTCGTGGAATTAGGAACATAATCTTTCATTGGTGGAGAGCTTTCTCTCTCAACAACTGGTTAAGCTTGTGGAGGTAAAGAAGCCTGTGGTTTTCTTTACCAACTGCTCTAATCTTTCTAGTAACCCCTGGAAATGCAAATCCGGTGTGATAGAGTTTGTCTGATTGAACTTTTTGTTGGTGCAGTTCAAGCCTTCACAATTTGGCTTGGATGATTCATGAAGACTCTACTTGAAGGAAGAACCATATGAACTTATACTTATAAGTTCTTACCATTTTACTCCTTGTAAAAGTCTAAATGACTTGGCATTTATGTATACACACCTACTTGTTTAGATTCGTGGAAAAATGGATGGTGTAAGTGGAGAGAATATCCCCCTACTTTTAGAGGAGAGATTCTAGGGAGCCCTAGTTTGAATTTGAAATTCAAATGCATCTCCATCACATATAAAAGTCAATGTAAAAACTCGAGAGATATAGAGTGAACTCCCAAGCTCCATTTTTCACTATCTCTGAGTGTGTGAGTGCTACACTATAGCCTACACATCTCCAACTCATTAGGCTACATCTATCAAGCCAATGAGATTGTACATTCATGTGAATTAATAGAAAGAGTCACATTCATTATCTCTGTGATTCTCTGATTATACACTCCAAGTCTGTCAACTTCTACAAGCCATATCTTGGTGATTTCTCAACCAAATCAAGTGATTCAAAGCTTGTTGGAACCAGCTCAAAGCATTCTACAAGACTACAAGGTTTGAAGAAGTTTGGTTCAGCCATTTTGGAGAAATCGCCTTCGAAGCAGTCTCTGGTATTTGTCTGCACATCTCCTAAAAAATCGGGAGTGACCATAAACTTGCTAAAGTTATTTCTCTGTGCATAGTTTATCAATTTGAATGATTCCACTTGCAAATGGTAGCTTGTTAAGCTAATTGAATAACTCTAAGAGGAATTTTTCCATATGTAAGTGTGCTGGTCATACTGAGTGAAAGACTGAGCAGGTATCAAGATCAAAATAGAAAGTTTTCAAGTCTAGTGAAGTGCAAACTCATCTATTTTGATCTAATCATTATTCAAATCATTTCCAAAGTACATATAGCATATTTTGGGATCATTTGGAAGCTCAAGGAGTCTACTAAGCATATCTGGAGTCAAAGAGGGCTGGTGCAAAGCAGGATTAGCAGTACCAACTCAATCTTCTGAGTGCATCCAACCATCTCTCCCAACAGTGGTATCAGAGCAAATAAGGTAACATGGGAGATGGTTTTCCTTCATTCATTGACAAATTGGACAGGAACAATTACCAAGCTTGGTCTCTAAGGATGAAGACCTATCTACAAGGAAGAAGCTTATTTGGATTCATCTCAGGAGATGAGGAATTGCCCTCATTCAAAGCTAGAGGGCTACCCACCAAGGATGAACAAGAGAGGCTCAACACATGGTGTGCAAAAGATGCATTGGCAAGGTCTTATCTTCTTAACTCTATATCTGATTTCCTTTTACCTCACATCAGGAATTGTAAGACTTCCCAAGAGACTTGGGAAACCTTGTCATCATACTTTTCTTCTAACACAAGGGCCAGAAAGAATCAATTGTGGATTGAATTCACAACCCTTAGGAAGCAACCAAAGCAATCAGTCTCAGAATTTGTGACCAAGATCAAGGATGTGGCAGACCAATTAGCAAGCATTGGAGAGGAGATTGAAGAGGAACAAATAGTAAGGCAAGTAACCAATGGACTAAAGGCAGATGATAAGTGGGAGAGCTTCACCACTGCAATGGATGTCTACATGGACATGCATACCCCAGATCTCACAACTCTCATGGGCCAACTATTCACACATGAAGCAAAGTTTACAAAGGCTGGAGATCAATCAAAAGGTAACATCCCCTCTGCTCTATATACTGATAAGAAGATTAAGGATAAAGGTAAAGGGAAGAAGCAAGAAGAAGAAGGCTCTACCTCCCAAGCTAATTATGCAGGGAGAGGTAGATCTTCAAGAGGCAGGGGCAGAGGAGGTAAGCAAGGTAGGGGGAGAACCTACAACTCATCACCATGCAATATTTGTGGATTGTCTAACCATACCACAGATGAGTGCTACATAAATTATAAGAATCAGAGAGGAAGAGGCTATCAAAGAGGTGGATACTCTCAAGGTAGAGGTAGATTCAACCAACACCAAGGCTACAATGGATACGACAATCAGTACAACAACAATTACAACCACAACCACAATGGTAACTACCAAGGTGGATTCAGAAATAGAAAGGACTACAACAACTACACAGAGGAGCAAGATGACTCCCTATTGATCATGAATATGACCTCCAAGGCAGGTACAAATGATGATCATTTATTTTATATTGATTTAGGGTGTTCTACCCATGTAGCTGGTAATGTGGCACTACTCTCTGATTTGGAAGAACCCAAGGGCAAACATCAGGTACAGACAGGTGATGATACTAAACATTCTGTTGTAAAGATTGGTAATGTAAAGACTAGTGATGGTAATCAGAACTTATTGAGCAGAGTACTTTATGTACCAACCATTACCAAGAACCTAATGAGTGTTGGTCAGATTGTGGAGAAAGGTTTACAGGTCAGGTTCAATCAACATGGAGCATATGTGGAGGATCCAAGACATGGATCCAGAAGGATAGCCAAGGGAGAAAAATCAGGTAGATTGTTTACTTTTGAGCTAGAAGACACCAAAAACATTGCTTTATACAATTACAAGGATCAAACACTTTCAGAATTAGAAATATGGCACAAGAGACTAGGGCACATAGGTGAAAGGACCTTGAAGCAAATGAGCAGAGATCAATGTGTGCTTGGGATACCTAATGTATCCAAGCAACACGATTTACAAGTGTGGTGCTTGTCAATTTGGTAAGTCTCACAGGTTACCCTATACAAGGAAAGGATTTATGCATGAAGACTACCTAGACTTGGTACACACAGATGTTTGGGGACCTAGCAAGGATCCCTCCATTTCAGGATCAAGGTACTATGTGTCTTTCATTGATGATTATAGCAGATGGACTGTGTTATACTTTATGAAGCATAAAGATGAAGTGTTTAATTGTTTCAAAAGATATCTTGCACTAGTTGAAAATCAAACAGGTAGAAACTTGAAAAGACTAAGGTCAAATGGGGGAGGTGAATACTTCTCCAATGAATTTGAACACTTCTTGCAGGAAAGAGGCATCAAGAGGGAGATAACTACAAGGTACTCACCTGAACAAAATGGGGTAGCTGAAAGAAGGAATAGACTTATTGTAGAAACAGCTAGGTCTATGCTTAATGAAAAGAAGTTGCCAAATTATCTTTGGGCAGAGAGTGTATCTACTGCCACCTATCTCATTAACAGGTTGCCATCAAAGACACTTGATGGAATGACACCTTATGAAGCTTGGCATGGTAAGAGACCATCATTGGATCATTGCAAAATCTTTGGCTGTATTGCATATGTGCATATTCCCTCACAGGTAAGGGGAAAGCTAGACCCTAAAGCTGAAAAATGTATCTTCATTGGTTATGACTTGAACCAGAAAGGGTACAGATTCTACAACCCCTCAAACAAAGGTTTCAAGGTAAGCAGAGATGTCATCTTTGATGAGAATGACTCATGGTATGAAAATGAATGCAGGAAGGTTAGTCTACCTTATGATATGGAAGAAGATTTCCCAAAGCTCACCAAAGAGGAACCAATCCAGAAAGAAGAATCAAGTTCAGATGATGATGACACAAATAACCTTGAAGAATTCAAGGCATGGAAGTCCAAAGGAAAGATGAAAATGAAGAAGCTAGAGGATATACCAGAATCCTCAACTCAAGCAATGAGGAGATCTCAGAGAGAAAGTAAGAAGCCTATCAGATATGGGTATGACACTTCTCTTGTAACTAAGCATTCTGTATATCTTGCAAAGGATTTGTTGAATGAAGAACCAGGTTCATATGAAGAGGCAATCACAAAAACAGAATGGAAAGAAGCTATGGATGAAGAAATAGAGGCTCTCAAGGAGAGTGACACATGGGACTTGGTACCCAAGAAGGATTCCATGAAGGTGATAGGATCCAGATGGATCTACAAGCTAAAGAGGAACTCTGATGGAACAATTAACAGGTACAAAGCTAGGTTGGTAGCCAAGGGTTTTGCACAAACCCAAGGCATTGATTATGAGGAGAAATTTTCTCCTGTGGCTAAGATGCCAACAATCAGAATACTAGTGAGTGTAGCTGCATCCAAGAATTGGAACATGTACCAATTAGATGTCAAGAATGCTTTCTTGAATGGATGGATATCTGAAGAAGTCTACATGTCACAACCACCTGGCTATGAAGATCCCAAGAAGGTAAATTATGTTTGTAAATTGAAGAAGGCTCTATATGGATTGAAGCAGGCACCTAGAGCATGGAATTACAGGTTGACAACATATCTCCAAGACCAAGGATTTGTGATGAGTAAGGCAGACACATCTCTATTCATAAAGAGGAGTAGTACAGAGGTAATCTATCTCTGTGTTTATGTTGATGATAATCATCATTACAGGTAATGATGTCCAAGGAATCAGAAGCATCAAAAATCAGATGATGAAGGAGTTCAAGATCAATGATCTTGGATTATTGAAATACTTTTTAGGTCTTGAGTTAGTCTACACTAATTTAGGTATATATATCACTCAAAAGAAGTATGTACAGGACATTGTGAAGAAGTTTAACTTGCAGGATGCTAAAGTCTCAAGTACTCCAATGGAGGTCAACCTAAAGCTAAGTGCTCATGAAGGTGATGAAGTCCAAGACATTACAGGATACCAAAGTATGGTTGGTAGTTTGAATTATGCTACCTTAACCAGAATTGACATAGCATATGGAGTTAGTGTGCTAAGTCAATTTATGCACAAACCAAGAGTACCTCACCTAGAGGCAGCAAAGAAGATCTTGAAGTATCTAAAGGGAACTCTAAACCATGGTTTGTACTTTCCTTATACATCAGATATTGACATTAAAGTATATTCAGATGCAGATTGGGCAGGATGCAAGGATGATAGGAGGAGCACATCAGGATACATATGTTTTGCAGGTGATAAACCTATTTCTTGGTCAGCCAAGAAACAACCTACAGTAGCTTTGTCATCTACTGAAGCAGAGTATAGAGGGCTAGCCAATGCCACTCAAGAAGCTATCTGGTTGAAGCTTTTGTATACAAAATTAGGTCTATACACTAGACCTCCAATTATCTCTGGAGATAACACAAGCTCTCTTCACCTTGCAGCTAATCCAATATATCATGCTAGAACCAAACACATAGAGGTTCATTACCACTATGTGAGAGAAAAGTTGCTAAGTAAAGACATTCAATTGACTTATGTGTCCACTAATATGCAATGTGCAGATTTACTTACAAAAGCTTTGGATGGAAACAAGTTATGCAGATTCAAATCCATGATTGGATTGTAGGATGTGATTAAAGATTGAAGATGAAGACTTAAGCCAAAGTGTTTGGCTTGAGGGGGAGCTGTTGGTGCAATTCAAGCCTTCACAATTTGGCTTGGATGATTCATGAAGACTCTACTTGAAGGAAGAACCATATGAACTTATAAGTTCTTACCATTTTACTCCTTGTAAAAGTCTAAATGACTTGGCATTTATGTATACACACCTACTTGTTTAGATTCGTGGAAAAATGGATGGTGTAAGTGGAGAGAATATCTCCCTACTTTTAGAGGAGAGATTCTAGGGAGCCCTAGTTTGAATTTGAAATTCAAATGCATCTCCATCACATAGAGTCACATTCATTATCTCTGTGATTCTCTGATTATACACTCCAAGTCTGTAAACTTCTACAAGCCATATCTTGGTGATTTCTCAACCAAATCAAGTGATCAAAGCTTTTTGGAACCAGCTCAAAGGATTCTACAAGACTACAAAGTTTGAAGAAGTTTGGTTCAGCCATTTTCGAGAAATCGCCTTCGAAGCAGTCTCTGGTATTTGTCTGCACATCTCCTAAAAAATCGAGAGTGACCATAAACTTGCTAAAGTTATTTCTCTGTGCATAGTTTATCAATTTGAATGATTCTACTTGCAAATGGTAGATTGTTAAGCTAATTGAATAACTCTAAGAGGAATTTTTCCAATTGTAAGTGTGCTGGTCATACTGAGTGAAAGACTGAGCAGGTATCAAGATCAAAATAGAAAGTTTTCAAGTCTAGTGAAGTGCAAACTCATCTGTTTTGATCTAATCATTATTCAAATCATTTCCAAAGTACATATAGCATATTTTGGGATCATTTGGAAGCTCAAGGAGTCTACTAAGCATATCTAGAGTCAAAGAGGGCTGGTGCAAAGCAGGATTAGCAGTACCAACTCAATCTTCTGAGTGCATCCAACCATCTCTCCCAACACTTTTGGCTAGTCTCAAGCATAGCTTGAGCTAATTCTACCATTTTCATGCACATTTTCTTCCGTTCAATCTCTAAATCTGCTCTAGGATAACTCTTGTCTAGGTTTGTAGCTGTTGGCCCTTCCTGAAGTCGAGCCTGGTAGGCCTTGAACATCATGTCCAAGCCTTTTGGGGTTGAATCTACAAGAAAAGACCCTAATTGTGGTCTATTTACAATGGGTAGCGGAGTGGGATGAGATGGAGTAGATGGAGTATCGGCATGCGAGGGATTTTGAGAGGCAATGTCTTCTATTTTGCTTTTGCATCTCTCAAGCTTTCTTCGAGTTCTGATAACTTTTTATTCCACTTGCAATTGGCCTTCTCTCTGGTATCTTTCCATGTTCTTGTTTTCCTCTTACTAGGCTCTCTTGATTCACTCAACTCCGATTGTTCTACTGGTTTATCTTGTTTTAATGCTTGTGCCCTAGTAACTGCCTATACAGGAGCCACATTACTACTACTTGCACTTGAATCCACCACTAAGCCTACCACATTAATGGGTGTAACCTTGGGTGCACTAGAGGGGTTCCTGGGACATTCTCTCGGAAGATGTTCATTGCCGCACTCGGGACAAAAGCCTTTTATTGTGATGTTTTGTCCTTGTCCCGGAGATGGTGGATGGGGACATTCACGAAGGAAATGGTCACCTTGACATCTAAAACATGGTCCTCTAGGGGCTTGTGGTCTCATTTGTCTCAATTGGGGCCTAGGGTTAGGATTTGTATACATGGCATTCGAGTATTCAGGCTCCCAATTTTGTTCCATAGGTGGTGCCTCATATTGATATGGATAAGTCTCGCTATGTTCAGGTGATTCTATGTAATAAGCATGTGGACTACCTTCATGGAGTAGTCTGAGCTATGAGCATGAGAGTCATTATCGGGTATCAATGGGGTTAGTGGCACCAATGCTCTATTAGGAGTTTCCTCTCCCATAGCATACTTGACTGGAATCACATTGGTAGAAGTTGGTGGTTGGTTTCCCAGGACTGGTTGTGGCCTATATTGTGCTTGATATTGCTATTGTGGTCGATAATATGGCTGTTGGTATTGGTTCTAATACCTACCTTGTTGGTAAGGTTGTTGTAAGTTTGTCTAACAGCTTGCCTATTGTAGGGACAATCTTGAGTTGTGTGGTTCGTGTATTTTCTCTCAATAGTGCAATATGGGGCATTCCTTTCTCTCACATTCTAGTTTTGCAATGGGCAAACATTAGCCATGTGGTCCCCTCTGCAGGTATAACACCGATTCAATGAGGTGACTCTTGGTATTTGTCTATTTTGAACTCCAAGCTTCTTGGCAACTTGCTCTGCTATCTCATCCAACTTAGTGGAGGCTCTGGAGGTATGACTAGTAGAACTATCAGAGTCCTTATAGAGTTTGGATAGTCCTAACTCCTCACCCAAGTTGTCTTCTATGTCAATGCACATCCGCACACACTCTCCTATGGATCTAGCCTCTTTCAAGTACACATATGATCTTAACTTTGTGCTCAGTAAGCCATCTAAGAACAAGGCCACTTGTTTGGCTGGTGTGGGTAACTTTGGAGCAAGGCACCTTTCTAGGTATTGTCTAAACCTTCTTCCTGCTAGTCACACTGTTTCTTGGGGTGTCTGCTTGAAGCTGTGGATCAAAGATGATGTGTTATGTCTAATTCCACTCTTGGAAAATTCTACAATGAGTTCGTCTAGCAGTTGACTTATATCGTGATAGTTGCGACTATTCAGTGGTTGAAACCAAGCTAAGGCAGTCCCCTTAAGATTCAAACCAAATGCCTCGTACTGGGTGAACAAATCCTCAACTTGTTCAGCTCTTAACACTTGTTTCAACTCGGCCACATGATCATAAGGATCTCCTGTCCCGTCAAAATAATTCTTCATTGTCTTAATCACTTGAGTGGGTCTAAGGGTTCTTGGGTGCTCTTGGGGTCTAGACAATGGAAAATCATGTTTATTTCTTTGTTGCCTATGTGCTTGATGTCTCTCTCTTTTAGGTCTTTCACCCTCATGTCCTGATCGGTCTCTACCCCTAATGTTTGCAAAGCTTACTTCAGGTCTCTCTCTTGTGCATTCTCGTTGTGCTTCATGAGCCTGTGATGATCCTACACCTTGGTGGCCATGGGAAATATTAGACCGTGGTGGAGAAAAGATCAATTCACCCTGCCAAGTATATGTGTGCCTATCATGCTCTGATACCAAGAACATTTTCTCCGATGTGTTATCCAGGTAGACAACTTTGTCTGGTATCTCAGGATCTTTGAATTCGTAGATGATGACTATGCCCAATTGGCTAGGTTGATCTGGCTTGAATCTCCAAAAGGCTTCCTTTATTTCTCTATTCAAGAATAGTTCTATGCTTTTGTTGTCTTGAGGGATCCAATCTGGAGTGATCACTCTCGTCAGAACTGACTTACCTCTAGGAGTCTGGGGTCCTTGTCCTACATTTCCTTGTTCTAGGTCTCCTACCTCATTCTCAGGAGTGATATTTCCAAACTCATCGGTCCTATCTGGTAGGTTGGTGACCACATACATGGTTCCTTCCTTATCAATGTATGAACCCTCTTCGAACTTGACTACTAGGTGTTCAAGTCCAAAGGGTTGATTTGGATTTTTGAGTTGGACCACTGATCGCCTTAGGCTGTCCTCATAGATGCGAGCACCTAATCGGTTGGTCCGAATATATTCCAACTGTGTCTTATATGGACCTTCGGGTGCTTGTGGATAGGCAATTTGTTGGCATACAAGTCAGATGAAGAGCATACTAGCGCAACGGAGGAGTCATGCACAATACGGCAACAAGGCCCAATCATTTTTTCCATGGACCATTTACAACTCAAGTGATTTTAATCACTACACAAACATTGTAAATTCCGTTTTTGGTAGAGTAGAATCCATTTTGTGCAAGCCGAGGAGTCCTCGAGCTTGAGGAGTATTAGAACTAGCTACATATCAATTTTCATAATTTTTAGACTCTGTTTGAGCCCTCAAATAGGCTCTAGAACCTAATTTTAACTAGGCCGGACACTAGGTCTGGACAAGACCAAAGCTAGTTAGAAAACTATAAAAAGAGCTAGAGAGCTCATTTTTGAGGTTAGATTGTTTGTGAATTGAGCTTATGTAAGAGACTTTTTGACTAATGTAAAGAACTCCATTGTTCCTCTCCTTGTTCTTGCCTTGTGTGCGCGTGTGTGTGTATGTGTGTGCATGCTTGTGTGCTTCTCACTCACACACTTGTGCCTTCACTTGCTCATAGTCTTCATACTAGTACGTCTCCACGGATTGACAATTATGAGGTGAATCTTCTCACGTTGGTACTCACCATTGTGCTAGAGTGACACCAAATTTGGCGCCGTTGCCGGGGAGAGAGCTTTGAGGACGAGCGTGTGATGGTAAGACGTCGAGTTGAGACATTGGAGTTATAGGTAATATCCTTCCTTCTCTTTATTTTTCTTCATTTTTTCCTTACTTTCGCATCACCATCATCACCATCATCATCCCCACCATCTCCCACCTCCATCTCCATCTCCACAAAAAATTTCAGTTTTTTGGTCATATTACACTCCCCACCTCATTTCCCTCATTTCATTGTGAGAGAGAGCGAGAGAGAGCTTGCATGCTATCTATTTTTGGTGTGTTTTTGAGCTTTTGTTGCAGGAACTAGCTGTACCACCCTCTCCAGCAGTGTGCGCAGGTACGACAGACTCTGCACAGGTCCCGGGACGACGACCTCTGTCTATCGCGACAGACAGAAAAACTTAATATTTTGTGAATGCGTGTTTGGCATGGTAACCTACATCATTAGAGCACTCCAAATCACTAGAAGTTTCTCAAAAATTTACGTTTTTTCAGTCTATCGCGACAGACACCGTCTATCGCGACAGACAGAGACCCACGATAGACCCCGTCTATCGCGACAGACACCTGTCTATCGCGACAGACCAAAATTCCACGACAGATCCAGTCTATCGCGATAGACACCGTCTATCGCGACAGACCAAATCACGACAGACGACAGACACCGTCTATCGCGACAGACACCGTCTATCGCGACAGACCACTCTATCGCGACAGACACCGTCTATCGCGACAGACCACTCTATCGCGACAGACACCGTCTATCGCGACAGACACTGTCTATCGCGACAGACCACTCTATCGTGACAGACACCGTCTATCGCGACAGACCACTCTATCGCGACAGACACCGTCTATCGCGACAGACCACTCTATCGCGACAGACACCGTCTATCGCGACAGACAGCCCCCCACGACAGACACCGTCTATCACGACAGACAGCCCCCCACAATAGTTTGTGTCTATCGCGACAGACACCGTGTATCGCGATAGACAGACATTTTCGGCAAAAATTAAGGAGTAAATTTTTTGGAAATTTAGGCTAAATTTTGGGCATATTTGCACTCTCAAATACTCACACCCTTGCAAAGGCCTTAGAAAAATGCATTAAAACTCCTGAAAGGTTCTGTTTGTCTGTTTAACCCCCTAAACCCTGAACGGTTATAACTTTTTCATACGAAATCCATTTTTTGAGCTCTAGGGCTTGTCGGAAAGCTCGTGGCATATCCTACACGCCCTCAACTGTTTTTTATAAGAATAATGCGTTGATTTTCAGATAGGATATTTGGAAGTTGACACACTGAGGGGTAGGAACACCAAGGGAGCTCTAGAGGAAATTTTTAGCAATACAAAAGGGGGAACAAGGGTCATTAAAAAAGTGTCTGAAATAAATTGTCTGTCAATTGAAGGATCAACTTGAAGCTAAACTTGGGATTCTTACAGGATCATCGAGAGCTCTTGGAGAAAGCGAAGTAAGTGCCAAGGAGAACAAGCTCGGGAACGTGCTTCCTGGGTAGACCAGCATCGCCAGGAGGAGCGACTTGAGGTTGGAACATCACTTAAACCCCTCAGTCTATTCTTAGCATAGGCTAAGTGCGAGTAGTTGTTCTGATTGACTAGGGGTACGATAGGAACACTCAAGTTTGAAGAGCCCTTAATTTCTCAAGTGCAAGGGTAGGCTAAATTGTAGTCAAGGGATAACTTAAAGGAAAAGAACTTAAACTAAGCGGACGCAAAACATCAAGTACGACCCACGAAAGTGCTCCTGATGACGCTTAACTAAAAACAAGAAAACACACCCAAAGGAACTTAAAAGGAACAAGTGACTGGTACCAAAGAATCAGCAACGTACAAAGGGCATATGAACCTTAGGTCAGGTAGACACCTAGGGAGAGACAGACAAAGTCTTAGATCTTCAGAGGCTAGTGTCAATCATACTGCGAGGTCTTGGGCCCAACAGTTGAGCCATCATTCGTATTACCCTAGTTCTGAGACTAGCGAGTCTGAGATGTCCCACGGTATGGAGAGACCTACAGGAAGTTCTGGGGTGCCATATTTACATAGGGTGGAAGGCCCTTACAAGATGCAACTCGAGTACCTTAGGACCAACCGATTAGGTGCTAGCATCTATGAGGACGGCCTAGGAAGAGCGGTGGTCCAGATTAAAAACCCTGACCAATCCATTGGACTAGAGCGCCCAGCCGTCAAGTTTGAAAATGGAGCATACTTGGACAAGCAAGGGACAATATATGTAGTCACCAGTCATCCCGATAGGACAGATGAATTTGGGAATGTGGTCCCGGAAACGGACTTAGGTGACCTAGAGCAAGGAAACATGGGCGAAGAACCTAGAACCCCCCGAGGCAAATCTGTTCTCACGAGGATTATCACACCAGAGTGGATTCCCCAAGATAATAAGAGCATAGATCTCCTCTTGAACCGAGAGACGGATGAAGCCTTTTGGAGATATAGACCTAGTCAACCGAGTGAGGTAGGAACAATCATGATATATGAGTTCAAAGATCCTGATATTCCAGGAAGAGTGACCTACTTAGATCACTCTTCAGAGAGGTTCTTTGGGGTTACAGAAAATGATAGGCATGCTTACACTTGGAAGGGAGAATTTATTCTCCCCCAACCAAGATCGAATGTGTCCTTTGGTCACCAAGGAGCTGGAACATCTCAAGCTCAGAATAAGCAAGCGGTTAGGCAAACCTACCCTCAGCCATACCCTCAACAAGGCAGATACCAGAGTCAATATTCACCACAACAGTATATTAGGCCTCAGCAAAATTACCAACCGCAATATCAGGCCCAACTGAGACCCCAGCCAGTGCTAGCACAGCAACCACCTGCTCCTACTAATGTGATTCCGGTCAAGTATGCTGCTGCAGAAGAAAACCTGAATAGAGCGATAGTCCCAGTAACACCATTAATCTCAGAAAGTGATCCTAGTGACCATAGCTTTGATTCTACACATGTTGATAGTCCCCGGGCTTACTACATGCAGTCTCCTGAACATGGTGAGTCTTACTACAGTGAGGAACCGAGTGAACCTATTTGGGAGCCTGAATATGCTAATGTCATGTACACAAACCCCAACTCTAGACCTCAACCTAGGCAGATACGACCCCCTTTTCCTAGAGGACCTTGCTTCAGATGCCAGGGTGATCACCTCATACGTGATTGCCCCATGCCTGCACCTACACAACCCCAATCAGTGACGATCCAAGGCTTTTGCTAGGAGTGCGGAAAGGAACATCTCTTACGAGATTGTCCCAAGAATCCCAGCAATATGCCAAAAATCACTCCGATTAATGTTATTGGGTTAGTGGTCAATTCCACAGGAAGTGTCACTTCCACTGCACCAGTGCAGGTAATCACTAGAGCTCAAGCATTGCAGCAAAACCAAGGGGTAAGCCAGGAAAAGAGCCCAGACGCTAGCGATACTGAGAGCCAAAATAAGAAGAGAACAAGAGCTTGGAGAGATAGCCGTGAACGTATGAAAAGGCAATGGGCAAAGAAGATGAGTGAACTTGAGGAAAGTCTACGAGAAACCAAGGCCAAAATCATAGAGATCACATCTCAACCGCACTCTCACACATTCCCACCGCTACCATCCCCATCACCCTCCATCCCTCCACCCTCTAATACACCCCACGTAACCCACCCACCACCCCGAGCAGGATCAGTATTAGCTGATCCCACTCCTGAAGACATAGTCATGATGCTTAAAGCATATCAGGCCAGAATCCAAGAAGGGCCAAGTGTAACGGATCATGACAAGTGCTACCCTAGAGCTGACCTAGAGATAGAAAGAACCAAGCTTTGCGCAAAAATGGTCGCATTGGCTCAGACTATGTTTGAAGCCAGTCGCCTTTTCAATTACTCGGGCTCAGCCAAGACGCAATTACACTTGGATGGACTTCTAGAGAAGTTAGAGGGCATAATTGCAAGATCTGCCAAGGAAGGAAAAAATCAAGAAAGAGATAAAGCAAGCAAAAACATGACCCATCCCCCACCGAAAGCTTATGTGCCCAATTCCATTGAACCAGACAACCCCCCCTCCCTAGAAAGAATAGAGAATCTAATTGCACAATCACAAAAGGAACCCGCCCCTCAACACCATGACAAGGCTAGTGAAAGAGCAGGTCTTCCTACCCAGAAAGCATATGTGCCTGAAGCTTATGTGCCTAACTCCACTGAACCAGACACCTCTTCTTCTATGAATCAATACACACCAGAATTCTTGCGAGAGATTCAAGAAGAGAAATGGGCTAAAGAGAGTGAAGTTCCTCCTCCCATTGAACTTGTGGATGACACACACGATCAATTCCCACAAGACCTTCCTTCCATTTATGGAGAGCAGGAGAGTGCCCAATCTCAAGAAAGATTAGACTTCGAGTCTAATTCTTTACAAGAACTACCCCATTTCACAGGCCCATGGGAAGCAAAGTCCACCTATATGAGAGCACCTACAGTCATGGTAAGAAACGAAGATTCAGTCATACCTAGGAACACAGAGGTAGTGAAGAACACCAAAGTGCAGTGCAATCTCACTTTGGAAGAGCTGCTTAAGGTTAGACCAGAAGTGTGGAAACATGTAGCCAATCAAGTGCCCGAGATAGCAAAACCTCGTTCCCAGGTAGGATCCCAGAGAACAGTGCCAGAAATACCCTTAGACAAGATAGGAGACATGAGTGAGGGCGAAGAGGGAAACACATATCTCCCCATCACTCATCAGGGATACACAACCAAGGCCATCTTGGACTCAGGTGCAGGAGTTGCAATTGTTACCACTTCCTTATGGAAACGATGGGGCAAGCCAGCTCTCAGGCCAACGAGAATGAAATTGCAGATGGCTGACGGGCACATAGAAAGACCCTTAGGACTACTCGAGGGGATAACTCTCACTACTTGTGGTGTAGAGTTTGAGCACACATTTGCTATCTGTGACTTTAGCAAAAATCAAGCCTATGAAATGATTTTGGGGAGACCATTTATGCGGTAGTTGCAAGTGGTACAGGATTGGGGAACCAATTCCTTGTATTTGCAGCACTTAGGTGTTACAACCAAAGTCAATCTCAAGGATTACTCTCATAGAGATGTCCCTCCTATCCAATGGAACCCCATCCATAGAGCCAAAGATGATACGGAATCGGTGCATTCCCTAGGATCAGGATCCTCATGGATGCATGAAGACACTCACTTATGGATGTGTAAGGTAGCAGTAGAAGAAGAGAAGAGAGAAAAAGCCAGGGAGATAGGTGCAAAAGAAACCCATAGATCAATCCAAGACCCAGCCTATGCACCTGTAGTTTTTCCAGACGAAGAATTCGAACCTCACGGCTGGGCAGAAATTCTAGCAACCATGGATGTAGCCATCAATGAAGAACAATGGACATCTCACTGTGATGAGGATGGCTATGACATTTCAGCCTTCTCCATAGAGCCGATCATGGGAGAGGCAGTTTTAGAAGAGTGTGAACCTAGCCCTAATGCATTTGAGGATGCGAGCGACTCCGATCTAGAGTCAATCATTATGGACCCACCTTTTGCATCAGATGAGGAATACTTCTATGAAGTAGAATTTCAACCCCAGAAGCACGGAGAGCTTACAAAGGATGTAAGGCTAGCCACACATGTAACCTCTAAGGAAGAAGGAAAGGAAAGAAAGAAGAGAGAAGTCACACCAGAAGAGGAAGAATCTTTGTTTGAGGTCCCCGGAAATTTTAAGAAGTATGAGATAGATGACAGGAGAGTCATGATTAGAATGCCTAAAGGAGAGGCACAATCGGGAGAGGCCTATGATAACAAAGAAACCACCAAGAAAATAGTGGTAGCCATAGAAGAAGGAGAAGAGAGGTGCACTTACATAGGACATGACCTCACTGAGGAAGAAGAGCATGAGCTGATAGCCTTGCTAAGAGAATACAGAGATGTATTTGCTTGGAGTTACAAGGATTTGAAAGGAGTGGACCCGGACATATGCTCACATACGATTCCCATGACTACAGAGGCCAGACCCTCAAAACAAAAGCCATACACATATAATGACAACTATGCTGCCAAGATCAAAGAAGAGATAGACCGCTTGGTTGAAGCTGGATTTATCTATGAAATTGAGCACACTGAATGGGTATCCCCCATTGTGGTGGTGCCCAAGAAGAACAGAAAATTACGAGTATGCATTAACTTGAAGAAGGTTAACGCAGCCACGATCAGGGATAATTACCCGCTTCCTATCACTGAGCATCTTTTAGAAAGGGTGGCAGGCAAGGAAGTGTACAGCTTCCTAGATGGGTTCTCTGGCTACAATCAAGTGGCCATTGCACCAGAAGATCAGCATAAAACGGCTTTTGCCACAGAGTGGGGTATATTCGCTTTTAGGGTAATGCCATTTGGGCTTACCAATGCTCCCGCAACCTTCCAAAGGCTGATGTGCCATGTATTTAAGGAGTTCCTGAGGAAGAACTTAGAAGTCTATGTTGATGATCTTTGTGCTCATTCCAACATTAGACAAACCCATATTCCTGAACTCAGACAAATTTTTGACAAATGCAGAGAATATCAAGTCTGCTTGAACCCAGAAAAATGTGTTTTCATGGTCAGGCAAGGCAAGATTTTAGGACACATAGTGTCAAAGAATGGCATATCTACGGATGAAGAGAAAGTAAGAGCTATAGCCGAATTACCTAGGCCAAAGAATGTCAAGGAAGTACAAGCTTTCATGGGGCATTGTGGTTATTACCGACGATTTATACACATGTATGCCATCATAGCAAAGCCTCTGTATGGACTGTTGACAAACTTTGAGTGGACTGAGGAATGTGAGAATTCCTTCAATGAGCTTAAATGGCGATTATGTTCAGCACCAATCTTAACCACACCAGATTGGAATAAGCCTTTCCATGTTCATGTGGATGCATCCAATTATGCCATTGGATGTGTGCTTGCACAACCTACTGGTGAAGGTAATATGGATCTTCGAGTAGACAGTTGAATGCAACTGAGCGAAACTATACCACTACCGAACGAGAGGGGTTGGGCATGGTGTATGCGGTTAAAAAGTTTAGACATTATTTGCTTGCAAATAAGTTTAAATTTTTTACTGATCATCAAGCTCTACTATACTTGGTAAACAAGCCATGCAACACAGGTAGATTGGTGAGATGGTTCCTCTTACTAATGGAATATGACTTTGAGGTAGTGGTAAGAAAAGGCAAGACTCATTTGAGAGCAGATCATCTCTCTAGGCTCACATCCGGAGAAGCCCCACAAGGAGTATCAGATGATCTTCCTGATGCTTACTTGTTTAATTTGGAAGTAATACCTCAGTGGGCTAAACCACTAGTGCCAGTATTGACATACGGGCCTAACCACCCAGTAATAAACACTCAAGGTAGAGAGGTAGTAAAAGCCCAGAAGTACCATATCATGGCAGGAAGCATGTACAAACAGACAGATCAAGGGATCTTGGCTTGTTGTGTAGAAGAGGACGAGTACACTAAATGGTTGTATTTAGCACATGTAGGTGCATTAGAGCAACACTACTCAAAGCAACGAATCTTACAGACACTAAGGAGACTCGGAGTGCATTGGCCGACTATGGAGGCTGATGTCCAAAAGTTGTGCAAGGAATGCCCAATCTGCTGCACTAAACCACCTGTGGAACATGCCACTCTTTATCAAGTGTCCATAGTGCCAGATTGGAGTGAACCTCTACTATCCTTCTTAAGGATGAGAACATTCCCTCCAGACATGACTCTGGCTAGGCAAAGGAGTTTAGAACAAGAAGCCCAGGATTATTCACTCATTGGTGACAATCTATACAAGCGTGGAAAAGATGGTTACCTGAGACTATGTGTCCATGAGAGTGAATATCTCAAAATCTTGGATACTGCTCACCAAGGTGTAGCAGGGGGACACTTTGGGCTAGATCGGGTAATCAAGGCAATACTATTTGCAGGCTTTTGGTGGCCAACCCTTCACATGGATGCACATACCTATGTGAAACGGTGTGATGTTTGTCAGAGAACTCAGTACCCTATACGCAAGGATGAGATGCCACTGAAGCCTATGATGGGCGGACGTGCGTTCTCTAAATGGGGAATAGACTTTGTTGGTCCTATTAATCCCCCAGCTAAGGGTTCACATGCTGAATATATCATCGTGGCCACAGACTATCTAACCAAGTGGGTAGAAGGGAAAGCTACTACAAAAAAAGATGCTCAAACTACAACAAAGTTCTTATTTGAAAATGTATTCACGAGGTACGGATTGCCAATAGAGTTGGTGAGTGATAGAGGCACACACTTCTTGAATGAAGTCATAGAAAACCTTCTCCAAGAATTCTTGGTGATACATAAGAAATCGGCCCCCTATCATCCACAAGCTAATGGCCAGGCTGAGAGCACTAATAAGATCTTATGCAATGTGCTGACTAAACTAGTGAACAATAAACGCTCTGATTGGGCCAAACAGCTACACCATGCTGTTTGGGCATACCGGGTTGCCTATAAAACGGTACTCCAAGCCACCCCCTTTCAGATGGTATTTGGCCAAAATGTTGTGCTACTCCTGGACTTTTTGATACCTACATTGAAGGTAGCACAAGAGCATGATTGGACAGGCCATGAACTCTCCTCTCGAATCTTTGATCTTGAACGTCTAGGCGAAACACGATTGAGAGCTGCAGCAGGAATCTATGCAGCGAAGAAGAGGCAAAAGGCATATTTTGATACACATGTGAAGGATAAAGGCTTGAAAGCAGGCAACCTAGTCCTAGTCTACACATTGAAGCAGCATGCACGGAAATTAGAGAAAAGAGGTTACGGGCCAATGATTATCAATAGAATCTCCACAAGTGGCGCAGTTCAACTAGCCACTTTAGAGGGCGATATTCTACCAAATTACATAAGTGGATGCAGAGTCAAGTTATATCAGGAACCCCTTACTGAAGAGATGCAAAATCGACTCAACACTGCCAAGAAACGTAAAGAAGAAGAGAAACGAATTAGAAGAGAAGCACAGGCAGAAGCTTTAGAACGCATCCGACGAATGAAATTGAGGAGACAAGGCAGAGACCCGCCTATGCTTGACACTCAAGAATCTGTAGGCTATCCTATGGCCATGTGCGAGACTTCAGGTGGGCATTCCCATAGAATAATCGACCGACGGCCATTTGTAACCCTAGGAGTAGGACAAGGAAAGGGTGCAAAGATTGTAAGAGCTTTGATTGACTTAGGTGCATCCACTAGTGCTGTCAAGTTGTCTTACTGTCAAGAATTGAAATTAACTGTCGATCCTATAGAAGCATATCTCATAGGATTGGGAGGTGTGGAAACTCCTTGCATGGGCGAGGTGGATCTTCCCATCTCCATTCAAGACGAAGTGATGACAGTCAAAGTACTAGTGTGTCAAGATGAGGACCTCACTGAGCCTCTTGTCTTGGGTCAGGACTGGATCTATGAGCATGCAGTCAACCTCAACCTAAGAAGTGGACTTCTTCAGGTATGGGTAGATCATAGCCGAATTACAGTTGAATTGGAAAATGAGGCACTCAAGGAACTAGGCAAGGCACAAACTCCTAGTCCTTCCAGGGGTGCACATGAAGTTGACAATGCTATTTTTGTCCGAAACTGTATGATGCAGAAAGAGGCTAATCTCAATAACGGAGCCAGGGAGAGGACGGAACTCCCTTCTTTTCCAAAGACCAGAAGGTTGCAACAACCCACGGCAGATCAAATACAGAAGAAGCAGAACACTACCGATACTGGATGCCAAAAAAAGGAGCAAAGCAGATTGTTTCAGCCATGGAAGCAAGTATGGAGGCAAAAAGGCGAATACCCTGTTCAGACCAGGTCGACCCCACGGCCAAAACCTCTTATTAGTAGTCAACAACATGACACTAATGAGAAGTCCTTCATTAATTCTTCTGCGAAGGTGAAGTCTATTTGGGTACCCAAGAAGTCAATGAAGGCCAGCCCACAATCACGACAAATTTGGGTGCCTAAGGCTTGCTTGCGAGCTCAAATAGCTACACCAAGGCCGCAACCGGTACAACATGTTTCACTCACTCGAACATCTGAGGCCCAGTCTTACGCATCACGCACGGACACATATTCTTCCATGAGCACTAGTAGAATCACTTGTAAATGGGTCCCTAAAAAGCCTCATCTTCAAGCAGATACCCCTATCAAACTCTTCAGAGTCTCCACAAAATCAAGATCAAAGCCCATCCACTGCATTTGGCAACCTAAAACTTGTAATAAACCCCCGAACCCCACTTGTAAATCCATGCCCACCTACTAACTACGTCACTCTCACACTACATCATTCCACTTAGTTCTTAGGTCCAACCAATTCCTAACTACACACACAAGCACCGAGCACTTATTAACCTACTAATCTATCCCGAAGCTCATGATAATGTTGTAATGGGGACAAAAACGGTTCTAACTTTTCCTTTACAATGTTAACACATGTTTCTATATTCTCACAGAATCAAGAGGCAAGAAGTAACATGGCAGAAGCGACAGGTCCGAGCTCACAAGTAGGAATACTTACTGCAGGAATCGATGTGGATAGTCTACCTGTGGATGTGCCACCAACTGAACGACCTGTGGAGCTGCAACACCTTCAGCAGTACCGGATCCACCCACAGGGATCATAGAAAGAGTCCATGCCAATTCTCATTGGTTCAATGGCATGCCAGGTCCATTAGGAGAGGCCAAGTATATATGGGAGTCTAAGTGCGAGTATGACAGATCATGGGTTCGATTCCAATTTTTCTCCAAGGAGTTTAAGACTCTACAGAACACCGAGGATCTCCAGACCATATGGCAACGTGCAGGGCTAGCAGAATACTTTGAAGCACCACTACCTAAACCGGATCTCCTTCGATGCTATTATTTGGTCTCCACATTACAAGCTAATGAAGAAAAGGACAAACCAGGATCATTTGTTCTTCCTTCCTTGCTGGGCAACAACGAGTTAAAGAGGTTTGAACTTACTGTGGAGTTGGTGAGCGCTGCTTTGAATATGCACGGAGTTTCCTGCTTTCAAGTTCTAAGTGGATAAACTGATAGAATGAATGCATGTTCTTCAAGTTTTAGAACATGCATCTCAGGGGTTGTGTATGGTTACTATATATAGCTTTATTTTTTAGGACAAAAATCTTTTTAAAGGGCTACGAATGTAATAAATTAAGTCTATGATCGAGGGCTCCAACCGGTTCTGACTGATCGAAAATCGGACACCATTTGTTCACTTATGTGTATGACCAAAGATCTCGACAATAGACTTAAGCATAAGACCATGTGCTCTATTAAACATTAGGGGAAAAAATGAACCCTGCATGGCCTTGTAAGGATTCCTAATTTTAAGGGATTCAGCCTAATCTTGTTCTTGCTTGAGGGAACAAAGTGCATTTAATAGAGCACTTTTTAGTAGGCAAGACTAGGCTTTTTTTTAGGCCCAAGTAGGGTCATCTCTCTCTTCTGTAAAAGAAAGAGAGAGAGATTCCACTTTACACATCATCAAATCCGTCCATCTTTGTGAATAAAAAAATGACTTTTTTTTGAAAAGTCACACAGTTAGTTATTGCTTATTAAAAAGGGCCCATTTCTTAATATACATGTCAGAAGTTACTTTTTTTAATGGATTTTTTAATAAAATCACTCAAAATAGTTCTTTTTTCAAACTGCTCCAAAAGTAAAGTGCCACATCATCAAACTCGTAACTTTCCCTACCTCAAAAAATGAGTTTTTCAAATTTTTATCATTTTCACTCACATAGAATGGAAAACCTCACCCTGACCCATACACATATCAAAAAAGTAATTTTCTCTATGTACAGATACTTCTTAGTCCATTATACATATTTTGATTCTCTTCTATCTTTCTCTCTCTTACCTCTTGAATTCTAGCAGCCATGGGGTACTCGAACAATTTCCTCCAAGGAGAAGATGTAACAATAATAGAATCACTCAAAAAGAAGTTTTTCTCCCATGAGATGACAATATTCATGTCCAAGTAGGTGGTTCATTCTTTCTTTGTGATCAAAGATGTACTATTCATTTTACTTTCCAGTATTCATCTACTATTTTTCAAGAGGAAAAGCACACAATACCATCATTGAAAGCTCTTTTATGTGGAGTGGGAGGACAAAGACACCATATTCTTCTAATGAGGTATATATTTTTGTTGATTCTCATATTTGCAAAAGAATTAAACCAATATTTCCTTTGCATAGGTAATTCATCTAAGAAATAAGTGCTTCATCAACACCAAAGAAGCATGTTAAAATGTTAATAGTTTCTCTTGCTTCTCCTTCTTTTCAAAAGATGCACGTTGACTAGTTGGAATAATACTCACTTACTTTTCTTCAAACAACTTTTGCAAGAGTTTGACTAGGAAACTATTGAAGCTTAAAGCCATGGCAGCACTCACACCAAACGTGTCCATCCCTCTTCGTATGTGCATGCAACATTTTGCTTTCCACGGCCAAGACCGCTTCACACAACCACACAAAAGAATCTGGTTCGCTCTCTACTTAGCGGAGGCAGGTGCATTACCAATTAAGCTGCGGGTATGGATTATAGATCAATTGTATGAAGCAAATAAAAGGTCTTCTAGGAAATTAGTGGTGAACGGTTGCTGTGCAATCACACGCATTATTTACCGGTGCCTAGCATACGATGTTCCCATTGAACGTGCCTTAACTTGGGCACAATTACAAATGTTTAAGAAGCTCAAGATGTCAACACATCAATCCAAGCGCATGAGGGGTGCGATCCCTTGTGTCCAGACAAGGGAAGTTCTGACTACTCCTAAAGTATCGCCACCAGGGGAGACCACTGTACCTCCCTTTACCATTAGGATACCCAGGTCTGGATCTGAAACTACGACACAAGCTACCCCTTCAGCTCCTCCTGCTTCATCTGAATTTGAATTTGCTACAACTGGAGATGCTGAAGGAATGGACCCCCAGGACTTCAAAGCATTCTTACAAAGTACACAACTCTCTGATGTAGAGTTTTATTCAGATGCAGAAGAACAAGGCACATCTTCACAAAGAAGAAGAAAATCTACAGACGGCCGCCATGTACATTGGAGTGACGCTCAGCAAGGTCAACAACAAGGACACCTACAAGAAGAAGGAGCATATGAAGACGAGACCACTGAAGCCCCAGCCTATATAGCAGAACTCCGAAGGCTGTATCAAATTATGGAACGAGTGCGATCGCAACAATTGCTCACCGAACCGAGCAGTAGAGTACTCATGACTCAGCTGTTGGAAGAAGCAGGAGTTGACTCAGAATATAGTGAAGGTCTCTTATTGATGGCAGAAACATATGGGGTAGTAGAAGCAGTGCGGACCGCCATTAGGAGGTCTCCAGTTCAATATGATCCACGAAGATTCCAGACACGACCACGCTCAGGTAAGAATATCCAGATCCCCATTACAACGGCAGAAGGGCCAATTATTACATCCGAACCCATCAGGACAACCTCCCAAGCAACAGAAACTGCTAGCCAAGAGCACCCAGTCACCCATGAGGAATCCACCGAGCCACTACCACCCACACCCCCACCATCGCCTCCTAGAGCAGAAACCGTGGAAATCACCTCGACCACTCAACCCACCGAACCAACCTTCATCTTCCGTACTCCCATCTCTAGTTCAACCCTATTCTCCACCTCTGATAACCCAATCTATGAAGCAACCCCCATCACTACACAATCCACCGAATCGCTCATAGAGCCTGCCCTAGGACAACCATCCCCCATGCCCTCAGCCATAGGTCATCCTGACCCTAGATCCATATTCATGGGTTTCCCTGCTACCACGCAACCCTTCATGCCCTCCTCAACTCTACAACCTCAACCCCCGACCTCCATCTCTCCACTTCTCCAATCTCTCCATAACTTCCTTGCTAGAACTTTTCAACCCAGGTCTCAACCATTCCTTTTATTTTCAGCTCCCCACCCCACTTCTCATCTATTCACCACTTTCACACACACACCACCTACCTTTCCAATGTATATGGTAGACCCCACACTCGCACCCACTCCTGAAAGTATGGACATTTCACCACCCAGGGCACCTCCCCCTCCCCCCACGCTTCCACCTCCTCCCATTCCCCCTCCACCAATTTCACCCACACACACGTCTTCAATAGACACATCATTCACTCTTCCCCTTCCCCAATTCCCTTCCCATGCATCTTCCATTGTAAACACCACCCCCTCATCTATAGGAAATGCATTGGACACCATGCTAGCTTGTATATCAAACTTAAGGATAGATTACAATCAGCTCCAGCAACAGAATGAACGCCTGCAAGAGCACTCGGAGACACTACAACACCGCCTTGCTGCACTAGAGGAGGAAAATGCTCGCCTCCATACACAATTCCAAACTCTCCAAGAGGCTCATAGCATATTGGAGGTACAGTTACAGAACACAGATCAGGAAGCAATACAAGTGGTAGAAGGTCATCTACGGACACAGCTGGAACGCAATTCAAAGCTTCAGCGAAATATGGCCCTACTCAAGCGACATCTTGCTGCCGCTCATGAAGAGAATCGACGCCTGCACTTACAAAATCAGGAAAACCTAGAAGCAGCTATCGAAAGCACACCTGGGGCACCCATCAGCCCATCAAAGTTTCAAGCAGTGACCCCCGACAATATCAAGATCATATTGGAAGACTATGCCATGCTGCTTGAAGCACATGACCTGCTATCAGAGGAACTGGGTCAACTGAAGCAGAAACACCGAAAAGAAACAACAGCAGCCTCTCAAACCACCTCCTCCGCGGCTTCACTTCTCACAGATGCAGAGGCCTTAAAAGATCTCCAGAAACAGGTCACCGAATTGCAAGCACGTCTACTACAATATGAGAGACCACCCTCCCCTCCAGAGGCTCCCACCGACGAAGAAGTAGTACAAATTCCTGTGGAACAGACATTTGAAGAAGAATACGACCCACAACCCTTCCCAGGAGGCCAACAAACGGAAGAAGCTCAGGACACATTCGAAGCACCACGGCCTCCATGGCTACGTCAAGTGGAGGAAATCGGGAGTTCTCACAAAGAGCGCACAGTAGTGCAAAATCAGGCCATGAGGGTCATAGAGGAAACTGTGCTACAATCTGCTTACTTCAAGAACCTGTCATCGAGACGCCTTATCCTCTCATTTGAACTCCAATACAGGCCTTATCATATTATCCTGGCTGATTATAATGTAGAAATACAGAGAGTCACGGGTAAGATTCCTACCTTTGCTACCCAATTTCAACCCGAAGACCTTCCTCCAGAGGTGCAAAAAGGCAAAATTCGTCAACCCACCTGGCGGCAGAAACTTCTAGAGACATATCCAGAAATGCTACGCACATGGAACAACGCGCCTTTACATCTCCTATACAATCCATGCTACGGTCCAGTTCCACGTCGCAGGTCTTGGAAGGCATTCAATATCAAAGTGCAGAACAACGCGCAATGCAAGGAATGGCTAAACTACCCGTACATTGTGCCACCACAGGGACCACCGTCGGTAGCATACATGATGGGAACAATTCGACATTGGATGCCGCGATTGAAGCCCATGCAAGATGTGGCAGCTCAAATGATGCTTAAGATTTTAGATATGATGCAGGTAGTCCTGAAAACCTTTAGAAATGCAGCCGCACCACAGGTACGTCTACCGGGGTTTACCAATGGAAATTATGATTTGGTGTATGACATGAGCACCACCGCCAGTATTCGTGTGGCTTATGCCTGGCATGCACGCATCAAATACCTCCCTACATGTTACAAACAGACCTTCGAAGAAATGTTCAGATCAGGTTTCTGGGAGTATCACTCGGAGATCTTCGCACCGAAGCCAACACACCTGCTCCATCTCTTTGCTTGTGAACAAGCAATGTACTCAGAGTACTACACCACACCGCAACCAGAGGTCCCTGGCGCAATAAATTGGGATGCATTGGAAGCTGATCTAGCAAGAGGCTTAAGGATAGGAGAACACGAACTTGCCACCAATGTCATCCAATACTATATCGACCACCCGATAGAACAGAGGTCTGTCAGGGGCGACAGACGCTAGGAAGGGGGGCGTGTTGGCATACAAGTCAGATGAAGAGCATACTAGCGCAACGGAGGAGTCATGCACAATACGGCAACAAGGCCCAATCATTTTTTCCATGGACCATTTACAACTCAAGTGATTTTAATCACTACACAAACATTGTAAATTCCGTTTTTGGTAGAATAGACTCCATTTTGTGCAAGCCGAGGAGTCCTCGAGCTTGAGGAGTATTAGAACTAGCTACATATCAATTTTCATAATTTTTAGACTCTGTTTGAGCCCTCAAATAGGCTCTAGAACCTAATTTTAACTAGGCCAGACACTAGGTCTGGACAAGACCAAAGCTAGTTAGAAAACTATAAAAAGAGCTAGAGAGCTCATTTTTGAGGTTAGATTGTTTGTGAATTGAGCTTATGTAAGAGACTTTTTGACTAATGCAAAGAACTCCATTGTTCCTCTCCTTGTTCTTGCCTTGTGTGCGCGTGTGTGTGTATGTGAGTGCATGCTTGTGTGCTTCTCACTCACACACTTGTGCCTTCACTTGCTCATAGTCTTCATACTAGTCCTCACGTCTCCACGGATTGACAATTATGAGGTGAATCTTCTCACGTTGGTACTCACCATTGTGCTAGAGTGACACAGTTCATGAGCCACCTGCAGGTTTCCCCATGCTAAAAGACATTTCTGAGTCACTTGTATCAGAGCTTAGTGCGTAAGGATAACCACTCAGTTGTTGTGCCCAAGACTTAGCTATATGGTTGACACTTCCCTCAGAAGATCTAATGCTTTTTCTATCCTTGCCTAAGTGTCTACCAGATCTCAGGTTCATAAGCTTTGGTTAAGAGTCCAAAATTTCCCCTTGGTATGGTTCAAAATCCTTTAGAGTACCCTTGGGTTCCTGGTCCCACCTAAGTGTCAACTTCAAATTGGTCTATTTGAAAATCAACGCATTATTCTTATAAAAAACAGGTGAGATTGTGTAGCATTCAAAACAAGCTTTCCAACGAGCTATAGAGCTCAAAAAATGGACTTTTGATGAAAAAGTTATGTCAAATCAAGCTCCTGGGGGTCAAAACAGGGAAACAAGACCTTTTGGAAAAATCACGATTTTGTGTGAAAATCGCGATTTTGGGGGGTCTGAAAATCACGATGCTTAACTCTTATGAAAATCGTGATTTTGTGAAATTATGAAAATCGCGATGCTGAGCAACCGTGAAAATCACGATTTTGTGAAATCATGAAAGTCGCGATACTGAGCAATTCCCAAAAAGGCGATTTTGAATGAAAATCGTGAAAAACGCGATTTTGAGAGAGAATCGTGAAAAACGCAATTTTGAGAATGATCAGAAAATCGTGATTTTGATTGAAAATCATGTTCTTGAAAATTTCAATTTTGTACCTTAGTGAAAATCGTGTTTTCTGAAAATCGTGAAAATCGCGATTTTGGATGAAAATCGTGTTTTTGAAAATCCTGATTTTATACCTTAGTGAAAATCGTGTTTTTTTACAATCGTGAAAATCACGATTTTGGATGAAAGTTGTGTTTTTTGAAAATCGCAATTTTGGACCAATAGAGACTTGTGTTTTTCCCAAAATCGTGTTTCCTCAAAATCGTGATGTGTGAAAATCGCGATTTTGAATGAAAATCTTGTTTTTGCTTAGAATCGTGTTTTGACCTGAAAATCGCGATTTTGGCTGAGAATCGTGTTATGAAAATCACGATTTTGAGCCTTAATGAAAATCGTGTTGTCTGAAAATCGTGAAAATTACGATTTTGGATGAAAGTTGTGTTCTTTTTTTTTTTGAAAATCGTGATTTGGACCAACAGAGAATCGTGTTTTCCCAAAATCGTGTCTTTGTTTGAAAATCGTGATTTTGCCGCAGAATCGTGTTTTTGAGAATCTTAGAGAATTGCGATTTTGAGCACAACCAGAAAATCATGATTCTAAGAATGACCCCAGAATCGTGTTCTTTTCAAAAAGCTTTTAGGTGGGAAATAGAAAATCGTATTTTTTTGAAAAAATTTGAATTTTATGAAAATCACGATGTTCAGTCAGAATCGTGTTTTTTGGTGGGAAATTCAAATTTCTGAGTGCCGAGCAATGGCGAGCTCCGTATGTGTAGAAAATCATGAAAAAACACAAGCGCTTGCCCTCCCTTGCACCTCCTAACTCCTTCTCGCACAATAATGCATGAAAAATGGTATGAAAATGGGGAAAATGCACTAAAAAACAAGAAATTTCTATGAAGACGAAGATGGAAGAAGATGGAGATGGTGATGATGATGAAGAAGAAGAAGAAAAATCAGAACATAAACAGAAATGACAGTCTTTTACCTTCCAACATCGCAAATCTACGATTTTACCATCACAATGCTCGTCCTCGAAGCTCTCTCCCCGGCAACGGTGCCAAAATTTGGTGTAGCTCAAGCGTAAGCACCACCTCCTTTACTTGTTAATCCGCGGAGATGTGAGGACTGGTATGAACACCATGAGCGAGTGAAGGCACAAGTGCGTGAGTGAAAGCACACAAGCATGCACACACATACACACACACATGCACAAGGCAAGATCAGGAATAATGGAAAGCTTTCAATTGCAAAGGAAATCTCTTACAAAAGCTCTATTCTCTAACAATCTAACCTCAAAAATGAGCTCTCAAGCTCTTTTTATAGTTTTTTGACTAATTTTGGCCCTGTCCAGACCTAGTGTCTGGCCTATGAAAATCACTATTTTTATAGGGATTCCTTCTGAAAATTAAGCACATAATCACTTACACTAGTGACAATCGCACATAATGCAACAACATTCCACCTCTTGCAAGCTCGTAGAAGATCTAGATCTAGCCAAGTCATCACTCTTGAATTTGTTGGATCTTCATTTGGTATAGGCTCTGGATCAAATCCCATCGGTCCAATGATAATGTCAAGTAATTTATAGGAGTCCAAAATTGTAGAAACTCTGAGCTTCCAAAGCGTATAATTGGTTCAATCCAGATTCCTTCAGTGAATGTGGATGAACGAATTTGAATAGGTGTAGCATTAACATTGACTAGAGCACCAAGGTCAATGTTTAATGATGAATCCATAAGCTGATCACTCAAATAATCTAGTGATATTCTTGTCTAGTAGTAGGATGAAATAACGATACTTCTCAAGCTATTTGAATCTTATGGCTCTGGTATCATGTAAAAAAATAGTTATGCACGAGAACACTATATCACTAGGAGAGAAGATAATAGATATAGTAGAATTTCAAAAAATTATTACTGATAGCAAGTACACAGATGATGGCATTTTCCACCTGTGTGCCATCAAGGTAGAGCTTAAATGGCAATCTAGACAACTCTAGATAGAGATTTATAAGGTAGAGGTATGCTTGCTCAATTTGATATCTAGAGTAGTGCAGAGGTCATGTATATATAGGGTAATGGAAAGATGTGGCCTTCTACGGATGGCTATACATGGGTGGTAGAACGTGGGGGCCACCACCTTGCAAACTTCGTTTCCTTACAATACCTTGCATGATCCAATTTGAACTTCATCCAACATACAAGTTGGAATTCCCATCAATTGGATAATCCATGCTTAGCTTCTCCTCATAATGGGGGACTTACAAAATGTGCATTAGTAAATACAATCATAAGGGGTAGACATTGGTCATATACTAACAGCTTTTACATCCATTTGGATTGGATCTGTGTCCTTCATGCAAAGTTCATATAAATTTCTCATCAGATACACTTTATTTGATGCCATTATTTGATGCCATTTCTTTTTTATATGTATTGCATAACTCTTCCAAGCTCCTCTACACTTTCACAGTCCAATATTGTAAAGAAAACATTATCTACCAGGTACAATTGAATGGTGGACCTAGCCATTTCATCCAACTCATCCCAATCATCATCATCCATATCAACATGCTTCTTTGAAATTCCATTTACTGTCTCTTCCACTAACTCCTTTGAATTAGCATGCCTTTTATCTGATTCTTCCATAGAGCAAAGTTTGTGCCATCAAGTTTTTCAATCTCAAAATGTTCTTTGCCCTGCAAGTTATAGCTCCTCTTGGGAACACTAGGACTAGACCCTGATCCACGAAGCATGCCTAAGATCTCTGATGCCATGATGATGGAGGACTGACTAGAATGATAATGGAGGTAGAAGAGTCCAAGCACCACTAAGGCTAAAAAAGGTGTTGACGTTGTAGCATCACAACTCATACTTGTCAGAACAGGAAGCATCTCATGAGACCCAAATGTGTGCGTAAAAGCACTCAGCAGACGTAATGGCGCTTAGTCAACGTATGATTAACAATGTTATTAACAAGAAGATACAACATAAGCATCACGAATGATGCACCTAATCGTACTCACAAGCATAATAGTGACATAATCATACATCAACGTGTCACAAGCATTAGACAAAAAGAGAACAAGCACGCATGCACATCATGACGACAAAAGAGAAAGAGTCTAACTACAAACTAGCATTATCTCATTACTTCTAAAAAAGCTCTCCCCAAAAGAAGAGGTGGAGACCTCTTTATATACAAAATGGCAAAAAAGCATGCTATGTGGGATTTCTAAACTGAAAGGAGAATGAATCCCACTTATTCTCTAGTATGGCACTCATACACACCTATACAAGAGTGCTTTATTAATTGAATGAAAGGTAGAAAAAGGTACAAATGATGATGAAAATGAAGTGGATCCAAGAAATACATGTTGTATCTTCAACACTCCCCCCCTCCTTGACTTTGTCGTCTTCGACAAATCTTTTGCAAGTATGGAGCTTTTGTGGAAGAGCGTGTAGGAGTTCCTTTTGATTTGCATGATCCTTGCACCGTTTGGAGTACTTTGTTTTGTTACTTTTCTTCATCTTGCTTTTTGCATGTTCGTTTGGAGTTGATTGTCTTTTAACTTGCGTGTTTTGCCTCATGTAGATGGGAAGAATATGCTAGAATGCTTTCTTTCTTTCTTTCTTTCTTCTCTTTTTTTTTTTTTTTTAATGGATGGATGATGAAATGACAAAAAATGTAGATGATCAATACAAAATAGATGAAATTATTTCATCTCTTCTTAGTCCATATGCATGATTGGGGACTAAGGGTGCATGGGTGGAAAACAAAAAAAGTGCCTATGCACGGTCTTGTAATGTGACCCTATCTTATGCATACTCTAATAAATGCATACAAAAAAATGGTGCAAAAACGGATGGGTCTTTGAGCAAAGTGCTCAAGGGTGAGGCGATGATGAGGCTTTCTCCAAATATCCAACTCCAAGAGCCGCTTCTTTTCCATCAACCATTTGAAATGGATGATACCTTTGTCCACCAACCTGAAAAAAGAAAAATGAAAAGCAAATTTTTGAAATCTATGTACATGTGCCCTCTTTGTGCGTGGGTTAAACTAAGTGTGCCTAATGCTTGGCCTTTGGATGAGGCCCTATTCGTGTGCATACTTGGTGTGCATCTTAAACATATGCTGTGCATTGGGCAAGGTTGGGTCCGACACCCATGGATGCTGCACGAAGAGGTTTTAGGCTGCCAATATGTCTTCGCTTTGTTGGTCTTAGCCTTGAGGTTTCTCCTTGGATCTTTTCTGACTGTTGGCTTTATTGCTTTGGATCCCTTGGTCAAAAGTGGTCGTTCTTGATGATAAGGCATGGTGAATCTATACTGTAGATTATGAAGTCTAGTGTGAGAAGGTTGAGTTTGTATAAGAGCTTTCTTTGGTACCCATATCAATGTGCGATTTGGTTGGGCTCTAAGTAAGTTTTTGGCCACCCAAATTTGCTTTACATTACAAGGGGTCTTTTGGGCCTTCTTCTTCATGTATGGGTCTTTTGGGCCTTCTATGTGATTCTTTAGAAAAAACTCATCTTTACATGGGGAGTTAAAAAAAGGTTGAGTTTCTTTACATATATCATGCTCATGTAATGGATCATAAGGTTGCGTGGTTTGAGATCGATCTAGAGATTCAGCGATTCATTTATCTGTATTACACATAGAATATGTAGATATCACTTTATCTTCCATAGAACTCATACAAAATTCATGAGAAGATTCCAAACTTAGAGGAAGGGACGGCCCTTCCATATCTTCCAAGCACTTGGAGTCCTCCACTTCATCATTCATCAAGGTTTCCTGAGACTTACTCAAAGAAAGGTTAGATGGAAAAGCATGAGTGGAAAGACTATTTTGTGGATTAAAAGTACAATCTTTGAATAGATGATTATGTCCATAATCCATACAATGAGGATAATCATCAAGATTTCCAAAAGACTCACTAGTGGGGATGGACATAATAGATGGACAAGATGCTTCAAACCCTTGATGTTCAAAAAACCTTTGAATGCCTATGACCAAGTCTTCATCTATTCCTTCCATGACAAAAAATGTTTCCAAAAATTCCATAGCATTCACCACAATGGGCAACATAACTTGACCCATGCAATCATAAGTTTCACCATTCATGAGGATAGAGGAATGAGTGGTTAGTTGAATGTTATCCAAAAATAATGTCACTAAATCAATATGAATTAAATTCCACTCACAATGAGGGTTAATATAAGCACTCATATTTCTACGTTCATGACCAATGAATACATTTACGAAAGTGTTGCTATATTCCCTAGTCGCAACTATGGAACCCACCCCTTTAGAAATTCCACCAATTTTCTCTACCCCTTGTGAATTTTCTCTAGTTGTTTCACCTTGATCATGTGTGATTAATGCATGCATTTCATCTTTTTCTTCCCTCTTTTGTGTAACCTTTTCCCCCTTCCTTCTTTCTTTTGCCTTTTTCTTTCCCATGTCTTGTTGAAACAATTTTTTGGTTTTTTGAGTGTTTTTAATATTTCTTTGGTATTTTATGAGCTTTTAGAATTTGTTTGAGGTTTTGTGTGTGTTTTTTGAATGTTTTTCGATATGTGTAAATAAGTTTTCTAAAGGGGTTCTCCTAAAAAATCAAGAATATTTTTCTTTTTACAATAAACATATAGTACAATTTCCGATGGGTAACAAAAAAACTAGAGGTGAGAAGATCATTGAAGCATATATGTTTTTTTCCAAAATGATCATAAAATCACAACAAAATAAACAATTATCCACTGGAACAACATGGCAGCAATAAGAGCAATTTCAATACTTTTCACTTAGAGAGGAAATCATGTTTCAATCCTTGAGTATTGATAGTAAATGAAGCAATGAGCATGAATGAATTCAAAACAAGTGAATATGTACTTCAACACACACTTTCTGTACATAGTATTCCCTTCTCTGTCGTATTTTTGTTTCAAAATCTTTAGTCTTCCTTTAAGTTACGGTTCTACTTGGACTACAATCACAGTTTGTTATTTACACAAGTCACACTTTTTTTTATGATCAAATAAGAGATGTAATCACCGGAGAGGTGTCTGACGTTAATTTGCATACGTATCACGGTGGAGCGTGAAACATGTGCATATGTTGCTATGCACTTGGATCTTCCTAACTTTTGTGTTTTCTAAAGAAAGCATGCTAAATGAATGCATTATCAATCATATAATGAATGCAGTTACAGAATGATGTTGTCCTATGTCTCAACACATTTAGCAACCAAATATAGTATGTCAAACTTTTGTGTCTATGTGCGCAGGAGCATCGGTGGTGCATGTTTTACACACGCATCAAAATTCCCTAAGATACACGCATCAAAATTCCCTAAAACACATAAGTTGGCTCAAGCGGCATGTCAAATGATCACGTCAATGCAAAAAGTTGCAGATGCATGTCTTTTAGATCTACGTATAGCCTAAGAACTGCGAGAATTATTCCGCAAATCTGGCCACAGTTGGCTTGCAAGAATGTTGAGAATCTTGTTGCCATTTGCATTGGTACAGGTACAGGCCCCGCTCTTGATTCATCTCCCTCATCGCGATGACAGTCATTAGAATCAATGATCTACTCTCCTTCGATGCGCCTCATGTCTTTATTTGTTGCATTGATGCCGTCTCCGATTGGCAGTCCTTCTTCAGCAACTGCACGTTCAGTTTCTCAGATTTCCAGTTTTTGGCATCTATCTCAGAAATTTTCAGAAAGCTTGAGCTACCAGGCTTCTTTTATCCAATCTCAAACATTTAAAACCCCCCTGTTTTTTTAGACATCCTATAGATCCGCTCTCTGAGTCTCTCCATCAATACATTGAGTTCATATTCGGTGCGAATAAGTGCATCTAAACATTTTTGCCTGATTTATCGCTATTAAACTTTCTACCGACTCGCATGGCCATTTTTTTATCACTTATGCACCATTTATGTCTATCAATGGGAGCCAAACGAGTATCATCATCAGCACTTATGTCATCCCTAAAGACCCCTGTTATTGTTGGAACTTGTAAATCTCAGAGAAGAAGAACTTGTTAGGTGACCTGTTAGAAGAACCGCAAACTGAGCAGGTTGGGTTGTCGTTTTGTGCTGGGCATTCACATGCTGATGCTTTAGGTTATTGAATTTGCACCAACCTTGCATTTTAGCCACACCAGAGGTGTACCCATCTCCTCGAAACTGTACGCCACTGACCCAAGAATATTCTTACGCTTTTGCTTCAACTTCAGAACAGATCACTTTCAAGACTGCTCCTAACAGCTGGCAATATTGTGATACCTCCTCTTGATCCTTTACCGATCTGAGCTTCTAGTTATGCTCTGCTTGTGTTGAATGCCTCACTGCAGTACAATCTAATGGATTGAGGTGTAAAAAAGTGTGTGGCCTCCCGTTTGAACATAGTGTTCTTCCAGGTTTGCCATTTCATTTTCGTCCATCCATTCATTAGCAGTTGCGACGAGCTTCCCCTGGAGAATTCATCCTCAGAAAGTCCTTGTGCACTAGAATAGTGACAGAGTAAATATCCCAGACCGTCACTAATTATAGAAGAACTCTCCAGCAATATATGCTAGCTTCATAGTCATTGTGTTCGAGTGATAGAGTATTGCATTGTCTTTTTCTTATTAGTGACCTTCGTCTGCAATTCTGGCACCTTCAGATTCATGTTGAGCTCTCTCACCCTTCTGAAGAGAAGACATCTCAACCTAGCCTTTGCCCTTTCAACATTTTCAATACTTTGGATAAATCTTCCCTAAGCTGTTCCCCACTTTCATTGTACTTTTGATTGGCATCAGATGCCATAATCTTGGCCTTATTTGCAGCACACTGTTTCGACCTATCTCTATTGTGTTAACTCATCTGACTTATGTTGATATATTTAGGTAGTGATGTGTGTGAACACTCTAGGACCGCCGGGGCACTTTTTTCCCTCTTTAGGAGGTTTTTTTCCCCCGGCTTATATATACGCCTATTGCCCTAATGGGCTACTAATCTTTGTACATTCTCTAGTAATACATTCAGTATTGTGTGTTTGTGCTCCAAGCTTCTTCTTCTTCCTTGTGCTGTTCGCGTGCTTCCAAAGACGTCTATCTCCAACAATTGGTATCAGAGCAGGTTGTCGCTTCTTCTAGGGCGCCATCGACACTCCTCCGTTTGCAGTCTCAGATTCGCAGGAAATTTGGTGAGCATACTCAGGGTGTTTCCGAGATCAAAACAGCTTCGCTATGTGGTGCCGAAATCGCAATCTGAGCTCGTTTCAGCCTCCGAACGCACTATCGCAGTGCTTCTACAGGCTATTTCGTCCTTTTGTGCCAAAGGTATATACCAGTTTCTGTTCGCCAGTTTAAGCGTCTCGAAGTCTTCTACAGGTCTAGCAGAACTCGTCTGGGCAGTTCCGTTCAACTTTTTGAGATACAGTCAATTTTCTGCATCAAGGTATTTTAGTCACCGGCCATGGTTGAAAGCAGTGATGTATTCCGTATGTTGGCTGTTGAGGATAAGTTGGATGGTACCAACTACCCATTATGGGCTTATATGATGCGACATGTACTGGTTGCAAAAGGACTGTGGAACATTGTGCAGGGTATTGAAAGACGTCCTGTTACACCTGCGACTACAGGTACTACAAATACAGGTGCTGGAGGTGCTCGAGCTGATGAAGATGGTGTCAAAGATGATATTCTACAGATTCCTGTTCGTGCTGCTGTTTCTGTTGCACCTACTATAGAGCAGATTCGTTGGGATGGCAGAGATGCCCAGGCACATGCATGATAGCTTTGTCTGTCAAATGTGCCATTATTCCTCACATTCGCTCCTACAGAACAACAAAGGATGCTTGGGATACACTTACCACTTTGTACCAGGCTAGGAATGAGGCTCGTGTTGCTTACCTCCGAAAACAGTTGGAGAGTGAGCACATGAATGAAGGTGATTCTATGGACATTTTTCTTACAAAGATCAAAGACCTGAAGGAACAATTGATTTCTGCTGATGAGGTTATACCAGATAGCTCACTTGTGCAGACTGTTCTGAATGTTCTTCCTGATTCATATCAGAGTTTTGCCTCTACTCTTCGGTTGATGATGAAAGGCAATCCGAATGCCTTGTCATTTGAGGAATTAGTCTCTATTCTGTTGCAGGAAGATCAGTCCAGGCAAAACAGGTCCATTATGCGTGTTGCAGATCAAGCTTTCCTGGCTAGTCAGAAGGGCAAAGGAAAATGGAGCTCTTCTACTAGTAAGCAGAAATCTGCAAATGCTCCACAATCGAAGAACCAGGATAAAGATGAGAAGAAATCAGAAAAGCAAAAATTGTTCTGCAAGTACTGTAAAGGAAATGATCATATTATAAAGAACTGTCCAAAACTGGCTGCTAAAGAGGCAAAGAAGAAAGAGGCTGGAATGGTTGTTGCAGAGGCCTCTACACCAAAAACAGAGTCTGCAAATCTTGTGCAGGAAGAAGAATGGGCGTTTACTACTGTCTGCACTTTTGACCCATCTTCTCATGATCAGTGCATGTCTGCAGTAGACTCAGATGTTTGGTACTTTGACAGTGGGGCGACCAAACATATTACCTCACAGCGCAGTTTCTTATCTTCACTCGAGCCTGCCCCTACAGGGAATACTGTCACATGCGCCAATAACTCCTCTTATACTGTTATGGGAGTTGGTAAGATCATTCTGACTACTGCTGATGGTAGTTCTTTCACTTTGTCAGATGCTTTATTTGTGCCAGGGATCAAAAAGAACCTGTTATCAGTTTCTGCATTAGCCAAGATTGTCTTGGTTGTGAAATTCGTTGATGACAAGTGTACAGTCCATGATCTCTCAAATGGCGATGTGATTATTGCTTCTGGCATTTTATGTCGTGGGCTATATAAGCTCATAGACTATGAAAGATCTGTGAATGATTCGGCATGTGCAGTTCATGATTCTCAGGCTATGTCAGATGCAAAGCTTTGGCATGCATGCTTTGGTCATCTGAATTTTGCTAGTTTGTTACGCCTGTAGAAATCTGAAATGGTGTCCTCTTTGCCCAAACTTGAGGCACCTGGAAAACATGTTTGTGAAGGCTGTATTTTGGGCAAAATGCAGCGTTCTTCCTTTCCAAAAGATGGTTCAGTTCGGGCTACGCAGAAATTGCAGGTTGTACATAGTGATGTTTGTGGTCCTATGCAGACACCCTCTTTTGGAAATTACCTTTACTTCGTGACTTTCATTTATGATTTTTCCAGGCATGCATGGGTATATCCACTCAAAGCAAAGTTGGAAGTGTTCATGTGCTTCAAACAGTTTTTGGTTTTGGCTAAAAATCTGTCAGCATGTAAAATGGGCACCCTCCGTTCTGATCGAGGGGGGGAATATATGTCTTCAGATTTTAATGCATTTCTGGCTGAACGTGGGATAAAACACCAATGTACAGTGCCGTATACGCCTCAATAGAATGGAGTTGCTGAACGAAAGAACAGGTCACTCATGGAAATGACGAGGTGCATGGTCAAAAGTCAGGCTTTACCACATAGTTTCTGGCTTGAGGCTGTCATGTGTGCAGCATATGTACTGAACAGGTGTCCCACTAAAGCGTTGCACTCTATCACTCCATATGAGGCTTGGCATGACCGCAAGCCATCTGTTGCTCATCTGCGTGTTTTTGGTTGTTTGGCATATGCATTAGTGCCTGAACAACATCGCAGAAAATTGGATGATAAGGCAGTAAAATGTATTTTTGTTGGGTACAGTTCTGAAAGTAAAGGCTATCGTCTGTATAATCCACAGACTAAACGCATTCTGGTTAGCCGTGATGTTGTCTTTGTGGAAGATGCTATTCAGCCATTGCTTTCATGTACTAAGGAGACATCTGTTAGCTCCAAAGACATGTATGATACTTTGATGCCTCTTTTTACAGGTGGACAGGCTAGTGCTGGTCCTAATGAGGCAACTTCTCAGCCTTTGCAGGTTTCATATGATGATGCAGATCATTCCATTTCTGATGCAGATTTACATGATGCACTTATTGATGAGAGAGCTGATATTGAGCAGGCAAAAACTATGCCAAAATGGTTGGTGCAGACTTTGCGTGATAGCAAATTAGATGCACCTTTGTCATATCGTACTCGTTCAGGCTCTCATAGTGCCTCCTTTGCATCAGATTGCTATGCTATGGCTGCATCTAGTCTCTGTGATGAGAATGAGCCTGTTTCTTTTGATGAAGCACAAAATTCAGAAAATTGGATGGCTGCTATGCAATCTGAATATGATGCTATAATGAAGAATGGTACATGGCCTTTATGTGACTTGCCTCCTGGCAAGAAGGCCATTGGCACTAAGTGGGTATACAAGCTGAAGCGTAAACCTGATGGTACAGTTGACAGGTATAAGGCTAGGCTTGTTGCAAAGGGTTATGCACAGGAAAGAGGCATTGATTTTGATGAGACCTTTGCACCTACATGCCGTATGACTACTGTTCGCAGCATTTGTGCACTTGCAGCCTATCATGGTTGGAATGTACATCAGTTGGACATTAAAACAGCATTTCTGAATGGTGACTTGCATGAAGAAGTGTATGTTTTTCAGCCCCGTGGCTTTGTGCAGAAAGGGCATGAAAACCAAGTTTGCAGGTTAAAGAAGGCAATATATGGTTTAAAGCAAGCACCACGTGCTTGGTATGAGAAGATACATGCCTATCTGATTGCACATGGTTTTGAGAACAGTACAACTGAAAGTACCTTATATGTTAAGCGTGCTAATGATGTGCTTCTGATCATTGTTGTCTATGTTGATGACATGCTGCTCACTGGTCCTATTGAGACACATATTGCTGATTTTAAGGCTGATTTGCATGCCTCATTTGAGATGTCTGATTTGGGGCATTTGCATCACTATTTGGGCATTTAGTTTATGCACCTTGATGGTGGAATGGCTTTGTGTCAAACGAAATATATTGACACATTATTGCAGCGTTTTGGCCTTGAAGACTGTAAGCCTATTGCCCCTCCTATGGAGACAGGTTTACGATTGAGTCTTCATGATGCTGGAGATGCATTTGATGTTGTTCTCTATCAGCAGGCTGTTGGATGCTTGATTTACTTATGCATTACTCGGCCAGATATTCAGTTTGTTGTCTCACAGATGAGCAGGTTTATGCATTGCCCAGGAGTCACGCATTGGAAAGCGGTTAAGCGCATCTTTCGCTACTTGAGTGGTACTCGGCTACTTGGGTTGTTTTATCCCAAGGGGGGATCACTATCGCCAGATTTGCATGCTTTTTCTGACTCAGATTGGGCTGGTTGCTATGACACTCGTGTGTCCACTAGTGGTTTTTGCTTCATGCTTGGTAGCTCATGTATATCTTGGTTGAGCAAGAAGCAGCCTACTGTGGCCACTTCTAGTTGTGAGGCTGAGTATAGGGCAGCTTTCACAGCGACTGTTGAGTGTGTGTGGCTCAGACGCCTTATGGCTGATTTGGGTGTTGGCCAGTCTTCTGCCACCACCATCTTCACTGACAGTCAGAGCGCATTGGCAGTTGCGAGGAACCCTGTGTTCCATGCTCGCACTAAGCACATTGAGGTGCATTATCACTATGTCAGGGAGAGGTTCTCTGCTGGGGAGATCAGCTTGGCATATGTGCCCACGCAGGAGAACATTGCAGACCTTTTCACGAAGGCTCTGCCTAGGGAGAAGTTTGAAGCTTTCCGCAAAGCTTTGGGCTTACTTCCTTTTGTGGAGTGATTTCCACATAGCTTGGCACTTCCTTATACATGAGTGCCAGCTCCTTGTTCACCACATCACTCCCAGGGGGGATTTGTTGATATATTTAGGTAGTGATGTGTGTGAACACTCTAGGACCGCCGGGGCACTTTTTTCCCTCTTTAGGAGGTTTTTTTCCCCCGACTTATATATATGCCTATTGCCCTAATGGGCTACTAATCTTTGTACATTCTCTAGTAATACATTCAGTATTGTGTGTTTGTGCTCCAAGCTTCTTCTTCTTCCTTGTGATGTTCGCGTGCTTCCGAAGACGTCTATCTCCAACAACTTAGTTGCTACCGCTTCTCCCTTGAGCTTACTACCCTTCCACCCGGCCAGACTTGTGATGGTGTGGAGATCCATCCTCCTATCAAATGCCAATCCTCCAAGTGTGCCCATTACTTTTAATGATCCACTCTCCATCTGCACGTTCACACGTTCCACTCTCTTTTTCAAAAAAAATTGAACAGATATTCTGGCTCAACATCCCCTCCTTCATAGACAAGGCCTCCCCTCAAAATAATTTCCCAACTATCCTCATCCACTGTTATGATAGTGTCCAAGAAATTTCTGCCTTACCCACCTGGTCGCCATTCATTGCATAGCTACTCTTTGATAAAATAGTTACAAAACTTTCTGAAGAATAGCAGCCAACCTGGGCTTGTCTTCACTTTCGCTTACCTGTGATATCTGTGTAGTGACTGCTGAAAGGAAGCCCTCATCCAAAAAAGCTCTCCTCTCTTTCAACTCCAAGACCTTTTTCATTTCTATGATTCCAATTACATCTCGTGGTGGCCAAATGATTTCCTTATCTTCTTGTATTATTGGTTGTAGGATTGTTTCCAGCACACCTGTCTCGCGTACAACTTCAACCACAGTCATTTCTCTGTATCTGACGTTTTTGCACATATAGGCTTTCTCATCTTCATTTTCATCAACATCAACATCTGAGAATTTTGCACATTAAAAAATCCTTGCCTTCCCCGAATAGATAATGGAGAGCTAAGCATGAAGTTAGTGGAGGGTTCACCCATGCACAGTTGTTACTATTGCTACTGCCATGGTCGGGCATGCTACCATGCTGCTCTCAACTCAACGAAGCACTGCTAAATGAACAAATCTCAGCTTGTTCGGTCCATAGCGAAAAGATCTCTGACGAGGCAAAATTCTCACAAGATTAGGGCATATGCTTCTAGACTATGGATTTACCCATCGTTACCTCTTGCAATGTCATCCCCAACACCATAGTCCTGTTGATTGTTGTTATCTTGCCTGCTCCATCTCTTTCTCTCACTCTTGATAGACTGAGTGCGGTATGAGGGAGCAGAGGGAGAGAGACGTGCTGATTCATATGACGACTACTAGTCTTCACCCTAGTGATGATCATCTTCTGCAGTCACCTTGCTCGCTATAGGTTTCTCTCAATATTCACCTCATGTTCCCAGCTCAATCGCTTTTTCTATGTTGAACACCTTTTTGTCTTGAGATCGTTTGAAAGCCACTGCTTCAAGCCCTTATCTTGGGTATCTCCTATAGATTCTGCCTTGGGCCGAATCTTGCTTTCTTCTGCTTTCCAATGGACACTCAAGAACTCAATTCCATCCTTCATCTTTCCCCGAGTGAACCGACGATCAAATCCTCTTATTCTGCACCTAGTAGCTTCCTCATTTTTCTGACATTGCATGTCTCCTTGGTTGAGAGAGGCCAAAAACATTCTCGAATGACTTCTTGTTTCTTTGCGCTATCATATGCATTCCCCTTCATCAACTTCCTTTATCCACATTGCTTCCTTTTTGTGATAAAGAAGCCACTTCTATTGCTAATCTTCTCCATTGCCCCTTCTGAATGACAATCAACCTATTTTATGCCTCATAGAGTGCAAGGATTATATCGTCACTGAATGCGATGCAAAAAATGCGTGCCTATGGATCCAACATATTGCATTGCGTGGCCATTTTGTACACTAATAACGTAGAGATGCTTGTCCGACAACTATGTATCATGAAGCACATCTTCTGAAAAGTCTTTCACTTACAGATAGTCACAACCCTTTCAGATATAATCTTTCTAGTTTTCGAGGTTCACAATACGTGCATTCATTTGTTTTCTCCATTTGTTTAACACATTTCTCTTTGTGGAGGCATATATAAGAAGATTATGGCAAGCTCAACCTTCTTTCTTTCAAACTTCAATCACCAAGGAAAACTCCGATTGTTGTATAATTATTATGAGAGAAAGCTCACCTTCTTAATCATTGATCGTTGAGTTTAGGACTACTCCACCTCGTTATTACTAAAGCCTTCAATCTAAAGAGGCCACTTGGAACTTCTCATGATGAAGAACAACAGTTCTCTATATGATATGAATGAGGTAAAAAGGAAGAGTGAGAGTGCAAGGTTTTATGGAAGGGAAAGCTTTAGTTCTCTCTAGCGTTCAAGCAAATGTGCAATGTGTGAGCAAGAGATTTCACATACCTTGACTTCCCAAGTAGTTGTAGAGAATACCGTTTCCAATTTTGTTGATGAGATGAGGACGATGAGCCAAGACTCCATTGATTTTTGTAGAAGAACCCCAAAAAGAAACTTATTCACACATGATTAGAGAAATCTCAACAAAGTTAATAGACAAAAATCAACATAATGACAAAAAGATTTCTAAAAACTACTCCTATCCTACTCATGACTTGAAGAATCACCACACATGATGGATCAATCACCCAAAAAGGGGATCTTTATCACACCAAAAATGGCTCATCTCAACAAGTTATTGTAAATCTTGCAAGCCACAAATGCTCACAAGAGCGTAATGAAATGAAGAACTCAAAAAATCATCATGAAAAGCTTTCATACACGTCTCTTTCATGCCATAAACCATCACATAAGTGACAAGAGAACGCTCCCCAGAAACGGCACCAAAAGTTGTTGACGTTGTAGCATCACAACTCATACTTGTCAGACCAGGAAGCATCTCATGAGACCCAAATGTTTGCGTAGAAGCACTCAGCAGATGTAATGGCGCTTCGTCAACATATGATTAACAACGTTATTAACAAGAAGATACAACATAAGCATCACGAATGATGCACCTAATCGTACTCACAAGCATAATAGCGACGTAATCATACATCAACATGTTACAAGCGTTAGACAAAAAGAGAACAAGCACGCATGCACATCATGACGACAAAAGAGAAAGAGTCTAACTACAAACTAGCATTATCTCATTACTTCTAAAAAAGCTATCCCCAAAAGAAGAGGTGGAGACCTCTTTATATACAAAATGGCAAAAAAGCATGCTATGTGGGATTTCTGAACCGAAAGGAGAATGAGTCCCACTTATTCTCTAGTGTGGCACTCACACACACCTATACAAGAGTGCTTTATTAATTGAATGAAAGGTAGAAAAAGGTACAAATGATGATGAAAATGAAGTGGATCCAAGAAATACATGTTGTATCTTCAACAAAAGGGATGACCAAGTGTCAGATTTTGGGGAAAATTCAATCGGCTCTCCTTAGAAAAATGGATTAATGAACATTAATGAGCAACTAAAAGGATTATGTGAGAGTATATGTACTCACACCAATAAGTGTTTCAAGGGGTTAATCGACCATTGTATAATTGACAAATCCAAATCTTGAAAAAATTCTGAGTCTCCTTTGCAAAATGAGCAATGAATAGTGTCAAAAAACTCATTGAATTGCAAGTACTGACATGTAAACTTGCATATTGAATCACTGACTCTACTGCATATCACCACTTAATCAAAAGAAGCCAACCAGGCATATCGAGCACCTATGAACAACTAACATACATCTTCTATGGCGAGGCTAGGTAAGTCTTCCACCTGCATCACCAAAGAGACCTTAATATCTGGGTGTCTTCTAGTGAAAAAACAACCTCACCATGGCCCTCTTTTCAACATCAAAGGTTTTATGCCAAAATGTAACCAATAAATCAATGACCACATGGACGTACATAAGTGCTATCCACAGAAGCACATAAGTACATAAGTTCTCAATATATGCAGTAAAATGGCACTAAAAGGCTGAATTTACAACCCACAAACTAGCCAATAACACTTATAAGTGTATATCAACTCTGTTCTTCATGCCCAAAAAACTTGTGGTGCTACTCCCACCACAACTAAACACCTTTCAAAAAACCTATAGATTTACTAGTGTGGTTGCAAACATAGCCCAAAGCTCAATATTCATTGTTGGAGAAGTAGAACACTCTTCTTGATGTTGTTCAACCTGTCTAAAGAGAACTATGCATGGAAGTACTCCAAAATGGCTCCAAGAATCACCCAAAAAAGGCTTCAAAACAAGCTTTGAAAGTAAAGAATGAAGCTTTGAGGGCTCAAAACATGTTCATGGTAATGTAAACCTTAGTCTCTCCCCCTTTTCAAACACCACAAGTTTGTAGCTTAGTTGTAAGAGATTTCTACTCAAGAAAGCTATGGGGGGAACAATACTAGGATGAGTGACCTCCTTGGAAGTACTGGGAACCTCAATCTTCCTTGATCCTTGAGTTCCCCCCTCGCATGCAGCCAACAATGCAAACAATGACTTCAGTGACTCTGATGACAAGGTATGCCAAGGTACATGCCTTGGTCGCTACCTTAGTCATAAGCCTTATATCAAGGAAAGGACATTCATTTCATTTTCTCATAGGGCATAAAATTCTAGCTCCAAGAGTCCATTGCTCTATAGTTTTTTGTCTGAATTGGAAGGGTTTTGAGTAGAAAAAGAAAGAGAATTTGGTTTTACCTCACCTAATGAAGCATTGAAAGGACCATGAGCACACCTTGAATTATTGATTTGTTTGATTGATTTCTTCATTTTTCCAAAGGACATTACAAATTAACACAATGCACCACAAAAAGAAATCACATTTCATTAACAAGTTTGTTCGAGCATTTTTTTATTTCATGCACACATGCAGATGCCCCTTTTGAAATCTATTCTTTTGTTTGTATCAATTTTACATGCATTTGAGAGCATGAATTTTAGGGACAACAAAAATCCATCAAAAGTCATCTCTCTTCTACAGGACTTAGTTTTATACCGTTTAACAACACATGAGAACTCTCCTCAAGTAGTCCATGAATTAAATTGGGATCGTATGGCAACTTCTGAGGATGTGCACATTAACCCCATGGATGTTAAGGAGTCAAGACCGTCAAAAGTACTATTAGAACATTGTAGAATTCTAAAATTTCAATGCCGATAGGATAGAATTCTATCTAGATGGGCTCAATCAATAGGTGTGTAGACTTAAAGACCTAATTGCTTAACAATTAATCCACACCCAATAGTCAAAATTTTCACCAACCACTACAAAAATAAGGAAGGGACTACTACTTTCTTACTTCCAATACTGAGTATACAAACACATAAGGAGACATAGTAATCTTGGTCAACATGGTTGATGATGACATACCTGAGATGCCAACCACACCACCAAAAGGAATGGCAGTAGTAGGCATGCACATAGTCCATTTTATGAAAGATGATCCTTCAAGAAAATCCATCTATGTGGAAAGGATTATGCAAAAGAGATTTTGGAATAATAATAGAGCTACTTCACCTACCAAGAGAGTGGTACTCTACATTGTTGTAGTTAGACGTCTACAGAAGCACACGAACAACATAAGAAAGAAGAAGAAGCTTGGAGCACAACACACAATGTTGAATGTATTACCACTAGAATGTACAAAGATAAGTAGCCCATTAGGGCAATAGGCATATATACAAGTCAGGGGAAAAAACCTCCTAAATAGGAAAAAATGTGCCCCAGTGCTCCTAGAGTGTTCACACACATCATTACCTAAATATATCAACAAATCCCCCCTAGGAGTGATGCGGTGAACAAGGAGCTGATGCGGTGAACAAGGATCTGATGCGGTGAACAAGGAGCTGATGTGTTGAACAAGGAGCTAAAACTCATGTATAAGGAAGTGCCAAGATATGTGGAATCAATCCACAAAAGGAAGTAAGCCCAAAGCTTTGCGGAAAGCTTCAAACTTCTCCCTAGGCACAGCCTTCATAAAAAGGTCTACAATGTTCTCCTGCATGGGCACACATGCCAATTTGATCTCCCTAGTAGAGAACCTCTCCCTGACGTAATAATAATGCACCTCAATGTGCTTAGTGCGAGCATGAAACACAGGGTTCCTTGCAACTGCCAATGTGCTCTGACTATGAGTGAAGATGGTGGTGTGCACAAAATTGACCAACACCCAAATCAGCCATAAGGCCTCTGAGCCACATACACTCAACAGTCGCTATGAAATATGCCCTATACTAAGCCTCACAACTGAAAGTGGCCACAGTAGGTTGCTTCTTGCTCAACCAAGATATACATGATCTACCAAACATAAAGCAAAATCCACTGGTGGACACACGAGTGTCATAGCAACCAGCCCAATCACTATCAGAAAAAGCATGCAAATCTGGCAGTAGTGATCCCCCCTTGGGATAAAACAATCCAAGTAGTCGAGTACCACTCAAGTAGCGAAAGATGCACTTAACCGCCTGCCAATGCTTGATACATGGACAATGCATAAACCTGCTCAGCTGTGAGGCAGCAAACTGAATAACTGGCCAAATAATGCATAAGTAAATCAAGCATCCAACAGTCTGTTGATAGAGAACAACGTCGAATGCATATCCAACATCATGAAGACTCAATCATAAACTTGTCTCCATAGGAGTGGCAATAGGATTATAGTCTTCAAGGACAAAACCCTCCAATAATTTGTCAATATATTTTGTTTGACACAAAGCCATTCCACCATCAACTTGCATAAATTGAATGCCCAAATAGTGATGCAAATGCCCCAAATCAGACATCTCAAATGAGGCATGCAAATTAGCCTTAAAATCAGCAATATGCATGTCATGAGGACAAGTGAGCAGTATATCATCAACATACACCAAAATGATCAAAAACACATCATTAGCATGCTTAACATATAAGGTGCTTTCAATTGGATTGTTCTCAAAACTATCTACAATGAGATAGGCATGTATCTTTTCATACCACTCACATGGTGCATGCTTTAAACCATATAATGCCTTCTTTAACCTGCATGCATGGTTTTCATGCCCTTTCTGCACAAAGCCACGGGGCTGAAAAGCATACACTTCTTCATGCAAGTCACCATTCAGAAATGTTTTTTAATGTCCAACTAATGTACATTCCAACCATGATGAGCTGCAAGTGTACAGATGCTACAAACAGTAGTCATTTGGCAAGTAGAAGCCAAGATCTCATCAAAATCAATGCCTCTTTCCTGCACATAAACCTTTGCAACAAGCCTAGCTTTATACCTGTCAACTCTTCCATTAGGTTTATGCTTCAGCTTGTATACCCACTTAGTGCCAATGGCCTTCTTGCCAGGAGGCAAGTCACATAAAGACCACGTACCATTTTTCATGATAACATCATATTGAGATTGCATTACAGCCATCCAATGTTCAAAATTTTATGCTTCATCAAATGAAAAAAATTCAGTCTCATCAAAAAGACTAGAGGCAGCCATAGCATAGCAATGTGATGCAAAAGAGGCACAATGAGAGATTGATCGAGTACGATATGATAGAGGTGCATCTAATTTGCTATCACACAAGGTGTGCACCAACCATTTTGGCATAATTTTTGCCTGCTCAATATCAACTCTCTCATCAACAAGTGCATCATGTAAATCTGCATCAAAAATTGAATGATCTGCATCATCACATGAAACCTGCAAAGGTTGAGAAGTTGCCTCATTAGGACCAGGACTAGACTATCCACCTGTAAAAAAGGTAGCAAAGTATCATACATGTCTTTGGAGCTAACAAATGTCTCCTTAGTACATGAAAGCAATGGTTGAATAGCATCTTCCACAAAAACAACATCACGACTAACCAGAATGTGTTTAGTCTATGGATGATAGAGACGATAGCCTTTACTTTCAAAAATGTACCCAACAAAAATACATTTTACTGCTTTATCATTCAATTATTTGTGATGTTGTTCAGGCACTAATGCATATGTCAGACAACCAAAAACATGTAGATGAGCAACAGATGGCTTGCGACCATGTCAAGCCTCATATGGAGTGATAGACTACAGGGCTTTAGTGGGACACCTATTCAGTACATATGTTGCACACATAATAGCCTCAAGCCAGAAACTATGTGGTAAAGCTTGACTCTTGACCATACACTTCGCCATCTCCATGAGTGACCTGCTCTTTCATTTAGAAACTCCATTCTATTGAGGTGTATATGGCACTGTACACTGATGTTTTATCCCACGTTCAGCCAGAAATGCATTATAGTAAGAAGACATATATTCCCCCCTCGATCAAAACAAAGGGTGCCCATTTTACATACTGACAGATTTTCAGCCAAAACTAGAAACTGTTTGAAGCACATAAACACTTTGGACTTTTCCTTCAATGGATATACCCATGCATGCCTGGAAAAATCATCGATGAAAGTCACGAAGTAAAGATAGTTCCCAAAAGAAGGTGTGTGCATAGGACCGCAGACATCACTATGTACAAGTTGCAATTTCTGAGTAGCCTAAAGTGAACCGTCTTTTGGAAAGGAAGAACGCTTCATTTTGCCCAAAATATAGCCTTCACATACATGTTACTGGGTGCCTCAAGTTTGGGCAAAGAGGACACCATTTCAGATTTTTGTAGGCGTAGCAAACTAGCAAAGTTTAGATGACCAAAGCATGCATGCCAAAGCTTTGCATATGACATAGCCTAAGAATCATGTACTGCACATACCAAATCATTTACAGATCTTTCATAGTCTATGAGCTTATACGGCCCACGACATAAAATTCCAGAAGCAATAATGATGTCACCATTTGACATATCATGAACTATACATCTCTCATCAACAAGTTTCACAACCATGCCAATCTTGGCTAATGTAGATTTTGATAACATATTTTTCTTGATCCCTGGCAAAAACAAAGCATCTAAGAAAGTGAAAGAACTACCATCAATAGTAGTCAAAATGATCTTACCAACTCCCATAACAAGATAAGAGGAGTTTTTGGTGCATGTAACAGTATTCCCTGTAGCGGCAAGCTCGAGTCAAGAGAAGAAACTACACTACGAGGTAATATGTTTGGTCGCCCCACTATCAAAGTACCAAACATCTGAGTCTACTGCAGCCATGCACTGCTCATGAGAAGATGGGTCAAAACTACAAATAGTAGTAAACACCCATTCTTCTTCCTCCACAAGATTAGCAAACTCTATTTTCGGTGTAGAGGCCTCTGCAACAACCATTCCAGCCTCTTTCCTCTTTGCCTCTTTAGCAGCCAGGTTTGGACAGCTCTTACTGATATGATCATTTTCTTTACAATATTTGTAAAAAAATTTCTGCTTTTCTGATTTCTTCTCATCTTTGTCTTCCTTCTTCGAAGGTGCAACATTTGCAAGTTTCTGCTTACTAGTAGAAGAGCTCCATTTACCTTTGCCCTTCTGATTAGCTAAGAAATCTTGATTTGCAACACGCATGATGGACCTGTTTTTCCCAGACTGATCTTCCTAAAATAGAACAAAGATTAACTCCTCAAATGACAAGGCATTTGGATTGCCTTTTATCATCAAATGAAGAGTATAAGCAAAACTCTCATATGAGTCAGGAAGACCATTCAGAACGGTCTACACAAGTAAGCTATTTTGTATAAGTTCATCAGCAGAAATCAATTGTTCTTTCAAATCCTTGATCTTTGTGAGAAAACTATCCATAGAATCACCTTTATTCATGTGCTCACTCTCCAATTGTTTTTGGAGGTAAGCAACACGAGCCTCATTCCTAGGCTATGAGTGTGCACACATCTACTTACCATTTTTCAGGTATTTAGTGGACTCATATTGTGGTCCCCATTATATCTGGGAGTGCCAGATTATTACAATATTTTACTTGAGACACCTTATTCCTAGTTAGGAATGATTTGATCATAGTGACGATCATATGGTGGTCATGGATAAAGCAAGTTTCATCCACTTGAAACATCTTGCATGTTATTATTGACAAGGGGGTGGTAGTTCCACTAGTTGCTATACTTTCTTAGCACGTCTTCACTTGGCCTGATGGATTTAGTTCTAGAGAGTGGATTGGGATCTACTTTGTATGGGAAATATTTTGATCCATAGTTTGGATTATTATATATGACAGATTGAGATCTTGGTCCATAGTTTGGATCATTGACATATTGATATCTTGGTCCATAGTCTGGATCATTGATAGATTGTCATTTTGGATTCATAGTTTGGATCATGGTGATACTTTCTTGAGTTTCATTTTCATTACAGTAGGTAAATCAAGGATATTTACTTGAGCTTAGAGATAGTAAATCAATTGGATTTACTTGAGCTTAGAAATTAAGCACTACTTGGAAAAGATTTCCATTTCTTTTTAGTATTCTTCCACAGAGAATTGGAAATAGTCACATTGTTTTTGGATTAGCATAATAGTTTTCATTACTCTAGTGGAGTAAGTGATTTTGCACAATTATACCATATGACAAGCTGTCAATGGGTATTCCAGGGAGACAAGGGCAAGTTGCCAAGGTTTCTACATGTGACAAGATGTCACAAGTTAGTGGTCAAGGTCTAGGCATAGGGAGTCCGAGGATATTCCGAGTACTTATGTTGCGCACATAGGGACTCATTGGGCCTCAGAGGGATTCCTATAGTATGCCCAAGGCAAGGACTACTATTTATGGATGGAAATGCTAGATAGGAAGCAGAGAGATGAGTGGTCCTCTTTTTGATTATCTAGTATTTCAGACATCTAGTACACTCTACTCGTATTATTTGGAATCACAAATTTTGATTCCCAGCTTATAGCTCCTTCTATATCATTGAGGACAATGATCTTTCGAAGGGGGAGAGAGTGTTATATTCTAGAGATGTACATGCTTGGAGGAACGAGAAGTTCCTTGCTCGGGGGATAGCCAAGGCCAAAGCCAGAGAGTTCATACGAGGCACCTACTCATGATGGCGAGATGAGTAGAGGGACCTTAGAGAGAACTCTAGATGGTGACTAGGCAAGGGATATAAATAGGCTCGGAGGTGAGTCCCAGGCATGTCATTCTCCACTTCTCACAATCGCAAGTGTGCTTTACACCGTCGTGTGGTCGCTTACCAAAAATTCCGAATTTGCCAAACAATTGTGATGGTCTGACACACACGGTAGATTCTGACAGAAACTGAATTCCGCACCTTTTGGAAGCTTTCTTGCTGCTCTGGAGCACCGTACCTACAAGAAAACTCAAAAACACACATGCACATGCACAAAAGCTCTCTCTCTCTCTCTCTCTCTCTCTCTCTCTCTCTCTCTCTCTCTCTCTCTCTCTCTCTCTCTCTCTCTCTCCCTCACACACACACATGTGTAAATGAGGGGAAATGAGGAGGATAGGTGGATATGGTGAATTTTCCATTTTTTTTGGAGTTGAAGAAGATGATGCAATGGTGAAGGAGTGTAGAGGATATGAAAAACACAAAAAACTACTTAAAAACAACAAGAAAAACTAAAATTTTACCTTCCAATGCCACTTTTGCTATACTCTTACCATCACACATTCATCCTAGACTTGATCCCTAGCAACGGTGCCAAATTTGGTGTTGCTCTAGTACGATGGTAAGCATCACATTAAGAAGTTCCACCTCCTTAATGTCAATCTGCGAAAGAGATAGGAGTGATATGAAGATCGTGAACGCGAGATGTAGAGAGAGTGAAGGTGAGAAGCATGGAGATGCACACACACGTGTTGGAGACAAGCAAGACAAAATGGAAGGTTGAAAATAGATTCAATTACTCAAGAACACTCTTACAAGCTCAAAATAGCTCTAAGCTCTTCTCTAGTCATACAAGCTAACCTCAAAAATGAGCTCTCTAGCTCGTTTTATAGATTCTATACTAGTTTTGACCAGTTTCACATCTAGTGTCCGACATAGTTAAAAAATAGGTTCTAGGTACTATTTAGAGGTCTAAAAGAGGTCTAAAAATAACCAAAATTGGTACACTTGTTCTACCTAAGCTCCTCAAGCTTGAGGACTCCTCGGCTTGCACAAAATGGAGCTAGTAATTACAAAGTGGTTGTTCTATGTTACATATGATACAAGAGTGATGAAAATCATTGTTGAGAGTTTTGAAAAGTATTATAAAACATATTTCTCTGAAAAAAATAATCCACCTGGCTCCCCACTACTTCATTGTAATTTGCCTTCACATACTTCTTCATCGTCTGTGCCTTTGGCTACTGCCAACAAAGTCTTTTTGTTATTTCTCTTCCTTCAGCCTCTTCACTATGGCTTCTCCATCCAAGCGAGTCTGATTTGAATGTTTGTCTCTTCATTCATTTTGAGTATATGAATTTCTCCTTTAGATGATCCTTGCCTTGTTGTGTCCATGATTGTGTCTTCAAGAGTTTGATATAGCTTCGTACCCTCCACTCCAAAGGAATCCATTACCTGATTTAATTCCTCCCAATTGCCACCCTCTTTTGAATCACTTTTGATGTCCACATTCGTCATGGATGGCTCTTACTCTTCTTGCATATCGGAAGATGAGCTAGAGTTGGTCAATCTCAAATCTCTATATCTATGAACTTTTGTTAGCCTCTTTCTTTGCTCAGTGTCTTCATGAGACTGTTGATAATGATGACCTTGTACTCTCAGGTTGACTTGGCCTTCCATGTATTGGTGGGTAGCCACCATTGCTTCATTTAGCTCTTCGTCAGTAATTGGTTCGGGGTCTTGAATCTTCGTCCTCCGAAGTGTTGGAAAATCAAGCTTACACTATGCTTGAGGTGGATTTGGTCTACATCAAAGGCTATCGCGTCAAAAGAATATCCCTTGGACAGTTCTTTTTTTTATGCTCACTTGTTGTATTTAAAAAAAAAAAGATTTTTCATGGATCTTTTACCATTGTAAAAGCCTTGAGCTTTACACATGTAAAAGTGGAAAGACAGAGCCTAAATCCCACGAATCTGTGGTGGTTGAGTTGCATTCATCAAGTAATCAATCACCTAAAAGGAGATCTAGATCTTCACTTTTCCTAGATTGTAGGAAAGTGAATTGATTCCCTCCAACAACCATTCCCACCTTCATTTGAATTCAAATTCAACTTGTAGAAGTCGTGGAGCACTTCTAGATTCTATATAAAGACTTGAAATCACTTATACAATACATGGAAGCAATATACATACACTTGTGACCATCATTGTCTTGCTCCTTCAATTTTTTGCATCATCTTCTTCGCCAACAGTAATCTTGCAGAGGTTGCTGCTCTCTCTATAGAGCTCCGAATTGAGTGTAAGGTGGCTCACTGGAAAGGTATTAGTGTTTAGTTTATGATGGTAAATTTTTTTAGCATTGGGTTTAGTAAATTATGTTGAAGAATCACTCACGAATTTGACATACAGATAGACATAAAGAAAAAAAGAAAGATAAAGAGAAGCGGAATCAAATATTTAGAAAAACAAAAGCCTTAATGAAGGGACAAATTCATGACTGTTATGTACAACGCAGAATCTTGGAGAATCAGATTTTGATAGAGTTCGTTACACCGAATCAAACTGTATATAAAGAGAGAACATGCATAAGAATAAAAAGAGAGGGAAGTGCGAGCTAGAACGTGCGTGAGAAGAGCACGTGGTTTAAATAGAGCGCATACAGAGGTCAAGAAAAAAAAAGAAGGGGAGAAAAAGGAGAGAGAGAGAAGTTTTCAGAAGACGCCAGAGATCGCGTATGTACAGATGAATAACAAAAACCTGAAATGTCAGATATTCATCTGAGAGAGATGGTAAGAAGAAACTACTCAGTGTAGGAGAGTTTCCATAGCTTGAGCAAGAAGAGGCCAAGCTAGTTTGTACACATCTTCTCTAATAGAAAACACATGTTCATGTGGAAATTTGCACGCACTGCTCGTATGTGAAGAACTCTGAGTATTTTCATGTTACGGTAGAAAGTCCGTTAACAGTTACAGTTCGTTCAGTAAACGTGTCTCCCGGTACTCTCTCAGTAAACGCATTTTCGGTCAATTACAGTTGTCACTCCAGCACAATGGTGAGTACCAACATGAGGAGATCCACCTCATAATTGACAATTTGTGGAGACGTGAGGACTAGTATGAAGACTATGAGAAAGTGAAGGCACAAGTGTGTGAGTGAGAAGCACACAAACATGCACACACATACACACATGCGCACACAAGGCAAGAACAAGGAGAGGAACAATGAAGTTCTTTGCATTAGTCAAAAAGTCTCTTACATAAGCTCAATTCACAAACAATCTACCCTCAAAATGAGCTCTCTAGCTCTTTTTATAGTTTTCTGACTAGCTTTGGCCTTGTCCAGACCTAGTGTCCGGCCTAGTTAAAAAATTAGGTTCTAGAGCCTATTTGAGGGCTCAAACGAAGTCTAAAAATTATGAAAATTGGTATGTAGCTAATTCTAACACTCCTCAAGCTCGAGGACTCCTCGGCTTGGACAAAATGGAGTCTATTCTACCAGAAACGGAATTTACAATGTGTGTGTAGTGATGACAATCACTTGAAAAAAATGATTAGGCCTTGTTGCCGTAGTATGCATGACTGCTCCGTTGTGCCTGTATGCTCTTCACAAGACCTGTATGCCAACACTCCCCCCTTCCTAGTGTCTATCACCCCTGACAGACCTCTGCTCTATAGGGTGGTCGATATAGTATTGGATGACATTGGTGGCTAATTCATGTTCTCCTATCCTTAAGCCTCTTGCTAGGTCTGCTTCCAATGCATCCCAGTTTATTGCACCGGGGACCTCTAGTTGCGGTGTGGTGTAGTACTTGGAGTACATGGCTTGTTCACAAGCAAAGAGATGGAGCAGGTGTGTTGGCTTCGGTGCGAAGACCTCCGAGTGATACTCCTAGAAACCTGATCTGGAACATTTCTTCGAATGTCTGTTTGTAACATGCAGGGAGGTATTTGATGCGTGCATGCCAGGCGTAAGCCACACGAATACTGGGGGTGGTGCTCATGTCATACACCAAATCGTAATTTCCATTGGTAAACCCCGGTAGACGTACCTGTGGTGCTGCTTCATTTCTAAAGGTTTTCAGTACTACCTGCATCATATCTAAAATCTTAAGCATCATTTGACCTGCCACATCTGGCATGGGCTTCAACGAGGCATCCAATGTCGAATTGTGGCCATCATGTACGCTATCGATGGTTGTTGGCAGCAGTCAGGGAACCGAAGGAGCCACAAGACGAAGAGAGTCAGAGCGAAGGGACAGCACAAGCAGACATGGCAGTCAAAGAAGATCTGGCAAATAGGCCAGTAATTTTTCTCATAAAGAAACAAGTATGAGCATTCACGCAAATCTAGCACTTAGGCAACCCTTTAACTTTTCAAAAACCCTTACACCAATTAAAAGTGATTCTCATCACTAAACACCATTGTAAATACCATTTCATATTTTTGTAGCTCCATTTTGTGCAAGCCAAGGAGTCCTTGAGCTTGAGGAGCTTTAGAAGTATCTACCTGCCAATTTTCGTAATTTTTAGATCTCGTTTGAGCCCTCAAATAAGCCCTGGAACCTAATTTTTAACTAGGTCGGACACTAGGTCTGAACAGGGCCAAAGCTAGTCAAAAACTATAAAAGGAGCTAGAGAGCTCATTTTTGAGGTTAGATTGTAATAGAAACAAACTTGTAAGAGCTTTTTGAAAAGTAATCGAAGAACTCCATTGATTCTCTCTCTTTGTCTTGCCGTGTGTGCGCGTGTGTGTGTATGTGTGTGCATGCTTGTGTGCTTCTCACTCACGCACTTGTGCCACCACTTGCTCGAGGTCTTCATACCATCCTCACGTCTTCCCGGATTGACATTAAAGGAGGTGCTACTCATCACTGAGCTACACCAAATTTTGGCGCTGTTGCCGGGGATCGAGCCTTGAGGACGAGCGTGTGATGGTAAGACGTAGATTAGAGACGTTGGCGTTGTAGGTAATTTCTTTACCTTTTGTATTTTTCTCTTTCTTACCTCACCACCATCATCACCATCATCATCATCACCATCTCCCATCTCCATCTCCATCATCGCGAAAATTTCAGTTTTTTGACTATATCCCCATCTCCACCTCATTTCCCTCATTTCACTTGTGAGAGAGAGCGAGAGAGCGAAATTGCGTGTGCTGTTTTTGCATGTTTCTTGAGCTGTCTTGCAGGTACAGGTCACATCATCGTCCCCAGCACTCTACGCAGGTACGGATTTCAAAGTAACTGTCTGTGTGTCGCCGACTTCTGTCAATCGCGACCGACAGAAAAAACGCTCAAACCAACAAACAAAGTGCAAAACCATGATCTACAGGCCTAGAGCTTCCCAAAAATCTGTTTAGTTTCTTGAAATTCCTCAGATTTCTGTCAATCGCGATCGCTCTATCAATCGCGATCGACAAACCACGACGGACAGACCTGTCAATCGCGATCGACAGCCCACGACGGCTCTGTCAATCGCGACTGACAGAGTCAACGACCGATTGACCACGACCGACTGACCATACGCGTGACACGTGTCAATCGCGATCGAGTCATCAATCGCGATCGACACAGTCAACGACTGTTTGACCACGACGGACAGCCCACGACGGCTCTGTCAATCGCGACCGACACAGTCAACGACCGATTGACCACGACCGACAGACCCTCGCGACCGACCTGTCAATCGCGATCGACAGATTCAACGATCCTTTGTCCACGACCGATTGACTTTTCGTAGCCCCTGTCAATCGCGACTGACCAGTCAATCGCGACTGACAGCCACGACGGACCTGTCAATCGCGATCGACACATCGATCGCGACTGACCTGTCAATCGCGACCGACAGACCTTGCGAACACGTTAGAAGGGCAATTTAGGTCAAATTTTTAAGGCAAAAAAAAGGGGGTCTAAATTTTGGCCAAGTGTGGGACAAACATTAGGGTGTAGCATTGCATTACGAGGGCACGACCCAAGTAACTCTAGAATTCCTGTTTGCCTGATAACCTAGCTCAATCCTGTTTTAGCCCCAAAACCCTGAACCGGCATAACTTTCTCATATGAAATCCGTTTGCCGTGATTGTTGTTTTGTTGGAAAGCTCACAGGGAGTACAACAAAAACATCGACTGGTTATAGTTAAATTAAGATCAGGAATATTTGCTAGGGTATTTTGAAGTTGACCATACCCAGGGGGAACAAAGTTCAGGGATCTCTAGAGTTGTGTCCAAAAAATCATAGTGCCAAGTGGTGAAGTGTTACATGAATAAAAATGATTGGTTCTGTCTTTTGAATTTAAGTCTTGAGCTAACAGTGGGCCTTTTACAGGTCCTTTGAGAGAAGCAAAAGGTACGCAAGGCAAGAGTAAGTGCAAGCTTGGGAACGCGCATCCTGGGCACATCAGGGCAACACCACAAGGAAAGGAACTCAAGGTTGGAAAACCCGCAACACCCTCTGTCAATTCTTAGTTTAGGCTAAGTGCGGGTAGTGTTAGAAGTAATTCCAGGCAACGATAGGCACGAGATAAATCAAAGACTATCTAAGAAATCAAGTGCAAGTCAAGAGATAACCTGTGTGTGCGTGAACGACAATCTTAAAAGGAAAAGAACCTAACGTGAAACGACCAAACTAAAGTGCAAAATTAAACTCAAGTATTCCTGACGACGTGATATCAGACAAGAGTCTAAACACGATAATCAACATAAAAAGAACCAAGTGACCGGTACAAAAGGACTCAGAAACGTGGTTGTACCTGGGAAAAATTGGGTTAATCAGTTAGGCATATGAACCTTAGATCAGGACGACACCTAGTAAGGGAGAGACAAAGCCTTAGATCTTCAGAGGCTAGTGTTAACCGCACTGCTAGGTCTTGGGCCCAGCAGTTGAGCCACCACTCGTACTACCCTAGCTCTGAGACCAGTGAGTCAGAGATGTCTCAAGGCATGGACAGGCCTACGCGAAGTTCCGGAATGCCATATTTGTACAGGGTAGAAGGCCCTTACAAAACACAGCTGGAATACCTTAGGACCAACCGATTAGGTGCCAGCATCTATGAGGACGGCCTAGGAAGATCTGTGGTACAGATTAAGAATCCTGATTAATCCATTGGACTAGAGCACCCAACTGTCAAGTTTGAAAACGGAGCATACTTGGACAAAGAAGGAACCATATACGTAGTCACCAGTCATCCAGATAGGACGGACGAATTTGGAAATGTGATCCCAGAAGCAGACTTAGGTGACCTGGAGCAAGGAAACATGGGTGTAGAACCTCAAACCCCTCGAGGCAAATCTGTTCTCACTAGGATTATCACACCTGAGTGGGTTCCCCAAGACAACAAGAGCATAGAGTTTCTCCTCAATCGAGAAACTGACGAAGCCTTTTGGAGGTATAAATCTAATCAGCCAACTGATATAGGAACAATCATGATCTATGAGTTTAAGGATCCGGATAGCCCAGGTAGAGTGACCTACTTAGATCACACTTCGGAAAGGATCTTTGTGGTGACAGAAAATGATAGGCATGCTTACACTTGGAAGGGTGAATTCATTTTCCCCCAACCAAGATCGAATGTATCCTATGGTCACCATGGAGCTGGTACATCCCAAGCTCATGGAACTCAAAGAGACAGAAGTAGAGATAGACCAGAAGTAAGCTTTGCCAACCCAGTGGGCAGAGAAAGAACGAGGACGGAAACAAATAGAGTAGAACCTGAGATACTTAGAGCTCACAGGAATCAAAGAAACACGGATGAGTTCCCTCTACCACGACCTAGAGAGCACACAAGAACCTTGAGACCGACTCAGCTAGTCAAGTCCATGAAGAACTACTTCGATGGCACTAGAGATCCATACGATCATGTGGCTGAGTTTAGGCAGGTCCTGAGAGCTAAACAAGTGGAGGATCTATTCACACAGTACAATGCCTTCGGTCTAACCCTTAGGAACACAACACTTACATGGTTTCAGCCATTGGATGAGCGACAATTCAGATGTATAGACAAACTCCTAGAAGCTTTCATTGTAGAGTTCTCTAAGAGTGGCATAAGACACAATACCTCCTCATTGATTCACAGCTTCAAACAAACTCCCCAAGAGACTGTAAGGTTGGCAGGAAGAAGATTTAGACAATATCTTGAAAGGTGCCCTGTTTCGGAGCTACCTACATCTGCCAAACAAGTAGCCTTATTCCTTGATGGATTGCTGAGTACGAAATTGAGATCCTATGTGTATCTGAAAGACCCTAGAACTATAGAAGAGTGTGTACGCATGTGCATTGACATTGAAGATAACCTAGGGGAAGAACTAGAGCTTTCCAAAATCTACAAAGATTCAGATAGTGCATCTAGTCACTCTTCCATGCAATCCACATCAATTGAGGAACTCGCAGAGAAAGTAGCTCAGAAATTAGGTGTAACTAGCAAACAAATCCCAAGGTTTGCCCCTATGAAAAGGTGCTATACATGCGGCGGTGACCATATGGCAAACGTGTGTCCCATTATGGCTCAACCCCAGGTCAATCCAAATAGCCAATATTGCACCATAGAACGAAGGTACACCAATCATACCGCACAAGATTGCCCCTACAATAAGCAAACAGTTAGGCAAACCTACCCTCAGCCATACCCGCTGCAGGGAAGATACCAGAACCCGTACCCTCCACAACCATATGGCAGGCCACAACAAAATTACCAACCACAATATCAAAACCAACAAAGGCCTCAGCCCGTGCTAGCACAACAACCCCCAGCCCCAGCTAATGTGATTCCGGTAAAGTATACTGCTGCAGAAGAGAACCTGAATAGAGCTATAGTCCCTGTAACATCCTTGTTTTCTGAAAGTGACCCCGGTGACCATAGCTTTGATTCTACACATGTCGATAGTCCCCAGGCGTACTACATGCAGTCTCCAGAACATGGTGAGTCCTATTACAGCGAAGAGCCAAATGAACCTAGTTGGGAGTCAGATTACACAAACATCATGTATGCAAACCCCAACCCTAGGCCTCAACCTAGGCAAGTAAGACCTCCATTCCCAAGAGGACCGTGCTACAGATGCCAAGGTGATCACCTCATTCGTGATTGCCCCTTACCTCCACCTACACAAACCTAGTCAGTGACGATCCAAGGCTTTTGCCAAGATTGTGGAAAAGAGCATCTCTTACGAGATTGCCCAAAGAACCCCAATAATATGCCAAAAATCACACCTATCAATGTTATTGGGTTAGTGGTAGATTCTACAGGAAGTGTCACTTCCACTGCTCCCGTACAGGTAGTTACTAGAGCTCAAGCATTGCAGCAGAATCAAGGGGTAAACCAGGATACGAACTCAGAGGCTAGTGAAACCGAGAGCGCGACAAAGAAAAGGACTAGAGCGTGGAAAGACAGTCGAGAAAGAATGAAAAGACAATGGGCTAAAGAGATGAGTGAACTCGAGGAAAGCATAAGAGAAACCAAAGCCAGGATAACTGAACTCACTTCTCAAACTCCCTCTCACACTATCCCATCACCACCATTCCCATCGCCATCCGACCCGCCACCTTCCAACCCACGTCATACGATTCCACCACCTCCTAGAGTAGGATCAGTATTAGCTGATCCCATTCCAGAAGACATAGACATGATGCTTAAAGCATATCAGGCCAGAATTCAAGAAGGGCCAAATGTCACAGATCATGACAAGTGCTATCCTAGAGCTGACCTAGAGATAGAAAGAACCAAGCTGTGCGCGAAAATGGTCGCATTGGCTCAGACTATGTTTGAAGCCAGTCACCTTTTCAATTACTCGGGCTCAGCCAAGACGCAATTACACTTGGATGGACTCCTAGAGAAGTTAGAGGGAATAATTGCAAGATCTGCCAAGGAAGAAAAAAATCAAGAAAGAGATAAAGCAAGCAAAAACATGACCCATCCCCCATCGGAAGTTTATGTGGCCAATTCCACTAAACCAGACAACTTCCCCTCCTTAGAAAGAATAGAGAGGCTAACGGCACAATCAGAAAAGGAACCTGCCCCTCAAAGAAAGGAAAGGGCAAGAGAACGGATAAGCCAGCCTCTTCAGGAAGCCCATGTGCCTCCTCAAGAAGCTTATCTTTCCCCCCAAAAGGCAGATGAGCCTCCCTCGAAAGCTTACGTACCTCCACAGGTTGCCTACATTCCTTCTCAGGGAGCGTATGAGCCTGTTCGGAAAAGTAATAGAATAAGTAATCCTCCCCAGGAAGCTTGTGCTCCAGCCATCTATGAGAACAAGGAGAGAGCCAATGATAGAATAAGCCCTCCTTCCCAGGTTGCTTATGTGCCTAATTCTACGGAGCCAGACACTTCTTCTTCTATGAATCGGTTTGCACCAGACTTCCTACGAGAGATTCAAGAAGACAAATGGGATAACGAAAGTGAAGTCACCCCTCCCTTTGAACTCAGTCTCACGAGAGATTGGACTTTGAGTCTAATTCCTTACAGGAACTACCCCACTTCACAGGCCCATGGGAAGCTAAGTCTACTTGCATGAGAGCACCTACAGTCATGGTAAGAAACGAAGATTCAGTCATATCTAGGAGCACAGAGGTCGTGAAGAACACTAACGTGCAGTGCGATCTCAAGTTAGAAGAGCTACTCAAGGTTAGACCTGAATTATGGAAACATGTTGCCAAACAAGTACCAGAAGTAGCCAAACCTCGTTCCCAGGTAGGATCCCATAGAACAGTGCCAGAAATTCCCTTGGATAAGATAGGAGATATGTGTGAAGGCGAAGAAGGGAACACCTATCTTCCCATCACCTACCAGGAGTACACCACCAAGGCAATTTTGGACTCAGGTGCAGGAGTTGCAATTGCCACCACTTCCCTATGGAAGCGTTGGGGCAAGCCAGCACTCAGGCCAACGAGAATGAAATTGCAGATGGCCGATGGTCACATAGAGAGACCCCTAGGATTGCTAGAAGGAATAACTCTCACCACTTGTGGTGTCCAGTTTGAGCATACATTTGCCATATGTGACTTCAACAAAAATCATGCCTATGAGATGATTTTGGGAAGACCATTTATGCGACAGTTGCAAGTGGTACAGGATTGGGGAACCAACTCCTTGTATTTGCAACACTTGGGTGTTACGACCAAAGTCAATCTCAAGGATTATTCTCATAGAGATGTCCCTCCTATCCAATGGAATCCCATCCATAGAGCCAAAGATGATACAGAATCTGTGCATTCCATAGGGTCTGGATCCTCATGGATGCATGAAGACACTCACTTATGGATGTGCAAGGTAGCAGTAGAAGAAGAGAAGAGAGAGAAGGCCAGAGAGGTAGGTGCAAAAGAAACACATAGATCAATTCAAGACCCAACCTATGCACCTGTAGTTTTTCCTGATGAAGAATTTGAACCCCATGGCTGGGCAGAAATTTTAGCAACAATGGATGTAGCCATCAACGAGGAACAATGGACACCCCACTGTGATGAGGATGGCTATGACATTTCAGTCTTCTCTATAGAGCCTATCATGGGAGAGGCAGTTCTAGAAGAATGCGAACCTAGCCCTGATGCATTGGAGGATGCAAGTGACTCCGATCTAGAGTCAATCATTATGGACCCACCATTTGCATCAGATGAAGAATACTTCCATGAAATAGAATTTCAACCCCAGAGGCATGGAGAGCTTACAAATGATGTAAGATTGGCGACACATGTGACCCCGAAGGAAGAAGGAAAGAAACGAAAGAAGAGAGAAGTCTCACCAGAAGAGGAAGAATCTTTGTTTGAGGTCCCAGAAAATTTTAAGAAGTATGAGATAGACGACAGGAGAGTTATGATAAGAATGCCTAAACGAGAGGCACAATCAGGAGAGGCCTATGATAACAAAGAAACCACCAAGAAAATAGTAGTGGCCATAGAAGAAGGAGAGGAGAGATGCACGTACATAGGCCATGACCTAACAGAGGAAGAAGAGCATGCGTTGATAGCCTTGCTAAGAGAATACAGAGATGTATTTGCTTGGAGTTACAAGGATTTGAAAGGTGTTGACCCTGATATATGCTCACACACTATCCCCATGACCTCAGATGCTAAACCCTCTAAGCAAAAGCCCTATACTTATAACGATAATTACGCTGCTAAGATCAAAGAAGAGATAGATAGATTGGTTGAAGCTGGATTTATCTATGAAATTGAGCACACTGAATGGGTATCCCCCATCGTAGTGGTGCCCAAGAAGAATGGCAAGTTGCGTGTGTGCATTAACTTGAAAAAGGTTAATGCAGCCACGATTCGAGATAACTATCCGCTTCCCATCACAGAACATCTCTTAGAAAGAGTGGCAGGCAAGGAAGTGTACAGCTTCCTTGATGGATTTTTGGGCTACAATCAAGTAGCCATAGCTCCAGAGGATCAGCATAAGACAGCCTTTGCCACAGAATGGGGCATTTTTGCTTTTAGAGTAATGCCATTTGGGCTTACCAATGCACCAGCTACCTTCCAGAGGCTGATGTGCCATGTGTTTAAGGAGTTCCTGAGGAAGAGTTTAGAAGTCTATGTTGATGATCTTTGTGCTCATTCCAATACTAGACAAACCCATATTCCTGAACTCAGACAAATCTTTGACAAATGTAGAGAATATCAAGTTTGCCTAAACCCCGAAAAATGTGTTTTCATGGTCAGACAAGGCAAGATTTTAGGGCACATAGTGTCAAAGAATGGCATATCTACTGACGAAGAGAAAGTGAGAGCCATAGCAGAGCTACCTAGGCCAAAGAATGTCAAGGAAGTACAAGCTTTCATGGGGCATTGTGGTTATTACCGACGATTTATACACATGTATGCTGTCATTGCAAAGCCCATGTACGGACTTCTGACTAACTTTGAGTGGACGGATGAATGTGAGAATTCCTTCCAGGAGCTTAAACGAAGATTGTGTTCAGCACCAATCTTGACCACACCAGATTGGAATAAGCCATTCCATGTTCACGTGGATGCATCCAATTATGCTATTGGATGTGTGCTTGCTCAACCTACTGGTGAAGGTAATATGGATCTTCCAATTGCCTATGCCAGTAGACAGTTGAATGCAGCTGAACGGAATTACACCACTACAGAGCGAGAAGGATTAGGCATGGTTTATGCAGTTAAGAAATTTAGACACTATTTGCTTGCAAATAAGTTTAAATTTTTTACTGATCATCAGGCATTGCTATATCTCGTAAACAAGCCATGCAATACAGGAAGATTAGTGAGATGGTTTCTCTTGCTCATGGAATATGACTTTGAGGTTGTGGTAAGGAAAGGTAGGACTCATTTGAGAGCTGATCATCTTTCTAGGCTCACATCAGGAGAAGCCCCACAAGGAGTATCAGATGACCTTCCTGATGCTTACTTGTTTAATTTGGAAGTGGTGCCGCAGTGGGCTAAGCCATTGGTACCAGTATTGACATATGGGCCTAATCATCCAGTAGTAAACACACGGAATACAGAGGTTGTGAAAGCTCAAAAGTACCACATCATGGCAGGAAGTATGTACAAGCACACAGATCAAGGGATCTTGGCTTGTTGCGTAGAAGAGGATGAGTACGCTAAATGGTTGCAATTAGCACATGTAGGTGCGTTAGAGCAACACCATTCAAAGCAACGAACTTTACAGACTCTAAAGAGACTCGGAGTACATTGGCCAACTATGGAAGCCGATGTCCAAAAGTTGTGCAAGGAATGCCCACTCTGTAGCACTAAACCACCCGTGGAACACGCCACTCTTTATCAAGTATCCATTGTGCCAGATTGGAGTGAACCTCTAGTATCCTTCCTGAGGACAAACACATTCCCTCCAGACATGACTCTGGCGAGGAAACGGAGTTTAGAACAAGAAGCCCTGGATTACTCACTCATTGGTGATAATCTATATAAGCGTGGTAAAGATGGTTGTTGATATATTTAGGTAGTGATGTGTGTGAACACTCTAGGACCGCCGGGGCACTTTTTTCCCTCTTTAGGAGGTTTTTTTCCCCCGGCTTGTATATACGCCTATTGCCCTAATGGGCTACTTATCTTTGTACATTCTCTAGTAATACATTCAGTCTTGTGTGTTGTGCTCCAAGCTTCTTCTTCTTCCTTGTGCTGTTCGCGTGCTTCCGCAGACGTCTAACTCCAACAATTGGTATCAGAGCAGGTCGTTGCTTCTTCTAGGGCGCCGTCGAACATCCTCCTTTTGCAGTCTCAGATTCGCACAAAATCTGGTGAGCATACTCAGGGTGTTTCCGAGATCAAAACAGCTTCGCTATGTGGTGCCGAAATCGCGATCTGAGCTCGTTTCGGCCTCCGAACGCACTATCGCAGTGCTTGTGCAGGCTATTTCGTCCTTTTGTGCCAAAGGTATATACCAGTTTCTGTTCGCCAGTTTAAGCGTCTCGAAGTCTGCTACAGGTCTAGCAGAACTCGTGTGGGCAGTTCTGTTCAACTTTTTGAGATACAGTCAATTTTCTGCATCAAGGTATTTTAGTCACCGGCCATGGCTGAAAGCAGTGATGTATTCCGTATGTTGGCTGTTGAGGATAAGTTGGATGGTACCAACTACCCATTATGGGCTTATATGATGCGACATGTACTGGTTGCAAAAGGATTGTGGAACATTGTGCAGGGTGTTGAAAGACGTCCTGTTACACCTGTAACGACAGGTACTGCAAATACAGGTGTTGGAGCTGATGAAGATGGTGTCGAAGATGATATTCCGCAGATTCCTGTTCGTGCTGCTGTTTCTGTTGCACCTACTGTAGAGCAGATTCGTTGGGATGGCAGAGATGCCCAGGCACATGCATTGATAGCGTTGTCTGTCAAACGTGCCATTATTCCTCACATTCGCTCTTGCAGAACAGCAAAGGATGCTTGGGATACACTTACCACTTTGTACCAGGCTAGGAATGAGGCTCGTGTTGCTTACCTCCGAAAACAGTTGGAGAGTGAGCACATGAATGAAGGTGATTCGATGGACAGTTTTCTTACAAAGATCAAAGACCTGAAGGAACAATTGATTTCTGCTGATGAGGTTATACCAGATAGCTCACTTGTGCAGACCGTTCTGAATGGCCTTCCTGATTCATATCAGAGTTTTGCCTCTACTCTTCGATTGATGATGAAAGGCAATCCGAATGCCTTGTCATTTGAGGAATTAGTCTCTGTTCTGTTGCAGGAAGATCAGTCCAGGCAGAACAGGTCCATTATGCGTGTTGCAGATCAAGCTTTCCTGGCTAGTCAGAAGGGCAAAGGAAAATGGAGCTCTTCTACTAGTAAGCAGAAATCTGCAAATGCTGCACAATCGAAGAACCAGGATAAAGATGAGAAGAAATCAGAAAAGCAGAAATTGTTCTGCAAGTACTGTAAAGGAAATGATCATATTATAAAGAACTGTCCAAAACTGGCTGCTAAAGAGGCAAAGAAGAAAGAGGCTGGAATGGTTGTTGCAGAGGCCTCTACACCAAAAACAGAGTCTGCGAATCTTGTGCAGGAAGAAGAATGGGCGTTTACTACTGTCTGCAGTTTTGACCCATCTTCTCATGATCAGTGCATGTCTGCAGTAGACTCAGATGTTTGGTACTTTGACAGTGGGGCGACCAAACATATTACCTCGCAGCGTAGTTTCTTCTCTTCACTCGAGCCTGCCCCTACAGGGAATACTGTCACATGCGCCAATAACTCCTCTTATCCTGTTATGGGAGTTGGTAAGATCATTCTGACTACTGCTGATGGTAGTTCTTTCACTTTGTCAGATGCTTTATTTGTGCCAGGGATCAAAAAGAACCTGTTATCAGTTTCTGCATTAGCCAAGATTGGCTTGGTTGTGAAATTCGTTGATGACAGGTGTACAGTCCATGATCTCTCAAATGGCGATGTGATTATTGCTTCTGGCATTTTATGTCGTGGGCTGTATAAGCTCATAGACTATGAAAGATCTGTGAATGATTCGGCATGTGCAGTTCATGATTCTCAGGCTATGTCAGATGCAAAGCTTTGGCATGCACGCTTTGGTCATCTGAATTTTGCTAGCTTGTTACGCCTGCAGAAATCTGAAATGGTGTCCTCTTTGCCCAAACTTGAGGCACCTGGAAAACATGTTTGTGAAGGCTGTATTTTGGGCAAAATGCAGCGTTCTTCCTTTCCAAAAGATGGTTCAGTTCGGGCTATGCAGAAATTGCAGCTTGTACACAGTGATGTCTGTGGTCCTATGCAGACACCCTCTTTTGGAAATTACCTTTACTTCGTGACTTTCATTGATGATTTTTCCAGGCATGCATGGGTATATCCACTCAAAGCAAAGTCCGAAGTGTTCATGTGCTTCAAACAGTTTTTGGTTTTGGCTGAAAATCTGTCAGCATGTAAAATGGGCACCCTCCGTTCTGATCGAGGGGGGGAATATATGTCTTCAGATTTTAATGCATTTCTGGCTGAACGTGGGATAAAACACCAGTGTATAGTGCCGTATACACCTCAACAGAATGGAGTTGCTGAACGAAAGAACAGGTCACTCATGGAGATGGCGAGGTGCATGGTCAAAAGTCAGGCTTTACCACATAGTTTCTGGCTTGAGGCTGTCATGTGTGCAGCATATGTACTGAACAGGTGTCCCACAAAAGCGTTGCAGTCTATCACTCCATATGAGGCTTGGCATGACCGCAAGCCATCTGTTGCTCATCTGCGTGTTTTTGGTTGTTTGGCATATGCATTAATGCCTGAACAACATCGCAGAAAATTGGATGATAAGGCAGTAAAATGTATTTTTGTTGGGTACAGTTCTGAAAGTAAAGGCTATCGTCTGTATCATCCATAGACTAAACGCATTCTGGTTAGCCGTGATGTTGTCTTTGTGGAAGATGCTATTCAGCCATTGCTTTCATGTACTAAGGAGACATCTGTTAGCTCCAAAGACATGTATGATACTTTGATGCCTCTTTTTACAGGTGGACAGGCTAGCGCTGGTCCCAATGAGGCAACTTCTCAGCCTTTGCAGGTTTCATATGATGATGCAGATCATTCCATTTCTGATGCAGATTTACATGATGCACTTGTTGATGAGAGAGCTGATATTGAACAGGCAAAAACTATGCCAAAATGGCTGGTGCAGACTTTGCGTGACAGCAAATTAGATGCACCTTTGTCATATCGTACTCGTTCAGGCTCTCATAGTACCTCCTTTGCATCAGATTGCTATGCTATGGCTGCATCTAGTCTCTGTGATGAGAATGAGCCTGTTTCTTTTGATGAAGCACAAAATTCAGAAAATTGGAAGGCTGCTATGCAATCTGAATATGATGCTATAATGAAGAATGGTACATGGTCTTTATGTGACTTGCCTCCTGGCAAGAAGGCCATTGGCACTAAGTGGGTATACAAGCTGAAGCGTAAACCTGATGGTACAGTTGACAGGTATAAGGCTAGGCTTGTTGCAAAGGGTTATGCACAGGAAAGAGGCATTGATTTTGATGAGACCTTTGCACCTACATGCCGTATGACTACTGTTCGGAGCATTTGTGCACTTGCAGCCCATCATGATTGGAATGTACATCAGTTGGACATTAAAACAGCATTTCTGAATGGTGACTTGCATGAAGAAGTGTATGTTTTTCAGCCCCGTGGCTTTGTGCAGAAAGGGCATGAAAACCAGGTGTGCAGGTTAAAGAAGGCGTTATATGGTTTAAAGCAAGCACCACGTGCTTGGTATGAGAAAATACATGCCTATCTGATTGCACATGGTTTTGAGAACAGTCCAACTGAAAGCACCTTATATGTTAAGCGTGCTAATGATGTGCTTCTGATCATTGTTGTCTATGTAGACGACATGCTGCTCACTGGTCCTCTTGAGAAGCATATTGCTGATTTCAAGGCTGATTTGCATGCCTCATTTGAGATGTCTGATTTGGGGCATTTGCATCACTATTTGGGCATTCAGTTTATGCAAGTTGATGGTGGAATGGCTTTGTGTCAAACGAAATATATTGACACATTATTGCAACGTTTTGGCCTTGAAGACTGTAAGCCTATTGCCACTCCTATGGAGACAGGTTTACGATTGAGTCTTCATGATGCTGGAGATGCATTTGATGCTGTTCTCTATCAGCAGGCTGTTGGATGCTTGATTTACTTATGCATTACTCGGCCAGATATTCAGTTTGCTGTCTCACAAATGAGCAGGTTTATGCATTGCCCAGGAGTCACGCATTGGAAAGCGGTTAAGCGCATCTTTCGCTACTTGAGTGGTACTCGGCTACTTGGGTTGTTTTATCCCAAGGGGGGATCACTACCGCCAGATTTGCATGCTTTTTCTGACTCAGATTGGGCTGGTTGCTATGACACTCGTGTGTCCACCAGTGGTTTTTGCTTCATGCTTGGTAGCTCATGTATATCTTGGTTGAGCAAGAAGCAGCCTACTGTGGCCACTTCCAGTTGTGAGGCTGAGTATAGGGCAGCTTTCACAGCGACTGTTGAGTGTGTGTGGCTCAGACGCCTTATGGCTGATTTGGGTGTTGGCCAGTCTTCTGCCACCACCATCTTCACTGACAGTCAGAGCGCATTGGCAGTTGCGAGGAACCCTGTGTTCCATGCTCGCACTAAGCACATTGAGGTGCATTATCACTATGTCAGGGAGAGGTTCTCTGCTGGGGAGATCAGCTTGGCATATGTGCCCACGCAGGAGAACATTGCAGACCTTTTCACGAAGGCTCTGCCTAGGGAGAAGTTTGAAGCTTTCCGCAAAGCTTTGGGCTTACTTCCTTTTGTGGAGTGATTTCCACATAGCTCGGCACTTCCTTATACATGAGTGCCAGCTCCTTGTTCACCGCATCACTCCCAGGGGGGATTTGTTGATATATTTAGGTAGTGATGTGTGTGAACACTCTAGGACCGCCGGGGCACTTTTTTCCCTCTTTAGGAGGTTTTTTTCCCCCGGCTTGTATATACGCCTATTGCCCTAATGGGCTACTTATCTTTGTACATTCTCTAGTAATACATTCAGTCTTGTGTGTTGTGCTCCAAGCTTCTTCTTCTTCCTTGTGCTGTTCGCGTGCTTCCGCAGACGTCTAACTCCAACAATGGTTACCTGAGGCTATGTGTCCATGAAAGTGAGTATCTTAAGATCTTGGAAACTGCTCACCAAGGTGTAGCAGGAGGACACTTTGGACCGGATCGGGTGATCAAGGCAATACTATTTGCGGGCTTCTGGTGGCCTACCCTTCACATGGATGCACATACCTATGTGAAACGGTGTGATGTCTGTCAGAGGACTCAGTATCCTATACGCAAAGATGAGATGCCATTGAAACCTATGATGGGTGGACGTGCATTCTCTAAGTGGGGAATAGACTTCGTAGGTCCTATTAATCCCCCAGCTAAGGGTTCTCATGCGGAATACATCATTGTTGCAACAGACTATCTAACTAAGTGGGTAGAGGTAAAAGCTACGACAAAGAATGACGCTCAGACAACTGCCAAATTCTTGTTTGAGAATGTATTCACAAGATATGGGCTACCTATAGAGCTTGTAAGTGATAGAGGCACTCATTTCTTGAACGAAGTGATTGAAAATCTACTCCAAGAATTCTTGGTAATACACAAGAAGTCTGCCCCCTATCACCCTCAAGCTAATGGACAAGCTGAGAGCACTAATAAGATCTTATGCAATGTACTGACGAAATTAGTGAACACTAAACGCTCTGATTGGGACAAACAGCTACACCATGCTGTTTGGGCATACCGAGTTGCCTACAAAACGGTACTCCAAGCCACCCCCTTTCAGATGGTATTTGGCCAAAATGCTGTGCTACCCTTGGACTTCTTGATTCCTACATTGAGAGTAGCACAAGAGCACAAATGGACAGGTCATGAACTCTCCTCTAGGATCTTTGACCTTGAACGATTAGGAGAAACAAGACTGAGAGCAGCTGCAGGAATATATGCAGCTAAGAAGAGACAGAAGGCATACTTTGATGCCCATGTGAAGGATAAAGGCTTGAAAGCAGGAGATCTAGTCTTATTCTATACACTGAAACAACACGCAAGGAAGCTAGAAAAGAGAGGCTACGGACCTATGATCATCAATAGGATCTCCACGAGTGGAGCAGTACAATTAGCCACGTTAGAGGGTGATATTCTCCCAAACTATATTAGCGGTTGCAGAGTCAAGTTGTATCAGGAACCCCTAACGGAGGAAATGCTCAGCCGACTCAACACTGCTAAGAAACGCAAAGAGGAAGAAAAGCGCATTCGAGAAGAAGCTCAAGCAGAAGCTTTAGAATGCATCAGAAGGATGAAATTACGAAGGCAAGGTAGAGATTAGCCTAGAACAAATGACTATGCAGATCAAGGATATCATATGGCAATGTGTGAAGTCGCAGGAACAAGCTCACATAGGATAACTGATCGACGTCCTTTCGTAACCTTAGATATAGGACAAGGAAAGAGTGCAAGGACCGTAAGAGCCTTGATTGACTCAGGTGCAGCCACTAGTGCTGTTAAATTGTCTTACTGTCAAGAGTTGCAATTAACTGTCAATCCTGTGGAAGCATATCTCATAGGATTGGGAGGCGTGGAAACCCCTTGCATGGGCGAGGTGGAACTTCCCCTCTACATTCATGATGAGGCAATGACAGTTAAAGTACTAGTGTGTCAAGACGAGGATCTCACTGAACCCCTTGTCTTGGGTCAAGACTGGATCTATGACCAAGCAGTCAACTTAAACCTAAGAAGTGGACTTCTTCAGGTATGGGTCAATCATAGTCGAATTACAATAGAGTTAGATAATGGAGCACTCAAAGAATTAGGAAAGGCACAGACTCCTGGTCCCTCCAGGGGTACACATGAAGATGACCATGCTATTCTTGTCCAAAACTATGTGTTGCAGAGGAATGATATTCTCAAAAAAGGAGTCAGGGATGCAACGGAACTCCCTTCTTTTCCAAAGGCCAAAAGGAGGCAGCAACCAAAGGTGGATCAAAGGCAGAAGAAGCAGAGTACTACCTATGCTGGAAATCAAAAGTACCTGCGCAGCAAAATATCTCAGCAAGTAAACCAAGTGTGGGTGCGGAAAGGCGAACACCCGATTGCACTCAAGCCAACCACACGGGCAAAGCCTCTTATTAGTAACCAACAACACGTCACTAATAAGAAGTCTTTCGGAAATTCTTCTGCTAACGTGAAATCTATTTGGGTGCCCAAGAAGTCGATGAAGGCTAGCCCACAATCAAGACAAATTTGGGTGCCTAAGGCTTGCTTGCGGGCGCAAATAGCTACGCCGAAGCCACAACCAATACAGCGTAACCCATTCACTCGCATAGCCAGCATTCACTCGTTTTCAACACTCAAGAACTCACTAAGGCCCATGATCACGAACATTATCGCTTGTAAATGGGTCCCTAAAAGGCCTCATTTTCAAGCCGAGACAACTATAAAGCTCCCTGGAGTCTCTACGAAACCAAAAACAAAGCCCATCCACTGCATTTGGCAGCCTAAGACCTGTAATAAACCCCCCGACCCCAATTTGTAAATTCGTCCCCACTTACTAACTTCATTAGTCTCCTAGGACTACCCAAGCATTAACTACACACACTGTCTTCGTGCACTTACTAACCACTAACTCACCATCTACCTCATGTTAATGTTGTAACGGAGACAACAACGGATTTATTCTGTCCATTACGATGTTAACACATGGTTCTATATTCCCACAGAACCAACCAGCAAACAGGGCCATGGCAGAAGCAGGTGCCAGTTCTCAAGCCGGATCCGGTGCCCAGATTGTGGACATAGAGACACTCCTCCTCGAGCCACATCTCACCGCAAGGCCGCAAGAACTTCAAGCCGTGCATGTGCTCCCCATTCAGGATCCTCCTCAAGGGCACACTTCTCAAGTAGGTAAGCACGCACATTGGTTCAGTGATGTCGCTGGACCATTGGGCGATGGAACCTATTTCTGGGAAGCAGAATTGGAATTTAATGGCAAATGGGATCGATACCACTTTTTCACGCGCGAGTTTGAAAGCTATCAAAACGCTGAAGTCATGCGATCAGTTTGGATCAAAGCGGGTGTGGACAGTTATTTCAGGGCCCACTTACCAAAGCCAGATTTCCTACGATGTTCATATCTTATCAGTACCATCACACCAAGCAGGGCCAAGGGAGGCGACAGCACCTTTGTGTTGCCATCACTGCTGCCGGGTCATGAGCTTAAAAGATTCAAGTTGACCCTCAATCTGGTAAGAGAAGCATTGGGTATGTATGGCATGCACATCCCCACGGAAAAGGAAACAATGGTTCCAGGTCGAATGAAACACAAATATCTTAATAAGCTGAAGGATATGGTAGCGATGACACCTACCATTGCGCTTCACCTGCGGACCATCATGCAACATTTTGCTTTCCCCGCCCAGGAACGATTCACAATGCCCCCGAAGAAAATATGGTTCAGCTTGTATCTAGCAGAGACAGAAAGCCTTCCCATCAATGTGCCACACTGGATCATAGATCATATCCACCTAGCCCATCAAAGGTGGAACAAGAAGCAGAAAAATGTGCTTCATGGATGTTGCGCTCTAACAAAAATAATCTACCGATGTCTGGCCTATGACGTGCCTATTCAGAGGGCACTCATATGGCCCCGCACCCAGGAATTCCAAAGAAGACTATCAGCAACAGGTCCCCCATCAAAGAAGATGAGGGGGGGAGTACAATTACCCTGTGCTCAACCAAGGGGAGCCACCACTACACCAGAAATTACCCCTCCCCAGACACGACGCGTCAGGCCATTCACAATCCGGCTACCAAGACCAAGCACAGATGGACCTAATCTGGTATTCCCACCCGTCCCATCAGATCTGGAATTCCCACAGGGTTTTACTCTAAATGATCTCACGGATGAAGAAGTAGCCCGATTGATCTATGATTCTAATCTCAAGACGGAAACGGAATGTACTCAGGAACCACAACCCCAGACAACAACAGTAGCCCCCACCCGACCAGAAGTGGTAGAAGTCGACGTCGAGGAACAAGAGACAGAACAAGAAGAAGGAGCCTACGAGGAACAAGAATATGACGAGCTTTCCGAGTTGGCAAGTGCCCCCGCGTATTCGGCACAAATCAAAAGACTATACCGAACCATGCAACTAGTTCAAGAACAGCATAAGATGTCACTGGAATCGGGCAAGAAACTCATGAACCAGTTGGTAGCTGAGGAAGGTGTGGACGAGATGTTCATTGAGTCCATAAACCTTCATGCCGACGCAGTAGGATTGGATGAGGCCATCCATGAGGCAATGGCCTACATTCACAGATTTGAGAAAAGGGTTCCCGTTCGTCCCAGGAGGTCCGGGAAACAAATTCATATCAATGTATCAGCACCTGGAGAGACAACGCAAGCAGATGAACATCAGGAAGCACCACTGTCACCACCATCCCCACCTCGCACTACACAATTCACTCCACCACATGACACTAGCACCACCACGTCCACTACCACCACCATTGTCATGGGTATCCCACTCTCTCCGGGAATCCAATTCGGGGGAGTCACCATGCCCACTTTCACCACTCTTTTCACTGACGTAACATCCACTCCACCCACAATCCCCATCTACATCGTCACTCAAACAATTGACACTATGGAAACATCCCCTGCCACAGCACCACTCCCTCCCCCCATGCCACCTTCATCTCCCATACCCCCTCCACCCACATCTCCACTTGCATCCACATCATTCACAACTCCCATCCCCGCCCCCATTCCCCCTGCATCTTCACCCCTCCCAGCATTATTTAATGTAAATAGCATATTTTTAGCATTAAATCAATGTGTATATCAGCTCCAGAATGAGTACAGAGCTCTGGACGGCCGGTATCAACAACTGACAACACACCATCAAAACTTACAGAGGCAATTTCACGTTCTACAAGAGGAAAATGCAGAAGTGAATCAACGCTATTCAATGCTTGAGCAGACTCACCAAACACTATTGGAGGCACCCCAACCATCGACAGAATCAGGTGTAAAACAACTAGAAGCTTTGCTCGAAGTATACCAGGCCGATAACCTACGAGTCAGACGCAACTTGGCGCTACTACGGAAACATATGGCCACAGCACTGGAGGAGAACAAAAGACTGCAAAAACAAAATGAAGAGAATCTGGAAGCGGCAATGGAAGGCTCCCCTCACGAGATAGATCCAGAGCAGTTCAAAGCAGTTCCCACGGAGACGATGAAAACCATTTTGGAAAGCTATGCAGATCTCCTGGAAGCCCATGATGACTTGGAAAGAGAGCGTGACACACTTCAGAGCAGACTTAAGGAACAGGAAGAACAACCGAAGAGTGTCCCATCAACCTCCACCTCAGACGAAGTAAAGGCCTTAACTGAGCAAGTAGCAGAGTTACAGCAGAGGTTACTGACATACGAAAGGCAGCCATCTCCAGTGATAGAACCAGAGCAAGAAGAGCTAGTCCCTATTGAGGTAGATGATTCTTACGAGGAACCGTATGTTCCTATGCCAATGCCAGGCGGGCGGCGAACCTCAGAGGGACTAGACACATTGGAAGTGGAAGCACCCGAGTGGCTTCAGACACTGGAAAGGACAGCGAACACTCATGAAGAACGGGTGGCCATTCAGATCTAATCACTAGCGAACTTAGAAGACACTGTCATAAAGTCTGAATACTTCAGAAGCATGTCTCACCATAGATGGATCGGCACCAATAATGACCAGTATGTGCCATTCTGTATACTTTTAGCCGATTACAATGCGGAGATTCAACGGCAATGTGGCAAGCCTCCCACATTTGCTACACAATTTGGTCCAGATGATATACCGGAAAGTGCTCAGCGTGGGTCCATCCATCAACCCACCTAGAGAATCAGGCTGTTGGAAACGTACCCTGAAATGGTCCAAACCTGGAACAACATGCCGTTGTTTATCAAATACAATCCTTGCTACATTCCAGTTCTTCGAAGACGCACTTGGCCTGAATTCACTATTGCCGTCAGAGACATCAAAGCCTGCGCAAAATGGTTGAATTATGTTTATCTGGCACCTCCACGAGGACCCCCCACAGTCAACTATATGATTTCTACAATCCGTCACTGGAGTACTCGGCTACGCAATAATCCTGATGTGATGGCCCAGATGTGTATGAAAATATTTGAACTAATGCTGATCACTTTCAGGACGTTTAAGAACATTAAGGACCCTCACTTCTCAGGTGCAAGCTTTGTGACAGGAAACCAGGATCTAGTGTACGATATGAGTACCACCCCGTCCATTGAAGTAATATATGCTTGGCACGCCAGAATCAAGTACCTCCCAGCCTGCTTTAAATAGACATTTGAGGAGATGTTCATCATAGGATTCTGGGAATACCACTCCGAAATCTTTATACCCAGACCATCACATCTCCTCCAATTATTTGCTGTGGAGAGAACTATTTACTCAGAACAATTGAGGGTGCCTCATCCAGATGTTCCCAGACCTGTGAATTGGGATGATTTGCTCACAGATCTAGCATGCAGCTTGCGACTCGAAGAACACCACCTAGCCTCCGATGTCGTCCAATACTATGTTCAAAAATCCTCTAGACAAGGGTCTGTCAGGGGCGACAGACGCGAGAGTGGGGGGGGGTGTTGGCAGCAGTCAGGGAACCGAAGGAGCCACAAGACGAAGAGAGTCAGAGCGAAGGGACAGCACAAGCAGACATGGCAGTCAAAGAAGATCTGGCAAATAGGCCAGTAATTTTTCTCATAAAGAAACAAGTATGAGCATTCACGCAAATCTAGCACTTAGGCAACCCTTTAACTTTTCAAAAACCCTTACACCAATTAAAAGTGATTCTCATCACTAAACACCATTGTAAATACCATTTCATATTTTTGTAGCTCCATTTTGTGCAAGCCAAGGAGTCCTTGAGCTTGAGGAGCTTTAGAAGTATCTACCTGCCAATTTTCGTAATTTTTAGATCTCGTTTGAGCCCTCAAATAAGCCCTGGAACCTAATTTTTAACTAGGCCGGACACTAGGTCTGAACAGGGCCAAAGCTAGTCAAAAACTATAAAAGGAGCTAGAGAGCTCATTTTTGAGGTTAGATTGTAATAGAAACAAACTTGTAAGAGCTTTTTGAAAAGTAATCGAAGAACTCCATTGATTCTCTCTCTTTGTCTTGCCGTGTGTGCGCGTGTGTGTGTATGTGTGTGCATGCTTGTGTGCTTCTCACTCACGCACTTGTGCCACCACTTGCTCGAGGTCTTCATACCATCCTCACGTCTTCCCGGATTGACATTAAAGGAGGTGCTACTCATCACTGAGCTACACCAATGGTGGTCCCTGCGGTGGTGCTATGTACGGGTAGTTTAGCCATTCCTTGCATTGTGCATTGTTCTGAACTTTAATGTTGAATGCTTTCCAGGACCTGCGACGTGGAACTGGACCGTAGCATGGATTGTATAGGAGATGTAAAGGCGCATTGTTCCATATCCGCAACATTTCAGGATATGTCTCTAGAAGTTTCTGCCGCCACGTTGGTTGACGAATTTTGCCTTTTTGCACTTCTAGAGGAAGGTCTTCGGGTTGAAACTGGGTAGCGAAGGTAGGAATCTTTCCTGTGACTCTCTATATTTCTGCGTTATAATCTGCCAAAATGATATAGTACGGCCTGTATTGGAGTTCTGATGAGAGGATAAGGAGTCTAGATGACAGGTTCTTGAAGTATTCGGATTGTAATATGGTATCTTCCATGACTCTCATGGCCTGATTTTGCACTACGGTTCGCTCTTCATGTGAACTCCCGATTTCCTCCACTTGTCGTAGCCATGGGGGTTGTGGTGCTTAGAATGTATCCTGACCTTCTTCTGTTTGTCGACCTCCAGGGAAAGATTGTGGGTCATATTCTTCTTCAAATGTTTGTTCCACAGGAATTTGTACTGTTTCCTCATCGGTGGGAGCCTCTGGTGGGGATGGAGGTCTCTCATATTGTAGTAGGCGTGCTTGCTATTTTGTGACCTGTTTCTGGAGATCTTTTAGAGCCTCTGAGTCTGTGAGAAGTGAAGCCACTGAGGAGGTGGTTTGCGAGGCAGTCGTTGTGTTTTTTTGTTGTTTCTGCTTTAGTTGACCCAGTTCCTCTGATAACTGGTCATGTGCTTCAAGCAATCTAGCATAATCTTCCAAGATGATTTGAATATTGTCGGGGGTCACCGCTTGAAACTTTGAGGGACTGATGGGTGCCCCATGTGTGCTTTCGATCACTGCTTCTAGGTTTTCTTGATTTTGTAGTTGTAGGCGTTGATTCTCTTCATGAGCTGCTGCAAGGTGTCGCTTGAGAAGGGCCATATTTTGTTGAAGCTTTGAATTGCGTTCTAGCTGTGTCTGTAGATGACCTTCTACCACTTGTATTGCTTCCTGGTTAGTGTTTTGTAACTGTACTTCTAATATGCTATGAGCCTCTTGTAAAGTGTGGAATTGTGTATGGAGGCGAGCATTCTCCTCTTCTACTGTAGCAAGACGATGTTGTAGCATCTCGGAGTGCTCTTGCAGTCGTACATTGTGTTGCTCGAGCTGATTGTACTCTGTCCTTAACTGTGATATACATGTGAGCATGGTGTCTAATGCCTTTCCTATGGAAGATGGTGTGGTTTGTACAATGGAGGATGCACGGGGAGGGGATTGGGGAAGGGGAAGAGTGAATGTTGTGTCTATTGGAGAGGTGTGTGCTGGTGAAATTGGTGGAGGGGGGATGGGAGAAGGTGGAAGCGTGGGGGGAGGGGAAGGTGCCGTGGGTGGTGAAATGTCCATGCTTTCAGGAGTGGATGCGAGTGTGGTTTCTACCATATACATTGGAATGGTAGGTGGTGTGTGTGTGAAAGTGGTGAATAAGTGAGAAGAGGGTGTGGGAACTGAAAATAGAGGAAATGATTGAGACCGGGGCTGAAATGTTCTTGAAAGAAAGGCGTGGAGGGGTTGGAGAATTGGAGGGATGGGGTTTGGGAGGTGAGATTCTGAAGGGAGGCCATAAAAGGTGGTGTGGTAGCAGGGAATCCAAAGAATATGGATCTAGAATTGGGATGGCCTATGGCTGAGGGCATGGGGGATGGATGTCCTAGGGCAGGCCCTATGAGCGATTCGGTGGATTGTGTAGTGATGGTGGTAGCTTCATAGATTGGGTTTTCACAGGTGGAGAATAGGGTTGAACTAGAGGTGGGAGTATGGAAGATGAAGGTTTGTTCGGTGGGTTGAGTGGTCGAGGTGATCTCCACGGCTTCTGTTCTAGGAGGCAATGGTGGGGGTGTGGGTGGTAGTGGCTCGGTTGATTCATCATGGGTGACTGAGTGCTCTTGGCCAGAAGTTACAGCTGCTTGGGAGGTTGTCTTAATGGGTTCTGATGTAATAATAGGCCCTTCTGCTCTCGTAACGGGGATCTGGATGTTTTTGCCTGACCGCGGTCGTGTTTGGAATCTTTGTGGATCATAGTGAACTGGAGACCTCCAAATCGCGGTTCGAACTGCTTCTACTACCCCATAGGTTTCTGCCATCAATAAGAGACCTTCACTGTATTCTGAGTCAACTCCTGCTTCTTCCAAAAGATGAGCCATGAGCACCCGACTGCTCTCTCCAGAGAGTTCGAAGGCCTACAGAACACCCAGGACTTAACTCATGTTTGGGCCAGAGCCGGCTTCACGGAGTATTTCAGTGATCCTCTGCCCAAACCCGACTTTTATAGGTGTTATTATTTAATCACTACTTTGCTGGCCTCAGAGAATAAGGACATCCCAGGAACTTTTATTTTGCCTTCTTTAGTGGATGATCCACCTTACAAAAGGTTTTATCTTTCGAAGGATTTAATCAGAGCTGCCATCAAGATTCATGGAACCCATACGCCCACAGATCGAGAAAGATTAGTTCCAGACCCTATGAAACGTGGGGATGTCACTAAGTGGGAGGAGATCTCCGCAATTACACCTGAGCTGTCAAAGACGCTACGGATATGCATGCAACATTTTGCGTTCCCCGCTCAGGACAGATTCACCATGCCACATAAAAGAATATGGTTTGGATTGTACTTAGCCTGTACTGGACCTCAGACTGTCGATCTGGCGAGCTGGATCATTGATCAAATGTATTTGGCACAACACAGATGGGAACAAAAGAAAGTGCTTAATGGATGTTGTGCGCTGACAAGAATTGTTTATATGTGCTTGGCTTATGACTTGCCAATTGAACGTGCATTAACAGGAGAAGAGCTGAAAGCATTCAAAGGAACTACGAAGAAAGCTAGGAAGCCCAGCAGAGCACGGGCAGGTAAGCGCATGAGAGGCACTATTCCTTGCCTTCAAGTGCCAGAGTCACCATCACCACAACCCTCCCCAGAGCAATCACCGACAGAAGCCGCTCCCACAGTACAACCCATTCGAATAAGGTTATCTAGACCAGTGGTAACGGAGGGCACTACCAGTACCGTTGCACCTCAGGCAGCTACAACCACAGAACCCACCACCACGACAGCAGAAGCTCCCACCACTATTGGTGCGGAAGCCTTTTCTTTCCCAATACCACACATGGAAGCAGAACCAATAAACACAACGTTCGATTTTGAAATGCCTGACGCATTCTCCAATGAATTTCAGTACTCCGAGGCACAAATGTTCTCTCAAGAATTTGAAAGGCCGAGTTACCCTACCACACCGCGGGATCAGCCACAGGGACAAGTGGTGTCGAGCTCTGATGACGAAAGAACAGCATCTGATGACGATGAAGGTGACGATGAAGCCAGCCAGGGCACGCATGATTCCCAAGAACAAGGACAGACAGACGGCCAAGGCCAACAAACCGATGCACACGGTGACACCAGCACGCATGAAGAGGAGACTTTCGAAGCAGCAGCTTACACGCTGGCAATCAAGAAATTATATCGTACGATGGAGAAAGTCTGGGCACGGAAGAAATTGACTGAAGAAGAGAGCCAAACCATCATCGAACAAGAACTCATCTCCGGAGGATTTGAAGAAGTCTACATCAGAGGGTTTAGAGAACTGGTCAAATCCATCGGCCCGGTCGAAGCACTGAGATATTTACAAAGGAAGCCACTTCCCCAATATGACCCTCGCAGAGTTCGCCTGTTATCGAAGCCCGGTGAATATATTCGAGTTCCGGTAGGTGCTCAATCATCCCACCAGGCGCAAGATGCATGCCTACGTCCGGAAAGATCCTTCACCGACGAAGCTATCCTAGTCGACTCCCCACCACATACTACCGTTGTACATACTACCACTATCCTTGAAATAACATCCACACCATCTACTCCTCTCTCACCTCATGTTTCACCAACCCATCCTGTATCCCCCGCTCACCCACCTGCTCCTCCCACCTCCACACCAGTCCACGGCAACATAGCCACAGCCTTTGCCCTGCCCATTCATGCCACCATGCCCGTACCCACCCCACCTCGTCTACATGTTAACCCCTTCATCCCTTCATCCTTCCCATCTTTTCCCCCACCTTTAAGACACCCTTTCACCTTTCTAACCCCACTAACCTTCTCACCAGTTTCACCTGCCCAACCCACTGTAACCCCTATTTCCCCTTTTCACCAAGCTGCTCCGACCATTCCCCCTATAAATTACTCTACATTTGTAAATCCCGTCTTCACACCTACACAACCACCCACATACACACCGCTTTTCACAGTCACCGCACTTGACACGTCCAATGACATGGACATCTCACCACCCACCGCACCAGCACCCACTCCACTCACAGCACCATCATATTTAGGTACGTCACAATTTTCCACGATCACCACTGCATCCACCTTCCCAACCCCATTCCCCATTCCCGCTGCATCTACTTCCACCGCATCCTCACTTAGCACTCCATTACTATTATCGCCAACCATAGACACTGCACTTCAACAAATGTTCACATGCATGTCACAAGTACGAGATGAGTTTGCATCTCTTGGCAACAATTATCAACAGCTGCAGAGGACGACAAATGAATTACAGTCGCAGCTTAATTCATTATCAATCGAGAATGCCTCTTTAAATACGCGATACCAAGAACTAAGAGAGGCATATCATAAGCTAGAGCTAGAAAGTGAAGAGAAAACAAAAGAAGCCACTGCTGATCTGGACAACCTGCTTCGAGCCCAAACAATTAGAAACGCGACGCTGACAAGGAATATGGGCTTACTCAGGAGACACCTAGCCGCAGCAAAAGAGGAGAACCAGAGACTCCAAGAGCAGAATAGAGAGAATTTGGAAGTGGCATTGGACCATCCAGAACAACCCTTAAGTCCTAGCAGATTCAAGGCAATCCCATCCGAATCGATGCAGATGTTGCTAGAGGATCACGTGAGATTGCTAGAGGACTATGATCGAATGAACGAAGAGCATCAGAAGTTAAAAGAAGATCACAAGTTACTACAGCTCAGAGAACTGGCACCACAACAAGTACAAGTAGCAGCAGAAGTACCAGAACCTGTGGACCCCTCTCCTGACCTCATAGAGGAACTCAATGCATTACGGGCCCAGGTAGCCACTCTCCAATCACGCATAGATGTATACGAAGCACCACCACGGCCTGACTCCCCACCGGAGATCCCAGCTGACGACGAGAACATAACCATTCCGGTGGAGGAAACGTTTGAAGAAGCATACGAGCCAATACCCATCCCAGGCGGACAAGTCACGGCCGAAGGCCAGATGACCTATGAACTTCCTACCCCCACGTGGATGAAAACAATTGAGGAACTTGGAACGACACATTCAGCCAGAGTAGAGGCACAGTTACATGCCATGGCCATGATTGAAGAGAGAATCTTACAATCCCCCTTCTTTGCTCATTTGGCCCCCCGACGCTATATATCTGGGCATGAGCTGCAGTATAAACCGTACTTCATGTTAATGGCTGAATATCAGCTAGCTATAGAGAAAGAAACCGGCAGGAAACCCACGCATGCTACACAATTCGAGCCGGCGGACTTGCCACCAAATGCGCAAAGAGGAGAGATCCATCAACCTGATTGGCGCAAAGATCTACTCCAGAAGTACCCAGAAATGATGAGCACATGGGTGAAAGCGCCTTTACATTTAAAGTATAATCCTTGCTGGGGACCAGTACCACGACGCCGCTCCTGGACTGCATTCGCTATCAAAGTACAAAACAATAGGCAGTGTCAGGATTGGTTGAATTACCCCTACTTCAAGCCACCCACCGAGTTACCCACTGTTGGCTATATGATGGCTACAATCCGTCACTGGCTCCCTCGCCTGAAGCATATGGATGATATCGCAGCGCATATGACTGTCAAAATTTTTGACATGATGCAAATGATATTTAAAGTCTTCCGACGCGTCAAGGCACCGCATGTAAACACCCCGGGATTTGAGCATGGTAACTTTGATCTAGTATATGACATGAGCACAATGCCATCGCTCCGGGTGTGTTATGTCTGGCACTGTAGAATAAAATACCTACCGGCGTGCTACAAGCAAACATTTGAAGAGATGTTCACCACCGGATTTTGGGAATACCATTCCGAGGTATTCATAAGCAGGCCCACACATTTATTGCAACTATTTGCCTGTGAGCAAATGGTTTATTCCACACACTATCAACTCCCGCCACCCGACGAACCGCAACCGATCGACTGGGAGAAACTCGAGGCTGATCTGGCCCGAGGCATTCGCGTATCTGAGCACACCCTCGCTCACGACCTCCTACAAAACTACATCCGGCAGACCGCACAACAAGGTTCTGTCGAGGACGACAGAAGCGAGAGGGAGGGGGGTGTTGGAAGTAGTCAGAGGCACAGTCAGAGGCACAGACGACGTGGAAGCATTTAAAGACGGAGCAGGGAGCCAGTCGGATCAATTTTTCAAACAAATATGTTTCTTATTATTTCTTCAAACATTCAACAGTGATTTTTATCACTAATTGTAACATATGTATCATAGAAAACCTCATTTTGTAATCCATAGCTCCATTTTGTGCAAGCCGAGGAGTCCTCGAGCTTGAGGAGCTTAGATAGAATGCACGTACCAATTTTCGTTATTTTTAGATACCGTTTACCCTTCCAAATAGCATCTAGGACCTATTTTTTAACTATGCCGGTCACTAGATGTGAAACCGGTCAAAACTAGTCTAGAAACTATAAAAAGAGCTAGAGAGCTCATTTTTGAGGTTAGCTTGTTTGAGTAGAGAAGAGCTTATAGCTATTTTGAACTTGTAGTAGTGATCTTGAGTAATAGAGCTAATTTCCCACCTTCCATTGTGTCTTGCTTGTCTCTTCATTGTGTGTGTGTATGTGTGTGTGCATCTTTGTGCTTCTCACCCTCACTCTCACATCATCTCACGTTCACGATCTTCATATCACTCCTATCTCTTCCGCGGATTGACATTAAGGAGGTGAAGCTTCTTAACGTGGTTCTCACCATCGTGCTAGAGCAACACCAAATTTGGTGTTGCTCTAGCACGATGGTGAGAACCACGTTAAGAAGCTTCACCTCCTTAATGTCAATCCGCGGAAGAGATAGGAGTGATATGAAGATCGTGAACGTGAGATGATGTGAGAGTGAGGGTGAGAAGCACAAAGATGCACACACACATACACACACACAATGAAGAGACAAGCAAGACACAATGGAAGGTGGGAAATTAGCTCTATTACTCAAGATCACTACTACAAGTTCAAAATAGCTATAAGCTCTTCTCTACTCAAACAAGCTAACCTCAAAAATGAGCTCTCTAGCTCTTTTTATAGTTTCTAGACTAGTTTTGACCGGTTTCACATCTAGTGACCGGCATAGTTAAAAAATAGGTCCTAGATGCTATTTGGAAGGGTAAACGGTATCTAAAAATAACGAAAATTGGTACGTGCATTCTACCTAAGCTCCTCAAGCTCGAGGACTCCTCGGCTTGCACAAAATGGAGCTATGGATTACAAAATGAGGTTTTCTATGATACATATGTTACAATTAGTGATAAAAATCACTGTTGAATGTTTGAAGAAATAATAAGAAACATATTTGTTTGAAAAAATGATCCGACTGGCTCCCTGCTCCGTCTTTACATGCTTCCACGTCGTCTGTGCCTCTGACTGTGCCTCTGACTGCTTCCAACAGTGCTCTCAGGCAAGTAGACTTGGTTTCCCATGGGCCTGTGAAATGTGGTAACTCTTGCAAGGAATTAGACTCAAAGTCTAACCTCTCATGAGAGTGGGCACTTTCCTGTTCTTCATAAATAGAAGGGATGTTCTGTGGGAACTGATCATGTGCGTCATCCACAAGTTCAATGGGAGGAGGGACTTCACTCTCCTTTGCCCACTTCTCTTCTTGAATCTCTCTCAGGAACTCTGGTGAATACCTATTCATAGAAGAAGAGGTGTCTAGTTCAGTGGAGTTAGGCACATAAGCTCCCTGGGGAGGAATGCTTATTCTATCACTTGCCCTCTCCTTAGCCTGGGAGGTGGCTCCTTTTCCAGACTTTGCAAGTAACCTCTCGAATCTATCCAATAGACCATCAAAGTGCAATAGTGTTCTGATGGGGTTAGAGCCATTGAACAAGCGACTGGCTTCAAACATGGCTTGCGCCAATTCGACCATTTTAGCACAAAGCTTTGTTCGCTCTATCTCTAGCTCGGCTCTAGGGTAACATTTCTCATGATCTATTACATTGGGCCCTTCTTGGATTCTGGCCTGATATGCTTTAAGCATCATGTCTAGATCTTCAGGAGTGGGATCGGCTAGAACTGATCCTACTCTGGGTGGTGGGTGGGTTAAGGGTGGTGTATTGAAAGGTTGGGGAATGGAAGTGAGTAAAGGGAAAGGTGGTGGAGGGGTGGTGTGAGAGTGGTTTTGAGATGCGAGTTCACTTATCTTTGCTTTGGTTTCTCTCAAGCTTTCTTCAAGTTCGCTCATTTTCTGTGACCATTGTCTTTTCATTCTCTCCCGGCTATCTCTCCATGCTCTTGTCCTTTTCTTGGTTATACTCTCTGTCTCACTAACCTCAGAACTCTTTTCTTGCCCTACTCCTTGAGTTTGCTGCAAGGCTTGGGCTCTAGTGACCACATGCACTGGGGCTGTGGAAGTTATACTTCCCGTAGAGTCTACCACTAACCCAATGACGTTGATAGGAGTGATTTTAGGCATGTTATTAGGGTTCTTTGGGCAATCTCGTAGGAGATGCTCTTTTTCGCAGTCTTGACAGAAACCCTGAATTGTCACTAGTTGGGGTTGTGTAGGGGTAGACAGTGGACAATCACGTATAAGGTGATCTCCCTGACATCTGAAGCATGGTCCTCTAGGAAATGGGGGTCGTACCTGCCTAGGTTGAGGTCTAGAGTTGGGATTTGTGTACATGACATTAGCATACTCAGGCTCCCCACTATTTTCACTTGGGTCCTCATAATAGTATGACTCGTTATGCTCGGGTGATTGCATGTAGTAAGCCTGTGGGCTATCAATATGTGTGGAGTCAAAACTATGGTCACTTGGATCACTGTCTGATAGCAATGGGGTGACTGGGACTATGGCTCTGTTCGGATTTTCTTCAGCAGATGCATATTTCACTGGGATCACATTGGTTGGAGCAGGGGGTTGCTGCACTAGGACTGGTTGAGGTCTCTACTGCCCTTGATAAGGTGGCTGATAAGGTTGCTATGGTGTGTTGTATTGTTGTGGTGGGTACTGATTCTGGTATCTACCCTGTTGTGGATATGGCTGAGGGTAATTTTGCCTAACAGTTTGTTTGTTATATGGGCAGTCCTGTGCAGTGTGGTTGGTGTACCTTTGCTCTATGGTGCAGTACTGGCTACTAGGATTCACCTGGGGTTGGGCCATAATGGGACATACATTTGCCATATGGTCACCTCCACAAGTGTAGCACCGCTTAACTAGGGCAAATCTTGGAGTTTGTTTGCTAGAGACACCTAGTTATTGAGCTACCTTCTCTGCAAGTTCCTCAATTGATGTGGATTGTGAGGAAATGAGGCTACTAGAACTATCTGAATCTTTATAGATTTTTGAGGGCTCTAATTCCTCCCCTAGGTTATCCTTAATGTCCATGCACATGTGTACACACTCTTCTATGGTCCTAGGGTCTTTCAAGTACACATATGACCTCAGTTTGGTACTTAACAATCCATCCAAGAATAAAGCCACTTGTTTGGCTGGTGTGGGTAACTCAGGCACAGGGCATCTCTCCAGATATTGCCTAAATCTTCTTCCTGCAAGTCTCACGGTCTCTTGAGGGGTCTGCTTGAAGCTATGTATCAATGAGGAAGTATTATGCCTTATCCCACTCTTAGAGAATTCCGTGATGAAAGCCTCCAAGAGTTGGTCTATGCTCCTAAACTGTCTCTCATTCAATGGTTGAAACCATGTAAGGGTTGTGTTTCTAAGGGTTAGACCAAAGGCATTATACTGCGTGAATAGGTCCTCAACTTGTTCAGCTCTCAAGACTTGCCTAAACTCAGCCACATGATCATATGGGTCTCCTGTGCCATCAAAGTAGTTCTTCATGGACTTAACTAGTTGGGTAGGTCTCAAAGTCCTCGTGTGCTCTCTAGGTCTTGGTAGAGGGAATTCATCCACATTCCTTTGGTTCCTTGGAGCTCTAAGTACCTCAGGTTCCCCTCTATTTGTTTCCATTCTCGTTCTTTCTCTGCCCCTGGGTTGGCAAAGCTTACCTCAGGTCTATCTCTACTTCTGTCTCTCTGAGCTCCATGAGCTTGGGATGTTCCAGCTCCTGGGTGACCAAAGGACACATTAGACCTAGGTTGGGGGAAAATAAATTCACGTTTCCAAGTGTAAGCATGCCTATCATGTTCTGTAACCACAAAGATCCATTCTGATGCATTGTCTAGGTAAGTCACTTTGCCTGGGCTATCCGGGTCCTTGAACTCATATATCATGATTGTTCCTACCTCATTTGGCTGATCAGATTTATACCTCCAAAAGGCTTCATCAGTCTCTTGGTTCAGGAGCAAATCTATACTCTTATTGTCCTGGGGAACCCACTCGAGATTAAGGATTCTAGTAAGAAAAGATTTTCCTCGAGGGGTCCTCGGCTCTCCTCCTATGTTCCCTTGCTCTAGGTCACCTATGTCCGTCTCAGGGATCACATTCCCGAATTCATCTGTCCTGTCTGGGTGACTAGTGACTACATATATGGTTCCTTCTTTGTCCAAGTATGCTCCGTTTTCAAACTTGACTGCTGGGTGTTCCAGTCCAATGGATTGATCTGGGTTTTTGATCTGTACCACAGACCTTCCTAGGCCGTCCTCATAGATGCTAGCACCTAATCAGTTGGTCCTAAGGTATTCCAGCTGTGTCTTGTAGGGGCCTTCCACCCTATACAAATATGGCACACCTGAACTCCCCGTAGGTCTCTCCATACCTTGAGACATCTCTGATTCACTAGTCTCAGAGCTAGGGTAATGTGAAAAGTGGCTCAGCTGCTGGGCCCAAGACCTAGCAGTGTGATTGACACTAGCCTCTGAAGACCTAAGACTTTGTCTATCTCTCCCTAGATGTCGTCCTGATCTAAGGTTCATATGCCCTTTGTACGTTGTTGATTTCTTTGGTACCAGTCACTTGTTCCTTTTAAGTTCCTTTGGATGTGTTTTCTTGTTTTTAATTAAGCGTCGTCAGGAGCAATTTAGTGTGTCGTACTTGATGTTCTGCGTCCGCTTAGTTTAAGTTCTTTTCCTTTAAGTTATCCCTTGACTGCAATTTAGACTATTCTTGGACTTGAGAAGTTAAAGACTCTTAGAACTTGAGTATTCCTATCGTACCTCTATTCAAACAAGACAACTGTTGATATATTTAGGTAGTGATGTGTGTGAACACTCTAGGACCGTCGGGGCACTTTTTTCCCTCTTTAGGAGGTTTTTTTCCCCGGCTTGTATATACGCCTATTGCCCTAATGGGCTACTTATCTTTGTACATTCTCTAGTAATACATTCAGTCTTGTGTGTTGTGCTCCAAGCTTCTTCTTCTTCCTTGTGCTGTTCGCGTGCTTCCGCAGACGTCTAACTCCAACAATTGGTATCAGAGCAGGTCGTTGCTTCTTCTAGGGCGCCGTCGACACTCCTCCGTTTGCAGTCTCAGATTCGCACAAAATTTGGTGAGCATACTCAGGGTGTTTCCGAGATCAAAACTGCTTCGCTCTGTGGTGCCGAAATCGCGATCTGAGCTCGTTTCGGCCTCCGAACGCACTATCGCAGTGCTTGTGCAGGCTATTTCGTCCTTTTGTGCCAAAGGTATATACCAGTTTCTGTTCGCCAGTTTAAGCGTCTCGAAGTCTGCTACAGGTCTAGCAGAACTCGTGTGGGCAGTTCTGTTCAACTTTTTGAGATACAGTCAATTTTCTACATCAAGGTATTTTAGTCACCGGCCATGGCTGAAAGCAGTGATGTATTCCGTATGTTGGCTGTTGAGGATAAGTTGGATGGTACCAACTACCCATTATGGGCTTATATGATGCGACATGTATTGGTTGCAAAAGGATTGTGGAACATTGTGCAGGGTGTTGAAAGACGTCCTGTTACACCTGTAACGACAGGTACTGCAAATACAGGTGTTGGAGCTGATGAAGATGGTGTCGAAGATGATATTCCGCCTCTTGAGAAGCATATTGCTGATTTCAAGGCTGATTTGCATGCCTCATTTGAGATGTCTGATTTGGGGCATTTGCATCACTATTTGGGCATTCAGTTTATGCAAGTTGATGGTGGAATGGCTTTGTGTCAAACGAAATATATTGACACATTATTGCAGCGTTTTGGCCTTGAAGACTGTAAGCCTATTGCCACTCCTATGGAGACAGGTTTACGATTGAGTCTTCATGATGCTGGAGATGCATTTGATGCTGTTCTCTATCAGCAGGCTGTTGGATGCTTGATTTACTTATGCATTACTCGGCCAGATATTCAGTTTGCTGTCTCACAGATGAGCAGGTTTATGCATTGCCCAGGAGTCACGCATTGGAAAGCGGTTAAGCGCATCTTTCGCTACTTGAGTGGTACTCGGCTACTTGGGTTGTTTTATCCCAAGGGGGGATCACTACCGCCAGATTTGCATGCTTTTTCTGACTCAGATTAGGCTGGTTGCTATGACACTCGTGTGTCCACCAGTGGTTTTTGCTTCATGCTTGGTAGCTCATGTATATCTTGGTTGAGCAAGAAGCAGCCTACTGTGGCCACTTCCAGTTGTGAGGCTGAGTATAGGGCAGCTTTCACAGCGACTGTTGAGTGTGTGTGGCTCAGACGCCTTATGGCTGATTTGGGTGTTGGCCAGTCTTCTGCCACCACCATCTTCACTAACAGTCAGAGCGCATTGGCAGTTGCGAGGAACCCTGTGTTCCATGCTCGCACTAAGCACATTGAGGTGCATTATCACTATGTCAGGGAGAGGTTCTCTGCTGGGGAGATCAGCTTGGCATATGTGCCCACGCAAGAGAACATTGCAGACCTTTTCACGAAGGCTCTGCCTAGGGAGAAGTTTGAAGCTTTCCGCAAAGCTTTGGGCTTACTTCCTTTTGTGGAGTGATTTCCACATAGCTCGGCACTTCCTTATACATGAGTGCCAGCTCCTTGTTCACCGCATCACTCCCAGGGGGGATTTGTTGATATATTTAGGTAGTGATGTGTGTGAACACTCTAGGACCGTCGGGGCACTTTTTTCCCTCTTTAGGAGGTTTTTTTCCCCCGGCTTGTATATACGCCTATTGCCCTAATGGGCTACTTATCTTTGTACATTCTCTAGTAATACATTCAGTCTTGTGTGTTGTGCTCCAAGCTTCTTCTTCTTCCTTGTGCTGTTCGCGTGCTTCCGCAGACGTCTAACTCCAACAACAACTACTCGCACTTAGCCTCTGCTAACAATGGACTGAGGGGGTTAAGAGATGTTCCAACCTCAAGACGCTCCTCCTTGCTATGCTTCTCTGCCCAGGAAGCAAGTTCCCAAGCCTGCACACAATGGCACTCGCTTTGATTTCTCCAAGAGCTCTCGATAATCCTGTAAAAAATTCCCAAGTTTAGCTCCAACTTGATCCTTCAATTGACAGACAATTTATCACAGACACTTTTAATGACCCTTTTTTCCCCCTTTGCTATTGTCAAAAAATTTTTTCCTCTAGAGCTCTCTTGGTGTACCTACCCCTCAGTAGGTCAACTTCAAAATACCCTATCTGAAAATCAATGCATTATTCTTATAAAAATCAATGCACGCACTGTTTGTATGTGAAGAACTCTGAGTATTTTCATGTTACGGTAGAAAGTCCGTTAACAGTTACAGTTCGTTCAGTAAACGTGTCTCCCGGTACTCTCTCAGTAAACGCATTTTCGGTCAATTACAGTTGTCACTCTAGCACAATGGTGAGTACCAACACGAGGAGATCCACCTCATAATTGTCAATCCGTGGAGACGTGAGGACTAGTATGAAGACTATGAGCAAGTGAAGGCACAAGTGCTGAGTGAGAAGCACACAAACATGCACACACATACACACACGCGCACACAAGGCAAGAACAAGGAGAGGAACAATGGAGTTCTTTGCATTAGTCAAAAGGTCTCTTACATAAGCTCAATTCACAAACAATCTACCCTCAAAATGAGCTCTCTAGCTCTTTTTATAGTTTTCTGACTAGCTTTGGCCTTGTCCGGACCTAGTGTCCGGCCTAGTTAAAAATTAGGTTCTAGAGCCTATTTGAGGGCTCAAACGAAGTCTAAAAATTATGAAAATTGGTATGTAGCTAATTCTAACACTCCTCAAGCTCGAGGACTCCTCGGCTTGGACAAAATGGAGTCTATTCTACCAAAAACGGAATTTACAATGTCTGTGTAGTGATGACAATCACTTGAAAAAAATGATTAGGCCTTGTTGCCGTAGTATGCATGACTGCTTCGTTGTGCCTGTATGCTCTTCACAAGACATGTATGCCAACAACAATTTTCTCAGAAAACGTGTTTTCCGATAGAACAACAAAGTATATCTCGCAGAATAAATTAAGGTTTTGTATGAGAGATAGCTTATCTTATAGCTAGACATCTCTACTATCAGTTCGTCAAGGATTTCGGTGAAATGGATATGTACACACAGTACAAAGTCTAACCGAAAAGAGACATTCTAAACCAGAGAAGTTTTTTCTTAAACTTCAGAAAGTGTTCACTCAGTGAAGGAAGTTCACGCATCACTTCCTTATACTCACTTGAAGTAATTACAAACAGAATAGGAGTTGATTCCGGTATGACTACGGTGTCAGTCTGGTGACAGTCCGGTGAAGTTCCAGTGAATTTTTCAGTAAATTCAAAACACAGTCTTATATGTTTAAGTGGTAGTAACCTTGCTAAGCTACTGTTGATTATGGAGGTTGTTTGTTATTGACCTTTGGAGTTGTCCTCTCCAATCATTTAGCATAAAGAATTAACAATATATCTTTATTTTGTCAATCCTGGAAGTATTCAAGAGACCACAGCCCCTTCTAGATGATAGAATCCAAGAAATAAGAGAATAATGGCTGGATTTCTGAGAATGGTGAAAATGAAGAGGAATTTCTAGGGTTTGGATTATCTTGAGCAAATCTCCACCATTTTCCACAATCTTGGTGTCTAATACATGCTATTTTCTCAGCAAAACACAATTATGAAGTCAAAACTCAAAAATGTTACCTGTACCAGACAGACGAGACAATCACAATTCTGTGAAAACAGATGATTTTCATCTCCAGCACCATTCTCCATCAATTTCTCACTCAACACATCAATATTCAGCTCTATTCATACACTCTCAACAGAATTACACAATAGAAGCTCACAAATCTCCATGGATACACAAAGAATAGACTCAACAAATCAATGAAACCACACAAAGAGGAGAAAACACGATTTTCAGTAGGAAACTCTCTCTATTCACTTGGATAGCATGTAAACAAATAATCAAACAACCCCCTCATAATAGAGGAAATTGTCTTATATACATTTTCAAGTGTCCCTTTTCACACTTGAATTTTGGTCCTTTCCTCTATTATTCTAAAAATATGCTATCTAGGAGTTTCCAAAAATTCTAGAAAAATTACATAAAATTCTATTCTACATAAGGAAGACTCTTCCTTATTTTTACATCAGTTGCATAAATATTTTTACAAGTTTTTGGCATTTTACAATTATTTTTCATCAAAAATGCTTCAAAAAATACATCTTCTAACATCCTTCCCCTCCTAAACCTTTTGGCTCCTGACAAAAGACTTTCCTGCTCTTATGTCCTGATTGCCTTCTTCACTTTTTCTTTCTTTGATAGACTTGTGACAGTAGGTCATGACTTTTTCTTTCTGTAATGTTCAGGTTATTTACCATTTCAAACAATGCTTTCCTCCACTATACTGCGGCTTCTAGTTTATCAATTACATCCTTTTTCAAATATTCTGTGTAAGCAGCTTCATATGCAGTAAGACGAGACTTGGTGACTACTGACAAGTTTCCCAATATTTCTCACTCTCTCTCAAAAAACCCATAATCGAATGCATCTTCAAAAATTTGTAAATAGTGACTGCCCAAAAATATTATTATGCTGTAGTATGCCATTAAACAGATTCTATCGGGTGTTTCACTAAGATCAAACAATAATGCATCAGTAGGAGAATTGAAGCCAATGTAATTTAATATTCTGACATCTGTATCTGTGTATGTCTCTATACATGCCAGAATTAGTCTCATAACTCTGATCAGTAAAATGCATGCAGGGTCATTCACATCTTTGTATGTAGCTATAACAGACTCAGCTGTATCCACCATGTATTTTTTTGTAGGCCATGTTCCTGCCTTTGGACCTGCTATTTTTGGGAAATTCAACCATTTAGGTGGGATTTGTCCTTCTCTCCTTCTTTCCCAAAAAACTGTCCATTCTCTTCTTCTTGCTACTGGGCAGTAAGCTGGATTAATTTTCAATTGAAGAGGTGCTTCCTTCCAAATTTTCCTTCATTCTTTATTTGCATCCAACCATCTATTCCTCCACTTTGGATTGGCTTTCTCAAATAATTCTTTGGTCACATTAATATCTTCTTCATATTCTAGATATTTATTTGGAGGTAATCCAACTCTTGCCAATTGATAGTTCTTGATACTCTCCATGATCATGCATAAAGGTATGCCCAGTCCATCTGCAGCCCAATGATGCTGGTCTGGATTAATCCCCTTATTCAAAGCAAATGTGACAATTTGATCTTCATATTCATCATGCATTTTTCTGATAAAATCCATTCAAGATTCTCTGTTTGTCAGCAATTTTTGGACAAATTCTTCTGAATATTCTTCCTCTTGTCTTTTATTTGCTGGTTCACTGCCATGTTGTGTTCCATCATCATTTCCTACTTCATATTCTTCTGTATATGTAGTCTCTATATGTGTTTCTTCCTGAACTTGTGGCTTTTCCAGCTTTTTCTATAATTCTTCTATTGTCACCATCAGACTTCTGTTATGTGTTGCCCATAACTCTCTTTCTTTTATCCATTCATTTTTTTCCTTTTCCATCCTTGACTGCCAATCACTCCTATCTTTTTCCATATCCATGTGCAACTTGTTATAACCTCTCATTGATGTAGCAGCATGTGTACTAGCCTGCTTCTCTAGTTCATTGGCTTCTTTCAATTCTATTTGTAATCTCTTAATCTCCTTGTGCAATTCTTCCTTTTCTTCCTCTATCATCTGATCAATCTTGCTTTCATCCTTTAACTGACCTTCTTCCAATAACAGCCTGTTTATTTCCTCATTTGCTTTAGTCAAAATTTGATCAGAAGTCTGCAAAGTTCTATATCTTCCTTCAATTTTCCTCAGCTCCATTTCCAATTTATTATTCTGCTTTGTTAGTTTTACACTCTTTTCTTCTAGATATTGAATTCTATTTTGTTTCTGTACTTCTAACTCCTCCAAAGCAATTATTCTGTTTGTAAATTCCTCATTTTTCTCCTGCACCTTCCTCAATTGTTCTGACATTTGTTCCTTCTCCCTTTTGTGCTCCTTAATGATCATACTGCCTTTCTCAAATTCAGACTCTGCTACCATTCCTGAAATGATCATATTCCTGCTGGAAGGCCTAAACTGCTCAATATTGCTCATAATAACCTGGCAAGCACAACTGATATTCTTGGGTATTCTTTCCAACCCCACTTCCATTTCCATTTGTTTAACTTCTATTTGTTTGTCTTCTTTGCACTCATTCTCCTCTTCCTCTTCTTCTTCATATTCTATAGCCTTAGCCTTTTGTCCTTCATTGCTTTGATGAATTTCCAGTGTTTCTTGATCTGCAACATCTTCTTCATGTTCCAATGTCTGATTATCCTGGTTCTCTTGTCTTGATCTATCTTCATCTGCCTTTACTTCTTCTACTTTGTTATTCTCCAATTCTGGTTGTTCTTTTGCAGAAAGCTGTGCTTCTTTTACCTGGATTGGGGTTTCCTGAATTAAAATTGACTCAGTTTTCTCACTGAATTTTATTTGATCATGGCCATGAGTCACAAGAAATCAAAAAGTAATTTTTATTTTGAGATTTCATGACATAAGAATGAAAATAAAATTCAAAATAAATTTTGTTTCTTCAAAAAGACTCAATTAAAGTGATCATTACAGGTGTAGCAAGATGTCTAGTGCACTCCCTTTTCCCAACAACTCTTTTGGAGAAAAACAAAACATTTATCAATGATAGAAAAATTAATACAAAATAAATAGAAATCTACTACCCTTCTATCTAGATCTTGCTTTGTGCTATATAATTTTGTAAAAAGGAAAAGAAAATAAACAATTTTTCTCAACTTTTCTTTCTTTTTTTTTTTTAATAACAATGATTCCTTCTGTTTTTTCTTGTTATTTTTTTCTTTTATTTTTTCTCTCTTTTTTTTTTCTCTTCTTTTTTTTATAATAATTTTTTCTATTTCTTTTCTTCCCCTCCTAATTCTCTTTTTAGAAAAAGGATAAGGTAAAATATTTTTGTCATAATTTCCAATATGTTATGATTTTCTAAATACAGATCAAATATGGATGATGTTTTTTCCATTGAAACAACTCTGATTTTTTGACCCAATACTTTTTAACTCTAGTTGTCCTGGTTTCAGGCAAACATCCATTTCCTTCTGATAAGCATTTTGTAGGATTTTTTGTTCTCCATATCCATTTTGTCCTAGATTTCTGTTTTGATGGGCGGACCTCCTGTAGACTTTGATTCCATATGCTTCTTGTTCTGATGTTTTGATTCTTTAGACAATGCCATGATTGCCACCTTCTTCCTATCTCTCCACCCTTCTTTGTTCCTCCAATCTTTTGCTGATTTTGATTACATGAAGCTTGATCATTTAACATTTGTATTGGTAATGTCTGTGTATCTTCAAATGCAAAAGTAAATCCTTCCAAGTGTATATCATGAACATCTGATTGAATTTCCTGTTCTTCATTACTCAATAAAAATATTAAAAACCTTTTGTCATTTATTTTTAATTTAAGCTTCATTTTTTCAAAATCCACAATCACTTTACCTTGTTGGAGCCATGGTTGACCTAAAATCAATTTTTCAGACATCAAATGATCTGGTCATTCTTCACAGTCTATTTTCATATATTCTTCATTGAACTTAACTTTAATAGACAGTGAAGACATGCTTTGTACTATTTGACCTTCCAAAGTTTTGATAAAGGTTCTGCTTTTAGTTCTTTTTATGTTAAATTTACTTACCAAAGCTGAACTAATCAGATTCACTTGTGCTCCAGAATCTATCAAAACCCTAATTTTTTCATTTTGAAAATCCATTGTCATCACAGACAAATGTTCTTTTAGTTTTAGAGGAGTTTCACACAAACAGACTTCCCTAAGATCTTTGGTTTTTCTTATCCTTTCCTTTGCTTCCTGTTGAGCCTCTTTTCTAATGTCTTCCTCTTCTTTTTTCCTATTTTGAGCTTGTTGCAACCTCCATTCATCAACAGTTAATGGGCAGTCATACCTCTTGACTCTACATCCACTTATGAAGTTTGCCATGATTTCTCCGTCTATGTTAGCTAGTTGAATGGCTCCACTGTTGCTTATCTGATGTATAATATATGGTCCATGTCCTTTTTTCTGGAACTTTTTCTGATGTTCTTTGACTGTGTAAGCCAAAACTAGATCTCCTTCATGTAGATCTTTTTCTTTTATGTGAACATCATGAGAAGCTTTTTGCCTTTTCTTGTCCACATATATACTCATAATGGCTTGGAGTCTAGAAGCTCCCAATTTTTCCAATTCTTGTGGGTGATATGGGGCTGACTTTCTATGACAGATCAGGAAATATTCAGTGATGTTTTCTATGATTTGGTTTACAAAATGGGTCCCCCTATCACTTACCAATTCAATTGGAAGTCCAAATCTGGTGATAATATTTTCATACAGGAATCTGGCAGTAGTATGAGCATCATTCCTTCTTGTGACTTTGGCCTCAGCCCACTTTGTCAGGTAGTCTGTAGCCACTATGATGTATTCAGCATGGGATTGTTTTGTTGGAGGATGTATAGGTCCAATGAAATCCAACCCCCATTTACTAAAGGCTCTTACTGAAATTAATGGAACTAATGGCATATTATCTCTTTTATTTGGTTGACTCACCCTCTAACACACATCACATCTTTTTACATAGGTTCTTGCATCAGGAAATAGGGTTGGCCACCAAAAACCAGAATATAAAATGATTTTAGCAGTTCTATCACTTGAGAAGTGTCCTCCTGCTACTCCAGAATGTGCCATTTCCAACATTTCTAGATATTTATTCTCAGGGACACAAATTCTTAAGTATCCATCCATTCCTCTCTTATACAACTGTTCTCCTATCAGTTGATATTCTTCAGAGACTACTTGTAGATTTTTGGCATCTGCACCAGCTGTCACTTGTTTTCCTTTCTTCTTCCTTTTCAATTCCTCAATGATATTTTCACTCCAATCTGGATTTTTCTGGAACCAATATAGAGTTATGAATTCTGAATCTTGCAATAATTGGCACTTCCTTCAATTAGCAATGTATTTTGTTACATCTTGAATCTTATTAGGCCAATGTACCCCCATCCTATTGAGATTACTTAGGGTGACTACCCTGGAAGCATGAGTGCAAGGGTTCCAACAATGAGCTCTCTTCAGATATTCCTGTTGCTCTTCTTCAAGAGTACAATATTCCAATATGCCTATGTGGTTGAGATGATACAAATACCCAGCTAGTAACAGAAAGTTCCTGCTTTGTAATACTAAGTGTGCATTGCTCCCAACTGTTCTGCAAGGTCCCATGGTTAATAATGGTACTAAAGTCATGGCCCACTCAGGAACACTCTCTACTTTGAACAAATAAGTGTTTGGCAGGTCGTCATCTAAAGGTGAAAGAAACCATTAGTAAAAGAAACCTCAAATTCCATTAGTAAAAGAAACCATCTGACTATTCTACCAGTGTGACAAGGTTTATTTACCAAATATAGTAAAGTTTGATGGTCTACAAAGAACTTAAACTTGTTGGCCAAAAGGTAATGTCTATATTTCTTTACAGCAAATATCATGCCCAATCCTTCTCTCTCAGTGGTTGTGTAATTTTTTTCTGCTAGATTCAATTGCCTACTAGCATAAGCCACTGGAAAATCTAACTTGCTTCCTTCTATTGGTTGTGCTAACACACATCCTAAAGCATAATTTGAAGCATCCACATGGACATGAAAAGTTTTATCCCATTGAGGTGTTTTCAGAATTGTGGCTGTTACCAAACAAGTTTTTAAAGTTTCAAAGGTTTGGTCACACTCCTTGGTCCACTCAAACTTTGTAATTAGGGCATATAAGGGTTTGGCTATGTCAACAAATTTGTGTACAAATTTCCTATAGTACCCACAATGTCCCATGAAAGTTTGAAGTTCCTTTACATTTGTTGGTCTTGGAAGTTCTATTGTGGCCTTTATTTTCTTCTCATCAGTTGAAATTCCATTTTAGAGACTATGTGACCTAACATTCTTCCTTGTCTTACAAAGAATACACACTTTTCTGGATTTAAACATACTCTGTAGGTTCTGCATTTCTTGAATATATTTTCTAAATCCTGCAAGTGATCTTGTCTTTTTAGTGAAAAAGTACAAAGATCATCTACATAAATTTCCATTACATTCCTCAGGAACTCTTTGAAGATATGACACATCAACCTCTGAAAAGTTGTTGGAGCATTGGTTAACCCAAAGGCATAACCCTAAAAGCATAAATTCCCCATTCTGTGGAAAAGGCAGTTTTATGTTGGTCTTCCAATGCTATAGGTACCTGATTGTATCCTAAAAAACCATCTAAAAAACTATAAACCTCCTTCCCTGGAACTCTTTCTAGAAGATGATCTGTTATAGGCAGTGGATAATTATCTCTTATAGTTGCTGCATTTACCTTTTTCAAGTTAATGCATACCCTAAGTTTCCCATTCTTTTTTGGTACCACAACTATAGGAGATATCCATTCTGTATACTCAATCTCATAGATGAAATTGGCAACTAATAGCTTGTCAATTTCTTCCTTTATTTTATCAGAGTATTTATCATTGAATGTGTAATGTCTCTGTTTGCTAGGTTTTGCCTCTGGTGTAATAGGAATCTTATGCTCACAGATTTTAGGATCAATTCCTTTCAAATCCTTGTAGCTATAAGCAAACACATCCCTATAGTTCTTGGCCAAACTTCTTAGTGCCTCCTCTTCTTGGTTTGTCATATCATCAGCTATTACAATATGTCTTTCTTCTCCATCTTCCTGAGTGATCACAACCTTCTTGGTTTGTTCTTCATTATCATAAGCCTCTCCTTTCTTCTTTTCTCTCTTTGGTTTCATTTTTAGAAGTAGTCTGTGTTCTACTTCATAAGTCTTGAAATTTTCTGGTACACCAAACTGTTGAGCTTTATTTGTTTCCTTCTCCTTTTTCTCATGCCCCTGATTTTTTTCTATTTCCTTATGTTTGTGTTTCTTATATTTGCCTGAGATTTTATCTTTTATTGCATCTTCAGCTGTTACTTCTTCCAAATATTGTATTTTCCCTTTTTTCAATATCATTTCTTCTTCTTTGTCCTCTTTTGTTATGGATACCTTTATCATTTGTATTCCAATGTGAAAGACATCATATCCTTCTTCATTTTGAAATTCCACTCCTACATACTCATCACTGGCTAGATCCATGGTAGCCAAAATTCGATTCCACCCATAGGGCTCAATTTCCTCATCTTTGAATTGTTGTGGTACATAGTTCTCATCTTGTAACTTCCTTCCTTCCACACAATCTTCTCTTCTCAATCTCCTTTTTCTATTGGTAAGATTTCTTATCATATTGCACTTCCATATTGATGATTCAGTTTCATCCTGGTCCTCCATTTCTGATTCTTCACTTAAATCTTGATTTTGATGTATTTTATACCATTCTTGAGGAGATATGTCACAGTAGTGCCCATTTCTTAGATTTACTTTGGTTATTTTTCCTTTGCTCTGAAGGTATAAGCAATCATTACCCCAATCTTGCACAATTTGCATTTGTCTCATAAATGGTCTTCCTAGGATAATTTCATATGAAGTGGATTGTGGGAATTCAACTATAGCAAAGGTATGTTCTATCTCTATTCCACATATGTCCACAATCACTTTTTCCCATATTCCTAGGGGTTTTTCTATGTGTCCATCTGCAAGTTGCAATTGTTGGTGCATGCCAATCATCAATTGAAGGTTTATTAAGAAATGAAGTCAAGAAATTAAGAAGAAGACAAATTCAGAAGTTTGAAGGAAGGACATACTCAGAAATTCAAAGCTATGTACACATATGTACATTAGTTCAGATATAGGTTACTCACACTTTTGATTAGTCATAAGTTTGTATATATTTGCCTATAAATGTTTTGGAAAAAGTCGGGGCATGTAGAATAGAGAATAGGAAGAGAGAAATCAGTTGTAGAAAGTGTCATTGGACACATGAAAGTTAGTTGAAGTTATCTCTTCAATGTAGTTGTATTTTTCTGAGTAATCAATGGAAATCTTGCGCCCGATGTTTTGGTGTCTGCTACTTCTGTAGTTAATCTTTTGAGAAATCCTTCTGAACATATCTAAGTCCATAGTTAATCAATCTATGGCTAGAATTTGAGAGTCTAATTGTCATCAGGCTAAGAGAATTTTGCATAGGAACATTCATATGTGATGATGTTCTGAGAGTCGACAAAACTGGCGCAGATTTCATGTTCAGAGAAATGAACATTGCTCAGTGCATGGTGTAAAGTTTTACACAAGTGAGGGCTCAAAGTCTAAGTTGGAAGGTAAGCCATCTATGGCTAAAAGATCTTGATCAAACGGGTTCAACATTGGGAGAACTATAGCTAAGAAGTTACAGGTGTCAAAATCGCTACTGCAGAGAAGGTGTTTTACACATAGGTAAATTGTTTGTATGATTTCTCAGAGTATACTGAATCACTTGCAGAGATTTAAGTTGGAGAAGATGCGCAACCTTAAGGCGAAGCATTGTGCAAAGTTTTATTAAAAACTTTACAGGATTGATTAGTCAATGAGTGATTAATCTGCAGCAGATTTTTCAAAGAAGTGATTTCTTCACAGTCAATAAATTTCTTGGTAATGTGATAGTGGATTTCCAAAATTATGTGGAGTCTAAAGTTATTCTTGGTCTAGAGGTGGTCTAATACCAAGGATAGCTTGTTCTTTTGGAGATTAACACTCTCCATCAGTGGTATCAGAGCAGGTTGTGTCAAAATTAAGGAAAGGAAGACTCCGACTGCTGCAGACATACAAGTTCTACATTTCGAAGGTTCAGAAGGATAAAATGTTGAAGAAAGATTGAAGGGAGACACGCAAAGATTATCAAAAGGATCAGAAGAAGCAACACTCGAAGTTAAGGTACATTTATTTCTTGTAAAGTATAAAGCTTTGAGACTACAGGTGAAGCAAGGATGGGAGATAGTCTCCAAATTGAAAAATTGGATAGAGAGAACTATCCAGCTTGGTCTATGAGGATGGAAGCTCATCTTATGAGCAAAGATCTGATGGGATACATCACAGGAGAGGAAGAAAAGCCAGAATTTAGAGACTCTAGTGTTCCAACTAGAGAGGAGCTTGCAGACATGAAGAATTGGATGAAGAAGGATGCTCAAGCAAGGAGTATAATCTACATGGCAGTCAATGAGTATTTGCTTCCTCACATTAGAGGACTTGAAAGTGCATGTGACATTTGGAATGCTTTGGAAGAGCATTTCCAAAACACAACCAAATCAAGGAAGGCTTCACTATGGGCAGAATTTACTACTTTCAAGAAGAAGGCCTCACAATCAATCTCTGATTATGTGACAAAGATGAAGGACATTGCAGATTCTTTAGGTGCAGTGGATGAAGATATTGAAGAAGATAAATTGGTAAGACAAATTCTCACAGGGCTAAGAGGAGATGAGAAGTGGAAGCCTTTTATTTTGTCTACAGAACTTTCATTAGATCACTTCTCCTGATTTGAATCAATTGTTAGGTCATATGCTAACTTTTGAGAATGATATCAAAGGAGATGTTGATAAGAGTGCAGGTCATGCAATGTACTCTAAAGACAAGAAGAAAGCTAACAAAGCAAAGCAACAATCAGGTGAAGAAGAAGGTACTTCAAACCAAGCAAATTTCATAAGAGGAAAAGGAAATGGAAGAAGTAGAGGAAGAGGCAGAAACAACAAAGATAATGCAAGAGCTTGTTGGATATGTGGTAAGACCAATCATCTATCTCATGATTGTTGGCACAATAATCAGAACAATGGTAATTATCAGAACTTTAATCAAAGAGCAAGAGGTGGTAGATTTCAGAGAGGAAACTTCAGAGGTAGAGGTGGTAGGAATTCTTTTGGAAGAGGTGGAGGAAGAAGCTTCCAAAATCAATCCTATAATAACACCTACTACAACTATGCATCAGATCAGAAGGAGGATTCGACTCTTATTATGAATGCAACATATGAAACCTCACATGAGGACATGAGAGTGTTCTATATTGATTCAGGATGTAGTAATCATTTAAGTGGAAATATTGCTTTGATGACTGATCTAGATCATAATGCAATTAACCATACAGTTCAGACAGGTGATAATACAAAGCATAAGGTAAAGTCAATTGGTTCAGTCAAAGCTAAAGATGGGAGCACTCTTCTGAGTAAATTTCTTTATGTTCCCACAATTCCAAAGAATTTGATCAGTGTAGGTCAAATTGTGGAAAAAGGATATGAGGTAAGATTCACCAATGATGGAGTCTATGTTGAAGATCCTAGTCAAGGGTATAAACAGGTTGTTATAGGAAAGAAAGAAGGAAGGCTCTTCACATTGAAGGTACAAGGAAATGTTGGACATGCTATGTTCACATATGGAGAGCAAAAGGTGTCAGAATTGGATCTTTGGCACAAAAGACTTGGACACTTCAATGAAAGAGGTATCAAATACATGATTAATAATGATTCAGTGCTTGGGTTGCCTAACATTGCAGGTCAACACATGACATACAGATGTGAGGCATGTCAATTAGGTAAGGCTCATAAGCAATCCTATTCCAAGCATGGGTTTATGTATTCAGAAAGACTTGAGTTGGTGCATACAGATGTGTGGGGTCCTTCAAAGGACTTTAGTATAAATGGTTCAAGATATTATGTCATATATGTTGATGATGCTACCAGATGGATCACAATTTATGTGATTAAAGAAAAATCAGAAGTGTTTAATACATTTAAACACTATCATGCATATGCAGAAAGGATTACAAGTCAAAAATTGAAGAGACTAAGGTCAGATGGAGGAGGAGAGTATTTTTCAAATGAATTCAATGATTACTTGTGGAATGCAGGTATAAAGAGAGAAGTTACTTGCAGGTACTCTCCTCAACAAAATGGGGTAGCAGAAAGAAGAAATAGGACTCTTGTTGAGTTTGCAAGGTCCATGATGAAAGAGAAGAATTGCCCAAATTATTTGTGGGCAGAGGCTGTAAATACAGCTACTTATTTGGTCAATAGATCTCCTTGTAAAGCTTTGCAAGGTATGACACCATATGAAGCTTGGTGGGGTAAGAGACCTACCTTGGATCATTGCAGAATATTTGGATGTTTGGCATATGCATATGTGCCATCTCAATTGAGGCATAAGTTGGAGCCTAAGGCAGAAAAGTATGTATTCATTGGTTATGATGATAAGCAAATGGGATACAGGTTGTGGAGTCCATCCACAAAGCAATTCCTTGTATCCAAGGATGTTACATTTGATGAGCAAGGTACTTGGTATGCAGGTAAATATAATGTACATGCAGATGTTGAAGAAGTAGTGGATCAAAGGAAAGGTAAAGCAAAGATTCAGTTACTTGATGAAAATGAGAATAATGAAGTACAGGTTGAAGTTGAAGAGAGGCCAAGGTTTGATCCAGAATGTGATGAACCAGAGACTTCAAAAAGTGCAGAAGTTAGGAGGTCATCTAGGCACAAATGGCAACCTACAAGGTATAGCTATGACACCTCATTCTTGACTACTAAAGATTATGCTTATTTGGTAAAAGCAGATGAAGATCCATCTACATATGATGAAGCCAAAGGCAAGAGAAATTGGGAAGAAGCCATGCAAGAGGAGTATGATGCATTGATAGAGAATCAGACTTGGGATTTGGTTCCTAAACCTAATAGCCAGAAAATTATTGGATGTAAGTGGGTTTACAAAACAAAAAGATTTACAGATGGAAGTGTGTCTAGGTACAAAGCTAGACTTGTTGTGAAAGGGTATGCACAGACATATGGAGTGGACTATTATGAGACCTATAGTCCTGTGGCAAAAATGACAACCATCAGAACTCTCATAGCAATTGCTGCTTGTCAAGGTTGGAAGCTATCTCAATTAGATGTTAAAAATGCTTTTTTGAATGGTTACATTTCAGATGAAGTTTACATGGAGCAACGAGATGGGTTCAAAGATCAAGTGAGTCCAAATTATGTGTGTAAGCTCAAGAGAGCTTTGTATGGATTAAAGCAGGCCCCAAGGGCATGGAATTATAGGCTTGTAAAGTTCTTGAATGATCTTGGATTTCAAGCATCAAAGGCAGATAGTAGCTTGCTAGTCAAAGCAAGTGAAGATGGATTCATTTATGTTTGTATTTATGTTGATGACATAATACTTACAGGAACAGATGATAAAGGAATACAAATGATCAAGAAACAGATGGAGAAAGAGTTCAAAATCAGTGATTTGGGGAACTTGTCATTCTTCTTGGGAATGGAGATTTTATATACTCAACATGGAGTATATGTGACCCAAGAAAGGTATCTTAAAAATTTGCTAACCAAATTTAAAATGGAAGATTACAGGGTTGCACCTACACCATTGGAAGTGAACCATAAATTGTCTAGATTTGGAGGAGAAGAATTCAGAGACATGAAGCTCTATCAGAGTTTGGTTGGTAGCTTGATTTATGCTACATTGACAAGGCCTGATTTGTCATATGCAGTTGGTGTGCTTTCACAATTTATGCATTGTCCTAGAAAGGAACATTGGATTGAAGGACAAAGAGTACTTAGGTACATCAAAGGTACACTCAAAGAAGGGCTCTACTATGGATTTACTTCTGATACAAGAGTGAAGATATATAGTGATGCAGATTGGGCAGGTAATGTGGATGATAGAAGATCAACACATGGATATTTGTGCTATGTAGGAGACAAATTGATTTCATGGTGTTCTAAGAAGCAACATACAGTTGCTTTGTCATCTACAGAAGCAGAATATAAAGGTATGGTGGAAGCTGCAAAGGAGGTAATATGGCTAAAGACACTTATGAAAGTTTTTGATGTGATTCAAAGTACTCCTATTATTTGTGGAGACAATATGAGTTCTCTATACTTGGCAGCTAATCCTGTGTTTCATGCTAGAACTAAGCATATTGAAATACAGTATCATTTCCTGAGAGAGAAGGTCATTGATAAGGAAATTGAAGTTATGCATACTCCTACAAAAGATCAACTTGCAGATATGATGACAAAAATTTTAGATGGACCAAAGCTACAGAGATTCAAAGATATGGCAGGTATTAAGAAGATAGAGAAAAACCTCAATTAATGATTGAGGGGGAGCTGTTGGTGCATGCCAATCATCAATTGAAGGTTTATGAAGAAATGAAGTCAAGAAATTAAGAAGAGAACAAATTCAGAAGTTTGAAGGAAGGACATACTCAGAAATTCAAAGCTATGTACACATATGTACATTAGTTCAGATATAGGTTACTCACACTTTTGATTAGTCATAAGTTTGTATATATTTGCCTATAAATGTTTTGGAAAAAGTCGGGGCATGTAGAATAGAGAATAGGAAGAGAGAAATCAGTTGTAGAAAGTGTCATTGGACACATGAAAGTTAGTTGAAGTTATCTCTTCAATGTAGTTGTATTTTTCTGAGTAATCAATGGAAATCTTGCGCCCGATGTTTTGGTGTCTGCTACTTCTGTAGTTAATCTTTTGAGAAATCCTTCTGAACATATCTAAGTCCATAGTTAATCAATCTATGGCTAGAATTTGAGAGTCTAATTGTCATCAGGTTAAGAGAATTTTGCATAGGAACATTCATATGTGATGATGTTCTGAGAGTCGACAAAACTGGCACAGATTTCATGTTCAGAGAAATGAACATTGCTCAGTGCATGGTGTAAAGTTTTACACAAGTGAGGGCTCAAAGTCTAAGTTGGAAGGTAAGCCATCTATGGCTAAAAGATCTTGATCAAACGGGTTCAACATTGGGAGAACTATAGCTAAGAAGTTACAGGTGTCAAAATCGCTACTGCAGAGAAGGTGTTTTACACATAGGTAAATTGTTTGTATGATTTCTCAGAGTATACTGAATCATTTGCAGAGATTTAAGTTGGAGAAGATGCGCAACCTTAAGGCGAAGCATTGTGAAAAGTTTTATTAAAAACTTTACAGGATTGATTAGTCAATGAGTGATTAATCTGCAGCAGATTTTTCAGAGAAGTGATTTCTTCACAGTCAATAAATTTCTTGGTAATGTGATAGTGGATTTCCAAAATTATGTGGAGTCTAAAGTTATTCTTGGTCTAGAGGTGGTCTAATACCAATGATAGCTTGTTCTTTTGGAGATTAACACTCTCCATCAGCAATCTCATTTTGGTGGGTAATAATTCATTTTTTCCCCATTTTTCCCAAGTTTGTTTAGTCATGATGGCCACTCCTGATCCACTATCCAGAATAGCTTTGGCCTGGTTTTTACCAAATTGTATTTTTAGGGTTGAGTTTCCCTTTTCTCCTTCACAATATCCTCCTATCTTATCAATGGGAATATACCATAATTCCTCCATTTCTTGTAGTTGGGGGTGAAGATTTTCTGGTGTTGTTTCCCATTTTTTCATTTTGTTTTGTAAGTGAGGATTTTGTTTCATTAAATCTTCCAATGTGGTGTGATATAGAATTGTGCATTGTTTATCTATATTCACCTGGAATGTTACTTGTGGGTTTTCTTCCTTGTTACTATTTCCTCTTGTTTTTGTTGTCTCAGATTCCTCAACTGTTTTTTGAGAATTGTCTACTTCCCCCTTTTTGAGTTGTACTTCCCGTATGATTTGTTTACACTTATGCATCCTTTCATGTTCTAAGTCTCGCATAGGATAAGCCATTGTATGATCAGTAGGGCTTGGTCCCTCTTGAGTTCTTCCCTTGTATGCTTTTATTAGAGTGTATAGACTTTGTGAATTTCCTATCTCCGACTGGGTTTGTGTCTTCTGAGGAGGAGTACTGTTTGATTGTTCCCTATTTTCTTCTTCCAAATTTTTACCATTCTTTGTTTCCTTTCCCATTTCCCTTTTTGTCTATTTTTCTTCACGTTTGAGATTGAACCTTCATTTTGTTCCTTAGTTGTTCTTTGTTGTTTAGTTTGTGACCTTGTTATAGCATTTACATTCACTTGGTCAATGTCACTCAATTCTTCTTGTTCCATGATGTTGACTGCTTTTAGTGGTATGTTATTAGGTGTGTTTTGTTGTTTTTGAGGATTTTTTGGACAATCCTTTATCAAATGTTCCCTGCCACAATCCTTGCAATAAGCTCCCTCTATTCTTAACGTAGGAGGTTGTGGACAGTCTCTAATGAAATGTTCTCCCCCACACCTATAACAAGTTATCTTTGGTCCTCCTTTGAATTGAAGTTTTTGATTGTACATATAATTATTGGTTATATACATGAAAGTGGCAGTATCCATCTCAATTCTCCCATTTCCCAAGTCTAGGGCTTGTAATTATGGTTCTCTTAATTCATAACCTTCCCATTCTTCTTGATATCCTTCATTCCATTGATAATCTTCCTTGTATGGTGACTTTGTTCTTGAGTTTCCCTCTTCTATTGGTGTGTATTTAATTGGTACCACATTTGTTGGTATAGGAGGTTGTTGCCCAAGCACAGGTCTTGGTTGCTCAATAAACCCTGATTCTCTTTGGCTCCCATAATCTCTCTCCTTTATGGGTTGTTTATTATAGAAGCATTCCTCCCTGGTATGATTTGTCCATTTCCTCTCTAGTGTACAATATTTGAGTGTTTTCCTATCTTGCAAATGTGGTGGCTTTTGATATGGGCATTGTTGTACCAAATGACTTTCCCCACAATTGTAGCATTTTTTATTTATGTTCATCCTAGAGTTTATCAAATTAGTTTTGGTGCTTACTTCTAGGGCTTTAGCAATGGCTTGAGCCAATTCTTCTGCTGGTGGGATTTTATCTTCATTTGATCTAGGTTGATCAAATGCTAACAGGTCTTGGCCTCTGTTATCTTCCAAATCTATTGCTTCTTTTACACAAGCTCCTAGGTCAGGGCATCTTCTGTAGTACACTAGGGCTCTTAATTGAGCACTTCTTAATCCTTCTATGAATAGGGATACTTGTCTTGCCATGGAAGGTACTTCTTCTCTAGGACATCTGTCAATGTATTGCTTAAATCTCCTGGCTGCCTCTCTGACATTTTCATCTTTTTGTTGTTTAAAGCTATGTATCAGAGTGGCTGTGCTATGTTTTATTCCAGTCTTTGAGAATTCCCCAATGAAGGCTTCTAGGAAGGATTCAATATCTAGGTACATTTCCTTTCTTAAAGGGATGAACCAAGATAATGCAGGTCCTGTTAGGGTTAGGCCAAATGCTTCAAATTGGACTTTGTAATCTTCTACCTCCTCTGCTCTAATTAATTGCCTAAACTCTGCATCATGAGCATGAGGATCAGAATATCCTTCATATTGATTTTTCATGCATTTGGCTACTTGATATGGTCTAAGCATTCTACCCTGATGTTGCCAATGATGTCTTCTCCTTAGTGAAAATTCATTAAATCCTTCTAGTTCCTTTTCAAAAGGATTTGGGGAAGCATGTGTTCTCCTCCCTTGTTGTTGCTCAGTACTAGTGTAGTTTTCATGTGGTCTTGGTAAGTCTGATTGTCCTAGGTTATGTTCCCAAGGTCCTTTGTCAGCACATTGCCCTAAGTCATTTGAATTTTTTGGGTCTTGGGAGAAGATGTATACACATCCTTGCCTATCCTCATACCTACCATCTTTGAATTGAGCTACTGGTGTTATGTTCAGGGGAACTTCTAAGTTTCTCAATCTAATGAGAAACTTATGCATTCCATCCTGATATACATAGGTACCAAACCTATTTGTATACATGTATTTGAGGATGTTTCTATAATCCGCAGTTTCAATGGGCTCATTTGTTTCATTTAAATTTTCCATGTTGTTTTCTTGCCCTAGATTTCTTTTTTGCACTTCCCCTTCCACTGGCTCTATTTCCTTCCTTCCTAAGTCTTGCTTAGTATGTGTGTTTAATTTGTTCCCAGACCTAAGGATCATTCAATTAATTTTCACAATTCTATGGTCAGAATCGTGTTTTCCACGATTTTGTAGCCAAAATAGTGTTTTTCATGATTCTGTGGATAAAATCGTATTTATCACGATTTTGTGGCTAAAAATTGTGTATTCCACGATTTTGTAGCCAAAATAGTGTTTTTCACGATTCTATGGATAAAATCGTATTTATCACAATTTTGTGGCTAAAAATTGTGTATTCCACGATTTTCTGGTCAAAATTGTGTTTTTCACGATTTTCTAATCAAAATCGTGTTTTTCACGATTTTGTGTTCAAAATCGTGTTTTTCACGATTTTCTTATCAAAATCGGGTTTTTCACGATTTTCTAATCAAAATCGTGTTTTTCCCGATTTTGTGTTCAAAATCGTATTTTTCACGATTTTCTAATCAAAATCGTGTTTTTCACGATTTTGTGTTCAAAATCGTGTTTTTCACGATTTTCTAATCAAAATCATGTTTTTCACGAGTTTGTGTTCAAAATCATGTTTTTCACGATTTTCTAATCAAAATTGTGTTTTTCATGATTTTGTGTTCAAAATCGTGTTTTTCACGATTTTCTAATCAAAATCGTGTTTTTCACGATTTTGTTCCCAGACAATCGTGATTGCTCACAATCGCAAATAACACAATTTTCTTATGAAAATCGTGTTCTGGGAATCGCGATTTTGTCCTTAATTCAGAGAATCGTGATTTTGTGTTTGACTACAGAATCGCGATTCTGATCAATTTTTTTGAAAATTTTCAAGTATTGATTTTTAAGTTTGTATTTTTTCTATAGAATCGCCCTATCTAATTTTTAACATGCAATGAAAAAGTTCTCAAAAATCTTTTTATTTTTTTACAGAAACTTCAAAATTCAAAAAATCACGATTCCGTGTTTTCTATTATTTCCTATATTTTTGTGCTTTATGACCATAAAAATTGTAATCAATGCAACAAAATAATATTGAGACCCCTTACCTTGCTTGTTTGGTTCACAATCTCTCCAAACACTTTGCTGCAGAAAGTCGCGATTTTTTGCTTGATCTCTCTCTCTCTCTCTCTCTCACACTCAAATGAATTTCTCTTGCAATTCTAGGATTTTATAGTGTCCAGAAAATCGTGATTCTATGCAATTTTTTCACTGATTTCCACTTTTTTACTTGACCAATTTCATTCTTCAACAACTTGATGGTTTGAATCCTCAATTCTTAATTTTTTCATGATTAATCACTTCTCATTAGCTATTGGTGAAAATCGTGATTTTGTACTTTTCCACTTCTCTCACTTGATACTCAATCTTTCCTGATTCTTTGGAATTTAACTTCCCTTCCTTTCTCAATATTAATGAAATCTCTTTCAATTACCCTACTTCCAAAACCCAAATATGCTGAAAATTTCAGAAAAATTTTCTCTTACAGAAAATCATGATTTTGTACAGAGAATCGTGTTTTTTCTGTACTTCCTATTTTGTGCAAATTTGAGTATTCTTTTCTCTTGTTTCCCTTCAGTACCCTTTACCAATTCCAATTCAACAGACACCTGTACTTTTGCATCAAAATCACAACATTATTCAGAAAATCGCGATCCTGTGCAGAGAATTGTGTTTTTCAAATTTTCTAGTTTTTTTTTACCAATTTTTGCTTTCCTTACACTTGGTCCCCTATTACTCTTGTCAACAAAGCTTCAATCCAACTTCCTAAGAAGAAAAGAAATTTTTTTGATTGTTTTAATGAATTTTATGAATTTTTTAGTATTTTGCCCTAAGTTAAGGTAAACACTTCACTTAAGGTTTCTTGTTTGGTGATCTATTGATCCTGTGTTCCTTGATTGGTTATACTATCTTATGCTTTTGGCTATCAAAACAGTTCATGAGAAAACTTCCCAACGAAAAATGTGCTAGGAAATGCAAATATCAATTTTTGCAAAGATAAACTCAAACATTTTTTCTTCAAGATGCAAATCAATTTTTTTCAAGATTAATGCTTTGACTTGGTAAACAAATGGATCTTATCTACTTGCATCTAGCTCCTTTACTTGACTTTTCCTTAATGCAACCATGTTATCTTCCCAAGATCAACAATTTTGCCTAGTACTTAGTCAAAAAGCACTCTAAAAATACAAGAATAGACACATGTTACCTTATCTTCAACTTTCTTGATTCAAATTTTTCCCACACCTACACTTTACTTCAAAAAATGAGATGAGCAACTATCAATTTACAAAAATTTCAGCACTTCCAATTCTTAAAAGATTATCTATTGCTTTCTTTTCCCAAAAGAAAAACAAAGACATCTACCTTTTCATGTTCACATTTCTTGATTAAAGAGTATTACCTTTTCCATGTGTTTATTACCATCAACAATAGGAGATCCAGCAAGGTCCAACTTCAATGAAGCTTTTGATATACTCCCCGACAACGGCGCCAAAAAATGTTTGTTATTGACCTTTGGAGTTGTCCTCTCCAATCATTTAGCATAAAGAATTAACAATACATCTTTATTTTGTCAATCCTGGAAGTATTCAAGAGACCACAGCCCCTTCTAGATGATAGAATCCAAGAAATAAGAGAATAATGGCTGGATTTCTGAGAATGGTGAAAATGAAGAGAAATTTCTAGGGTTTGGATTATCTTGAGCAAATCTCCACCATCTTGAGCAAATCTCCACCATTTTCCACAATCTTGGTGTCTAATACATGCTATTTTCTCAGCAGAACACAATTATGAAGTCAAAACTCAAAAATGTTACTTGTACCATACAAACGAGACAATCACGATTCTATGAAAACGGACGATTTTCATCTCCAGCACCATTCTTCATCAATTTCTCACTCAACACATCAATATTCAGCTCTCTTCATACACTCTCAACAGAATTACACAATAGAAGCTCACAAATCTCCATGGATACACAAAGAATAGACTCAACAAATCAATGAAACCACACAAAGAGGAGAAAACACGATTTTCAGCAGGAAACTCTCTCTATTCACTTGGATAGCATGTAAACAAATAATCAACCAACCCCCTCATAATAGAGGAAATTGTCTTATATACATTTTCAAGTGTCCCTTTTCACACTTGAATTTTGGTCCTTTCCTCTATTATTCTAAAAATATGCTATCTAGGAGTTTCCAAAAATTCTAGAAAAATTACATAAAATTCTATTCTACATAAGGAAGACTCTTCCTTATTTTTACATCAGTTGCATAAATATTTTTACAAGTTTTTGGCATTTTACAATTATTTTTCATCAAAAATGCTTCAAAAAATACATCTTCTAACAGAGGTGTTCTAATATCGCTCTAGCTTAGCATCTTTTCCGTGGCGTGGCGATTTCCGCAGGCTTGACAAGGTTCAAGCCTTTGCTGCGATGGCCATCAATAAGTGGTCTCAGAGAGGTGAGATCCCCAACATTTGGTATCAGAGCAGGTTAACCACAACAAGTGGAACCAAAACGAGAAAGATTCTGAAGAGCAGAAAGATTCTCAAAAGTTCACCGGAAGTAACAGAAACAAGAAGATCATGGCAGATCATGTCCAAATTGATAAATTGGATAGAGATAATTATCCCGCATGGGTAATGCACATGGAAGCATTACTTATGAGTAAGGACTTAATGATGTATGTGACCGGAGAAGAAAAGAAGCCGACTTTCGAAGATGATAGTCAACCGGAAAAAGAAGAATTAGAAGCCTTGAAGTTGTGGTAGAAGAAAGATGCAATGGCAAGAGCTTACATTTATAATACTATTTCAGACCATCTACTACCGCACATTAGAGGCCTGGAGAAAGCGGAGGACATATGGAGTGCGTTGGAAGATCATTTCCAAAATACTACAAAAGCTAGGAAGGCTAGCTTATGGTCGGAATTCACAATGTTCAAAAAGAAGTCGAGTCAAAGCATTAGTGACTATGTTACTGAGATGAAGGATCTAGCAGATAGCCTTGGATCCATAAATGAAGATGTCGAAGATCACATATTGATAGCGCAACTGCTAACAGGTTTGAGAGGAGATGAAAGGTGGAAACCTTTCGTACTCTCGACTGAACTATCTCTAAATCATTTTGTACCAGATTTAAATCAGTTGCTTGGTTTGATGCTCACATATGAGCAAGACCTGAAAGGAGATGCAGATAAAGGACAAAGTTCTGCAATGTACATGAAGAACAAGAAGAAAGTAGACAAAGGTAAGTCAAAAGATGAAGAAGAGTCGAGTTCTCAAGCTTATTATGCAAGAGGTAAAGGCATCGGCAGAGGAAGAGCAAGAGGTTTTGGAAGAGGAAGAAGTAGCCAGAATAACAATAAGAAGGCTTGCTAGATTTGTGGACTAAGTAATCATTTGGCTCATGATTGCTGGCATAATTCCCAAGGATCAAATCAAAATCAAAACAGTAACAGCAGAGGTAGAAGCGGAAGATATCAGAATAACTTTCAAAGAGGAAGACAAAATCAAAGAGGAAGCTATGGTACCACCTACAACAACTATGCAAATGACACGCAGAATGAAAGTCATACATCATTGATGATGAACTCAATCAGCACATCAGATAACGAAGACCTGAAGGTATTTTACATTGATTCTGGATGTTCTAATCACTTGTCAAGAAATATAGAACTAATGTCAGAATTGGAAAAAGGTAGTTCCAGTCATACTGTTCAAACAGGTGACAATACAAGGCATATTGTACATTCAATTAGAAAAGTGAAATGTAAGAGTGGAGCAGATTTGCTAACCAATGTTTTGTATGTTCTGACAATACCGAAAAATTTAATTAGTGTAGGATAGATAGTTGAGAAAGGTTTTCAGGTCAGATTTACAAATGAAGGAGTATTTGTAGAAGATCCCGAGAATGGATATAATCAGATTGTCTCTGGTAAGAAAGAAGGTAGACTCTTTACTTTAAGAGTACAAGGAAACATCGGGCAAGCGTTGCTCACACATGGTGAAAAGGTGATTACAGAACTTGATCTCTGGCATAAGAGATTAGGTCATTTCAATGAAAAAGGAATAAAAGCTATGATTTCAAATCAATCAGTACTGGGATTACCGAATGTACAGAACCAACACATGATTCACAAGTGCGAAGCGTGTCAGATGGGAAAAGCCCACAGGTTACCTTTCCAGAAGAAAGGATTTAAACATGATGAAGTACTCGAACTCATTCATACAGATGTATGGGGTCCAACAAAAGAAGGATCAATCAGTGGCTCAAGGTATTATGTTTTATTCATTTATGATGCTACAAGATGGATAACGTTATACGTTTTGAAGGAAAGATCAGAAGTATTTGAAACCTTCAAGCATTTTCATGCATATGCTGAAAGACTCACAGGTCGAAAGCTTAAGAGACTGAGGTCTAATGGAGGGGGAGAATACTTCTCGCGAGAGTTCAATGATTATCTTTGGAATGCAGGTATTAAGAGAGAAATAACCTGCATGTATACACCACAACAAAATGGTGTAGCAAAAAGAAGGAACCGAACTCTACTTGAGTTTGCACGCGCTATGCTAAAGGAAAAGGATTGTCCAAATTATCTTTGGGCTAAAGCTGTAAATACAGCTACATACTTGGTAAACAGATTACCATGTATAGCTTTAGATGGAATGACCCCTTATGAAGCTTGGTGGGGAAAGAAACCAACACTTGATCATTGCAAAGTGTTTTGATCAGTAGCTTACGCTTATGTACCATCACAACTTAGACATAAGCTTGAACCAAAAGTAGAGAAATATGTGTTCACTGGATATGATGAAAAGCAGATGGGCTACAGGTTATGGAGTCCTCTAACAAAACAGTTTATGGTTTCCAGAGATGTTACATTTGATGAACAGAAGAGCTGGTATACAGATCAAAGTCACACAACGGAAGAATTTGAAGAAGAGGTAAGAAAGAAAGAGAAAGGGAAATCAATTGTACAGGTGAATAGAGATGAAGACTATATGCAGGCAAGTACGTCCAGGATCGGATCAGGTATGAGAAATGAAGATGAACAGGGATTTGATGAAGAAGTGTATTCAGATACACATGAAGAGTTTGAACCAAGAAGGTCAAGCAGGAATAGAAGACAACCAGAAAGGTATTCCTATGATACCTCGTATATAACTCAAAAAAATTATGCATATATGGTCAAAGATGATGAAGAACCTCAGAACTATGATGAAGCTAAAGGTAAGAAGCAATGGGAAGAAGCAATGGAAGAAGAGTTTAGCGCACTGGAGGAGAACAAGACATGGGAACTTGTTCCAAAACCAAATGGTAAGAAAGTGATCGGAAATAAATGGGTTTTCAAAGTTAAGAAACTTGCAGATGGAAGGATAGCTAGATACAAAGCCAGACTGGTTATAAAGGGCTATGCTCAGACGCATGGCATAGATTACGATGAGACGTTTAGTCCGGTGGCAAAGATGTCAACCATAAGGACAGTGATTGCTATAGCAGCATCAAAAGGATGGAAGCTAAGTCAGCTAGATATAAAGAACGCATTTCTGAATGGATACATATCAGATGAAGTCTACATGGAACAACCGGAAGGGTTTGTAAGTTCTAGATACCCAAATTTTGTTTGTAGATTAAGAAAAGCACTTTACGGACTGAAGCAAGCTCCAAGAGCTTGAAATTATAGGCTTGTGAAATATCTCAATGAACTTGGATACCAAAGTTTGAAAGCAGATGCAAGTCTACTCATCAAGAGAACAGAAGACGGTATGATCTACATTTGCATTTATGTAGATGACATTATAATCACGGGTACTTCTGATGAAGGAATTAAAGAAGTAAAGAGATTACTCGAAAAGGAGTTTCAAATCAGTGATCTAGGAAAGTTATCATACTTTCTTGGAATGGAAATCACATACACAGATCATGGTGTATATGTTACGCAAGAAAGGTATCTCCTAAACTTACTGAAGAAGTTTAATATGGAGAATTGCAGAGAAGCTTCAACACCGCTTGAAGCAAATCATAAACTCAGCAAATACAGTGGTGCAGAGTTTAAAGATATGAGGAAATATCAGTCGTTAGTGGGAAGCTTAATCTACGCTACACTAACACGACCGGATCTTAGCTATGTAGTGGGAGTTCTCTCACAGTTCATGCATTGTCCGAAAGATCAACAGGTTTTGTATGAGAGATAGCTTATCTTATAGCTAGACATCTCTACTATCAGTTCGTCAAGGATTTTGGTGAAATGGATATGTACCCACAGTACAAAGTCTAACCGAAAAGAGACATTCTGAACCGGAGAAGTTTTTTCTTAAACTTCAGAAAGTGTTCACTCAGTGAAGGAAGTTCACGCATCACTTCCTTACTTCTTGTATACTCACTTGAAGTAATTACAAACAGAATAAGAGTTGATTCCGGTATGACTACGGTGTCAGTCTGGTGACAGTCCGGTGAAGTTCCAGTGAATTTTTCAGTAAATTCAAAATGCAGCCTTATATGTTTAAGTGGTAGTAACCTTTCTAAGCTACTATTGATTATGGAGGTGTTCTAATATCGCTCTAGCTTAGCATCTTTTCAGTGGAGTGGCGATTTCCGCAGGCTTGACAAGGTTCAAGCCTTTGCCGCGACGACCATCAATAAGTGGTCTCAGAGAGGTGAGATCCCCAACAAATTAAGGGAAATCATAGTTTTTCTATCTCGGGGTCAATCTCTATGTATTCTTGAAAAATAGGAGGTACCACAGTTGAGTGTCTGATTCCTTCCTATAGCATATTTTGCTTATTCCTTATACTTTTGTGCATTCTATACACTCAACCCTATGTGTATCACGCCCATAAAAGGATTTTTTCTAATTGTAATCACATTGGTCGCTATGAGCATTTGAAGTTCATTGTCTCTTCGATAGATAGTAAGTTTTTTGAGCTCGTCGACCCGCGAACCTATCTGTTTTGTATCGACTCTTTCTCCTTGATGCTCTGAAGTACATAATGCATTTCTTTGCACTTATCACATGCCTATAAGGTCTATTTGAGTCTCCATAAGCTCAAGGGCTACTTTGTGCTGGTTGGCTAGACCAAACTTTGTCGCTTCAAAACGCACTTTTCTACCTCCTACAAGCTTCTCCAAGTTCTTTCAGTGGTATCAGAGTTAGATCAAGATGGGTGATGGATTTTCCTCAATGATCGAGAAGCTTGATCAGCACAACTATGCAGCTTGGAATATTAGAATGCAGGCCTATTTGCATGGTAGAAATCTTTATGGAATTGTAGCAGGCGATGAAATTATGCCTATTCCAAGATCCAAAGGAGGACCTACACAAGATGAGATAGATAAGCTCACACTTTGGTGTGCAAGGGAGGCTCAAGCAAGGTTGTATATACTAATATCTATCTATGACTTTCTATTACCACATATTAGAGGATGCAAGACATCTCAAGAGACTTGGGATGCCCTCGAGACTTTCTTTTCTGCTAGTACCAAAGCAAGAAAGAATCGTCTTTGGAACGAGTTCAATCAAATGAAGAAGAAACCTAAACAAACCATCACAGAGTTTGTTACCAAGGTCAAGGAGGTTGCGGACCAGTTAGCATCCATTAGAGAGCTAATTGAAGAAGAGGCTACCATGAGGAAAATTCTCAACAGCATTCGAAGTGATAAGCAATGGCAATCCTTCACGACGGCTTATGATCTCATCATGGATGTGTAGACCCCAGACCTCAACATCTTTCTTGGACAACTCTTCAATCAAGAGGCCAACAATAGCATAAAGGAAGGTTACTCCTATCATGGTAATTCAACTAGTGCTCTATATGCAGATAAGAAGCAGAAAGGCAAGAAGAAAGAAGAAGATGAAGAAGAGAGTTCCCAAGCCAACTTCACAAGCAAAAGCAAGTGGAAAGGGAAGAAGAAAGGACCAAAGCAAGACAAAGCCAAAGGTCAGAATGTTCAACCTTGTGCCATATGCGATAAGACCAACCACACCACTCAGAATTGCTGGTTCAATGGGAAGACCTAGAAAGGAAGTGGAAGAGGTGGATATGGCAGCAATAGAGGAAAAGGTGGACACAACTTCAACAATAACAATAGAGGCTATAATAGAAGGGATTACAACAATTATTCAGAAGATCAACCACATGAAGACTCATTGCTTCTGATGAATCTAAGCCACAAAGAAGTTAAAGAAGATGATCATTTGTTCTACATAGATTCAGGATGTTCGAATCATGTCGCAGGCAACATTGCTCTTTTATCTGATTTGGAAAGTCCAAAGCATAGACATGACATACAAATAGGGGATGATACGAAGCACAATGTGGAGAACATTGCTAATGTCAAAGCTTCCAATGGCAGGAAAAACATTCTAAGTAAGGTTCTATATGTACCCACTATCATTAAAAACCTAATAAGTGTAGGCCAAATAGTTGAAAAAGGCTTGCAAGTTAGCTTCACCCAACATGGAACTTTTGTGGAAGATCCATGTTAAGGCTTCAAGAAGATAGCGAGAGGTGAGAAGCATGGTAGACTCTTTACTTTTGAAGTAGGAGAAACCAAGAATATAGCTCTAATCACTTTTGGGTCTCAAACCCTAAGTGAGCTTGAAGTGTGGCATAAGAGACTTGCTCATGTGAATGAAAGAACCTTGAAGGATATATGCAGGAATCAAAGTGCTTTAGGGCTGCCGAGCATATCAAAGCAACACATGATCAACATGTGTGATGCATGTTAGATTGGGAAGGCACAAAGACAACCATTCAACCACAAAGGCTACATCCACACCAACTTATTGGACTTAGTACATACAGATGTGTGGGGACCAAGTTAAGAACCTTCATTGGCAGCATCAAGGTATAATGTCTCATTTATTGATGACCATAGTAGATGGACTATTCTATACTCTATCAAGAGTAAGAATGAAGTGTGTGATTGCTTCAAAAAGTATCTCGCACATGTGGAGAATCATATAGGTAGATCACTCAAGAAGCTGAGATCAGATGGAGGGGGAAAATACTTGTCCAAAGAGTTTGATGAGTTCTTGTAGGATAAAGGAATCAAAAGGGAAGTGACTACCAGGTACTCTCCTCAACTAAATGGAATCGCTGAGAGGAGAAACAAGACATTGGTTGGATCATCCCGAACAATGCTTGAAGAGAAGAAGTTGCCACATTATCTATGGGCAGAATCTATTTCAACTGTTGTGTACCTTGTCAATAGACTACCATCCAAATCACTTCAAGGTATGACTTCTTATGAAGCATGGCATGGAAGAAAACCTAGCCTTGGACATTGCAAGGTTTTTGGTTGTTTAGCTTATGTTCATGTACCATCACAAATAAGAGGTAAGCTAGATGAAAGGGCAACAAAGGCAGTGTTTATTGGATACGATTCAACTCAGATGGGTTACAGGTTCTATAATCCTTCAACCAAGAAATTTACTACAAGTAGAGATGTTGTGTTTGAAGAACACAGGTCTTAGTATGATGAAGACAAACAAAAGGTAACTCTACCATATGATCTTGATTCTGATTCTCATCAATTAGTAAGCAAGCATGATACACAGGTCCCGGATCCAAGAAGTGATACAGATGATGACCAAGATGAAAGAGAAAAGGATTACAAGCTATGGAAGTCAAGAGGCAAGGCAAAGATGCAAGAGGTTGGAGAATGCTCCAAACAGGCACCTAGAAGATAAGCAAGAGAGAAGAAACAACCAGAAAGGTATGGATATGATTCAACATTTGTTACAAAGCATTCAATCTACTTGGCAAAAGACTCTATTTCAAAGGAACCCTCAACCTATGAAGAGGAAAGGGAAATCCTAATTGGAAAAAGGCCATGAAAGAAGAAATAGATGCATCGAAGGAGATGGACACTTGGCATTTGGTTCCAATGTTGTTGGATCAAAAGGTAATTGGTTGCAAATGGGTGTATAAAGTTAAAAGAAATTAAGATGGATCAGTTTGCAGGTACAAGGCAAGATTAGTTGCCAAAGGATGCTCTCAAACTCATGGTATAGACTATGAGGAAACATTCTCACCAGTTGCAAAGATGACTACAATCAAGACATTGATAAGTGTAGTTGCTGCAAGGAATTGGAGACTCCTCCAAGTTGATGTGAAAAATGCATTCTTAAATGGTTGGATAAGTGAAGAGGTATACATGTTAGCCACTAAGTTTTGAAGACCCTAATCATCCATCTTATGTTTGCAAAAAGCATCTTATGGATTGAAGCAAGCTCCTAGACTTGGAATTACAGGTTGGTTACATACCTTCAAGATCAAGACTTCAGACCAAGCAACTCAGATCCTTCTCTATTCATCAAAAGGGATCACGATGAGCTTATCTATCTATGTGTATATGTAGATGATATTATTGTGACAGGTGATGATCTAAATGGTATTCAAAGGATCAAGAGACACATGCAAGAGGAGTTCAAAATCAATGACCTATGTGAGCAAGTATGCAGGTGATATACACAGATGAAGGAATGCATTTGACTCAAAGAAGATACATTCAAGACCTTCTTCTCAAATTCAAAATGGAGAACACAAAACCTGTAGGTACACCTTTGGAGATGAATCATAAACTTAGTGTTTATGAAGGTGAGAAAATTGAAGACATAAAAGAATATCAATGCTTGGTAGGTAGTTTGATATATGCTACTCTTATAAGGGTAGATATCTCACATAGTGTTAGAGTGCTTAGTCAATTCATGCATTCACCAAGAAGACCACACATGGATGTGGCTAAGAGAGTACTTATGTATCTCAAAGGTACAATCAATGAAGGCATATTCTATCCTTACTCTTCAGATTTGGATATCAAAATCTAGTCAGATGCAGATTGGCAAGAGCAAAGGATGATAGAAGAAGTACTTCTGGTTACTTAGCATTTGCAGGTTCAAAGCTAGTGTCATGGAATTCAAGAAGAAACCAACAGTTGCTTTATCCTAGACTAAAGCGCAGTACTGAGGTATGACCATAGCAACTCAAGAGGCATACAGATTTGGGACTTGTGAGTTCCAAACCTCACATATTTGGAGATAATGTAAGTTCCATGCATCTAGCGTCAAAACCTATTTTCCATGCAAGAAACAAACACATAGAGGTGCATTAGCACTTCATCCGGGAGAAGCTCATGGCAAAGGAGATTGACATTTCTTTTGTTCCTACTAAAAAGCAAGTAGCAGATATGATGACGAAGGCACTTGATGGAATAAAGCTTTGTAGATTCAAAGCTATGGCAGGTATTCAACCTATCAGAGAATGAAGACTCAAGCATACTTTACCTTGAGGGGGAGTTGTTGGAACATCAAGCTTACACTATGCTTGAGGTGGATTTGATCTACATCAAAGACTATCACATCGAAAGAATATCCATTGGAGAGTTCTTTTTCTTATGCTCACTTATCGTATTTTAAAAAAAAAGATTTTTCATGGATCTTTTACCATTGTAAAAGCCTTGAGGTTTACACATGTAAAATTAGAAAGATAGAGCCTAAATCCCACAAATTTGTGGTGGTTGAGTTGCACTCAATCAAGTAATCAATCACCTAAAAGTAGATCAAACTAGATCTTCACTTTTCCTAGATTGTAGGAAAGTGAATTGATTCCCTCCTACAACCATTCCCACATTCATTTGAATTCAAATTCAACGTGTAGAAGTCTTGGTGCACTTCTAGAGTCTATATAAATACTTGAAATCACTATGGAAGAAATATACATAAACTTGTGACCATCATTGTCTTGCTCCTTCAATTTTCTGCATCATCTTCTTCACCAATAGTAAGCGTGCAGAGGCTGCTGCTCTCTCTACAGAGCTCCAAATTGAGTGCAAGATGGCTCATGGGAAAGCTATTAGTGTCTATTTTATGCCTATAAATGCACATAGCATTTGGTTTAGTAGATTGAGAGAAATCGTAGGTTTTTGTCTCGGGGTCAATCTCTACGTATTCCTGAAAAATAGGAGGTACCACCGTTGAGTGTCTGATTCATTCCTAACTGATTTTTTGTTGAAATTGTTGTCGCATACCAAACACCAATGCTAATAGTTGCCCCAATGGTATCATAATAGATGCTTTTGATAAAATATTCCACATACAATCAAGATTCGATGTACCGAGTATTAAGTCCGGTGTGTCCTCTGACGACAATTGGACTAGATTCCTAACTTTCGGTGGTGTATTCTATACTATTTGTTGGACCACCAGTATCGGATCGAGAAAAACAAGTGGCTCTTGACTTGCCCATGTGCTAGCTTTAGTAAACATTCTCTGTTGTTCTCGAATGCCTTGCTCAAAAATCTCAACAGCTAGTTGCAACTTCTTATTGGACCGTGTTTGAATTGTTGCTGCTTGGGTATCTATCGCTGATATGTATACCATATTTGTCCTTCTTTTCTTCACTTATCATATTCGGATGCTTCTTTCAATATCTATGGATATGTCCAATTTTGCCACAAAAATGGCATCTTGGTGGTGGAAGAGATGCACCTTCACCCGATTGGCCCGAATTCCAATGGGTCTATCCAAAATTGTTTGTTTGTGGTCCTCTGTAGGCTTTGTAACTTTGATAAGAGGTATTTCTCAAATGCGGTGGTACATAATGGGTAGCCTATTGTCAGTGCTCGTGTATTATGGCATTTACAATCGATCTAGTCTGCACTTTGGCATTATACGGACAAGTTTCGATGGAATGACTCATCGTATTACAAATAGCATAGTACATTTGATTTAATGCACACGCTGAAATGGTATGTCTCGAGTTCTTACATTTGGTGCAATATACTTATTTCAGTGGATCATCGTTCGTGCTCCTGGAAGCCTTTAACCAATCCAAATCTTCAATAAAACAACCAACCTTATGGTCCAATTGTAATGCCATGGCAATGACTGCATCCAAGGTCATGCTGCCCACACATCGTATAATCATAACTTGTTTGAGTTGGGGGTTTAATCCATTAATGAACCATTGGGTAATCACATCATCCGGTAGATTAGCATGCACCAGCAGCAGCTACCTTAGATGAGTGCGGAATAAAGTTGCATACTCTTGCACACTCTGATTTGGTTTCTATCTATTGTTTTGTAAATAATCAAAGATTTATGCCGCATTTTTCTTTAATCGAAAACGTTGTTAAAAGGCATTCTTAACATCGTCATATTGATCGAAATGATTAATATCATATTCGGTTAACTAGTCCATACTATTTTTAGGATTATGGTGGCCCACTCTCCATATGGATGCCCATACATATATAAAATGATGTGACGTATTTCAAAGGGCTCAGTATCCTATACGCAGAGATGAGAGGCCCCTATGACCCATGATGGGAGGGAGTGCATTCTCAAAATGGGGAATAGATTTTGTTGGACCTATCAACCCCCTTGCAAAGAACTCCCATGCCGAGTATGTCATAGTTGCCACAAACTATCTCACTAAATGGATAGAGGCCAAGGCCACAAAGAAGAATGATGCACACACGACTGCAAAATTCTTGTTTGAGAATGTCTTCACAAGATATGGGCTTCCTATAGAGCTTGTAAGTGATAGGGGTACTCTTTTTCTAAACGAGTTTATTGAATACTTATTACAGGATTTCATGGTAATGCACAAGAAATCTGCATAGTATCATCCACAAGCCAATGGAAAGGCTGAGAGTACTAACAAAATTTTGTGCAACATACAAACCAAGATTGTGAATAATAAGCATTCAGATTGGGATTAGCAATTGCACCGTGCCTTATGGGCCCATCAAGTGGCATATAAAACAGTGTTCAATGCCACACCATTCTAGATGGTATTTAGATAGAATGTTGTGTTGCAATTGGATTTTTTTGATACCCACCCTCAAGATAGCTCAGGAGCATGAGTGGACAGGTCATGAACTTTCCTCAAGAATACTTGACTTAGAATGACTAGGAGAGACTAGATTGCATGCAGCAAGAATTTATACCGCTAAGAAAAGATAGAAAGCTTACTTTGATGCTCATATCAATGACAAAGGATTATGAGTAGGAGATTTGGTGTTAGTTTACACCTTGAAACAACATGCCCATAATTTAGAGAAACGAGGATATGGACCCATGATTATCAATAGGATATCGACTAGCGGTGTTGTTCAACTAGCAACTCTAGAAGGAGAGGTAACTACGAATTATATCAATGGATGCAGAGTTAAGCTATATCAAGAACCCTTGACTGAGGATATGTACTATTTAAGGATACACCTACTTGGTTATATCAGACATGGAAAGATAGTGGTATAAAAACTTTTACAAGAAGAACAAGGAGTCAGACTAGACAACAACAACAAAAAGATCATGTAAGTTTTGCTGAAGACTTTGAGATTCATGATATTTTAGCACTTACGACAGTTGAAGATGAACCTGCATGTGTTACGAGGTGGTGCCAAATATATATAGCTTAACCATTTGTCACACCCTTTGACGGTCTTCACGATTTTGGTGTACTCGGGCTAGGATCTACATCGAAACACAGGGCAGTAGCAAGGGTTATACTTGATGTATAAGGGCATATTATTCCACGTGTGCACCATTTTGAGGTATGTTTTGAGTAGGCATATTCTCCGGGTAGGTTGAAATATGTTGTCGTGCATTGCACTTTTAGGAATATCGTCGTGGAAATTGTGTTGTAGAGGTTGGCTCTTTTGTGGTACGTTGTTTTATCTCCGCATTATAATCTGCCAATAATACACAAAACGGAACATAAAAATCATTTGAAGTGCCAATCCATCGATGATGGGATAGGTTTTTTAAGTAATCCGATTTGATGACGACCTCTTCCAGTCGGGACATGGACTGTATCTGCACTGCTACTCTATCATCATGGGTTAGACCTATCTTTTCTAATCTTTGATCCATTCTAGAGCTTCAATCTCAAATGTGTCCATTCCTTCCTCTGTTTGTTTACCTCCTGGTATAGGCATGGGTACATAAGGGTCCTCGAAAGTCTCCTCGACTTCAATTTGAACTAGGTCCTCCGACTCTGGCTCCACGAGGGGAGAAGGTTGTAAACCGCCGAAAAGGAACTCCTTAATTTTTTAATATACCCTAAAAAGTCGCACGCATAAGGCGTAGCGCAATCAACGATATTTTAGGACCGAAAAGTGAACAGGTTGACTGTACAGTCCAGGAATATGGATACCTCCCCAAAATTCAGGTAACAACAACAACAGTACCATGAGTGGCTCACAACAGCAACAACAACAACAGCAACAATAGCAGCAACAGATTGTTCCACCGCATCCGGTGCCAGTCGGAGTCACGTATACAAAATTTGGAGGTTTTTCGGGGGATGATCCCGATGCGCATGTGCGGACCTTTGAGATTAATTATGCTGTTCTGAATTACCTAGCAGACCCTGCGTATAAAGCGATTGTGTTCCAATCGACTCTTGTTAATGAAGTTGCACGATGGCTAACCGAATATGATCTGAACCACTTCCGGCAGTATGATGATGTGAAGGATGCCTTTCTGCAACAATTCCGGCTAAAAAAAAACCCAGCCGAAATCTTTGATTACCTGCAGAATAATAGGTAGAAGCCACACCAAAATGTACAGGATTATGCCACGCTATTTCGGACCCATTTATGGCAGCTACCACCAGCACAGCAAATTTACTGGACGATGTTATTACTCAGTGGTTCATCAACGGATTAAAGCCCCAACTGAAACAGATCATGATCATACGGTGTGTGGGTGGAATGACTTTGGATGCCATCATTGCTATGGCATTACAATTAGAAAACAAAGTGGGTGGATTCACCGAAGATCTAGAGTGGCTGAAAGCGTCCAGGCAATCCAGTGAGGATCCTTTGAAACAGATATACTATACCAAATGCAAAAATCCAAGGCACAGCAGCTCAACATGCGCTCTAAATCAAATGTATTGTGCTATTTGCCATACAACAGACCACACTATGGAGACTTGTTCATATAATGCAAAGATAGAGAACAGAGCAGCTGTTAATGCCATCATTCAGGAACAAGGGCAACCAGCCAGCCATTATGTACCACCACAGATGAGGAATACCCAGTATCAGGGATATAAGAATTATCGAGGAGGACGATCAAATAATTTTGGACAAGTTCGGTGGAATGCAGGTCCATCCAGAGAAAGTGCATCTCCTCCACCCCCTAAATGTCATTTTTGTGGTGAAATTGGGCATATCTGAAGGTTCTGTAAAGATGCGGCCGAGTACGACAAAAAGAAAAAGGAACAAAAACATCCAATGGCGAATATGGTGTATATTTCGGCAGTAGACACGCAAGCAGCAGTGATCCAAACACGTTCCAAGAAACAATTACAGCCAGCTGTCGAGATTTTTGAACCAGGAATTCGTGAACAACAGAAGGCATTTACAAAAGCAAGCAAGTGGGCAACGCAAGAGCAAACCGTGTTCCCTGACCTAGTTTCGGTGATGTAGCGAAGCATACCACTGAAAAGTACCAGAAGGGCGAAACCTGACTCATACAGTATCGGAGTCCATACCAAAGACTGTACGGGAAACAGTAAAAATTGATTCGGTGTGGGATGTTCTGTCCAAGGCATCAATCACATTGCCCTTGGGTCAATTATTGGCTTTGGTCCCTGGAGTGCGTCAACAATTCGAGTAGCAGGTCAGCCCAGGATCCTCGAGTGCTCCGACAACAGCCACAATCCAGCTAGAACTGGACCCAATGCTGGACCATACGATACCCCTGATTATGGTATGGTACAAAAAACCATAAAATCCCCCAAGTCTTAATTGATGGCGGATTTGGTGTAAACAGAGCAACAGCAGCACTTTGCAAACGGATGGGGTGGACGCAAATTGATCCTATTCAATTCTTTGTACGCATGGCTGATCAATCTCGAGTCCATCCGTGATGGAGAGTGTTAATCTCCAAAAGAACAAGCTATCCTTGGTATTAGACCACCTCTAGACCAAGAATAACTTTAGACTCCACATAATTTTGGAAACATACTCACACATTACCAAGATTTGACTAACTGTGAAGAAATCACTTTCCTGAAAAGTCTGCTCCAGATTAATCACTCATTGACTAATCTATTCTGTAAAGTTTTTGATAAAACTTTGCACAACACTTCGCCTTGAGATTGCGCAACTTTACCAAGTTAAATTTCTCAAAATGATTGAGTACACTCTGAGAAATGTGTGAAACACTTTACCTATGTCTGAAACAGCTTCTCTGTAATGGCGACTTTGACACCTGCAACTTCTTAACACTAGTTCTCCCAAAGTAAATCCCGTTTGATCAAGATCTTTTAGCCATAGATGGCTTACCTTCCAACTTAGATTTTAAGCCCTCACTTGTGTAAAACTTTACACCACACACTGAGTAATGTTCATTTCACTAAACATGAAATCTGCGCTAGTTTTGTCGACTCTCAGAACATCTTCACATATGAATGTTCCTAAACTAAATTCTCTCAACCTGATCAAAATTAGCCTCTCAAATTCTAGCCATAGATAGATTAGCTATGGACTTAGATACGTGCAGAAGGATTTCTCAAAAGATTAAACACAGAAGGAGCAGACAGCAAAACATCGGGCGCAAGTTTTCTTGATTACTCAGAAAAATTACATCTGAGTGAAGTTGATGAATTCAACTCACTTCTCATGTGTCTAATGACACTCTCTACTATTCATTTCTTCCTTCCTATTCTCTATTCTTCTTCTGCTCTCTTTGCCCCGACATTTTTCCAAAGTATTTATAGATGAATATATACAACTTTATGACTAGACAAAAGTATAAGTCAGCTAATGTACATATGTGTACATATCTTTGGATTTCTGAATATGTCCTTCCTTCAACCTTCTGAATTTGTTCTCTTCTTGACTCCTTGACTTCATTTCTTCATAATCCTTCAATTGATGATTGTCATGCACCAACAGCTCCCCCTCAATCATTAATTGAGGTTCTTCTCTATCTTCTTGATTCCTGCCATATCCTTGAATCTTTGTAGCTTTGGTCCATCTAGACTTTTTGTCATCATATCTGCAAGTTGATCTTTTGTAGGAGTGTGTATGACTTCAATCTCCTTCTCAATGACCTTCTCTCTCAGAAAATGATACTGTATTTCAATATGCTTAGTTCTAGCATGAAACACAGGATTAGCTGCCAAGTATAGAGAACTCATGTTGTCTCCACAAACAATAGGAGTACTTTGAACCACATCAAAAACCTTCATAAGTGTCTTTAGCCATATTACCTCCTTTGCAGCTTCCACCATACCTTTGTATTCTGCTTCTGTAGATGACAAAGCAACTGTATGTTGCTTCTTAGAACACCATGAAATCAATTTGTCTCCTACATAGCACAAGTATCCATGTGTTGATCTTCTATCATCCACATTACCTCCCAATCTGCATCACTATATATCTTCACTCTTGTATCAGAAGTAAATCCATAGTACAACCCTTCTCTGAGTGTACCCTTGATGTACCTAAGTACTCTTTGTCCTGCAATCCAATGTTCCTTTCTAGGACAATGCATAAATTGTGAAAGCACACCAACTGCATATGACAAATCAGGCCTTGTCAATGTAGCATAAATCAAGCTACCAACCAAACTTTGATAGAGTTTCATATCTCTGAACTCTTCTCCTCCAAACCTAGACAATTTATGGTTCACTTCCAAAGGTGTAGGTGCAACCCTGCAATCTTCCATTTTAAATTTGGTTAGCAAATTTTTAAGATACCTTTCTTGGGTCACATATACTCCATGTTGAGTATAAGAAATCTCCATTCCCAAAAAGAATGATAGGTTCCCCAAATCATTGATTTTGAATTCTTTCTCCATCTGCTTCTTGATCATTTGTATCCCTTTATCATTTGTTCTTGTAAGTATTATGTCATCAACATAAATACAAACATAAATGAATCCATCTTCACTTGCTATGACTAGCAAGCTACTATCTGCCTTTGATGCTTGAAATCCAAGATCATTCAAGAATTTTACAAGCCTATAATTCCATGCCCTTGGGGCCTGCTTTAATCCATACAAAGCTCTCTTGAGCTTACACACATAATTTGGGTTCTCTTGATCTTTGAATCCATCTAGTTGCTCCATGTAAACTTCATCTGAAATATAACCATTCAAAAAAGCATTTTTAACATCTAATTGAGACAACTTCCAACCTTTGCAAGCAGCAATTGCTATGAGGGTTCTGATGGTTGTCATTTTTGCCACAGGACTATAAGTCTCATCATAGTCCACTCCATATGTCTGTGCATACCCTTTCACAACAAGTCTAGCTTTGTATCTAAACACACTTCCATCTGCAAATCTTTTTGTTTTATAAACCCACTTACATCCAATAATTTTCTGGCTATTAGGTTTAGGAACCAGATCCCAAGTCTGATTCTCTATCAATGCATCATACTCCCCTTGCATGGCTTCTTCCCAATTTCTCTTGCCTTTGGCTTCATCATATGTAGATGGATCTTCATCTGCTTTTACCAAATAAGCATAATCTTTAGTAGTCAAGAATGAGGTGTCATAGCTATACCTTGTAGGTTGCCATTTGTGCCTAGATGACCTCCTAACTTCTGCACTTCTTGAAGTCTCTCGTTCATCACATTCTGGATCAAACCTTGGCCTCTCTTCAACTTCAACCTGTACTTCATTATTTTCATTTTCATCAAGTAATTGAATCTTTGCTTTACCTTTCCTTTGATCCACTACTTCTTCATCATCTGCATGTACATTATATTTACCTGCATACCAAGTACCTTGCTCATCAAATGTAACGTCCTTGGATACAAGGAATTGCTTTGTGGATGGACTCCACAACCTGTATCCCATTTGCTTATCATCATAACCAATGAATACATACTTTTCTGCCTTAGGCTCCAACTTATGCCTCAATTGAGATGGCACATATGCATATGCCAAACATCCAAATATTCTGCAATGATCCAAGGTAGGTTTCTTACCCCACCAAGCTTCATATGGTGTCATACCTTGCAAAGCTTTACAAGGCAATCTATTGACCAAATAAGTAGCTGTATTTACAGCCTCTGCCCACAAATAATTTGGGCAATTCTTCTCTTTCATCATGGACCTTGCAAACTCAACAAGAGTCCTATTTCTTCTTTCTGCTACCCCATTTTGTTGAGGAGAGTACCTGCAAGTAACTTCTCTCTTTATACCTGCATTCCACAAGTAATCATTGAATTCATTTGAAAAATACTCTCCCCCTCCATCTGACCTTAGTCTCTTCAATTTTTGACCTGTAATCCTTTCTGCATATGCATGATAGTGTTTAAATGTATTAAACACTTCTAACTTTTCTTTAATCACATAAATTGTGATCCATCTGGTAGCATCATCAACATAAATGACATAATATCTTGAACCATTTATACTAAAATCCTTTGAAGGACCCCACACATCTGTATGCACCAATTCAAGTCTTTCTGAATACATAAACCCATGCTTGGAATAGGATTGCTTATGAGCCTTACCTAATTGACATGCCTCACATCTGTATGTCATGTGTTGACCTGCAATGTTAGGCAACCCAAGCACTGAATCATTGTTAATCATTTCTTTAATACCTCTTTCATTGAAGTGTCCAAGTCTTTTGTGCCAAAGATCCAATTCTGACACCTTTTGCTCTCCATATGTGAACATAGCATGTCCAACATTTCCTTGTACCTTCAATGTGAAGAGCCTTCCTTCTTTCTTTCCTGTAACAACCTGTTTATACCCTTGACTAGGGTCTTCAACATAAACTCCATCATTGGTGAACCTTACCTCATATCCTTTTTCCACAATTTGACCTACACTGATCAAATTCTTTGGGATTGTGGGAACATAAAGTACCTTACTCAGAAGAGTGCTCCCATCCTTAGCTTTGACTGAACCAATTGACTTTACCTTATGCTTTGTATTATCACCTGTCTGAACTGTATGATTAATTGCATTATGATCTAGGTCAGTCATCAAAGCAATATTTCCACTTAAATGATTACTACATCCTGAATCAATGTAAAACACTCTCATGTCCTCATGTGAGGTTTCATATGTTGCATTCATAATGAGAGTCGAGTCCTCCTTCTGATCTGATGCATAGTTGTAGTAGGTGTTATTATAGGATTGATTTTGGAAGCTTCTTCCTCCACCTCTTCCAAAAGAATTCCTACCACCTCTACCTCTGAAGTTTCCTCTCTGAAATCTACCACCTCTTGCTCTTTGATTAAAATTCTGATAATTACTATTATTCTGATTATTGTGCCAACAATCATGAGATAGATGATTGGTCTTACCACATATCCAACAAGCTCTTGCATTATCTTTGTTGTTTCTGCCTCTTCCTCTACTTCTGCCATTTCCTTTTCCTCTTATGAAATTTGCTTGGTTTGAAGTACCTTCTTCTTCACCTGATTGTTGCTTCCCTTTGTTAGCTTTCTTCTTGTCTTTAGAGTACATTGCATGACCTGCACTCTTATCAACATCTCCTTTGATATCATTCTCAAAAGTTAGCATATGACCTAACAATTGATTCAAATCAGGAGTAAAGTGATCTAATGAAAGTTCTGTAGATAAAATGAAAGGCTTCCACTTCTCATCTCCTCTTAGCCCTGTGAGAATTTGTCTTACCAATTTGTCTTCTTCAATATCTTCATCCACTGCACCTAGAGAATCTGCAATGTCCTTCATCTTTGTCACATAATCAGAGATTGATTGTGAGGCCTTCTTCTTGAAGGTAGTAAATTCTGCCCATAGTGAAGCCTTCCTTGATTTGGTTGTGTTTTGGAAATGCTCCTCCAAAGCATTCCAAATGTCACATGCACTTTCAAGTCCTCTAATGTGAGGAAGCAAATAGTCATTGACTGCCATGTAGATTATGCTTCTTGCTTGAGCATCCTTCTTCATCCAATTCTTCAAGTCTGCAAGCTCCTCTCTAGTTGGAACACTAGGATCTCTGAATTCTGGCTTTTCTTCATCTCCTGTGATGTATCCTATCAGATCTTTGCTCATAAGATGAGCTTCCATCCTCATAGACCAAGCTGGATAGTTCTCTCTATCCAATTTTTCAATTTGGAGACTATCTCCCATTGTTTCTTTACCTGTATTGTCAACTCTTTAATCTTTATGAGAAATAAATGTACCTTGACTTTGAATCTCGCTCCTTCTGATCCTTTTGATAGCTTCAATGTGTCTACCTTCAAGTTTTCTTCAACCTTTATCCTTTTGCACCTTCAAGATGTAAAGATTTGTATTTTTGCAGTAGTCGGAGTCTTCTTCACTTCAATTTTGACACAACCTGCTCTGATACCACTGATGGAGAGTGTTAATCTCCAAAAGAACAAGCTATCCTTGGTATTAGACCACCTCTAGACCAAGAATAACTTTAGACTCCACATAATTTTGGAAACATACTCACACATTACCAAGATTTGACTAACTGTGAAGAAATCACTTTCCTGAAAAGTCTGCTGTAGATTAATCACTCATTGACTAATCTATTCTGTAAAGTTTTTGATAAAACTTTGCACAACACTTCGCCTTGAGATTGCGCAACTTTACCAAGTTAAATTTATCAAAATGATTGAGTACACTCTGAGAAATGTGTGAAACACTTTACCTATGTCTGAAACAGCTTCTCTGTAATGGCGACTTTGACACCTGCAACTTCTTAACACTAGTTCTCCCAAAGTAAATCCCGTTTGATCAAGATCTTTTAGCCATAGATGGCTTACCTTCCAACTTAGATTTTAAGCCCTCACTTGTGTAAAACTTTACACCACACACTGAGTAATGTTCATTTCACTAAACATGAAATCTGCGCCAGTTTTGTCGACTCTCAGAACATCTTCACATATGAATGTTCCTAAACTAAATTCTCTCAACCTGATCAAAATTAGCCTCTCAAATTCTAGCCATAGATAGATTAGCTATGGACTTAGATACGTGCAGAAGGATTTCTCAAAAGATTAAACACAGAAGGAGCAGACAGCAAAACATCGGGCGCAAGTTTTCTTGATTACTCAGAAAAATTACATCTGAGTGAAGTTGATGAATTCAACTCACTTCTCATGTGTCTAATGACACTCTCTACTATTCATTTCTTCCTTCCTATTCTCTATTCTTCTTCTGCTCTCTTTGCCCCGACATTTTTCCAAAGTATTTATAGATGAATATATACAAGTTTATGACTAGACAAAAGTATAAGTCAGCTAATGTACATATGTGTACATATCTTTGGATTTCTGAATATGTCCTTCCTTCAACCTTCTGAATTTGTTCTCTTCTTGACTCCTTGACTTCATTTCTTCATAATCCTTCAATTGATGATTGTCATGCACCAACAATCCGGTGGGCTTGGTGTGCGATATTCCGATTACTCTACAAGGAGCTGCCTTCAAAATGACCTTCGTTGTGCTTGACTTACCAGAATCTAGCCTGGACCATAATCTGCTCTTTGGAAATCCCTGGCTAAAACAAGCTAAGGTAGTGCAAGACTGGTCAGCACATGAGTTAGTTTTTAAAAATAACCACTGGAAATATTTTGTTCCACTGGACGATATGAGACCTTGTGACTCACATGCATGACCATATCTAGCACAGCATGTACACATGTTGGATGGTCTCTCCGATGATGAAGAGGAAGATTTTCTTATAGCCAACAAGGAGCTGATGGCACTTGGCACTGTAGATTTACAAACGGTGGCTGATAACTAGAGTCTGGCAACCTGTACGGTGGTCCCACTAAATGGTGAGCACGAGTCAAGAACAGAACAGACCTTGGATGATAGGATGCTCCAACAATTACTTCAGTGAGGAGACGATTTGGAGATGCCCCGACAGTTCTACGTACCGGAAGATCAATTGGTTACCTGCAATTTAGGTGATCACACCAACCCACGACCAGTAAAAATTAAGGCGGGACTATCCAAGACCTTCCAGGATAACTTGTTGCAGTTGCTACGAGAGTTCTCTGATGTGTTTGCATGGGATTATCGGGATATGAAGGGGTTGGACTCACGGATTTATCAACACAGGGTGGTACTGAAACCAAATGCCCACCCTATTAAACAACCAAGCTATAGGATGAATCCTAATTATGCAGCCCAGGTTAACGCAGAATTGGATCCATTGCTGAAGGTTGGGTTTATTGTCCCTATCGAGCATACAGAATGGATTTCTCCTATTGTCATAGTTTCTAAGAAGAATAAGCAATTACGGATATGTGTAGACTACCGGAAACTAAATGCAGCTACCGTACCTGATCCATTCCCTCTTCCATTTTTGGACATAATGCTATATGATGTGGCAGGACAAGAGATGTACACCTTTTTAGATGGATATAGTGGATATAACCAAGTCCGAATGGCGGAACATGATATTCCAAAGACAGCATTTATAACTAATTGGGGCATTTATGCATGTACAGTGATGTGGTTTGGTCTGCGGAATGCTCCAAGTACGTTTCACGTTGTATGCAAGAAATTTTCTCCCTATCTCACTACATTTATGAGGGTCTACTTGGATGAATTCTCCTTATCCAGTGACACTTCGGCGCATCTGTACCATTTACGGTGCTATTTTTCCAAGTGTCGAGAATACCGTTTGTGCTTAAATCCAACTAAATCAGTGTTCTCGGTGTCTTGTGGCAAGTTGCTAGGGCACATTATCTCAAAATAGGGAATTCAAGTTGATCCAGATAAGGTGAAGGCCGTATTGGAGGCACCTGCTCCTAAAACACCCAAAGAAGTGATGCAGTTTTTGGGCCAAATCTGGTGGCATGGACGACATCTGCGGTGGCTTGCTCATCTGGCCACATCCCTCAATTGACTGATCACTAGTAATCCTTGCCAATTTGAATGGAATGAAGCCTGTCAGTTGTCTTTTGACCGCTTGAAATCATTGTTAACGAAGGCACCTATTCTCCAAGCGCCGAATTGGGAATTGCCATTTCATGTCTTTGTTGATGCTTCCGACATTGCCATTGGTAGTGTACTGATGCAGCAGACGGATAAATGGTTTCATCCAGTCTATTATGCGAGCCGCAGATTGGCTCCGGTAGAGCACAATTACTCAGTCACTGAACATGAATGTCTCGGCTTAATGTATTCGGTGAAGAAATTCTGACATTATTTGTTGGGACGACGTTTCACTTTCCATGTAGATCATGCCGCATTGGTGCACCTTGTGCGCCAGCAGCATCTGGGAGGCCAGTTAGCCTGCTGGGTATTGTTGCTTCAAGAGTTTGGCTATTCCGTAGTACATCGACCAGGGTCAGCACACGCGCTGGCTGACTTTCTCTCTCGGTTGGATTTCGGTGAACTTCCGATAGGAGTTGATGATACAACACCTGTTATTTATGCAGCAGAGATGATACCGGATGATCAGCAGGAATTGCTGATACCCTCTTTTTACTACGACACTTTGCTTCTGTTCTTGACCAATGGCTGTCCGCTTGGCACGACCTCTTCAGCTGCTCGACGAAGATTAGCCATGTATAGTCGATAGTTTCGCCTAATTGTAGGGCAGTTATATTATATGGATCACTCGAGGGTGTTGCTCAGATGTGTTCCCCCATATGAAATTGTTTCTGTAATTACAATGGCTCATTCTGCCCCAACTAGAGGAAATTTTGCAGTTGACCTGACCCACTGAAAGATCCTACAGAATGGTTTATGGTGGCCTACAATGTACCGTGATGTAACGCAGTACGTGCGGCAGTGTGATGCGTGTCAGCGTTTTGGTCATCCCTTACAGCGACATCTCTTTCCACTCCAACCAGTGGTGCCTCTTGAACCCTTCCAAAAATGGGGTTTGGATTTTATATGGCCAATTACACCTCCGTCAATAGTCACCAATAACAGATACATTCTGACCTGCACAGATTATGCGACTTGATGGGACAAAGCTTGGGCTCTTCGGTCAGCTACAATTGTCGCGGTAGCTAAATGTTTGATGAAGGATATTTTTCCACGTCATGGGTTACTTTTAGAAATAGTAACTGATCAAGGTACACACTTTGCAAATACATTAATGCAAGTGCTGAGTAAAACCTTCCAAATTGTGCATAAGTTTAGTTCCCCCTACTATCCGGACACGAATGGACTCGTTGAGAGCACCAACAAATCTCTGTTGAACATCTTAAAGAAATTGGTATTGGATTGCCCAGAGAGATGGGACCAATTTCTACCTGTTGTATTATGGGCTTATCGTACCACATACAAAGTGGTGACCGGAACCATGCCTTTCAAGGTGGCGCATGGATTGGAAGTGATTGCTCCTATGGAACTGGTGGTTCCTAGTTTGCGGGTGGCCCTCGAAGGAAGCTATTACCGAAAGAATCTTTTCCATTTCGATTGGAGGCTTTACGGTCTCTAGATGAACAATGTCTTGAGAGTTTCCTGGTGCTGCAGGAAGTGCAGCTTAGACAAGCCAAAACCCATGATCGTTTCCTCAAAACCCCTGTGTTTATGGTAAACCAATTAGTACTCTTTTATAATGCTAAGTCTAATAGGTCCGCCGAAATGTTTAAATTGCATTGGTTTGGTCCCTACTGTATTACCGAACAAGTGGGACCTGCCACTTTTTGGTTATCCACCTTAATCGGTGTCCTACTGCCTAAAGCAATCAATGGCTCCAAGCTTCGCCCCTATTATCCATCGTCTCCGTCTTCGTGATGTGTCATCGATATTTTTATTTCTTTTCTTTTACAATTTTTCTTACTTGACTTCCTTTCTTACCTCTGTGTTTCGGTTGACCGACTAACCATGATAATTGTGTTTTCCTACCTAATCATGATTAGTGTCCGCCTTCTCTGTCTTTGATTATGTTAATGTGTGCATGTCATCATTATGTTGGTATATTTCCAATACTGCGTTATGATTAGGGTTCTTATCGCCTGATTTTTCCCGTGTTTCTACTTAATCTCTTCTCGTTGTTAGTCCCTATTGTGTCTTTGTGTGTTTGCGATCCTTGTATGCTTTGTGTTCTTGTCTGTGTTTGAGTGCGCCATGGAAGCTCTTGCAAGTTTCATGACCTTCCGTGCGGGTCTCACTCTAGATATGAGTGAGTTCCTGCCTGCTTGCGAGCTCTTGGCCTTCGCTGAATTGCCTTGGCATTCAGTGAAGTGTCATCACTTCTGTGCGCAGATTATACCTGCAATATCCGCCCCACCTGCTACTGAGCAATGATGGCCATTAACGTGCTTAAATCCTCGTGTTGTTGTTACGTTTAACACTGTTGCTGAGGGGTTTTGTCTCAGGAGGGGTTGGTCGATGGACCACTTCTCCCTATGGCGACAATGAAAGAACTGTTTCCTCGGCACTCATCTAATGAGTTTGCCATTCTTTGTCGTCCTGAACCTGAGCGCACCGTGCTTCAGTTTCTTGTCGCAGCCTTAAATCTTCAGAAACGAACTTATGGTATCTCCCGTCCATTCTATTTCATGATAGACACTGCCTCTAGAGAAACCATCAATTTTACGTCATTCTTATTTCGGTGCATTCACCACGAATGCCAAGCAGTTACCAAACAAATAGCCAAGAACGAGATTCCAAGAACTCAGCTGCCGCATTTGCTCACTTTTCTTCTTCTAGTGATACAAGCAGCGCAACCATCCCCAACGAATATCGTGCTTATGCATGAGGAGTCTATGCAGATGATGGAGGATGATGATGATGAAGACCTGCTACATTTCTTCCAGCGAAAACGCAGACGTCTTAGCCTATCGCAAAGCCAAGTGCAGGAGTCAACCGTAGTTCACGAGGTTGAAGTCTTCCATGATACATCCACATCTTTACAGGGCACCTCGACACAATCTTCTCCTAGCAAGCAGCAGGAGCTCGATGTGATTATGGAAGATGTCATTGAAGTTCAATTGCAAGAAGAACCAAAGCAATTGGATGTTGAACCTCTGACGGAGACAGTGGAAGATACCGCTATCAGTGCATGCCATCCTCCTTCTCCACCAGTCGTCGACGATCAAGCAGATACGGTCCAGCAACCGATCGGTAATGAAGAAACGGTTACTGGAGTTGTTTTGTCAGTACCTCAAAATGAGACCGGAATTGTTTTAATTCTGACTTCCCTTCTTCCCCTTCCTCCTCCAACCACTAGTCTTGCTCATCCTGAAGTTCATCCTGCTGCGCCTTCAACTGCCCTTCGTGAGGCATCGACCAACCTCCTATCCTCTCTCGACTACTCTCCACCATCATCACCTCACCTCCTCTCTACCTCATCGTCACAGCCTCCTTCTTCTCTTCCTCCAGCAGTAATGTTCACTGAATTGGCATCCATGGGCCAATTACTTATTCAATTCTCTCAGCAGTTGCCTCTTCAGATGAAGATGGCTCAACAATCTCTTCAACAGGAACTGCAGCGTAAAGTCGATATCCTGGAAGTTGATATCGCACTCCTTCAAGAAGAAGTGCTCGCTACGAAGGCTGAAACCAGTTCCTACAAAGAGCAGATTCTTCTTTCGCAAGCCGAATTGAATGAGAAGGACGTTCTCCTTGCTGCTCGCGATGAAGAAATTTCTCAATTGAAACAAATGGTGCGTGATAAAGAACATGCCAGGGTTGCGCTAGGAAATCTGCTGGAGGATATACGTGTAGATCTTGCTTTGGTGGAGCAGAAAGGATAGGAAATGGCAGACCTTGCTATGCAAAACACTGAAGAATTAAAGGTGTCCGAAGAACTTTTCCAGAAAAGTCGTGATTTGGAAGTAGAGATTGGCCTGTTTTAGTTAAAGAAGGAGATGGAAGCTCTTAAAAAAGAGAGAGAAGATTTCTACAAAACAATGTAGTTTCAAGCTCAAGAACTTGAGAGAAGAGAGAAGCAATTAGGAGTTCAGGCGGACAGGCTCTCGCGCATTGATGCAGAAGTAGCAGACATAAAGCTGTGTAGAGATGCTGCTCTCACCAATGAGTTTTATCTTCAGGAATCATTTTTGCAGACGCAGATGGAATTACTAATAAGCCAGGTCATCGCTACTAGTTCAGTTAGAACTGATGCACAACTGATAGAACCTGCAATTTTGAAGGATATGTTAGATTCCCTAAAGAAAAATATTACCCGTACCTTCAAATTAGCTCGCTCTATGTATATCCAGGGTATCATAGATGAACCTTGACTGTGTAATTACCATTTTTGGGTTCGGGTCCACCATGCGTGCTAGTGTAAGCTGCCAGAAAGAAACTCCTTAATTTTGTAATATACCCTGAAAAGTCGCACGCATAAGGCATAGCGCAAAAGTTGTAACTCTTGACAAATTTAATAAAAGGGGAGTCGCGTGAAGCGATAGGTGTGTATCGCCGGACTGTTCGTCTGGGTGAGAGCCTGCAATGGAGCGCGGATTTTCCAAAATTCTGTGTATAGTGAGTATCTCATCAATCCTGTTAATTAAGTTCAAATCAGTAATTCAGTTTATTGAAGTATTAAATTAGCTAAGGTTCCGGTGATGCTATGAATTGCTCGGATATATGTTTGATAGTGGGGAACATTGTACGATGCAGTAATTACTTTATAATGAGGGATGTTGTAATACACAGATAGATAGTAGTTTCAGGTTAATACGTGAAAGTCTGTGAAGTTGGATATTATGAACCTATAGATTGGGGAAAATACAAACAGGGCCTCTGTTTTACAGACCCCTAACCATCCCAAGAACCCAGAGTTGAATTAATTTTAAACAGTAAAAGGGTTTAACAAGGTTGACGCTCATATTGGAGAAGTTTATTTTGCAGCTCTACCAGTTGTGCTCTCAATTCTGCTACCTCTTCGGATGTGTCAGCTATGGCTGCTACCTCTTGTGGTGGCTCTCGCTGAGTGGCTACTTGCTTTCATAACTTATCATGCTCTATTTCTAAGGTAGCATATGCCTCTAGTAGGTCCGCATGTGTGTCCAAAATGATATGTATCTTGTCAGATGGTATGGCTTTGAAATGGTCTGGGTCGATCTCTCTGGGGGATCCTTCCATCGCTGCTTCTAGGTTTTCTTCATTCTGTCGTTGGAGTCTTTTATTTTCTTCTAGTGCTGCGGACGTGTTTCCTTAATAATGCAAGGTTGCAGCGGGTTTTGAGGTTTTTTGCTTGCTGGGCATGTAGCAGTTCTTCAAGGTGTTGTTGCGTCTCTGAATCTGGCTTGGGGGGATTGGCCACTAATTCGTCATGTTGTCTCTGCAAGGTATCAAGTTGTTGTTGTAGTAGCCTCTTCTCCTTTTCCAAGTTGATGAATCGCTCTTGTAGAGCTTCATGGGTTTTGAACAGGCTCGTATGTTGAGCATCTAAATGCTGGTAATGATGTTGTAATTGAGACATACATTGATACAAAGTATTGAATACATTATTGACAGGAGTGGATGCTAGGAAGGTGTTGAATCCAGGAGGGTAGGGAAAAGGGAAAGGGAGTGTGTATGTTGTGCTTGAAAATGGTGAAGTGGGTGGTGGGGGAATGGAAGATTGTGGGAATATGGGGGGAGGGAGAGGTGCAGAAGTGGGTGATATGTCCATGAGGTCATGTGTGGATGTGGTCGTGGGAGTTATTGTGTACATGGGAATGGTAGGTGTGGTGATGGTCGTGAAGGTGTATAATGGTGTGTGCATTCGTGCATATGAGCCACCGAGAAGTGTGACACGGGGAATGGGATCTTCAGTGACTACAGTTAGAATTACAGTGTTCGATGTGGTAGTTACAATAGTGGTGGTGTCAGGTTGTGCGGATTGTGAAGGTTGACTCATAGTTTGTGCTTCACTAAGGGAAGTGGAGACTGTGGCTGTAACAGTAGTGGTGACCGTGGTGGTAGGAGGTGAGGGTGGTGGAGTTGGAGGGGAGGGTGGTAAAGGTGGTGATGGGGTGCACTTGAGGTGTGGGCTTTGTTAGTGTGTTGAATGGAGTGAGTTGTGCCAGTGGTTGTGGAGGTGGTGGCATGTGGTTTTGATACCAAAATATTTATCTTCTTCCCTGGTCTAGGGGGACGTCTCCCCTGTCATCGCTCAAATCTTCGTGAGTGTGCAAGGGCAGTGTGCACCGTCTCTGGTACTCCTAGTGCATCAGCAAGCATGTCAAGGGTAGCCCTGTATTGATCATCTACGCCTTCTTCTTCAAGTATCTGGCTCATCAAGGCCTTTCCTGTTGCCAAAGATAGTCTGTGTTGTTCCTGAACTAGGTTGATAGTATCATATAGTCTTTTTAGTTGCTTCGTATAAGTTGGGGCTCCCGCGAGTTCTAGTATAATGTGTTGCTCATATTCATGCTCCCCTTCGTCAGATGGTCCTTCTTGTTCATCATCTTGCTCCTCTTCTACAGTCTCCTCTTCATCTTTATCTACTTCGATGACTTCTAGTTGAGCTGGATGGGGCTAGTTTGTGACAGTTTGTCGCCCACTTAATTGATCTGCTTCAACTTCCAAATTAGTTGCATTAATTATCCTTGCTACCTACTCATCAGTCAAATCCTCTAGCGTGAAGCCATGAGGGAACTCTAAATCAACGGGTATCGGTGGGAACACCAGATTAGGCCCTTCTGCATTGCACCTTGGTAATCTAATGGTAAAGGGCTGCATGCGCCTCTGGGGTGGCGGAGTCATTTTCGATGTCAGGGTCGTGCCCCGGGCCTGTGCACATGGCATTTGAACAGCTCCCCTCATTTTCTTTGAAGGAGGTCCTGTAGCTAATATCCTTCGCTAAAAATCTTGCACCCTAGTCCAGATGAGTGCCCTTTGAATTGGCACATCATATGCCAAGCATCGATATAAAATTCTGGTAAGTGCATAGCATCCATAGAGCACTGACTTCTGTTTCTTGTACCAACGTTGGTGTGCAAGATGGATTTGGTCAGTGATCCAATGCGGCATGTTAATTGTCAGATTGAAGGTGTTTGCTAAGTATAGACTGAACCAAATCTTCTTGGGTGTCATCATGAATCTTTCTTGAGCAGGGAACGCGAAGTGTTGCATGCACATTCGGAGGTGAATGGCAATAGTTGGTGTCATTGCCACTATATCCTTCAATTTAGTTAAGTTCCTATTCTTCATGTTGTCTAGAATCATTGTCTCCTTCTCCGTAGGGATGTGCATACCTCGCATTTCTAGAGCTTCCCTTACCAAATTGTTGGTCAATTTGAAGCGCTTCAATTATGAATCCTCGCGTAAGAGAAGGAAGCACAAACGTGTTGTACCCCTTCTTCTCTTTGTTGGGAGTGAGGGTGCCAATCAGGTATGAACACCTCAGAAAGTCCGACTTTGGTAATTGAGCTTTGAAGTAGTCATGCAATCCAGCCTTCTTCCATATTGGTTGCAATCCTTCACTATTTTGAAGCCTCTTAAACTCTCGTGTAAAGAAATGATGCCGCCCCCAGCATCTGTTAAACTCTATCTCAGCCTCCCATAAATAGGTGCCTTCTCCAAGGGTTCCTGCCACTTCACTGAACCGATGGGAGTTCTTGCTTACTGGCGATGTGTGCCCTTGGGGTGGATTTTGAATCAATATGACATGTAGTGCTCTCAACACTTGTGGCCTTTCCTTCAACTCCTCCTGAATAGGGAGACTTTCAATGTCTATTATCTGAGGGATGGTGCCTTCCTAGGAGCTCGTTCCTGCAGCCTCGGCCATATTGAGGAAAGTGTCATCGGTTCTGTGAGAATATACGAAAATGAATGTTGACATTGCAAATGGACACAACGTGGTCATGTGTCCCCATTACAATATTAACATGACGAACTGTGACGTAGTTAGTTATTTAGTTAGTGCTCGTGTGGTTGTGAGTGTGAAGTATAGTTAATAGATGCAGAGTTCCTATGTGCTAGTTAGGGTGGTAGGGTGCAGTGTGGATACAGTTAGTAAGCGGAGGTGACTTTACAATGGGATCAGGTGGTTTATTACAAGGTTTGGGCTGCCAAACACAGTGGATGGCTTTTGTTTTTGATTTTGTGGAGACTCTAGAGGGCTTGATCAGAATGTCTACTTGGAAATGAGGCTTTTTAGGGACCCATTTACAAGTGATTTTGTCCGTGCTCATGGACGAATATGTGTTTGTGCATGTTGAATAAGAATGGGTATCAGCTATTTGCATGAGTGAATTATGTTGTACATGGTGTGTTTCATGTGCAGCTATCTGAGCCCACAAGCAAGCCTTAGGCACCCAAATTTGTCTTGATTGTGGTTTAGCCTTCATTGACTTCTTGGGTACCTAGATAGACTTTACTTTTGTAGAAGGGTTCTATCGTTGATTGCTAGTATGATGTTGAGTCAGTGGTGGTGACTTGATCGCAACAGGATGCTCTCCTTTTCGTACCCATACTTGTTTTGGTGACTACGACACCTTGCTTCGTACTTTCCTTTGGCTTTGGGCATATGTCATCTGCTTCTTCTACGTTTCGTACTCCTTTGGTTGTCGTGCCTCTACCACTTTTGGAAAAGAAGGGAGTTCCATCGTACCCTTGACTTCATTGTTGAGAAAATCATTCCTCTGCATCACATAGTTGTGGACAAGAATAGCATCGTCATCTTCATGTGTACTCCTCGAAGGACCAGGAGTGTGTACCTTTCCTAGTTTCTTGAGTGCTTCATTTTCCAACTCAAGTGTAATGCGGTTCTGATTTGCCCAGGCCTGAAGAAGTCCACTTCTTAGGTTTAGGTTGACAGCGTGATCATAGATCCAATCCTGACCCAAGACAAGAGGCTCAGTGAGATCCTCATCTTGACACACTAACACCTTAACTATCATAAGAACATCTTGAATGTAGAGGGGAAGTTCCACCTCGCCCATGCAAGGGGTTTCCACACCTCCCAATCCTATGAGGTATATCCTTCACATGTGCGTCAAAATATGCTTTTTGTCTTTTTTTGGCTGCATAAATTCCTACTGCAGCTCTTAATCTTGTTTCACATAGTCGTTCAAGGTGAAAAATTCTAGAGGAGAGCTCATGGCCTGTCCAGTCATGCTCTTGTGCTACTTTCAATGTAGGTATCAAAAATTCCAAAGGTAGCACTGCATTTTGGCCAAAAACCATCTGAAAAGGTATGGCTTGGAGTACCGTTTTATAGGCAACTTTGTATCCCCAAACAGCATGGTGTAGTTGTTTGTCCCAATCAAAGCGTTTATTATTCACCAATTTAGTCAGCACATTGCATAGAATCTTATTTGTGCTTTCGGCTTGCCCATTAGCTTGTGGATGATAGGGGGCAAACTTCTTGTGTATCACCACGAACTCTTGAAGAAGATTTTCAATGACTTCATTCAAGAAGTGAGTGCCTCTATCACTTACTAACTCTATAGGTAGCCCGTACCTTGTGAACACATTCTCAAATAGGAACTTAGCTATCGTTTGAGCATCGTTCTTCATTGTGGCTTTTACTTCTACCCACTTGGTTGTTGGTGCAGACCAATCACCAATTGAAGTTTGGAGGACAAAAATATGGAGATAAGATCAAGTCTTGAAGCAAAGAAAGAGGTTACATTCACAGGATGAAGGATATGTACACATATGTACATTAGTGAAGACATAGATCACTTAGACTGTTGAATAGTCATAAACTTGTACATATTTGCCTATAAATACTTTGGAAAAATGTCGGGGCAATAGAGGAGACAATAGGAGAGTATGAGAATAGTACATTTGTAAGTTGTAAGAGTCATTAGATCTCCTAGAAGTGAGTTGACCTCTCTCTCATCACTCAGTTGTAAATTTCTGAGAAATGGAAGAAAAGTTGCGCCCGATGTTTCTGTGTTTTCTCCTCGTGTAGTAGATCTTTTGTGAATTCCTTTTGGAGATGTCTAAGTCCATAGTTAATCAATCTATGGCTAGAGTTTGAGAATCTAATTGTAAGCAGGTTAAGAGAATTGTGTGTAGGAACATTCATATGTAAAGAATGTTCACAGTCTCCTGAAACAGGCGCAGATTTCGAGTTCAATGAAATGGAAAGTGCTCAGTGCACAGTGTAAAGTTTTACACATATGATAGCTCAAAATCTAAGTTGAGAGATAAGCTATCTACAGCCAAAAGGATTTGATAAAACGGGTTTGACATTGGGAGAACCAAAGCTAAGAAGTTAGGGGTGTCCAAATCGACTTCTCAGAAATGCAGATTCAGACATAGGTAACTTGTGAAGTAGATTTCTCAAGATCTAATGAATCTTTTGGAGTGATTTGACTTGGAGGAGGTGCACAATCTTTAGGCAACACCTTGTGCAAAGTTTCATCAAAAACTTTACACATTTACTCAGTCAATGAGAAAGATATATGCAGCAGACTTTCTGAGTAATTTCCTTCTTCACAGTTTGTTCAAGAATTTGATATTTGGTCATTGATCTCTTAAATTGGTGAAGGTTTTGACTTACTCTTGATATAGAGGTGTTCTAAGTTCAAGAGTAGGTTGTTCTTTTGGAGATTAACACTCTCCATCAGTGGTATCAGAGCAGGAAGCATCAGAATCAAGGAAAGGGAGACTCCGACTACTGCAGAAATACAAACTTTACATCTTGAAGGATCAAAAGGACAAAGATTGAAGAAAGCTTGAGGGAAGACACATTGAAGTTGTCAAAAGGATCAGAAGAAGTAATATTCGAAGTCAAGGTACATTTACTCCTCATAAAGTTTAAAGATCTGTTAATACAGGTGAAGGAAGATGGGAGATTCTCTTCAGATAGAGAAATTGGATAGAGAGAACTATCCTGCATGGTCGATGAGGATGGAAGCTCATCTAATGAGCAAAGATTTGATAGCTTACATTACAGGAGAAGAAGAAAAGCCACAATTCAGAGATCCTAGTGTTCCAACTAGGGAAGAATTGTCAGATTTGAAGAATTGGATGAAAAGAGATGCTCAAGCTAGGAGCATAATCTATATGGCAGTCAATGACTACTTGCTACCTCACATTAGAGGTCTTGAAAGTGCAAGTGAGATATGGAATGCTTTGGAGGAGCATTTCCAAAACACTACAAAGTCAAGGAAGGCATCCCTATGGGCAGAGTCTACCACTTTCAAGAAGAAGGCTTCACAATCAATATCTGATTATGTGACAAAGATGAAGGACATTGCAGATGCATTAGGAGCAGTGGATGAAGACATTGAAGAAGATAAATTGGTAAGGCAAATTCTCACAGGACTAAGAGGTGATGAGAAGTGGAAGCCTTTTATTTTATCTACAAAACTTTCACTGGATCATTTCAATCCTGATTTGAATCAATTGTTAGGACATATGCTAACTTTTGAGAATGATGTCAAAGGAGATGTTGAAAAGAGTGCAGGACATGCAATGTACTCTAAAGACAAGAAGAAAACTAACAAAGGAAAGCAACAAGCAAATGAAGAAGAAGGCACAACTAGTCAAGCCAACTTCCTAACAGGAAGAGGAGGTGGCAAAGGTAGAGGAAGAGGCAGGAGTAACAAAGATGGATCCAAAGCTTGCTGGATTTGTGGTAAGACAAATCATTTAGCCAATGATTGTTGGCATAACACTCAAAGTAATGGAGGATACAATCAGAACTATAATTCAAGAGGAAGAGGAGGTAGAAATCAAAGAGGTAATTTCAGAGGTAGAGGTAGTAGGGGTTACTTTGGAAGAAATGCAGGTAGAGGTTTCCAAAGTCAACAATATAACAATACCTACTACAATTATGCTTCAGATCAGAAGGAAGATTCAACATTGATAATGAATGCAACTTGTGAAAGGCAGAATGAAGATCAAAGAGTCTTCTACATTGACTCAGGGTGTAGCAATCACCTGAGTGGTAATATAGCCTTGATGACTGATTTGGAGAATAAGGTATCTAATCATGTTGTTCAAACAGGTGACAACACAAAGCACAATGTGAAATCAATTGGATCAGTGAAAGCCAAGGATGGTAGCACCTTATTGAGTAAGGTCTTGTATGTTCCTACAATTCCTAAGAATTTGATAAGTGTAGGACAAATTGTGGAAAAAGGTTATGAAGTAAGGTTCACTAATGAAGGAGTGTTTGTGGAAGACCCTAGCAATGGGTATAAACAAATTGTTTCAGGGAAGAAAGAAGGAAGATTGTTCACATTGAAGATTCAAGGTAATGTTGGTCATGCCTTGTTCACTTATGGAGGACATAAGATCTCTGAGTTAGATCTTTGGCACAAGAGACTTGGACATTTCAATGAAAGAGGTATTAAAGACATGATTAATAATGGTTCAGTGCTTCGATTGCCTAATGTTGCAGGTCAACATATGACATACAGATGTGAGGCATGTCAATTAGGTAAGGCTCATAAGCAACCCTATTCTAAGCATGGGTTTATGTATTCAGAGAAACTTGAGTTGGTACACACAGATGTGTGGGGACCATCAAAGGACTTCAGTATCAATGGCTCAAGGTATTATGTGATTTATGTTGATGATGCTACCAGATGGATCACTATCTATGTGATCAAAGATAAGCCAGAAGTATTCAATACTTTCAAACATTATCATATGTATGCAGAGAGAATTACAGGACATAAATTGAAAAGACTAAGGTCAGATGGAGGGGGAGAGTATTTCTCTAATGAGTTTAGTGATTACTTGTGGAATGCAGGTATAAAAAGAGAAGTTACTTGCAGGTACTCTCCTCAACAAAATGGTGTAGCAGAAAGGAGAAATAGAACTCTTGTTGAGTTTGCAAGGTCCATGATGAAGGAGAAAAATTGCCCAAATTATTTATGGGCTGAGGCTGTAAATACAGCTACTTATTTGGTTAATAGGCTACCTTGTAAAGCCTTGCAGGGTATGACACCATATGAGGCATGGTGGGGTAAGAGACCTACACTAGACCATTGCAAAGTATTTGGATGTTTGGCCTATGCATATGTGCCATCACAATTAAGGCACAAATTGGAACCTAAAGCTGAAAAATATGTGTTTATTGGTTATGATGATAAGCAGATGGGATACAGGTTGTGGAATCCATCCACAAAACATTTTCTTGTATCAAAAGATGTTACATTTGATGAGCAAGGTACTTGGTATGCAGGTACTATCAATATTAATACAGATGATGAAGAAATTGTGAGCCAAAGGAAAGGTAAATCAAAGGTTCAGATATTTGATGAGCAAGAGAATAATGAAGTGCAGGTTGAAGTGGAAGAGACACCAAGATTTGATCCTGAATGTGAAGAACCAGAAACCTCAAGAAGTGGAGAACTTAGGAGGTCTACAAGGAACAAATGGCAACCTACAAGGTATAGCTATGATACTTCATTCTTGACTACTAAGGATTATGCTTACATGATTAAAGCAGATGAAGACCCTTCTACATATGAAGAGGCAAAAGGTAAAGAGATTTGGGAAAAAGCTATGCAAGAAGAATATGATGCATTGATGGAGAATCAAACATGGGATTTGGTTCCAAAACCAAATAGCCAGAAGATCATTGGATGCAAATGGGTCTATAAGACAAAGAGATTTGCAGATGGAAGTGTGTCTAGGTACAAAGCTAGACTTGTTGTAAAAGGGTTTGCTCAGACATATGGTATTGACTATGATGAGACTTATAGTCCAGTGGCAAAGATGACAACTATCAGAACACTTATAGCAATTGCTGCATGCAAAGGTTGGAAATTGTGTCAATTAGATGTGAAGAATGCTTTTTTGAATGGTTATATTTCAGATGATGTTTTCATGGAGCAACCTCAAGGATTTAGAGATGGAAGATATCCAGATCATGTGTGTAAGCTCAAGAGAGCTTTATATGGCTTGAAGCAGGCCCCAAGGGCATGGAACTATAGGCTTGTAAAGTTCCTTAAAGAACTTGGATTTCAAGTATCAAAAGCAGATAGTAGCTTGCTTGTCAAAGCAAGTGATGATGGGTTCATTTACATATGTATATATGTTGATGATATAATTCTTACAGGTACAGATGAGAAAGGCATACAAAGTCTAAAGAAGCAAATGGAGAAAGAGTTCAAAATCAGTGACTTGGGAGATTTGTCATACTTCTTGGGCATGGAAATTTCATACACTCAACATGGAGTGTATGTGACTCAAGAAAGGTATTTGAAGAATTTGTTAACCAAGTTTAAAATGAATGATTGCAGAGTAGCACCTACTCCAATGGAGGTGAATCACAAATTAAGCAGATTTGGAGGTGAAGAGTTCAAGGACATGAAGCAATATCAGAGTTTGTTTGGTAGTCTTATCTATGCTACATTAACTAGGCCTGATTTATCATATGCAGTTGGTGTGTTGTCTCAATTCATGAATTGTCCTAGGAAAGAGCATTGGATTGCAGGTCAAAGAGTGTTGAGATACATTAAGGGTACACTCAAAGAAGGTTTGTATTATGGTTTTACATCAGATACAAATATCAAGATCTATAGTGATGCAGATTGGGCAGGTAATCTAGATGATAGAAGGTCAACCTATGGGTACATGTGTTATGTGGGAGATAAGTTAATCTCTTGGTGCTCAAAGAAGCAACATACAGTTGCTTTGTCATCTACAAAAGCAGAGTACAAAGGCATGGTTGAAGCTGCAAAAGAAGTGATATGGCTTAAGACTCTCATGAAGAGTTTTGACACTATACAGAGCATAGCTATCATTTATGGTGATAACATGAGTTCATTATATCTAGCTGCTAATCCTGTTTTTCATGCCAGGACCAAACACATTGAGATACAGTATCACTTTCTAAGAGAGAAGGTGATGGATAAGGAGATTGAAGTTATACATACTTCAACAAAAGATCAGATAGCTGATATGCTTACAAAAAGTTTAGATGGACCAAAGTTACAGAAGTTCAAAGACATGGCAGGCATAAAGAAGATAAGAGAAACCTCAATTGATGATTGAGGGAGAGCTCTTGGTGCAGACCAATCACCAATTGAAGTTTGGAGGACAAAAATATGGAGATAAGATCAAGTCTTGAAGCAAAGAAAGAGGTTACATTCACAGGATGAAGGATATGTACACATATGTACATTAGTGAAGACATAGATCACTTAGACTGTTGAATAGTCATAAACTTGTACATATTTGCCTATAAATACTTTGGAAAAATGTCGGGGCAATATAGGAGACAATAGGAGAGTATGAGAATAGTACATTTGTAAGTTGTAAGAGTCATTAGATCTCCTAGAAGTGAGTTGAACTCTCTCTCATCACTCAGTTGTAAATTTCTGAGAAATGGAAGAAAAGTTGCGCCCGATGTTTCTGTGTTTTCTCCTCGTGTAGTAGATCTTTTGTGAATTCCTTTTGGAGATGTCTAAGTCCATAGTTAATCAATCTATGGCTAGAGTTTGAGAATCTAATTGTAAGCAGGTTAAGAGAATTGTGTGTAGGAACATTCATATGTAAAGAATGTTCACAGTCTCCTGAAACAGTGCACAGTGTAAAGTTTTACACATATGATAGCTCAAAATCTAAGTTGAGAGATAAGCTATCTACAACCAAAAGGATTTGATAAAACGGGTTTGACATTGGGAGAACCAAAGCTAAGAAGTTAGGGGTGTCCAAATCGACTTCTCATAAATGCAGATTCAGACATAGGATCTAATGAATCTTTTGGAGTGATTTGACTTGGAGGAGGTGCGCAATCTTTAGGCGACACCTTGTGCAAAGTTTCATCAAAAACTTTACACATTTACTTAGTCAATGAGAAAGATATATGCAGCAGACTTTCTGAGTAATTTCCTTCTTCATAGTTTGTTCAAGAATTTGATATTTGGTCATTGATCTCTTAAATTGGTGAAGGTTTTGACTTACTCTTGATATAGAGGTGTTCTAAGTTCAAGAGTAGGTTGTTCTTTTGGAGATTCACTCTCCATCATTAGTTAGATATTTTGTGGCCACTATGATGTACTCCGCATGGGAACTCTTAGCTAGGGGATTAATAGGACCTAGAAAGTCTATTCCCCACTTAGAGAATGCACCTCCACCCATCATAGGTTTCAAAGGCATCTCATCTTTGTTGGGAAAGATGGATGGATGATCCAAGTGATTGAGTAGGTACTGCTAAAACCTGCTTTGTACCAGCCCTCTTTAGCTTCAGACTTGATTAGTAGACTCCCTTAGCTTTCCAATGACACCAAGAAATGGCCTATGTCCTTTGGAAATGAAGTGTGTAATGATTGAATCAAAACAGATAACTTTGGAAGTCACAAAGTCAAGAAAACCTTCTATTTTGGTCTTGACACCTGCTCAATGTTTTGCTCAGTGTGACCAGCACAGTAGCAATTGATAAAATTCCTTCTAGGGGTATTCAATTAGCTTAGTAAACTAACATTTGCAAGTGGAATGATGTAAAATAATGAACTATGCTAAGAGAAATTAATTTAGCAAGATTTGGTATACCCCCGACTTTTTAGGACTGTAGCAGAGATAAACCAGTGAGCACCTCGACGATGATTTCTCTGAATTGGCTAAATGAAATCACTTCAAACTTTGTCAGCATGTAGATGACTTTGAGCTGAATCCAACAAGCTTTGAATCACTGAATTTAGTGGAAAGAGATATGCCCTTGACAAGTTGACAGACTTTGGAGTAGACAATCAGTGAGCACAGAGATGAATGATGTAAATGTATCTATAAATTAACACTTGTGTACAATCCCATTGGCATGACAAGCATTGCCTAATGGTGTAGAGAGGTGTAGACTATGATGTAGAATTGGTATTTTCCCCAAGTGCGGTCATCAAACGTCAAATTAGATTCAAATATAAAATCCGCGTCCGCTAAGGGTCCTGCAAGTCCCTGAAACCAGTGAGAGTTACGGTGTATCTTTTCTGTGTAGCCCATAGGTGGGTTATCGATCGGCATGGGCCCAGGAAATCCTTGGAATTCTGGTGGTGGAGCAGTCGGGTGGGATTCTGCTCGTAAAACGTTGAGGGGCACTGCAGCTACGCTGGGGCCTGCTTCTGATGGTCCTTCGTCGGTTTGCATGATGACTGATGCGCTAATGAGAAAGATCTGCTACAAAAGATTAACACATTAGCATGGAAATTAATTATGATCCCATTAAAGTGAGACCGCAATCCCTTTCCATAACTGATGCGTAACCCGTGTAGCCAAGTGCTGTGATGTAATGGATGCAATGCTTCTTGCAGCACTAGTGCAGGTCTCTAGACCCTTACACGTTTCAGATCATGCATACAATTATTGATGAGATGAGATCATGAGTGATGTGTTATGATGGTGGGTGAATTTATACAAGGTTTAAAGGTTAGTGATTTATTACAAGGTTGTATGTTAGTCGGGGAGTAGTTAGACAATGGGTTAGGGGAAGACGGTTGGACACGCTTTGGTATCCATTTCCTAAGAGTCCTTGAGTGGGTGGTGGGTTTCTACTCAGGGGCAAAAGGTAGTATCGGGTGTGGTGGTATTGAGGGATAGAAAGATTTGTGAGGGGTATATAATACATGGCTTAAGGGTTGAGCTATGCTACATGGTTTGGGTACCCAAATCTGCGTGGGTGTGGGTCTATGGGTAAGGTATTTCTTGGCGATCCAAATTTGTCGAATGCTCGGACCTGTAGAAGAAGGTCGAGGGGATGGTGGATACTGATTCCGTTTCTGCCCTGCCTTTTTCTTGTCGATCTCTGCTTGGTTGGAGTTCTTCGGTGCTTTTTGTCCTTTTGGCACCCATATTTGTCTGGTGCCGCTTCCTTTGGGTGGCCTAGACTGCTTTCCTTGTTGTGTCTTCTGATACTGCCGTCGGTCTGGGTTCCTTCGTCGTGGGTGACTCTGTTGTTGTTGAGGTTGAGAGGTCGGATGGACGCTCTGCTTTGGAAAAGAAGGGAGATCCAACACTTGCGTGACCTGCCCATTAGGAAGTGATTCGTTCTTTAACTTTAATCTATGCCAGTCCGCAACAAGTTTGGAAGGATGAGCATCGCAGGGTGTCGTGCTCATTTGGCCGCTGATGCAACCCACCTGACCGCTGATTGTGTCCATCTGCCCTAGCGGTTGGGTAGCTGCCCCTTCTAGTTTGCAGGAAGTCCCAGGGAAGATCTCCTATCGTCCTTCTGATTGACAACTGTCTATAGCCAAGCCCGAGTGGGTTGGTGTGGACGTAACGTGACTGAGCTGATCGAAGATCTTCCGGTCTTCCGTCGCATGTATTTCATAGGGTCTAGGGTTACAAACCTTAGTCGGAATGCCGTTAGGGAAGTCAAGCGGTATCACTCGCTTCTGCTCTAAGGTTCCAATCTGTAAGGAGCCTTGTCTAAGATTTAGGTCCACTGAGTGATCGTATAGCCAATCTTGGCCAAGGATTAGGGGTTCTATCAGGTCGTCATCATGGCACACTAGTAGCTTCGCTGTCATGGTCATATCCTTAATGAGGATAGGAAGGTCCACCTCACCCATGCAAGGGGTTTCCATGCCTCCTAGGCCTATGAGGTATGCCTCAATTGGCCGCATTTCTATTCCTGAATCCTTATAGTGGGACCATCTAATCGCACTAGTCGCAGCACCTGAGTCAATTAAAGCCCTGAGTTCTTGGCAAGGGTTGCCGTGCTCTAGCCTAACTGTAATGAATGGTCTCCTGTCCACTATGCTAGGATGAGTGGTTGACTTTACTTGACACATGGCCATGGGATATCTGGGTGATGTTTCCAGATGGTTATAATGTTCTCTCCCTAGTCCTTGTCTTCTTAGCTTCATGCGCTTAATGCGTTCTATGGCTTCTGCCTGAGCTTCAGCTCGTATTCTATTTTCTTCCTCCTTACGCTTCTTTGCCAATGTGAGTCGTCTAAGCATATCCTCAGTAAGAGGTTCTTGATATAACCTGACTCTACAGCCACTAATGTAATTAGGCATTATATCTCCTTCTAAGGTGGCTAACTGTACTGCTCCACTTGTTGAAAGTCTGTTAATGATCATAGGTCCATAACCTCGCTTTTCTAACTTCCGTGCGTGCTGTTTCAGCGTATATACTAGAACTAAATCTCCTTCTTTTAAGCCTTTATCTTTCACATGTGCATCAAAATATGCTTTCTGTCGCTTCTTCGCTGCGTATATTCCTGCTGCTGCTTTCAGCCTGGTTTCTCCTAATCGTTCCAAGTCCATTATTCTCGCTGATAATTCATGGCCGGTCCACTGATGTTCCTGTGCAACCTTAAGGGCAGGTATCAAGAGGTCCAGAGGAAGCACTGCATTCTGACCAAAAACCATCTGAAAGGGAGTTGCATTGAGTACGGTCTTGTAGGCCACTCGATATGCCCAAACAGCGTGGTGTAACTGTTTGTCCCAATCTGAACGTTTGTTGTTCACGAGTTTCGTCAGTACGTTACAAAGTATCTTGTTAGTGCTTTTAGCCTGACCATTGGCCTGAGGATGATATGGTGCAGATTTCTTGTGAATCACCATAAAATCCTGCAACAGATATTCAATGACTTGGTTTAGAAAGTGAGTGCCTCGATCGCTCACTAACTCTATAGGCAATCCATATCTTGTAAAGACATTTTCAAATAAGAATTTTGCGGTCGTGTGAGCATCATTCTTTTTTGTGGCTTTTGCCTCTACCCATTTGGTTAGATAATCTGTGGCAACAATAATGTATTCCGCATGTGTACCTTTTGCAGGGGGGTTGATGGGTCCTACAAAGTCTATACCCCACTTTGAAAATGCACGTCCGCCCATCATGGGTTTCAATGGCATTTCATCTCTGCGAGTAGGAAACTGAGTTCTTTGGCACACATCACATCTCTTTACATAGGTATGTGCATCCATGTGAAGAGTGGGCCACCATAATCCTGCAAGGAGGATGGCTTTGATTATCCTATCTGGTCCAAAGTGACCTCCTGCAACACCTTGGTGTGCAGTCTCTAGTATGCTCAGATAATCGCTTTCATGAACGCATTGTCTTAGATATCCATCTCGTCCTCTTTTGTATAAATTATCGCCAATAAGTGAATAGTCTTGAGCTTCCTGCTCTAGACTGCGTTGTCGAGCTAAGGTCATGCCTTGAGGGAATGTGTTCGTCCTCAAGTATGTCACTAAAGGTTCACTCCAGTCTGGTGTGAGAGACACGTGATATAATGGAGCATGCTCTACTGGTGGTCTTTCACAACAAGCACTGCATTCCTTACACAACTTGTAGACATCTGCTTCCATCGTAGGCCAATATACTCCTAGTCTTTGCAGAGTCTGTAGTGTTCGATGTTTTGAATGATGTTGCTTTAGTGCACCTACGTGTGCTAATTGCAACCAATTCGCATGTTCTGATTCATCTACACAACAAGCAAGAATCTTTTGATTATCCTGTTTATATATGCTTCCTGCCATTATTTGGTATCTTTGAGACTTGGTAATCTCTCCCTCTTTGATCTTTATCCTAGGATTCTTGGGTCCGTATGTCAGAATAGGGACTATAGGCTTAGCCCATTCTGGTGCTATCTCAAGGTTAAACAAGTATGCATCTGGTAATTCATCCGCTACTCCTTGAGGAGCTTCTCCTGAGGTTAATCTTGAGAGGTGGTCAGCTCTAAGATGCGTCTTTCCTTTCCTGACTACCACTTCAAAATCATACTCCATGAGTAATAGAAACCAGCGTATTAGTCGTCCTGTGTTACAGGGTTTGTTGACTAGGTACAATAGGGCTTGATGATCTGTAAAGAACTTGAATTTGTTGGCCAACAAGTAGTGCCTAAACTTCTTTACCGCGTAGATCATCCCTAATTCCTCTCGTTCCATAGTGGTGTAATTTCTTTCTGCTGCGTTCAATTGTCTGCTTGCGTAAGCTATGGGGAGATCTATGTTACCTTCATTCGTGGGTTGTGCTAACACACATCCTATGGCGTAATTGGATGCATCCACATGTACATGGAATGGCTTACTCCAATCTGGGGTAGTCAGTATAGGTGCTGAGCACAAGCGTCGTTTAAGTTCATTAAATGAATTTTCACATTCATCTGTCCATTCAAATTTGGTTAAAAGAGAGTACAAAGGCTTGGCTATGATTGCATACATGTGTATGAATCTCCTATAATAACCGCAATGGCCCATAAATGCCTGTACCTCTTTCACATTAGTTGGTCTGGGTAGATCCGCAATTACCTTCACCTTTTCCTCATCCGTGGAGATTCCATTTTTTGACACAATGTGTCCTAGAATTTTGCCTTCTCTGACCATGAAAACGCATTTTTCTGGGTTCAAACAAACCTGATATTCTCGACATTTGTCAAATATTTGTCTTAACTCTGGGATATGTGTCTGCCTTACATTTGAATGTGCACATAAGTCATCGACATAAACTTCCAAGCTCTTGCGTAAGAATTCCTTAAAAACATGACACATGAGTCGCTGGAAAGTAGCGGGTGCATTTGTTAAGCCAAATGGCATTACACGAAATGCAAATATGCCCCATTCAGTGGCAAATGCCGTCTTGTGTTGATCTTCTGGAGCAATGGCTACTTGATTATAGCCTGAGAATCCATCAAGAAAGCTGTAAACTTCCTTGCCCGCAACTCTTTCCAATAGATGTTCTGTGATAGGAAGAGGATAACTGTCTCTAATCGTTGCGGCATTAACTTTTTTAAGGTTAATACACACACGCAATTTTCCATTCTTCTTGGGCACAACCACAATGGGGGATACCCATTCGGTATGCTCAATTTCGTAAATGAATCCTGCTTCTATCAAGCGATCTATCTCCTCTTTAATCTTCGCAGCGTAGTTATCATTATACGTGTACGGTTTCTGTTTTGTCGGTTTTGCATCTGGAGTCATAGGGATTCTATGAGAACATATATCTGGATCTACTCCTTTCAAGTCTTTGTAACTCCAAGCAAAAACATCTCTATATTCGCGCAATAGGGCAACTAGCTCTTCTTCTTCTTCAGTTGTCAAATCATGCCCTATGTATGTGCATTTTTCTTCTTCTCCTTCTATGGCAACTATTATTTTCTTGGTTTTCTCTCGGTTATCATATACTTGTCCGTCATTCGCCTTTCTATTGGGCATTCGTACCATGATTCTTCTATCTTCGATTTCATATTTTTTGAAGTTCTCGGGTACTTCAAATAAAGATTCTTCTTTTTCTGTCATGGTTTCTTTCTTCTTTCTTTTCTTGCCTTCACTCTTGTTAGTCACTTCCGTGGCTAACCTCACCTCATTCGTAATTTCCTCGTGTCTCTGAGTGTGAGTCTCTATCTCGAAAAAATATTCTTCCTCTGATGCAAAGGGTGAGTCCATGATAATCGATTCTAAATCAAAATCGCTTGCATCCTCGAATGCATCAGTGTTAGGTTCACATTCTTCTAAAATTGCATCGCACATGATTGGCTCTATCGTGAAGACTGAAATGTCATAGCCATCCTCGTCACAGTGGGGTGTCCATTGTTCTTCATTGATGGCTACATCCATGGTTGCTAGGATTTCCGCCCAACCATGGGGTTCAAACTCTTCGTCTGGGAATACTACAGGTGCATATGCTGGATCTTGAAGGGTTCGTGGATGTTGTTCTGCACCTAAGGTCCTTGTTTCTAATCGTTCTTCCTCTTGTTTGGCTACTTTACACATCCATAAATGGGTATCCTCATGCAACCAAGAAGGATCTGATTCTAATGAGTGCACGGATTCCGTCTCTACTGGTGTCTTATGGATGGTATTCCATTGTATTGGGGGTACATCTCTATGTGAATAGTCTTTAAGATTGACTTTAGTAGTCACTCCTAAATGTTGCAAGTACAAAGAATTAGTTCCCCAATCTTGTACAATTTGCAACTGACGCATGAATGGTCGTCCCAATATCATCTCATAAGCACGATTTTTCGCAAAGTCACAAATGGCGAAAGTATGCTCAAATTCTACACCACAAGTGGTGAGAGATATGCCTTCTAGTAAGCCTAATGGTTTTTCTATGTGTCCATCAGCCATTTGTAGTTTCATCCTGGTGGGTCTGAGTGCTGGCTTACCCCAACATTTCCACAAAGCGGTGGTAGCGATGGCTACTCCGGCTCCTGAATCTAAGATGGCTTTCGTGGTGTAGCCCTGATGGGTTATTGGAAGATATGTGTTACCTTCGTCTCCTTCGCTTACGTCTCCAATCTTTTCCACAGGTATCTCTGGTACCTTCTTATGTGATCCTATCTGAGAGGGTGTGGTAGCAAGCTCAGGGAATTGATTTGCTACGTGCTTCCACAATTCTGGTTTTACCTTTAACAATTCCTCCAGAGTGACATTACACTGTACTTTAGTGTTCTTGACCACTTCCGTGTTCCTAGGGATCACTGATTCTTCATTCCTTACTATTATCGTGGGTGCTCTCATACTAATAGACTTTGCTTCCCAAGGTCCTGTGAACTGAGGTAATTCTTGTAACGAATTAGATTCAAATCCTGTGGGTTCACTCAGTTGTTCCACCTCTACATCATCATATATAGAGGGGATGTCTTGGGGAAATTGTTCCTGCAAGTCGTCTATTTCTTGAATAGGAGGATGGGTTCCTTGTTCCTTTCTCCATTTCTCTTCTTGTATTTCTCTCAAAAATTCATGTGAGTACCTATGTATGGAAGACAAGTTGTCTTGACTTTCTGTATTGGGTACTTGAGACAGGGATGGTGCATTCCTTACCTGTGTCTCTGTGACAATAGGGTTCCTATGCTGATCCTTTTTCTCTTTGCTTTCAATCAAATATTCTAGCCTCTCCATTAGTCCTTGAAAGTGTAATTCCGGTTTTGCCATGTTATTCCAATTAAGATATCTAGAGGCTTCGAACAAAGCCTGTGCTAACTCTACCATCTTCATGCAAAGTTTAGTCCTCTCAATTTCTAGATCAGCTCGAGGGTAGTTTTTACTCATTTCCGTTACTTGAGGTCCCTCTTTTAATCTTGCCTGATATGCACGAAACATCATGTCTAGATCTTCTGGTATGGGTTCCGCCAAAACCGATCCTGATTTCTGAGCTAGGATTTCTTGGTTTAATTCTTGTGAAGCCAATTCTTGTATTTTGGCTCTAGATTCCCTTAAACTTCCTTCCAACTCACTTATCTTTTTACTCCACTTTCTCTTGATTCTTTCTCTAGAATCTTTCCAAGACTTTGTCTTTTTACTGCTAGATTCTGCAACTTCACTAGTTCCGACTACTTTCTCTTGATTAAGCTGTTGGTTTTGTAAGAGCGCCTGGGCTCTGGTTATAGCTTGGATAGGCACGTATGTAGGGTTGGATCCATCTGCGTTGTTTACAATACCTATCACGTTGATCGGTGTCACATTCGAAGCGTTAACTGGGTTCTTAGGACAATCTTTGATTATGTGCTCTTTGCCACAGTCGGCACAAAAGCCTTGTATGTTATAGTACTGTGATTGCCTTGCTATTGGGGGATGTGGACAATCCTTTATGAAGTGATCTCCTTGGCACCTAAAGCATGGTCCTCTAGGGCCCTGTGGTCTCTGTTGTCTCAATTGGGGCCGTGGATTTGGGTTTGTGTACATCACATTAGCATAGTCTGGCTCCCAACTAGGTTCCAGTGGTGGACTATCATAATGATATGTCTCCACATGTTCTGGTGACTCCGTGTAATAAGCGGGTGGACTAGTTACATGAGTAGAGTCAAAACTGTTTGAGTTCGGGTCACTTTCTGTGATCAAAGGTGAAGAAGGCACTAAGGCCCTATTTAGGTTCTCTTCTGCAGCAGCGTATTTGACTGAGATGACATTCGCTGGTGGGGGTGGCTGCTGAGCTAAGACAGGTTGAGGTCTCTGTTGAGCCTGGTAGGAGTAGTTCTGGGGAGGCCTATAGTAATAAGGCTGAGCATTGTATTGGCCTTGATACCTACCTGGCTGCTGGTATGTTTGCGGGTGGTTCTGTCTCACGGTTTGTTTGTTGTATGGGCAGTCCTGAGCCGTATGATTCGTGTATCTTCTCTCAATTGTACAATATTGGCCACTAGGGTTGGCTTGAGGTTGTGGTGCATTGGGACACACGTTTGCTAAATGATTTCCACCACAAGTGTAACAACGTACATTAGTTGATAGCTTGGGCACCTGTTTACTTGAAACTCCTAGTTTTTGGGCCACTTTTTCTTCTAGGTCCTCTATCGAATTAGACAATTTTGTGGATGCTAGAGAAGAACAATCTGAGTCCTTATAGACCTTTGAGAGTTCTAATTCATCTCCTAGGTTGTCCTCGATGTCTATACATATTCTTACACACTCCTCTAGCGTTCTGGGTTCCTTTAGGTACACATAGGAGCGTAGTTTAGCGCTCAACAAGCCATCTAGGAACAGTGATACTTGTTTGGCTTGTGAGGGTAGCTCTTGCATTGGACATCGTTCGACATATTGTCTGAACCTACGACCTGCCAGTCTTACTGTTTCCTGAGGGGTCTGTTTAAAGCTATGAATCAACGAAGACGTGTCATGTCTAATCCCACTTTTAGAGAATTCGGTGATGAATGACTCTAAAAAGTGATGGATGTCTCTGAATTGCCTTTGTTGCAGAGGTTGGAACCAAGTTAAAGCGGTATTCTTTAACGTTAGTCCAAATGCATTATACTGCGTGAACATGTCTTCAACTTGTTCTGCTCTTAGTACTTGCTTGAATTCTGCAACGTGATCATAGGGATCTCCTGTCCCATCAAAGTAATTCTTCATTGATTTTACTAATTGAGTGGGTCTCAATACTCTTGCGTGTTCACGTGGTCTAGGTAGAGGAAAATCATCTCTACCACCTGGTATTCCATGATCTCTTTGTCTATCCGCTCTATTAGTGTTCGTGGTTGTTCTATCTCTCCCTATGGGATGATTAAAGCTTACTTCCGGTCCCTCTTTATTTCCTTCTCTTTGATGTCCATGGGCTGAGGATGTTCCTGCCCCTTGTTGACTTGTATTCATGTTTGTTCTAGATGGAGGGAATACCAATTCACCTCTCCATGTGTATGTGTTTTTAGCGCGGTCAGGCACCACAAAGACTCTTTCTGAAGTCTCATCCAGGTATACAACCTTTCCAGGTGTATCTGGGTCCTTGAATTCATAAATCGTAATGATGCCTATCTCACCAGGGTGTTCCTTTCTGTACCTCCAAAAGGCTTCATCTGTCTCTTTATTTACGAACAACTCGGTGCTCCTGTTATCTTGAGGGATCCACTCTGGGATGAGTACTCTTGTTAATACGGATTTCCCTCTAGGTGTCCTAGGTTCTTCTAACGGTTCTTTTCCTTGAAATTTCGCTTCCGTCTCTAATTGAATTGTGCCAAACTCATTAGTATCGTTTGGCTGCGTACTTAGGACGTACATGGTTCCTTCTTTGTCTATGTAAGCGTCTATCTCAAATTTCACCACTGGTCTTTCCAGTCCAATGGGTTGATCAGGGTTGTGCAGTTGCACCACTTGCCTTCGCAAACCATCCTCATAGATGCGAGCACCTAGTCGGTTGGTTCGGAGAAACTCTAATTGCGTTCTATAGGGTCCTTCAGGTTTTTCTAAGTATGCTACATTAGACCCTCCTTCTGGTCTATCTGTGCGAAATGCCATTTCTGATTCGCTAGTATCTGAGCTCTCGTAGGGATAATTACTATTCAATTGTTGAGCCCACGATCGTGCAGTAGTTCTTACGCTTGCCTCTGATGATCTAAGGCTTCGTCGGTCCGACTTACCTATGTGTCTCCCTGATCTAAGGTTCATTAATTTTCTTCCTTGCACACTCAATTACACACTTAGATCGTCACTGGTTCTTTGTTATTACTTTCTTAATTCTTTTTAATTTTCTTTGGATTCTTGTCTTAATGCATGCGTCAGGAATTCGACTTTCCGTGGTACTTTGAGTTCTCGTTCCGTCAGACTTACGTTCTTTCCTTTAGGTTTTCGTCACACACACCTTTACTTGTAGTCTTAAACTTGAAAGAATTATGTATCTTGAACTTGAGGCGTTCCTATCGTCGTTAATCCACAACACTACCGTTTAACCTAAGCTAAGAATTGACTGAGGGGGTTAAGTAATCTTCCAACCTCGAGTCAGCTTTTCGTGTTGTTCTGATGCCCAAGAAGCCGCGCTTCCCAAGCTTTATGCCCTTCACTGCCTTGCCTTGGTTGCCTTTGATTGCCCTTGCTAGACCTGGAAAAATCCAATATTAGACCAATTCACAGTTGGATGATCAAGCACTTGAGTATATACACCTTTTAAGTCCCTTCCCTTTTTGCCCAAATTTTCAATGTTTGCCCCCTGGCTTCCTAGTCCCAAACTAGGTCAACCTCAAAATAGTTTATCTAAAAATAGACGTATCCTTTAAGAAAAAAACAGTTGAGGTCACGTAGTACTCGTCACAAGCTTTCTAACGAGCTATTCAGCTCAAAAAACGGACTTCGGATGAAAAAGTTATGAGCGTTCAGGCCCTGGGGGGTAAAAACTGACAATCAGGTTTTCCTTCAAATATGAGCTAAGGGGTCTCCTATGAGTCTAATGGTCCAAAAATTTCTCAAAAATACCCCCAAAATTGGTCAAAAAATGGAACCCTAAATTTGCGATGGGGGTGCACAATCGCGATGGTCTGGGACCGTCGCGATGGTCCAAGCGAACCGTCGCGATGGCGTGGAATTTGGACAGTCGCGATGGCGCGAAAAGATGAACCGTCGCGATGGCCCGAAGTGAACGTCGCGATGGCGTGGAAATGGACCGTCGCGATGGTTCAGTAGTGAGCGATCGCGATGGCGTGAGGTCGAACCGTCGCGATGGCGTGATGAGGTGGACAATCGCGATGACGCGGGTCAACGGTCAAAGGTGGACAATCGCGATGGTCTGAAGTGACCCGTCGCGATGGTCACAAGTGCGATGGCGTGAGCCAATCGTGATGGTCCGATTTTGGGCTGTCGCGATGGTCCGATTTTGGGCTGTCGCGATGGTCCGATTTTGGGCTGTCGCGATGGTCCAAAAAATGAACCGTCGCGATGGTCTATCTTGACACGTGGCACCGTCGTGGCGATGGCGTGGGCCAATCGCAATGGTCCGGGGTCAGCTGAACAATCGCGATGGTCCAAGTGGACCGTCGCGATGCTCCGGCCGAGCCGTCGCGATGGCGTGAGCCTATCGCGATGGTGCGACACAATCGCGATGGTCCGAGCCAATCGCGATGGTCCACCAAAGTATGAATTTTTGAGATGCAACAGTGGATTCGTAGATGCGCAAGGGTCGCCTACCTCGTGGTGTGGTCGCCTACCAAGAATTCCGAAGGTTGCAGACCATCGCGATGGTCCGCCACACTCGACAGATCTTTGACAGAGAGTAAAATTTTACCTTTTCCAAGCTTTCCTGATGCACTGGAGCTCTGTACCTGCAAGAAAACTCAAGAAAACACAAGCACACACAAGCACAAAAGTTCTCTCTCGCTCTCTCGCATGCACAAATGAGGGGAAATGAGGTGAATGGGTGGATATGGTGAATTTTCTGATTTTTTTGGAGATGAAGATGATGATGCGATGATGAAGATGGAGTGTGGGGGAGGTGAAAAACACTAAAAACTAAGTAAAAACAACAACAAAAACTGAAATTTTTACCTTCCAACGCCACTTCTTGCTATACTCTTACCATCACACATTCGTCCTAGACTCGATCCCCGGCAACGGCGCCAAATTTGGTGTTGCTCTAGCACGATGGTGAGAACCACGTTAAGAAGCTTCACCTCCTTAATGTCAATCCGCGGAAGAGATAGGAGTGATATGAAGATCGTGAACGTGAGATGATGTGAGAGTGAGGGTGAGAAGCACAAAGATGCACACACACATACACACACACAATGAAGAGACAAGCAAGACACAATGGAAGGTGGGAAATTAGCTCTATTACTCAAGATCACTACTACAAGTTCAAAATAGCTATAAGCTCTTCTCTACTCAAACAAGCTAACCTCAAAAATGAGCTCTCTAGCTCTTTTTATAGTTTCTAGACTAGTTTTGACCGGTTTCACATCTAGTGACCGGCATAGTTAAAAAATAGGTCCTAGATGCTATTTGGAAGGGTAAACGGTATCTAAAAATAACGAAAATTGGTACGTGCATTCTACCTAAGCTCCTCAAGCTCGAGGACTCCTCGGCTTGCACAAAATGGAGCTATGGATTACAAAATGAGGTTTTCTATGATACATATGTTACAATTAGTGATAAAAATCACTGTTGAATGTTTGAAGAAATAATAAGAAACATATTTGTTTGAAAAATTGATCCGACTGGCTCCCTGCTCCGTCTTTACATGCTTCCACGTCGTCTGTGCCTCTGACTGTGCCTCTGACTGCTTCCAACAAGCACCCACAGTCATGATAAGAAACGAAGATTCAATCATACTTAGGAATACAGAGGTAGTAAAGAACACTAAAGTGCAGTGCAATCTCACTTTAGAAGAGCTACTCAAAGTTAAGACAGAAGTGTGGAAACACGTAGCCAAACAAGTGCCAGACATAGCGAAATCAGGTTCCCAGGTAGGATCTCATAGAACAGTGCCTGAAATACCATTGGATAAGATAGGAGACATGAGTGAAGTAGAAGAAGGAAATACCTATCTCCCAGTTACCCATCAGGGATACACAACCAAGGCAATTTTGGACTCAAGTGCAGGAGTTGCAATTGCTACAACTTCCCTATGGAAGCATTGGGGCAAGCCAGCACTCCGACCGACGAGAATGAAATTGCAGATGGCCGATGGCCATATTGAGAGGCCCTTGGGATTGCTAGAAGGCATAACTCTCACTACATGTGGTGTTGAGTTCGAACATACTTTTGCTCTATACAACTTTAGCAGAAACCAAGCCTACGAGATGATTTTGGGAAGGCCATTTATGCGGCAATTGCAAGTAGTACAGGACTGGGGAACCAATTCCTTATACTTGCAACACTTAGGTGTTACAACCAAAGTCAATCTCAAGGATTACTCTCATAGAGACGTACCTCCCATTCAATGGAATCCCGTCCATAGAGCCAAGGATGACACGGAGTCAGTGCATTCCATAGGATCAGGATCCTCATGGATGCATGAAGACACCCACTTATGGATGTGCAAAATGGTAGTAGAAGAAGAGAAAAGAGAAAAAGCCAGAGAGGTAGGTACGAAAGAGACACATAGATCAATTCAAGACCCAACCTATGCACCTGTAGTATTTCCCGATGAAGAGTTTGAACCTCACGGCTGGGCAGAAATTTTAGCAACAATGGATGTAGCCATCAATGAAGAGCAGTGGACACCCCACTGTGATGAGGATGGCTATGACATTTCAGTCTTCTCAATAGAGCCAATCATGGGAGATGCAGTTTTAGAAGAATGCGAACCTAGCCTTGATACATTTGAGGATGCAAGTGACTCCGACTTAGAGTCAATCATTATGGACCCACCTTTTGCATCAGATGAAGAATACTTCTATGAAGTTGAAGCTTACCCCCAGAGACACGGAGAAATCACGAATGAGGTGAGGTTAGCCACACAAGTAGCCACTAAGAGTGGAGGAAAGAAAAGAAAGAAGAAGGAAGTCACTCCGGAGGCAGAAGAATCTTTGTTTGAGGTCCCTGAAAACTTTAAAGAATATGAGATAGACGATAGGAGAGTCATGATAAGAATGCCTAAACGTGGGGCACAAGCAGGAGAGGCCTATGATAGCAAGGAAACTACCAAGAAAATAGTTGTCGCCATAGAAGAGGGAGAAGAAAGATGCACCTACATAGGGCATGACCTGACGGAAGAAGAAGAGCAAGAGTTGGTAGCTTTGCTAAGAGAGTACAGAGATGTATTCTCTTGGAGCTACAAGGACCTGAAAGGTGTACACCCTGACATATGCTCACATACAATACCCATGACTTCAGAGGCTAGGCCATCTAAGCAAAAGCCATACACATACAATGACAAATATGCGGCCAAGATCAAGGAAGAGATAGATCGCTTGGTTGAAGCTAGATTTATCTATGAAATTGAGCATACTGAATGGGTATCCCCCATTGTAGTGGTGCCCAAAAAGAATGGCAAATTACGTGTATGCATTAACTTGAAGAAGGTTAACGCAGCCACTATCAGGGATAGTTATCCGCTTCCTATCACCGAGCATTTATTAGAAAGGGTAGCAGGCAAGGAAGTGTACAGCTTCCTAGATGGGTTCTCTGGCTACAATCAAGTAGCCATTGCACCAGAAGATCAGCATAAAACGGCTTTTGCTACAGAGTGGGGCATATTTGCCTTTCGGGTGATGCCATTCGGGCTTACCAATGCACCTGCTACCTTTCAAAGATTAATGTGTCACGTGTTTAAAGAGTTCTTGAGGAAGAATTTGGAAGTCTATGTTGATGATCTTTGCGCTCATTCCAACATTAGACAGACCCATATACCTGAACTCAGACAAATCTTTGATAAATACAGAGAATATCAAGTCTGCCTGAACCCAAAAAAGTGTGTTTTCATGGTCAGGCAAGGCAAAATTCTAGGACACATAGTGTCTAAGAACGGCATATCCACTGACGAAGAGAAAGTGAGAGCCATCGCAGAACTACCTAGGCCAAAGAATGTCAAGGAAGTACAAGCTTTCATGGGGCATTGTGGTTACTACCGCCGGTTCATTCACATGTATGCTGTCATTGCAAAGCCCATGTACGGACTTCTGACTAACTTTGAGTGGACTGATGAATGTGAGAATTCCTTCAATGAGCTTAAACGAAGGTTATGTTCAGCACCAATCTTGACCACACCAGATTGGAACAAGCCATTCCATGTTCATGTGGATGCCTCCAATTATGCTATTGGATGTGTACTTGCACAACCTACGGGTGAAGGTAATATGGATCTTCCTATTGCCTATGCCAGTAGACAGTTGAATGCTGCTGAACGGAACTATACAACCACCGAACGAGAAGGATTAGGCATGGTGTACGCGGTTAAAAAGTTTAGACACTATTTGCTTGCAAATAAGTTCAAATTTTTTACTGATCACCAAGCTCTATTGTACCTGGTAAACAAGCCATGTAATACAGGCAGATTAGTAAGATGGTTTCTCTTACTAATGGAATATGACTTTGAGGTAGTAGTGAGGAAAGGCAGGACTCATTTGAGAGCAGACCATCTCTCTAGGCTCACATCTGGAGAGGCCCCACAAGGAGTGTCAGATGACTTACCTGATGCTTACTTGTTTAATTTGGAAGTTGTACCTCAGTGGGCTAAGCCATTAATGCCATTATTGACATATGGGCCTAACCACCCAATAATAAACACACAAGATAAGGAGATAGTAAAAGCCCAGAAGTATCATATCATGGCAGGAAGTGTGTACAAACATACAGATCACGAGGTATTAGCCTGTTGTGTGGAAGAGGACGAGTACGCGAAGTAGTTGCAATTAGCACATGTAGGTGCATTAAACACTACTCAAAACAATGAATCCTACAAACATTGAGGAGACTTGGAGTATACTGGCCAACTATGGAAGCAGATGTTCATAGGATGTGCAAGGAATGCCCAATTTGCCGCACTAAGCCACCAGTGGAACATGCCACCCTTTATCGCGTGTCTCTAGTGCCAGATTGGAGCGAGCCATTAGTGGCCTTTCTGAGGACGAAAACATTCCCTCAAGAAATGACTCTGGTTAGACAAAGGAGCTTAGAACAAGAGGCGCTAGACTATGCTCTCATTGGAGATAATCTATACGGACGAGGAAAAGATGGGTATCTTAGATTGTGTGTCCACGAGAGCGAATATCTGAAGATATTAGAGACTGCTCACCAAGGTGTAGCAGGAGGACACTTTGGTCCAGATCGGGTGTTCAAAGCAATTTTGTTTGCAGGTCTTTGGTGGCCAACTCTTCACATGGATGCACATACCTATGTGAAGAGGTGTGAGGTTTGTCAACAAACTCAGTATCCCACATGCAAGGATGAGATGCCATTGAAACCTATGATGGGTGGACGTGCATTCTCTAAGTGGGGAATAGACTTTGTTGGTCCTATTAATCCCCCAGCTAAGGGTTCACATGCTGAGTACATCATTGTGGCCACGGACTATCTGACCAAGTGGGTAGAAGTGAAAGCCACTACGAAGAATGATGCTCAAACAACAGCAAGGTTCTTATTTGAAAATGTGTTCACTAGATACAGTTTGCCAATAGAATTAGTAAGTGATAGAGGCACAATCTTCTTGAATGAAGTCATAGAAAACCTTCTCCAAGAATTCTTGGTAGTACATAAGAAGTCTGCCCCTTAGCACCCACAAGCTAATGGCCAAGCCGAGAGCACAAATAAGATCTTATGCAATGTGCTGACTAAATTGGTGAATAAGAAACGCTCTGATTAGGACAAACAGCTACACCACACTGTTTGGGCATATCGAGTTGCCTATAAAATGGTACTCCAAGCCACGCCCTTTCATCTTGAACGTTTAGGTGAGACACGATTGAGAGCTGCAACTCTATGCAGCCAAGAAGAGGCAAAAGGCGTATTTTGATACACATGTGAAGGATAAAGGATTGAAAGCAGGAGACCTAGTCCTAGTCTACACACTGAAGCAGCATGCACGAAAATTAGAGAAAAGAGGCTATGGACCAATGATTATCAATAGGATCTCCACAAGTGGAGCAGTACAACTAGCCACCCTAGAGGGTGATGTACTACCAAGTTACATAAGCGGATGTAGAGTCAAGCTATATCAAGAACCCTTAACTGAAGAAATGCTCAATCGACTTAATACTGCAAAGAAACGTAAGGAAGAGGAAAAGCGAATTTGTGAAGAAGCACATGCCGAAGCTTTAGAACGTATTCAACGAATGAAACTGCGAAGACAAGGTAGAGATCAGGCCATGACTGACAATCATGAAGCTCATGGTTATCACATTGCCATGTGTGGGACTTCAGGTAAGCGGACCCATACGATAGTTGATGGACGACCTTTTGTGACCCTAGAAGTAGGACAAGGGGACAGTACAAGGAGCGTGAGAGCTTTAATTGATTCAAGAGCCGTCACTAGTGCAGTTCGACTTTCTTACTGCCAACAATTGCAATTGGAGGTAAAACCCCTAGAAGCATATCTAATAGGATTAGGAGGTGTCAAAACCCCTTGCATGGGAGAGGTGGAGCTTCCCCTCTACATCCAAGAGGTACTAATGCCCGCAAAAGTGCTAGTATGTGAAGACGAGGATCTTACCGAGCCTCTTGTCTTGGGTCAAGACTGGATCTATGATCATGCAATCAACCTCAACCTAAGAAGTGGACTTCTTCAAGCTTGGGCAGGCCAAAGCCGCCTTATGATTGAATTAGAAAATCCAGCACTCAAACCATTAGAAAAGGCACCAACCCTTTGTCCCTCCAGAAACCCACATGAACATAACAATGTTGTACTTGTCCAAAGTTCTATGGTGCAGAGGTTTGTCAATCTTACTGAAGGTACAGAAGTCAATGAGGAGTTCCCAACTGCTCCAAAGAAGGTTTGAAACAAGCAGACTAAACATCACACGACACGAAGGAGGTTGATGATCAAGAAGCAAGAGCACCAACCAGTGCAACACGGAGTACCTCGTGGCGCGAAGCAGATCTGGATACGCAAGGATGGAAAACCCACGGCTCTAGTAACAGGTTCTCGAGGAGGCACAACACAAGCCACACCAGCAAGGATACAAGTGAAGGAGCACCCTAGGCAACCTCCTAGGCATACCACGTCTATTTGGATCCCTAAGCGGTCAATGAAGGCTAGCCCCAATGCTAGACAGATATGGGTGCCCAAGGCCTGTTTACGAGCCCAAATAGCTCCAACTCCAATCACGGGCATAATTCAACACTCACAGGTCCTCTTGAAAAACAACTCAGGAACTCTACCTAAACCCCACACTAACACACACTCAGTCAAACCTAGGACTGTCTCGAAATGGGTACCCAAAAGGTCCCAAATCCAGCACAATCTCGCTCATAAATCTTTACCTGTCTTTAGCTCTAAGAACTACGAATCCCCAGTTAAAGTTTGGCGAACTAAACCCTGTATCAAACCCTTGACCCAATTTTGTAAATCCATCCACTCTGATGTAGGTGCATTGTGAGAACATTGCACATCCAAAGTATGCATCTAGAGTGAACCCTAACCTACTAACCCACATGTACACACATCACGAACACTTCACCCACTAACCTCTAACCACTCGGAATGTCATGTTGGTATTGTGGAGGGAACACCATAACATCCTGTTTCCTATGCAATGCTAATGTGCCTCTCTCTTCTTCTAGCAAATAAGCATCAACAACTACAAGCACTCTCATGGCAGAAGCAGCAGGTCCAAGCTCACAGGCAGGAGTAAGTACTGCAGGAATTGATGTGGATAGTCTACCTGTTGATGTGCCACCAATTGAACGACTTGTGGAGCTACAACACCTTCAGCAGATCCCGGTACCGGATCCACCCACAGGGATCACAGAGAGAGTCCATGCCAATTCTCATTGGTTCAATGGCATGCCAGGTCCATTAGGAGAGGCCAAGTATATATGGGAGTCTAAGTGCGAGTATGACAGATCATGGGTCTGATTCCAATTTTTCTCCAAGGAGTTTGAGACTCTACAGAACACAGAAGATCTCCAGACCATATGGCAACGTGCAGGGCTAGCCGAATACTTTGAAGCACCACTACCTAAACCCGATCTCCTCCGATGCTATTATTTGGTCTCCACATTATAAGCTAACGAAGAAAAGGACAAACCAGGAACATTCATACTTCCTTCTTTGCTGGGCAACAACGAGTTGAAAAGGTTTGAACTTACACTGGAATTGGTGAGCGCTGCTTTGAATATGCACGGTACACATGTACCTTCTGAGAAGGATGCTCTCATTCCTACTAACATGAAGGATAGGAAACTACTGAAGCTTAAAGATATGGCAGCACTCACACCAAACGTGTCCATCCCTCTCCGTATGTGCATGCAACATTTTGCTTTCCCTGGTCAAGACTGCTTCACACAACCACACAAAAGAATTTGGTTCGCTCTTTACTTGGCGGAGACAGGTGCATTACCAATTAAGCTTCCTGTATGGATTGTGGAGCAGTTGCATGAAGCAAATAAAAGGTCATCCAGGAAACTAGTGGTGAATGGTTGTTGTGCAATCACGCGCATTATATACAGATGCTTAGCATATGATGTACCCATTGAGCGTGCTCTAACTTGGGCACAACTACAAATGTTTACGAGACTCAAAACTGCCACTCATCAATCCAAGCGCATGAGGGGCTCAATTCCTTGTGTCCAGACACGTGAAGTTTTGACTACTCCAGAAGTCTCGCCACGAGGGGAGGCCACTGCACCTCCCTTTACCATTAGAATACCCAGATCTGGATCTGAAACTACAACACAAGCTGCTCCTTCGGCTCCTCCTGTCCCATCCGAATTTGAATTTGCTACAACTGGAGATGCTGAAGGGATGGGTCCCTTTGACTTCAAAGCATTCTTACAAAGTACACAACTCTCTGATGTAGAGTTTTATTCAGATACAGAAGAACAGGGCACATCTTCACAAAGAAGGAGAAAATCCACAGAAGGTCGCCATGTACATTGGGGTGACGATCAACAAGGTCAACAACAAGGACACCTAGAAGAAGAAGGAGTAGACGAAGAGGAGACCACTGAAGCCCCCGCTTATACAACAGAACTCCGAAGGCTGTATCAAATCATGGAACGAGTGCGATCACAATAACTGCTCACCGAACAGATTGCTCACACACACTCAATGACAGTAGAATGAAGCTCGGGAGTGATGTCTCTCACCGCGACTTTTCAAGTTCATCTTTTAAATGGAATGTGTAAGAATTTGAATTCAAATTCAAATTCTTGGCTCCTTCTAATCAAGCTTCTAAAAACTTGGAGATATTCTCTCAATCAAGTGAACTAACTTTTCCACGAATCATTTGGGTAGGTGATTACAAAAGATTCTAAGTCAAATTGACTTTTACAATGAGGTAAAGTGGTAAGTAATCACTAGCATATGTTCCTATGATTCTTCATGCATGTAGAGTCTTCATGATATCTTCCAAGCCAAATGTGTAGGCTTGTGATTTACACCAACAGCTCCCCCTCAAGCCAAACATTTTGGCTTAAGTCTTCATCTTCAATCATCAAGTACATCCTGCAATCCAATCATAGATTTGAACCTGCAAAGTTTGGTCCCATCCAAAGCTTTAGTCAGCAAATCTGCACATTGCATGTTGGTTGACACATAGGTCAGCTGAATGTCCTTGCTTAGCAACTTCTCCCTCACATAATGATAATGAACTTCTATGTGTTTTGTCCTAGCATGATAGATAGGATTAGCTGCAAGGTGAAGAGAACTTGTATTATCTCCAAAGATAATTGGAGGCCTAGTATATAGGCCCAATTCTGTATACAAAAGCTTAATCCAAATTGCTTCTTGAGTGGCATTAGCTAGCCCTCTATACTCTGCCTCTGTAGAAGACAATGCAACAGTTGGTTACTTCTTTGCAGACCATGAAATTGGTTTGTCACCTGCAAATGGAAATGTATCCTGAAGTGCTCCTCCTATCATCCTTGCATCCTGCCCAATCTGCATCTGAATAGACTTTTATTTCAATATCTGAAGTATAAGGAAATACAAACCATGGTTTTGTGTACCCTTGAGATACTTCAAGATTCTTTTGGCAGCCTCTAAGTGAGGTATCCTTGGCTTGTGCATAAATTGACTTAGCACACTAACTCCATATGCAATGTCAATTCTGGTTAGAGTAGCATAGTTCAAGCTACCCACCATACTTTGATAACCTGTAATGTCTTGGACTTCATCACCTTCATGGGCACTTAGCTTTAGGTTCACCTCCATTGGAGTGCTAGCTGCTTTAGCATCCTGCAAGTGAAATTTCTTCAACATGTCCTGCACATACTTCTTCTGAGTAATATATATCCCTGAATTAGTGTAAACTAATTCAAGTCCCAAAAAATACTTCAATAATCCAAGATCATTGATCTTGAATTCCTTCATCATCTGGCTTTTGATGCTTTTGATTCCATTGACATCATTGCCTGTAATGATGATGTCATCAACATAAACACAAAGATAGATTACCTTTGAATTACTTCTCTTAATGAACAGAGAAGTGTCAGCCTTACTCATGACAAAACCTTGGTCTTGGAGGTATGTAGTTAGCCTGTAATTCCATGCCCTAGGTGCCTGCTTCAATCCATATAAAGCCTTCTTTAATTTGCAAACATAAGTTACCTTCTTAGGGTCTTCATAGCCAGGAGGTTGTGACATATAAACCTCTTCTGAAATCCATCCATTCAAGAAAGCATTCTTGACATCTAATTGGTACATGTTCCAATTCTTTGATGCAGCCACATAAACCAACACTCTGATTGTTGGCATCTTGGCCACAGGAGAAAATGTCTCTTCATAGTCAATGCCTTGGGTTTGTGCAAAACCCTTGGCTACCAATCTGGCCTTGTACCTGTTAATTGTGCGATCAGAATTTCTTTTCAATTTATAGATCCATCTGGATCCTATTACCTTCATGGAGTCCTTCTTGGGTACTAACTCCCATGTATCACTCTCCTTGAGTGCTTCAATCTCCTCATCCATAGCTTCTTTCCATTCTGACTTGGTGATTGCTTCTTCATATGAACCTGGTTCTTCATTTGACAAATCCTTTGCAAGATAAATTGAATGTTTAGTAACAAGAGATGTACCATACCCATATCTGATAGGTTTTTTGCTTTCTCTTTGAGACCTTCTGATTGATTGAGTTGAAGATTTTGGTATGTCCTCAAGCTTCTTCATCTTCATTTTGCCTTTGGACTTCCATGCCTTGAACTCTTCAAGGTTGATTGTATCTTCATCATCTGAACTTGACTCTCCATCCTGAGTAGGTTCCTCCTTTGTAAGTTTTGGAAATTCTTCTTCCAAATCATAGGGTAGTTTGACCTTCCTGCATTCATTCTCATACCAAGAATCATTCTCATCAAAGATCACATCTCTACTTACCATAAATCCCTTATTGGTAGGGTTATAAAACTTGTAACCTTTTTTATTTAAATCATATCCAATGAAAATACATTTTTCAGCCTTTGGATCTAGCTTTCCTCTTACCTATGAAGGAATGTGTACATATGCTACACATCCAAAAATTTTGCAGTGATCCAATGATGGTCTCTTACCATGCCATGCTTCATATGGTGTCATACCACCAAGTGACTTTGATGGTAACCTGTTTATGAGATAGGTGGCAGTAGAAACACTCTCTGCCCATAGATAGTTAGGTAATTTCTTCTCATTAAGCATAGATCTAGTTGTCTCAACAATTAACCTATTTCTTCTTTCAGCTACCCCATTCTGTTCAGGAGAGTACCTTGTGGTGATTTCCCTTTTGATGCCTCTGTCCTGCAAGAAGTCCTCAAATTCATTGGAGAAGTACTCACCTCCTCCATCTGACCTTAGCCTCTTCAAATTCCTTCCTGTCTGATTTTCAACTAGTGCAAGATATTTCTTAAAACAATTAAATACCTCATCCTTGTGCTTCATAAAGTATAATACAGTCCATCTGCTATAATCATCAATAAAAGACACATAGTACCTTGAACCTGAAACTGAGGGGTCTTTGCTAGGTCCCCATACATCTGTGTGTACAAGCTCTAGATAGTCTTCATGCATATATCCTTTCTTGGAGAAGGGTAACCTGTGAGACTTACCAAATTGACAAGCACCACACTTGTAAATCATATGTTGCTTGGATACATTAGGTATCCCAAGCACACATTGGTCCCTGCACACTTGCTTCAAGGTCCTTTCTCCTATGTGCCCTAATCTCTTGTGCCAAATCTCAAGCTCTGAAAGTGTTTGATCTTTATAACTGTATAATGCAATGTTCTTTGTATCTTCCAACTCAAAAGTGAAAAGTCTAGCTGATTTTTCTCCTTTAGCTATCCTTTTGAATCCATGTCTTGGGTCCTCCACAAATGCTCCATACTGATTGAATCTGACCTGCAACCCTTTCTCTACAATCTGACCAACACTCATTAAGTTCTTTGTAATTGTAGGTACATAAAGTACTCTGCTCAACAAATTTACCATCACAAGTTTTCACATTTCCAACTTTAACTATAGAATGCTTTGTATCATCACCTGTTTAGACTTGGTGTTTACCTTTTGGTTCCTCAAGATCAGAGAGTAGTGCCACATTACCAGCCACATGATTTGAACACCCTGAATCAATATAAAATAAGTGATCATCATTTGTACCTGACTTTGAAGTCATGTTCATGATCAAGAGAGAGTCATCCTGCTCCTCTATGTAGTTTTTGTAGTCCTTTCTGTTTCTGAATCATCCTTGGTAGTTGCCATTGTAATTGGTGTTGTAGTTGTTGTTGTAATTGTTGTTGTGGCCTTGGTGATGATTGAACCTTCCTCTAGACTGTGAGTATCCACCTCTTTGGTAGCCTCTTCCTCTCTGATTTTTGTAATTCCTGTAACACTCATCTGTGGTGTGATTTGATAAACCATAAATGTTACATGGTGATGAGTTATAGAGTCTCCCCCTACCTTGCTTACCTCCTCTGCCCCTACCTCTTGAAGATCTACCTCTCCCTGCATAGTTGGCTTGGGAGGTAGAGCATTCATCTTCCACCTTCTTACTCTTGCCTTTATCCTTAGATTTCTTATCAGTGTATAGGGCAGAAGAGTTGTTACCTTTGGTAGTATCTCCACTCTTGGTAAGCTTTGCTTCATGTGTGAATAGTTGACCCATGAGAGTTGTAAGATCTGGAGTGTGCATGTCCATGTAGAGATCCATTGCAGTGGTGAAGCTTTCCCACTTGTCATCAGCCTTGATCCCATTGATTACCTGCCTTACAATTTGTTCCTCTTCAATCTCTTCTCCTATGCTTGCTAACTCATCTGCAACATCTTTGATCTTGGTCACAAATTCTGAAACAGCTTGCTTAGGTTGCTTCCTTAGTGTTGTGAATTCAATCCACAATTGATTTTTCCTAGCCCTTGTATTGGAGGAAAAATATGATGACAAGGTTTCCAAAGTCTCTTGGGAAGTCTTATAATTTCTGATATGAGGTAAAAGAAAGTCAGATATAGAGTTGAGTAGATAAGACCTTGCCAATGCATCCCTTGCACACCATGTGTTGAGTTTTTCTTGCTCCTCCTTGGTTGGCAAACCTCTTGCTTTGAATGAGGGCAATTCCTCATCTCCTGAGATGTATCCATAGAGACTCCTTCCTTGTAACTAGGTCTTCATCCTTAGAGACCAAGCTTGATAGTTGTTCCTGTCCAATTTGTCAATAAATGAAGGAAAACCATCTCCCATTTTACCTTATTTGCTCTGATACCACTGTTGGGAAAGATGGATGGATGATCCAAGAGATTGAGTAGGTACTGCTAAAACCTGCTTTGTACCAGCCCTCTTTAGCTTCAGACTTGATTAGTAGACTCCCTTAGCTTTCCAATGACACCAAGAAATGGCCTATGTCCTTTGGAAATGAAGTGTGTAATGATTGAATCAAAACAGATAACTTTGGAAGTCACAAAGTCAAGAAAACCTTCTATTTTGGTCTCAACACCTGCTCAATGTTTTGCTCAGTGTGACCAGCACAGTAGCAATTGATAAAATTCCTTCTAGGGGTATTCAATTAGCTTAGTAAACTAACATTTGCAAGTGGAATGAGGTAAAATAATGAACTATGCTAAGAGAAATTAATTTAGCAAGATTTGGTATACCCCCGACTTTTTAGGACTGTAGCAGAGATAGACGAGTAAGCACCTCGACGATGATTTCTCTGAATTGGCTGAATGAAATCACTTCAAACTTTGTCAGCATGTAGATGAATTTGAGCTGAATCCAACAAGCTTTGAATCACTGAATTTGGTGGAAAGAGATATGTCCTTGACAAGTTGACAGACTTTGGAGTAGACAATCAGTGAGCACAGAGATGAATGATGTAAATGTATCTATAAATTAACACTTGTGTACAATCCCATTGGCATGACAAGCATTGCCTAATGGTGTAGAGAGGTGTAGACTATGATGTAGTTCTCACACACACTCAATGACAGTAGAATGAAGCTCGAGAGTGATGTCTCTCACTGTGACTTTTCAAGTTCACCTTTTATATGGAATGTGTAAGAATTTGAATTCAAATTCAAATTCTTGGCTCCTTCTAATCAAGCTTCTAAAAACTTGGAGATATTCTCTCAATCAAGTGAAATAACTTTTCCACGAATCATTTGGGTAGGTGATTACAAAAGATTCTAAGTCAAATTGACTTTTACAATGAGGTAAAGTGGTAAGTAATCACTAGCATATGTTCCTATGATTCTTCATGCATGTAGAGTCTTCATGATATCTTCCAAGCCAAATGTGTAGGCTTGTGATTTACATCAACAATCTTTGCGTATAGGATACTAAGTTCGCTGGCACACATCACACCTCTTCACATAGGTATGTGCATCCATGTGAAGCATGGGCCACCAAAAACCTACAAATAGTATTGCCTTGATCACACGGTAAGGTCCAAAGTGTCCTCCTGCTACACCTTGGTGAGCAGTTTCCAAGATCCTAAGGTATTCACTCTCATGGACACACAATCTTAGGTAACCATCTTTACCACGTTTGTATAAATTATCCCCAATGAGTGAGTAGTCTAGTGCCTCTTGTTCTAAGCTCCTTTGTCTAGCCAATGTCATATCTAGAGGGAATGTTTTCGTCCTTAGAAAGGCTACTAATTGTTCACTCCAATTTGGTACTAGAGACACTTGGTACAAAGTAGCATGCTCCACAGGTGGTCTAATGCAACAGACCGGGCATTCTTTACACAACTTAACTTATTTGCAAGCAAATAATGTCTGAACTTTTTAACCGTGTATACCATGCCTAATCCTTCTCATTCGATGGTCGTATAGTTTCGTTCAACTACATTCAACTGTCTACTAGCATAGGCAATTGGAAGATCCATATTACCTTCACCCGTAGGTTGTGCTAGCACACATCCAATAGCATAGTTGGATGCATCCACATGCACATGGAAGGTTTTGTTCCAATCTGGTGTGGTCAAGATTGGTGTTGAACATAATTGCCATTTAAGCTCATTGAAGGAGCTCTCACATTCATCATTCCACTCAAAATTGGCCAAAAGTCCATACAGAGGCTTTGCAATGATGGCATACATGTGTATGAAACGTCGGTAATAACCACAATGCCCCATGAAAGCTTGTACTTGATGTTCTTTGGCCTAGGTAATTTTGCAATAGCCCTCACCTTCTCTTCATCAGTGGATATGCCATTCTTTGACAGTATCTACCCTAGAATCTTGCCTTGCTTGACCATGAAAACACACTTTTCTAGGTTCAGACAGACTTGATAGTCTCTACATTTGTCGAAGATTTGCCTGAGTTCAGGTATGTGTGTCTGTCTAATGCTGGAATGAGCACGGAGATCATCAACATAGACTTCCAAATTCTTCCTCAGGAACTCTTTAAATACATGACACATCAGTCTCTGAAAGGTAGCGGGCGCATTGGTGAGACCAAATGCCATCACTCTAAAGGCGAATATGCCCCACTCTATGGCAAAAGTTGTCTTATGCTGATCTTCTAGAGCAATGGCTACCTGATTGTAGCCAGAGAATCCATCAAGGAAGCTGTACACTTCCTTGCCCGCTACTGGTTCTAGTAAATGCTCAGTGATAGGAAGCAGGTAGTTATCTCGAATAGTGGCTGCATTAACCTTCTTCAAATTGATGCACACACGTAGCTTTCCATTCTTCTTAGGCACCACTACGATGGGGGATACCCACTCAGTATGCTCTATTTCATAGATGAATCTAGCTTCAACCAAGCGATCTATCTCTTCCTTTATCTTGGCAGCATAGTTATCGTTGTATGTGTATGGCCTCTGTTTAGAGGGTTTGGCATCTGAGGTCATGGGGATAGTGTGTGAGCATATGTCAGGGTCTACACCCTTCAAGTCCTTGTAGCTCCAAGTGAATACATCTTTGTATTCTCTTAGCAAGGTTATCAACTCGTGCTCTTCTTCTGCCGTCAAGTCATGTCCTATGTAAGTGCATCTCTCTTCTCCTTCTTCTATGGCCACCACCACTTCCTTGGTGGTTTCTTTGTTATCATAGGCCTCCCCTGATTGTGCCTCACATTTAGGCATTCTTATCATGACTCTCCTATCATCTATTTCATACTTCTTAAAGTTTTCAGGGACCTCAAACAAAGATTCTTCCTCCTCGGGTGTGACTTCTCTCTTCTTTCTTTTCTTTCCTTCATTCTTAGGGGTTACTTGTGTGGCTAATCTCAACTCATTCATAAGTTCTTCGTGTCTCTGTGTCTTCATGCATCCATGAGGATCCTGATCCCATGGAATGCATTGACCCTGTATCATCCTTGGCTCTATGGATGGGATTCCATTGGATGGGGGGTACATCTCTATGAGAGTAATTCTTGAGATTAACTTTGGTCGTGACACCTAAGTGTTACAAGTACAAGGAATTTGTTCTCCAATCCTGTACCACTTGCAACTGTCGCATAAATGGTCTTCCCAAAATCATCTTGTAGGCATGATTTTTGCTAAAGTCACATATAGCAAAAGTATGCTCAAACTCCACACCACATGTGGTGAGAGTTATTCCTTCTAGCAATACTAAGGGTCTCTCAATGTGACCATCAGCCATCTGCAATTTCATTCTCATTCGTCTGAGTGCTAGCTTGCCCCAACGCTTCCATAGGGAAGTGGTAGCAATTGCAAATCCTGCACCTGAGTCTAGAATTGCCTTGGTTGTGTATCCTTGATGGGTAATGGGAAGGTAGGTGTTTCCTTCTTCTCCTTCACTCATGTCTCCTATCTTATCCAAAGGTATTTCTGGCACTATTCTATGCGAGCCTACCTGGGAACGAGGTTTAGTTATTTCAAGCACCTTGTTGGGTACATGTTTCCATAATTCCGGCCTAACCTTGAGCAGCTCTTCCAAGGTGAAATTGCACTACCTCTGTGTTCCTAGGTATGACTGAGTCTTCATTTCTTACCATGACCGTGGGTGCCCTCATACAAGTAGACTTAGCTTCCCATGGGCCTGTGAAATGGGGTAGTTCCTGTAAGGAATAAGACTCAAATTCTAACCTCTCATGAGACTAGGCACTCTCCTGCTCCTCATAAATGGAAGGAATGTCTTGTGGGAATTGATCAAGTTCAATGGGAGGAGGAACTTCACTTTCTTTAGCCCATTTCTCTTCTTGAATTTTTTGCAGAAATTCTGGTGAGTACCTATTCATCGAAGAAGATGTGTCTGGTTCAGTGGAGTTAGGCACATAAACTTCCTAGGCAGGAAGGCTTATCCTTTCACTTGCCTTGTTCTTATTTTGAGAGATGGGGCCCTTTTTTGGTTGTGCAATTAGCCTCTCCAATCTTTCTAGTAGTCCATCAAAGTGCAACTGCGTCTTAGTTGAACTACTGAAGTTAAAGAGGCGACTCGCTTCAAACATGGTTTGAGCCAATTCCACCATCTTAGCACAAATTTTAGTTCGTTCAAGCTCTAGTTCCGCTCTAGAGTAACATTTTTCATGATCGGTTACGTTTGGCCCTTCTTGGATTCTGGCTTGATATGCCTTGAGCATCATGTTTAGGTCCTCGGGAGTGGGATCGGCTAAGACTGATCCTACTCTAGGGGGTGGTGGGATTAGGTGAGGTGAGTTGGATGGAGATGGGAATGGTGGTGGTGGGGTAGTGTGAGAGGGAGTTTGAGATGTGAGTTCAATTATCTTGGCTTTCGTTTCTCTTAGACTTTCCTCAAGTTCACTATCCCTCCAAGCTCTAGTTCATTCTTAGTTAGGCTCTCAGTTTCACTCACCTCGGAACTCTTTTCCTGGCCTAAACCTTGGTTTTGTTGCAAAGCTTGGGCTCAAGTGACCACTTGCACTGGTGCAGTGGAAGTTACACTCCCTGTAGAGTCTACCACTAACCCAATAACGTTGATGGGAGTAATTTTCGGCACATTGTTGGGGTTATTAGGACAATCTCGCAAGAGATGCTCTTTCCCACAATCGGGACAAAAACCTTGAATGGTCACAGATTGGGGTTGTGTAGGTGCCGACATAGGGCAATCACGAATGAGGTGATCTCCCTGACATCAATAGCATGGTCCTCTAGGAAATGGGGGTCTTCCCTGCCTGGGTTGAGGTCTAGAGTTAGGATTTGTGTACATAACATTAGCATACTCTGGCTCCCAACTGGATATGACTCATTATGCTCAGGTGACTGCATGTAGTAAGCTTGTGGGCTATCAATGTGAGTAGAGTCAAAACTATGATCACTAGGGTGGCTTTCTGAAAGCAGTGGCATTACTGGCACTATGGCTCTTTCAAATTCTCTTCTTCAGTCGCATATTTCACTGGAATCACATTGGATGGGGTTGGAGGTTGTTGAGCTAACACAGGTTGAGGCCTTTGTTGGGCCTGATATTGTGGTTGGTAGGGTTGTTGAGGCCTAGCGTACTGCTGTGATGGATACTAGTTCTTGTATCTTCCTTGTTGAGGGTATGGATATGGATAAGGTTGCCTAACTGCTTGCTTATTGTATAGGCAATCTTGCACGGTGTGATTGGTATATCTCCCTTCTATGGTGTGGTATTGACTACAAGGATTTACTTGGGGTTGTGCCATAATGGGACACACATTCGCCATATGGTCACCTCCACAAGTATAGCATCTCTTCACTGGGGCAAACCTTGGTATTCGTTTACTTGAGACTCCTAGCTTCTGAGCTACTTTCTCAGTGAGTTCCTCAATAGATGTGGATTGCATGGAAGAGCTCTAAATCTTTGTAGATTTTTGAAAGCTCTAATTCCTCCCCTAGGTTATCCTCGATGTCGATGCACATGCGTACTCACTCTTCTATGGTCCTAGAGTCCTTCAAGTACACATATGATCTCAATTTGGTACTTAGAAGTCCATCCAAGAATAAAGCCACTTGTTTGGCTGGGGTGAACTCAGGAACAGGACATCTCTCTAGGTATTGTCTAAATCTTCTTTCTGCAAGTCTAACGGTCTCTTGAGATGTCTGCTTGAAGCTGTGAATCAGTGAGGAAGTATTATGCCGTATACCACTCTTAGAGAATTCGGTAATGAAAGCCTCTAGAAGTTGGTCTATGTTCCTGAAGTGTCTCTCATTTAGTGGTTGAAACCATGTAAGGGTTGTGTTCCTAAGGGTTAGACCAAAGGCATTGTATTGCATGAACAGGTCCTCAACTTGTTCAGCTCTCAAGACTTGCCTGAACTCAGCCACATGATCATATGGGTCTCCCGTACCATCGAAGTAATTCTTCATGGACTTAACCAGCTGGGTTGGCCTCAAGGTCCTAGTGTGTTCTCTAGGCCTTGGCAAAGGAAAATCATCAGCATTTCTTTGGTTCCTTGGGTCTCTAGGTCTCTAGGTCTCTCGGTTTCCACTCTATCCATCTCTGTTCTTGTTCTTTCTCTTCCCAGTGGGTTAGCAAAGCTTACCTCTAGCCTGTCTCTGCTTCTATCCCTTTGAGCTCCATGAGCTTGGGATGTTCCAGCTCCTTCGTGGCCATAAGAGACATTAGATCTTGGTTGGGGAAAAATAAATTCACCCTTCCAAGTGTAGGCATGCCTACCGTGCTCTGTGACCACAAAGATCCTCTCTGAAGTATTGTCCAGATAGGTCACTTTGCCTGGGCTATCAGGATCTTTGAACTCATAGATCGTGATTGTTCCTACCTCATTCGGTTGATCAGGCTTATACCTCCAAAAGGCTTCATCGGTCTCTCGGTTCAAGAGCAGATCTATGCTCTTATTATCCTGGGGAACCCATTCTGGTGTGATAATTCTAGTGAGAACTGATTTGCCTCGAGGGGTTCTAGGCTCTCCACCTATGTTGCGTTGCTCTAGGTCACCTATGTTTGTTTCTAGGATTACATTACCAAATTCATCTATCCTATCTGGGTATGTGGTGACCACATACATGGCTCCTTCTTTGTCCAGGTATCCATTTTCAAACTTGACTGCTGGATGTTCGAGTCATAATCCAACCTCACTTGCTGATCCCTTGCTCTGTGGTGCTCAAGAACCCCGTTCTCAAGCTTGCAATGTGCTAGTGCTCTGGAAGCCCTTCTATGCTCTCATTGGACCTGTAAAAGTCCCAAAGTTAGCTCAAGATTTAAATTCAATTGATACAACAGACCATTTTCCATCATGTAACTCACAAACCAAATTGTCTTTTGCCTTTATGGAAAACAATCCTAAAGACCCCTTAGTTTTCTTACCCTAAGGTATGGGCAACTTCAAAATACCCTATCTATAACTCCGGACGGATTTCGTATGAGGAAGTTATGACAGTTCAGGGTTCTAGGGTAGAAACAGTGTTCAAACAGGCTATCAGTCACACAGGATTTTTTCTCAATTTACTAGTGTAGGGACCTCACAAAGTGCTAATTATTTGATAAATGAGCCCAAATTTACCCCACAATTTTGAATAAAAAACGCTAAAAATTTCAGCCGAAAAAGCTTGTCAATCGTGATCGACAGGTCTATCAATCGCGATTGACAGAGGTGTCCGTCAGGGCTTGTCAGTCGCGATCGACACGTCAGTCGTGATTGATGGTGTCAATCGCGATTGACAAAGTCAGTTGTGGGGTCTATCTATCGCGATCGACACTTTTTCCCCAAAATCCGGCATAATTTCAGTCAATCGGGGTTGTGTACATCACGATGGACACATGTGCACGTGAATTTTAGTGTCAATCGTGAAATTTCAGTCGATCGCAATCGACGGTGTCGATCGCGATTGACTGAGTCCTACGTGGCAGTTCGTTGTGGTCTGTCAGTCGCGATTGACAGAGTCTGTTGATCGCGATTGACAGAGCCTGTCGATCACGATTGACAGTGGCTATCAATCGTGGTTGTCGATCACGATTGACAGTGTCAATCGCGATTGACAAATGATCACGGAATTTTTTAGTTTTGATAAGTGATTTGGAATGTGCTCATCATGTGTGTCATAGTGGTGCACTTTGTTTTACCAAAAGCTCAAATTTTCTGTCGATATGTCAACGTCGTAGAGACAGTGTCGAGCTTTTCCATACATGCGCAACCTATTGGAGATGATGATACACCCAAAACCTACAAGAACACTCAAGAAACATGCAAAAATAGCGCACACAATTTGCTCTCTCGCTCTCTCTCACAAGTGAAATGAGGGAAATGGAAGGGGGAAGGTGATATGACCAAAAACTGAAATTTTTTTCGCGATGATGGCGATGGAGGTGGGAGATGGTGAGGATGATGATGGTGATGGTGATGGTGAAGTAAGAAAGAGAAAAATAAGGAAAAGTAAAGAAATTACCTACAATGCCAACGTCACAACTCTACGTCTTACCATCACACGCTCGTCCTCAAAGCTCGATCCCAGGCAACGGTGCCAAAATTTGGTGTAGCTCAGTGGTGAGTAGCACCTCCTTTAATGTCAATCCGGGAAGACCTGAGGATGGTATGAAGACCTCGAACAAGTGATGGCACAAGTGTGTGAGTGAGAAGCACACAAACATGCACACACATACACACACACACATGCACACAAGGCAAGAACAAAGAGAGCCATCTCCAGCAATCCAACTTAGGACTTAGCCATTTTCTTGTACATTTTGAGCAAAACTTTTTTAGGCTAGATAGATAGAGTTTCATGAGAGCTATCTAGTGATATGCATCATTCTGTCATCAGAGGCCAGAATTAGGAGAAAACTCAAACCCTAGTTTCTACCCTAAAATGATAATATGCATATTTATGAGGTTCTTGATGTACAATACATAAAAAGCTAGGTTAGATTAATAGTAGATGGTAAAAGCAACTAAAATAGTGATAAAATTTAAAAGCTACTCAAAAATAGCGATCGTATTTTAAAAAATCACAAAAACAGCGATAGCATTAAAAAAAAAATCCAATGATCAGCTTTTTCGCAAAATTTCATCGCTTAGCTTTATTTTGGAGGCCAAAGCTATATAAACAAGGTGTGGGCAACACTTTTGGATATCAAGGATGTAAGCCGCCGGATTGGCAACTGTAAACTTGTCTCTTTTTCATATTCTGCACGAACCGAAAGGTCGTTGCAAAGAACTGTAATCTCTTATAAATCAATGAAAGGACGGTTCGGTGACAACCAGAAGGATTGCCACACTGTCTGTCTGGGCGATACGTCTGTGTAGTTCTGTTGTGTTGTGTTTTGAGAAATTCTGAGTAGTACCGTGTTATTTCACTTTTTGTTGATTACCTACACTTGTGTTAACGCTGTTCCATTAAGTACGACTTGTGAGTCTGTATTACGGTAATGAATAGTTTCAGCGTTGTGTGTTGAGGACGTAACAATCAAGTGAATCGGTAAGGTTGTGGAAGAATTAGTAATAGTCTGAGTACAGATAGTGAAACTGTGAGAGACGAACTAGTCTGGAGAGTAATTTGTATTAACAGAAATTTAAATATTAAGGTACTGTGGTGTGAGTGTTAAATTGGGGAAATCAAGTATAGGGCCTCTGATTATTCAGACCCCTTCCACTCCCAAGAACCCGAAAAGAGCTTAAACGCATTTCTGATGGCAAACGCGCGTTTAACACTGGAGCCGTCTGTGGGAAGGTGGCAACAGAGTGTTGCAAAGTGATTGTGGGAAGGTGGCAACAGATTGTTACAAAGTGATTTTGGGAAGGTAACCATAGATTGTGAATCGACAGTAAGGTAGAGTAGTAGGCAAGTGTGGCAAAGGTGCTATATGCCGGTTACTCGGTCCGGTGAGTCGTATCCGAAGTACAGGAGAGACCGACAGCCCTGGGAGATATCAAATTTATTAGGGACATCCTCAGTAGGTAGAAGCACAGATCGGTTAAGTCCAGTAGTAGAAGAAACGAAGCACGTTAGCAGTGATTCCGGTAGCATTCCGGTAGAACATACTGCAATTCCGGCTGATTCCGGTGTAATTTTAGCACAGTCTGCAGAAGATACAGTAACTTCTAGTTGATCCAACACTATCTTGTCAAGATTCAAACCTCTCTGAGGAAAGAGGTGTGTTATTCAGAGAAACCATTGCTGGTGAAAGAATACCCTGGTTTGGGGAAAGTTCGACTAATTCCGGTGACAGTTCAGTCCCAGTTACAGGGAATTTACAATTTTTTGGTGATAGTGCTATATTTCCCGGTGAATCTTCATTCCGGACACCACTATTCGGGGCAAGTTTGCCTACGTTTGATACCAAAGAAGAGGATAGGCTATTTGAATTGGAAATTCGTAAAAGGTTGAGCACTATTTTCGAACAGGAAGGTGAGCAGTCTGAGCATACAGACTCTGAAGGACCGGAAACACATCCTTAGAACTCAGGAAATAGTAATAGTACCACCACTAGCACCATGAGTGGGCAACAACAACAACAACAACAACAGCTACAGCCGCTACCACCTCGACCAGTTCCAACAGGAGTAACACACACCAAATTCGGTGGATTTCCAGGTGATGATCCTGATGCTCATGTACGCACCTTTGAAATAAGTTATGTAGTGCTAAACCATCCACTTGATCCGGCATACAAGGCCATAGTATTCCAGTCAACATTAGTTAATGAAGCAGCGAGGTGGCTTACAGAGTATGATATCAACCATTTCGGCACCTATGAAGCGGTAAGGGATGCGTTTTTACAGAGATTCTGATTGAAGAAGAACCCTGTCGAAATTTTCGATTACTTGCATAACAATAGACAGAAGCTGAACCAGACTGTGCAGGAATATGCCACCCTGTTTAGAACTCATTTGAGACAACTACCACCGGCCCATGCCAACCTATCAGATGATGTCATCACTAAGTGGTTTATTAATGGTTTGACTCCGCAGCTCAAACAGATTATGATCATCCGTTGTGTGGGAGCTATGACACTAGATGCGATTATTGCAATGGCCTTGCAGCTCGAACATAAGGTTGGAGGCTAAACTGAAGACCTAGAGTGGTTGAAAGCCAGTAAAAATATTGCAGAGGATCCGGCTAGACAGATGTACTGCACTAAGTGCAAGAATCCAAGGCATATCAGTGCCACATGTGCCCTTAATCAGATGTATTGCGCTATCTGCAATACCACCGAACATTCCACCAAAAACTGTGCATATAACGCCAAAGTGCAGGGACCAGCAACTGTCAATGCCATTATACAAGAACCAGGGCAGCCGGCCACTCATTATATTCCACCTCAGATGCGAAATAATCAACAGCAAGGATACAGGAATTATCGAGGACAGCGGAATACAAATTACAATACAAATCATTGGCAAACAAGAACATCACAGGAAGGTACTTCTTTGCCACCCCCTCGCTGTCATTTTTGTGGTGAGTTGGGTCACATCCGAAGATTCTGTAAGGATGCAGCTGAATATGATCAGAGGAAGAAAGAGCGTCAGAACCCGATGACTAATATGGTCTATATTTCACCAATGGAAACTCAGGCTGTAGTGATTCAAACAAGATCTGGTAAGCAGTTACAACCAACAGCAGAAGTGTTTGAACCTGGCATCCATGAACAGCAGAGAATGTATAACAAAGCTAGCCAATGGACCACCAAGGAGCCTAGAGTGTTCCCAGATCCAATTCCGGTGACCCAAGTTCCGCTGCCAAAGGAAGGATCGCAGGAACAAGATTTTACCCCAGTAACAGGCGCATCATCTTCAGAATCGGGGAAAAGTACAATTCAAGCAGATCAGGCATGGGAAATTTTATCTAAGGCATCCATTACTCTCCCTCTTGGACAGTTACTTGCACTAGTGCCGGGAGTTCGACAGCAAATCCAGCAACAACTCAGTCCTAGGTCTTCCTGCATTCCAGCAGCAGCAACCGTATAACAGGAAGCTGATTCTATGGTGGATCATTCAGTTCCCTTAATTATGGTATGGTACAAAAATCACAAGATTACTCAAGTACTAATTGATGGTGGGTCTGGTGTAAACATAGCCACTGCATCGCTTTGTAAAAAGTTGGGATGGACGCAAATTGAGCCTGTTCGATTTTTTGTTAGAATGGCAGATCAATCCCAAGTTCATCCGGTAGGACTCGTACGGAATGTCCCGATAACCTTGCAGGGTACAACGTTTAAGATGACTTTTGTAGTCTTAGAACTACTGGAGTCTAGTCTTGACTATAATCTTCTTTTCGGATGACCCTGGTTAAAACAGGCTAAGGTTATCCAGGATTGGTCAACACAAGAACTAACATTTAAGGATAATCATCAGAAATATGTTGTCAAACTTGATGCCATTCAGCCTTGCGAACTTCATGCTAGACCATATGTAGCAAAGCCAGTCCACATGTTGGATGGCTTATCTGACGATGAAGAAGAATCCTTTCTGAAGAACAATGAAGATCTGATTTCATTAGGTACTGTAGATATGCAATCTGTTGTAGACAACTAGAGTCCGGCAACCTGTACGGTGGTGCCTGTGACCGAAGAAGTGGAGACAGAACATGTTGTTGCTATGGATGAAGCAGTTCTACAACAACTCTTACAGTCAGCTAACGATCCAGGCAAACCTCGTCAATTCTATGTTCCCGAAGATCAATTAATCACCTATAATTTGGGGGGATGAAGTAAACCCGCGACCTGTTAAGATAAAGGAAGGATTGTCTGAGGCGTTTCAAGCAGATTTGATCCAGCTTATCCGTGAGTTCTCTGATGTTTTTGCATGGGACTATCGTGATATGAAAGGTCTAGATCCTCGAATCTATCAGCATCGAGTCGTGCTCAAACCAGAAGGAAAGCCGATTAAACAACCCAGTTACCGTATGAATCCCAACTATGCAGCACAGGTCAAAGTAGAACTTGATCGCTTATTAAAGGTAGGATTCATTGTACCCATTGAGCACGCTGAATGGATCTCCCCGATAGTGATCCTACCAAAGAAAAACAAGCAGCTCCGAATATGTGTCGATTACCGGAAATTGAATGCAGCCACCGTACCTGATCCATTTCCACTTCCATTTCTAGATACAATGTTGGACAGAGTGGTTGGACATGAGATGTATTCATTTCTTGATGGTTATATTGGTTATAACCAGGTCCGAATGGCTGAGCAAGATATACCAAAAACAGTGTTTATTACGAATTGGGGTGTTTTTGCTTGTACAGTCATGTGGTTTGGGTTGAGGAATGCTCCTAGTACCTTTCAGCGTTGTATGCAGGAAATCTTCTCACCTTACCTTACTTCTTTTATGCAAGTATATCTAGATGATTTCTCTTTATTCGGTAAGATGGTAGCACACCTGTATCATTTACGGTGTTGTTTTGAGAAATGCCGAGAATACCGACTCTGTTTAAACCCAACCAAATCTGTCTTTGCGTTTTCTTGTGGTAAGCTCCTTGGACACATTGTATCTGCACAGGGCATACAAGTGGATCCAGACAAAGTTGGAGCCGTGTTAGAAGCACCTGTGCCTACTACGCCAAAAGAAGTGATGCGATTCATGGGTTAAGTCAGGTGGCATGGTCGACATTTACGATGGCTTGCTCATTTGGCAATACCCCTAAATCGGCTGATAACTAGTACCCCTCGACAGTTTGATTGGACTCCGGAATGTCAAACTGCATTTGATCGTCTAAAGGGATTATTAACGCAGGTTCCAATTCTACAACCTCCTGATTGGGAACGCCCATTCCATGTTTTTGTAGACGCATCAGATATAGTCATTGGAAGTGTTTTAATGCAACAAACTGATAAGTGGTTTTGGCCTGTATATTATGCAAGTCGACGGCTTGCTCTTCCTGAAAAGAATTATTCAGTCACTGAAAGAGAATGTCTTGGTTTGGTGTATTCTGTAAAGAAATTCCGGCATTATTTGCTAGGCCGAAAATTCATCTTTCATGTAGACCATGCTGCGCTGGTGTATCTGGTTCGGCAGTAGCATTTAGGTGGCCGCTTGGCACGATGGGTTCTATTGTTGCAAGAATTCGATTATGAAGTGATTCATCGACCCGGCACTGCACATGCATTAGCAGATTTTCTCTCTCGATTAGATTCCGGTGAAGCTCCGGTCGGTGTTGATGACACCACACCAGCAATTTATGTTACTGAAACAACTAGTAATGAATTTGCAAAACCTCCTGTGACATCGACCTACTATGATCAGTTATTAACCTTTCTTACTGATGGATGTCTTCCCCCTCAAACTTCTCCTGCTATGCGTCGGAAAATTGCAGTTTATAGTCGCAGATTTCGGTTGATTGCCAGACAGTTGTACTATATGGATCAAACTGGGATCTTGCTTCGTTGTATTCCACCACATGAAGGAAACTCGGTTATTGCTATGGCTCACTCAATACCCTCCGGTGGACATTTTGCAGCAGATTTAATGCACCGAAAAATTCTGCAAAGTGGGCTCTGGTGGCCTACTATGTACAAAGATGTGACTCAGTTTGTGCAGCAATGTGACAATTGTCAGCGATCTGGACAGCCTTTACAATGCCATTTCTTTCCTCTGCAGCCTATATTACCTTTAGAACCTTTTCAGAAATGGGGTCTTGATTTTATTGGACCAATCACACCTCCAGCAATCATTAGCAACCATCGATACATTCTGACATGCACAGATTATGCTACCAGATGGGCAGAGGCTTGGGCTTTACGGTCCACCATAGTTGTTTTCAGTGGCCAAATGCTTGATGAAGGACGTATTCCCACGTTGTGGATTACCTTTGGAACTTGTCACAGATCAAGGGACACACTTTGTCAACAATTTAATGCGAGTGCTCACACACACTTTTCAGATTCTGCATAAATTCAGTTCACCGTATTATCCTCGTGCTAATGGCTTAGCTGAGAGTACAAACAAAACGTTGTTGACTATGCTTCGAAAATTGATTGTGGAATCACCAGAAAGATGGGATCAGTTACTACCTGCAGTTTTATGGGCATACCGGACTACATACAAGGTCGCAACCGGACTGACTCCTTTCAAACTTGCTTATGGGCTAGAGGCAATTGCACCAATGGAACTTGTAGTACCAAGCTTACGTGTGACCATCTCTCAGAAATTGTTACCTGAAGAGTCTTTGCCATTTCGGTTGGACACACTTAGAGAACTGGATGAACATCGCTGGGAAAGTTTTCTAACTCTTCAAGAAGTGCAGTTGCGGCAAGCTCGTACACATGATCGGTATCTTAGAACTCCAGTTTTTTCGGTAGGACAACTTGTGTTGTTTTATAATGCTAAATCAAATCGTGCGGCTGGAAAATTGAAATTACGGTGATTTGGTCCTTACCGGATTAGTGATCAAGTGGACCCAGCTACTTTTTGGTTGACTACCTTGACCAGAATTCCTCTTCCTAAAGTGATCAATGGTTCAAAGTTGCGGCCGTATCATCAAGCACCAGATTCTCGTTGACGTGTTCTTTGCGTGTTATTTACTTTCTTTTTGTTTTTGATTTATTAAATAAAGCTTGTAAATATCCTCGTTTTGATACCTAATTATGATCAACACCCGCCCTGCATTATCGATTCTGCACATGCATGCACACCATAGTTATGAAGGTTATCATATCAACACCACACGATGATTAGCATTTTTGATCGCCTCCCGTTACCAAGTTTCTACTTAATCTTCTTCTTTTTGCTGTTAATTGCTATTGTGTCTGTGTGTTTTGTGTCCTTTGTGCTCTCTGCAAACCCTGTGTATTCGTGCTATTTTGCGTGCACATCATGGAAGCCCTTGCAAACTTTGCTACCTTCCATGACGGACTTCCTCAGGACGTAAGTGATTTCTTGAGGGTTCGAGGTTTGTCCAACTTCGCTGAATTGCCCTAGCATTCAGTGGAGTGCCATCCATTCTATGCTCAGATTATCGTTGTTATTGCCGCCACACCTGCTACGGAGCAAAGTTGTCTTATTACGTGTTTCCCCTCTCCTGTCGTAATCACCATGCAGTCATTTGCTGCCGCTTTCCGACTCTCTCCGGAAGGACGAGAGAATGGCCTTAACCTTCCAATTGCTACGATGATACAATTGTTTCCCAGGCACTCTTCGAATGAGTATGCCATACTCTGTCATCTTGAGCCTGAAAGAACAGCTTTACAATTTTTAGTAGCCATATTAAACTTACAAAAATGCACTTATGGGATTTCTCGCCCATTCTACTCGGTGATTGATATGGCTGCTAGAGAGCCTATCAATTTTGCTTCCTATTATTTCTAGCGCATTCACCATGAATGCATTGCAATCATTAAGCAAGTTAACAAAGGCGATCTGTCGCGTTCCCGTCTTCCACACATACTCACTTTTTTGTTTCCGGTCCTCCAAGCAGCGCAACCACCATCCAGAGGTCCAATTTTATATCATGAGGAATCTGCTCAGATACTTGAAGACGATGAAGAAGATGATGAAGAACTCTTTAAGCTCCTTTGCCGCAAACGCATCCGGATAAGTTCATCTGACACTCAAGTGCAAGGGTCTGCAGCTGGAAATAAAGCAGACAAAAATGAAGAAGAAATTTTCCACGACACAGCTACATCAATTCACCATGATTCATCCGCTCAGTCATCTCCAAACCAGCAACAAGATCAGAGTGTTACTGTTGATTCTGAAGGCAGATCTTCTAAGGAAGAATCTCAGCAGTAGTCCAAACAAGATATGCAAGAAGATGCACAGCTTATTGTTGCAGAAATTTTCCAGGAATTAATTATGGCAGTAGAGTCTGCCATTGCCCAACATGAAGTAACTATGCAGCAACTTACCGAAGCAGCTAACAATCTGCAACCCACTCCTCCACCCGAACCTCCACTTAAACCCATTGTTCCCATTCCACTGATTGTGCCTACATCGGATTCATCATCCTCTTCACCTAATTATTCTCCACCTAATTCCCATCAACTCCTGACAACTTCTTCATCTCAACCATGTCCTCCTCTTCCTGTTCCTTTGATTCCTATGATTACTGAGCTCGCATCTATGGGTCATATGTTGATCCACCTGTCGCAACAACTACCACAACAGATGAAGGAGATTAATGATAATCTCAGACACGAATTACAACATAAAGTTGATGTTTTAGAAGCGGATATCATTCCGTTGCAGGAAGAGGTAGATCAGTAAAGGCAGAGAATCATAATCTGCACTTCCAGATTAAACAGTTACAGGCTCGCCTTGTTGAACAAGAAACAGTGATTAGTCAAAGAGATGTTGCATTGGCTGAAGTAACAGCCAAAGATGATTTATTATGTGCTGCTGATGTAGAAATTCTTCAGTTACGGCAGTTAGTTAAGGATAAAGAGGATGCCCGCATAGCACTAGGAAATTTGTTAAAAGAAACGAGAGAACAATTGGATGAAGCCGTGCAGAAAGGACAGGAAATGACAACTTTACTAAAGCAAACCAATACAGAGCTAGAGTTTGCAAATGCAAACCTGTTTCTCAAATGCTTCTAATCTCTTATAAATCAATGAAAGGACGCTTTGGTGACAACCAGAAGGATCGCCAGACTGTCTGTCTGGGCGATACGTCTGTGTAGTTCCGTTGTGTTGTGTTTTGAGAAATTCTGAGTAGTACCGTGTTATTTCGCTTTTTGTTGATTACCTACACTTGTGTTAACGTTGTTCCATTAAGTACGACTTGTGAGTCTGTATTACGGTAATGAATAGTTTCAGCGCTGTGTGTTGAGGACGTAACAATCAGAGCAAATCGGTAAGGTTGTGGAAGAATTAGTAATAGTCTGAGTACAGATAGTGAAACTGTGAGAGACGAACTAGAGTCTGGAGAGTAATTTGTATTAACAGAAATTTAAATATTAAGATACTCTGGTGTGAGTGTTAAATTGGGGAAATCAAGTATAGGGCCTTTGATTATTCAAACCCATCCACTCCCAAGAACCCGGAAGAGCTTAAACGCGTTTCTGACGGAAAACGCGCGTTTAACAAAGGAGGAGCCCACTCAGTTGATGTTGCTATAGTGTCAATTTTGGAGTTATGAAGCTTTGGAGGCTAAGGAGAGGTGAAGAAGAGACTATTCTCTTGGAGCAAGGAGTCTTCTACAAGTTTGGAGCAGCTATCTTTTGTAAGTTAATCCTATATTCTATTTTAGGGTTTTTGAAACCCTAATTTCAAAATAAGGGTTTGCTGATTTTCAGATTTGTTGCACTTTCTTGAGAGGTTAGGTTCACTCTCTTGCTCATATGCTTCACACATGCTCAGATTATAACAGCATAATCTGATTTTGTACTTCACCATCTTCTTGTATATTCTTCCATCTAGTGAGTGCACCATCATATGGTTGAGTAGTACTCCCATTTTTTAATTCAGCCATCTACATTAGTGAGTAAGCAATTTGCTTATGTTAAATATTCTTGTCTCAAGTTTCTTTCTATCTCTCACTTATCATCTTGTATAATTAAGTGTGTATGCTCAAAGGTTGTTAGTATTGGAAGATCATGGGGCCCCAAATTCCAACATTTCACTTTCTTTTGCCCATTTCTCTTCTTGAATTCCTCTTAGAAATTCTTGTGAGTATTGATTTACAGAAGTAGAGGTTCCTGACTTGGTGGAGTTGGGAACATAAGCATTATTGAGAGTAAGGCTTATCCTTTCATTTCTAATGTTACTTGCCTATGATGTAGCTTGTTTTCCTGACTCATCTATCATCCTTTCCAATAATTCTTATAATCCATCAAAGTGTAATTGAGTTTTCGTTGAACTAGAGCAATTGAATATGCGATTGGCTTCAAACATAGTTTGAGACAATTCTACCATCTTAGCACAAAGCTTTGTTCTTTCTATTTCTAGGTCAGCCCTAGGGTAACATCTTTCATGATCTGTCACATTTGGATCTTCTTGGATTCTAACTTGATATGCTTTAAGCATCATGTCTAGGTCTTTGGGAGTGGGATCTGCTAAGACTGATCCTACTCTAGGTGGTGGTGGTGTTATATGAGGTGGATTAGAAGGTGATGGGGATTGTGCTGGTGATGATATGTGAAAGTGTGTTTGAGATGTGAGCTCAACTATCTTGGCCTTTGTTTCTCTTAGGCTTTCCTCCAATTTGCTCATCTTCTTTGACCATTGTTTCTTCATTTGTTCACGGCTACCCTTCCAAGATCTTGTCCTTTTCTTGATTAGTCTCTCGGACTCACTAACTTCTAAACTTTTTTCCTGACCTAATCCTTGGTTCTACTATAATGCATGAGCTCTCATGACCACTTGCATTGGGGTAGTGGAAGTTACACTTCCAGTAGAATCTACTACTAATCCAATGACGTTAATAGGAGTGATTTTTAGTACATTGTTTAGGTTCTTAGGGTGATCCCGTAGAAGGTGCTCCTTCCCACAATCCTGACAAAAACCTTGAATTGTCACTGATTAGAGTTGCATAGGTGCAGGTATACGGCAATCATGAATGAAATCTCCTTGGTATCTATAGCAGGTTCGTCTAGGTGCAAGGGCTCTTATCTATCTAGGTTGGGGCCTAGAGTTAGGATTTGCATACATTACATTAGCATATTCTAGCTCCCAACTAGGTTTGCTAGGGTTTTAGTAAGGCTAAATCTCATTGTGTTTTGGTGACTCCATATAATAGGCTAGTGGAATATCCATGTGAGTCAAGTCAAAACTATGATTATTTGGGTCACTCTCTAAAATCAATGGTGATGTTAGCACTAAGGCTCTATTCAAATTTTCGTCAGTGGCTACACACTTCACTGGGATCACGTTCTCTCAAGGTGGAGGTTGTTGTACTAACACTAATTGGCACCTTTGCTGAGTTTGATAGGGTGTCTGGTAGGGTTGTTGGGGTTTAACATACTGTTGGAGTGGGTATTGGTTCTGGTATCTCCCCTGTTGTGGATATGGTTGTTTATAATTTTGCCTAATTACTTGCTTGTTATATGGGCAATCTTGTGTGGTATGGTTAGTGTATCTCCTTTCTATGGTGTAGTATTGGTTGTTAGGCTTCACTTGGGGTTGAGCCATGATTGGGCACACATTAGCCATGTGGTCTCCTCCACAGGTATAGCATCATTTCACTCGAACAAATCTAGGTGTTTGCTTGCTAGAGACTCCTAACTTCTGAGCTACCTTTTCTACCAATTCCTCAATAGAAGTAGGGGGTTTGGATATGAGGCTGGTGGAATTATCTAAATTTTTGTCAATCTTAGAGAGCTCTAGTTCCTCACCAAGGTTTTCCTCAATATCCATGCACATATGTATGCATTGCTCTATGGTTCTCGGTTCCTTTAGATACACATAGGATCTCAATTTAGCACTCAACAATCCATCTAGGAACAATGCCACTTGTTTGGTTGGTGTGGGTAGCCCTAGAATTGGGCATCTCTCCAAGTGTTGCCTAAATCTTCTTCTTACAATTCTCACTCTCTCTTGAGGTGTTTGTTTAAAGCTATGCATCAATGATGGCATGTTGTGACTTATGCTGCTCTTGAAAAACTCAGTAATGAAGGCTTCTAGCAATTTTTCTATGTTCCTGAATTTTCTCTGTTGTACTGGTTGAAACCACATAAGGGTTGTGTGCTTGAGAGATAGACCAAAAGCATTGTGTTACGTGAAAAGTCATCAACTTGCTCAGCTCTCAAGACTCACCTAAATTCTGTCACATGATCGTGCGGGTCTCTTGTACCATCAAAATAGTTCTTCATGGAATTAACTAGTTGTGTAGGCCTCAAAATCCTAGGATGTTCTCTAGGCCTTGGCAAGGGACACTCATCCATGCCTCTTTGATGTCCCAGATTTTTGTGTCTCTCTTGATCTATTCTTTCTGCATCTAATCTTGACTGCTCTCTTCCTAAGGAGTTTGTAGACCTCACTTCAGGTCTATCTCTACTTCGGTCCCTCTGGGTTCCATGAGCTTGGGATGTCCCAACTCCTTGATGACCATAAGAGACATTAGATCTTGGTTGGGGAAAAACAAATTCACCCTTCCAAGTGTAGGCATGCCTACAAAGTTTTCTTACAACAAGCACTCTCTCTGAAGTGTTGTCTAAGTAGACCACTCTGCCTGGGTATTAGGATCTTTAAATTCATATATCTTCATGCTTCCTACTTCACTAGGTTGATCGGTCTTAAACCTGGTTAAGACTGCCTTACCTCTAGGAGTTCTTAGCTCTCTTCATAAATTCCCTTGCTCTATGTCACCCAATTCAATCTTTGGGATTAGATTGCCAAATTCGCCCATTCTATCTGGCTAGTTAGTGACTACATACATGGTCCCTTCTTTATCAATGTATGAACCATTTTCAAGTTTGAATGTTGGGTGTTCTAGTCCAATAGGTTGATCCAGGTTTTTAATTTGGACAATAGATCTTCTTAGACCGTCCTCATAAATGCGAACACCTAATCGGTTGGTCTTGATATATTATAGTTGAGTCTTGTAAGGTACTTCTGGTTTTTCTAGGTATGCCACTCATGATCTAATACTAGTCTCTCCATACTATACGACATCTCAGAGTCACTTGTTTCTAAACTTAGGATATATGGGTAATCACTCAATTATTGGGCCCAGGACCTAGTTGTATGATTGACACTAGCTTCAAAAGACTTGAGGCTTTGTCTATCTTGTCCCGAATATCTTCCTAACCTAAGGTTCATAAGCATTGGCGGTTATCCCATTTTTTTCCCAAGTACAACCTCGTTGCAAAGTCATTTTGTAATAGTCACTCGTTCTTTTTATTTTCCTTAGGTTTTCGCTTCTTGCCCAATAAGTTTTCATCGCAAGGAATACTTGAGTTTTAACGCACTTGAAGTTTGATCGCTCGATTTATGTTCTTTCACTTTAGAATTGCAAAACTAACATATTTAAGCTTTCACTTGAGTAATTAGGGTTGTTGTACTTGTATCGCGCCTAATATAGCCCTAGTTAATCAATAACACCAATCATTCTTAGCCTAAGCTAGGAATTGACTAAGGGGGTTGAGAATGCTCCAGCCTCAATATGCTTATCCCTTGGATCACCCTTGAGTGCTCAAGACACACGTTCTCAAGCCTACTACACCATTTTCTCTAGGCGCCCTTCGATACTCTTAATAGATCTATAAAAGTCCCAAAGTTAGATCAAGAGTTAAAGTTAATTGAATTAACAGACCATTTTCATTCATGTGTTTCAAAAACCAAACTTTCACTTGTCTTTATGAAAGAATTCTCTAGACATCACTTAGCTTCCTCATCCTTGTGGAAGATCAGGTTCGAAATACCATATGAAAGTTTCATAGAATTCAAAATGAGCTTTCCAATGAGCTATAGATCACCAGAAATAGATTTCGGATAAGAAAGTTATGTCTCTTTAGGGTTCTGGGGGTCAAAACAAGCTAATAGGCAAACAAGATTTCTCGAATTTGATTTGGGGCCTCATTATGCTCCAATCACTTGAAATTTATGATCAAATTTAGTCAAAATTCAAAAATTAAAAAACCTAAAAAATTGGTTGAAACTGCCTAGCAATCACGATGGACAAAGCTCTCCATTGTGGCTTGTCAGTCGCGATGGACAGTGTCAATCGCGATTGATGGTGTCAATTGTGATGGACATGTCAATCACGATGGACATAATTTTTCAGAGTTTTGCATGAATATGTGTCAATCGTGGGCCTGTGCATCACGATGGATAGATTTTTCATGGAGAGCAAGTGTCAATTGTGATAAATATGTCAATCGTGATGGTCAAGGGTGTTCGTCATGATGGACACCTGTCTGTCATGATGGACAGATAGTCCATCATGGGTTGTCAATCACGATGGACTAAAAATTTTGGTTTTTTGCATTTATTGCTGTCAATCGTGGTTCTATGTGTCGTGATGGATAGGTTTTTGGCCGAGTGCAAGTGTCAATTGTGATATTTGTGTCGATCACGATGGACAAGGGTGTTTGTCTCAATGGATGCTATTTGTTGTGATGGACAAAAGCATCTGTCATGGTCTGTCCATCACGATGGACAGTGTCAATCGCGATTGATGGTATCAATCATGATGGATAGAGAAAATACAATTTTTTTTGAAATTTTTGTGATGTGCAAGGCCTCTAGTTTATGCTTCTCCACTCAGTTTTACTAAAAGGCTAATTTTTCTGTCTGTCCTAATGGATAGAGGTCATTGACATGAGACCTATGCAGAGATTTTTTGTACCCATTGGAGTTGTTGCAGCTGTTGTGGATGCTCGTAACTGCAAGAACACTCAAGAAACATGCAAAAACAAAGCACACAAATTTGCTCTCTCTCTCACACTCACATGTGAAATGAGGAAATGAAGATGGGATTTGGGGATATGAATAAAATGGTGAAGATAATGATGGAAGGAGATGAAGAGTAGAGATGGTGGTGATGATGATGATGAAAAATGTAGAAGAATAAAAACTAAGAAATTACCTATGATTCCAACATCATGTCTCTACATCTTACCATCACACACTCATCCTCAAAGCTCGATCCCCAGCAACGGTGCCAAATTCGGTGTCACCCTAGCACAATGGCAGGTACCAATGTGAGGAGATCCACCTCATAATTTTCAATCCGAGAAGACATGAGGAGGGTATGATGATCGTGAGCAAGTGAGATGCAGAAGCGCATGAGTGAGAAGCACATAAGCATGCACACACATACACACATGCATACACATAGCAAGACAAAGATATGGAGCAATGAAATCTTTAATTAGTCAAAAATAAGAATGCAAACTCTTTTTCACTTTAATTCCCAATTTGCTAACCCCAAAAATGAGCTCTTTAGCTCCTTTTATAGTTTTTGACTAGTTGTTCGCCCTGTCCAGACCTAGTGTTTGGCCTAATTAAAAATTAAGTTCCACGGCTTATTTGAGGGCTCAAATGGAGTCTAAAAAGTATGAAAATTGATACATAGGTACTTCTCATACTCCTCAAGCTCAAGGACTCCTCAGCTTGAAAAAATGGAGTCTAATCTACCAAAAATGTTACTTAAAATGTTGATGTAGTGATGAAAATCACTGTTGACAAAGATTTATCTTTAAAAAATTGGGTAGGCCTAGTTGTCGGATCTTCATTGACTATTCTACTTGCTTGGACCTACTTGAGTCTCCCTCTGTTCAGACTCTCTTTGATGGCTTCCATGTCTTGTAACACCTTGGCTACCCTGGCTACTGCCAACGGCTACCAAGCATGAAGCAAAAACCACTGGTGGACACATGAGTGTCATAGCAACCAACACATTCAGAGTGAGACCTTGTCAATAGACTACCATCCAAATGACTTCAAGGTATGACTCCTTATGAAGCATGGCATGGAAGAAAACCTAGGCTTGGACATTGTAAGGTGTTTGGTTGTTTAGCTTATGTTCATTTACCATCACAAATAAGATGTAAGCTAGATGAAAGGGCAACAAAGGTAGTGTTTATTGGGTAAGACTCAACCGAGATGGGTTATAGGTTCTATAATCCTTCAACCAAGTAAGATGCAGATTGGGTAGGAGGTAAGGATGATAGAAGAAGTACCTCTGTTTACTTAGCATTTGCAGGTTCAAAGCTAGTTTCATGGAGTTCCAAGAATCAACCAACAATTGCTTTATCCTCAATTGAAGCAGAGTACAGAGATTTGACCATAGCAACTGAAGAGGCAATATGGTTAAAAGCATTGTATACATATTTGGGACTTGTGAGTTCAAAACCTCACATATTTGGAGATAATGTAAGCTCCATGCATCTAGCAAAAAAACCTATTTTTCATGCAAGAACCTGGAAACACATAGAGGGTCATTACCACTTTATTAGGAAGAAGCTCATGGAAAAGGAGATTGACATTTCTTTTGTTCCAACTGAGAAGCAAGTAGCAGATATGATGATGAAGGCACTTGATGGAACAAGCTTTGTAGATTCAAAGCTATGGCAGGTATTCAACCTATTAGAGAATGAAGATTCAAGCACACTTTAGCTTGAGGGGGAGATGTAACATCAAGCTTATAGTATGCTTGAGGTGGATTTGATCTACAACAAAAAGCTACCGTTTGGATTACGTCAAAAGAATATCCGTTGGAGAGTTCTTTTACTTATGCTCATTTATTGTATATTTTTTTTTAAGATTTTTCATGGATCATTTACCGTTGTAAAAAGCTAGAGGTTTACACATGTAAGAGGATAAAAAAAGAGCCCAAATTCCACGAATTTGTGGCCACGAATTTGTGGTGGCTGAGTTGCAATCAGTCAATAAATCAATCACCTACAGGTAGATCAAACTAGATCTCCACATTGTCCTAGATTGTAGGAAAGTGAAATGATTCCCTCCAACAACTAATCCCGCCTTCATTTGAATTCAAAATCCAGTTGTAGAAGTTCTGGAGCACTTCAAGAGTCCACATAAAGACTTCAAATCACTTGTACATTACATGGAATCAATATACATACACTTGTGGCCATCATTGTCTTGCTCCTTCATTTTTTTGCATCATCTTCTTCAACAACAGTAAGCTTGCAGAGGCTGCTGCTCTCTCTACAAAGCTCCAAATTGAATGCAAGAGGACCCATTGGAAAAGCATTAGTGAAAGGCTCCATTGAAAAGGCATTAGTTTATGTGTATAAATTTTCAAAGCATTAAGTTCAATATATTGAGAGAAATATCAGTTTTTCTGTCTCGGGGTCTATCTCTACGCATTCTTGAAAAATAGGAGGTACCACTATTGAGTGTCTGGTTCATTCCAAAAGCATATTTTGCTTATTTCTTGTACTCTTTTGCATTCTATACACTCAACCCTATGTGTATCACTCCTCAAAATGATTTTTTCAAATTGTAATCATGTTGGTAGCTATGAGCATTTGAAGTTGATTATCTCATCCAAAGATAGTAAGTTTTTTGAGCTAGTCAATGTGCAAACCTATCTCTTTTGTATTGACTCTTTCTCTTTAATGATCCAAAGTACAAAGTGCATTTTATTGCACTTATCATATGTCTATAAAGTTTATTTGAGTCGCCATAAGCTTAAGGGCTGGTCTTGTGCCGGTTGGTTGGACCGAACTTCATCGCTTCGCAACTCACTTTTCTACCTCCTACAAGCTTCTCCAAGTTCTTTCATCTATGGCACCATCCAAATGATGGTTTTGATGTAGATCATATCCACCTCAAGCATAGTGCAAACTTGATGTTCCAAAAAAAACCAAGACAATAACAATATCCATACATATGATTCTAATTTACATGAGAAAGACTCTCCCTCATTTTTACATCATTTGTATAAATATTTCTACAAGTTTTTTGACATTCTACAAATATTTCCCTTCAAAAAATGCTTCTTCTAACATTCTTCCCCTCCTAGACTTTTTGGCTCTTGACAAAAAATACTCTTGCTGATAAGTAGTGAGAGCTTCCTTTACTTCTTTTTTCTTTGGTAAACCTGTGACAATAAATCATGACTTTTTCTTTCTGTGATGTTCAAGGTATTTGCCATCTCAAATAATGCTTTTCTCCACTGTACAACTGCCCCTGGTTTGTCTATTACATCTTTCTTCAGATATTTTGTATATGCTGCTTCATAGGTAGTGAGTCTGGATTTTGTGACTACTGATAAATTTCCAAAGATTTCTGATTCTCTTTCAAAAAATCCATAATCAAAAGCATTCTCAAAAATCTGAAGATAGTGACTACCCAAAAATATTGTCCTCTTATAATAGGCCATTAAACAAATTCTGTCAGGGGTTTCACTTAGATCAAAAAGTAAGGCATCAGTTGGTGAATTGAAACCAATGTAGTTGAGGGTTCTAACATCTGTATCTATAAATGTTTCTATACATGCTAATATGAGTGGCATTACTCTGGTCAATAAAATACAAGTTGGATCATTGACATCTTTATATGTAGATATGACAGACTCTGCTGTGTCAACCATATATTTCTTTGTTGGCCATGTTCCTGCCTTAGGTCCTGCTATCTTTGGAAAGTTCAGCCATTTTGCTTGGATTTGGCCTGCATTTCTTCTTTCCCAAAACACTGTCCATTCCCTTCTCCTTGCTATTGGACAATAGGCTGGATTGATCTTTAGCTGAATAGGTGCCTCTTTCCAAATTTTCCTGCACTCTTTGTTGACATCTAACCACCTATTCCTCCATTTAGGATTGGCTTTTTCAAATAACTCCTTTGTTACATTGATATCCTCTGCATATTCCAAATACTTGTTTGATGACAATCCTACCCTTGCAAGCTGGTAATTTTTAATGCTTTCAATAATCATACAAAAAGGTATGCCTAGGCCATCTACTGCCCAATGATGTTGGTCTGGGTTTGTTCCTTTACTGAGAGCAAATTTCACAATCTGTTCTTCATATTCATTATGCAATTTTCTGATGAATTCTATTCTAGATTCTCTATCTGTTAAAAGCTTTTGAACAAACTCATCTGAATATTCTTCCACATCTGCTTTGTTTTTTCTTGTTCATCAAAGTGTTGAGTTCTGTTATCATCATCTCCCCCTTCATACTCTTCTACTTGTGTAGTCACCACCTGCTCTTCAACCTGTTTTTGTGGATTTTCTAATTTTTTCTGTAGTTCCTCCACCACCAACATTAAGCTTCTATTCTGAGATGTCCATAACTCTCTTTCTGATTTCCACTCACTTCTTTCCTTTTCTATACTCAATTGCCATTCACTTCTTTCTTTTGCTATATCCATATGTAATTTATTGTAACCTCTCATTGAGCTGGCAGCATGTACACTGGCTTGCTTTTCCAATTCCTTGGCTTCCTTCAGTTCTACTTGTAGCCTTAGAATTTCTTTATTCAATTCTTCCCTTTCATCTTGTTTTACCTGTACAATCTTGCTCTCTTCTTTTAATTGGCCTTCTTCCATCAATAACCTGTTTATTTCCTCATTTGCTTTGACCATAATCTGATATGAGCTTTGAAGTGTTCTGTATCTTCCTTCTATTTTCTTCAGCTCCATTTCTATTTTCCTGCTATCCTCTATCTGCTTTGCACATTTCTCTTCAAGAAATTGAATTTTGTTTTGTTGTTGAACCTCCAATTCTTCCAATGAAATTATCCTGTTGGTCAAATCCTCATTTCTTTCTTGAACGATCTTCAATTGTTCCTCTAATTGCTCCTTTTCTTTCTTTTGCTCATTAATGATTCTACTACCTTTCACAAACTCTGATTCAGCCACCATTCCTGATATAATCATGTTTCTACTAGATGGTCTGAAGTGCTCTATATTGCTCATGATTACTTTACAAGCAGACCTAATATCCTTGGGTATCCTTTCTAACCCAGCTTCTAACTCTACTTGCTTTACTTCTATCTGTTTTTCTTCCTTGCAGTCTTTTTCTTCTTCATCTTCTTCCTCATATTCTATGACCTGGTTCTTTTGCTCTTTATAGCCCTTTTCTGCTTTCATTTCTTCTTTATCTGCAACATCTTCCTCATACTCTAGTGTCTGACCCTCTTCCTTCTCATGATCTAATGTTTCTTTCACTATCTCCAACTCTTCTGCCTTCTTCTTCTCCATTACCTGTTGTTTCTCTTCAATGACCTGTTCTTCCTTTTCGTGTACTTTATTATCCTGAGTTGAGGTTGAATCAATCTCCATTGAGAATTTTACCTGATCATTCATTTGCTACTCCTGTTGTCCTTCCTCCTGCTCATCTATATCCATAAGATATAATGCTTCTTCTTTTTCCTGATCTTCTGTAGTTGTGAACTCCTCATTATGATTTAAATCATAAAGTATGTCTTCTATACTTTGGTTTATTTCTTTTTCTGTATTTCCTTCTTTACCCTCTTTGAAATCCAACTTTTCTAGTACTTCCTCAGTTTCCTCAATTTGATCTTTGTTTTCCTTCTTGTGTACTGAGCTGCAAACCTGAGCTTCCTTTTCTACTTCTAACTTTTCCTCATTAAATTTGAAATAAGTTTGCTGTGATGGTTTTGTCCATACTGTTTGAAACCCTGTGTCCACTATTCCACAACTGAACTCTTTCCTTGATTCAACCTCTTCTTCCATCATTACTGCTTTTCCTTTTAGTATCCTTTTTTCTTCTCTAGGACTAACTTGTTTTGCTGCTTCTTCATGGACCTGTATTCCTTGTGACTTTTGACTCATATCTTCTGATGTTTTGCTTTTTTCAGAGGCTTGTACTGTCACAATTGGTGTGCTAGGTACTGAGAAATTTAAACTTTTCAAGAGGAAGTTTTCAATGTCACTATCCGAATCTGAAGAAAACTGTGAGGAACTAGCTATCCCACTAGCTATCCCTGATTTGTCCATTCTTTGCTCTCCTAATACAATGGATTCCTCCTGCTTTTTTTCTTCTACTGACAATTTTTCTGTCTCCTTTCTTTGTGCTTGTTCAATTGCTTTTCCCTTATTTTTCTTCGTCAGCTTTCTTTTCTGCACTGGTTTTTTTTAAACCTTCTTCTTTACTATTATTGTAGTTCTGGTTTCAGGAGGACCTTGTAACTCCTTGAAATAAGCCAACAATTCTACTTCCTTTTTAACAAAAACCTCTTCAATCTCTGCTGCCATCATCTGATCATGCAACTCTTCATAGTTTTCCACTTCTTCTTGTATCCAATCGGTTGCTTTACAAGAGTAGTCCTCCAACATCTTTTGATACTGGGCTTCATAGACTGCCCTTTTATTGTTTCCTTGAGTCAAATAAGTATACAATTGTTCCTTACTTGTTTGAGGTGGATGAGGTTCATTTGAAGATTGTACTTCCTTTTGAGCAGCTTCATGCTCTTCCTTTGTTGCTTCCTCCTGTTCCAATTCTACCTTTCTGGGATCCAATCCTCTTCTTTACAGGAATGACTTCTTCTGAGACTCCCTTTCTTTTCCTCACTACTCCCCTCATGCTTGGTTGGGCTTCTGCTTCTCTTATAGTCATGATTTTAGAAAGGCTTTTAATTCATGACATCAAACTTCTGAAATATTGAGCTTTTGGAGCCAATTTCAATTGATCCTCCATTCCTAAGATACAATATATAATCCTTGTTAAAAATTGTGCTCCATTCATGAACTTCCTTTGCTCCCAATGTTTGGCTGCTTCCTTCAATTGATCATGGATGTATGGAGTTACATCCCTCACTCCAAATGGCTTGGTTATATCCTTATTATTGAACATGATCAATGTCACTGGTTTGTGTGGCATGGTATATCTAGGTAGTTTTGGAAAACAGAAGTATTGAAGGAACATTCTGATAGCATATTCTTCATTCTCTTTTCCTTTGAAATCAGCAAATTTGGAATATCCTGCATAGGTTGCTTTATTCTTTTTGACAAAGCTGTTATCCAACTTAGTTCCCATTGAATAGAACTAAAGGGCTGCCCTGATATGCTCTGCCTTTATAGTAATATTCACTTCTTTATTTTCCTTGTTCTTGACTAAACACCTGAAATATGCATCATTGCCCTTTCCAACTTCTAGCAAACTATTCATAACCTTGGATACTCTCTCAAAATCAATAAAGAATAAAGGTTCATCCAATAGTCTGTGTAATCCCACTGCTTTCCATCTTTTATAATTGACTGCAATTTTCTGGAATTTGTAAAATTCCTAGCATAGCATGGTGTACTTGTGACCTCCAACTCCTACTGTAAAAATGTGCTTACCAATGAAACCAACGGTTTCCTTTAGTTCCTTGGCTATCTTCTTTGCTTCTGGAATTTCCTGCTCTTCATCAGACTCCAACTCCACTTTTCTACTGCAACTTCACTGTCCAAAAACCAATGTCCTCTAGACAAAGCTACTGAGTCTGCTTTGAAGTCATGGATTGGTAGTTCCTTTGGATTCACCATTCTGGAGAAAATATAACATCACAAAAAAGAAAACTCCACCCACATGAGTCACAAGAAACATAAATGAAATCACATTTATCTTGAGATGTAATGAAAAAGAATGAAAATGAAATTTCAGATCAATCCTGACTTCCTTATTTGTATCACAGATAAAAACTCAATTGAAGTGATCATCACATGTGTAGCAAGATATCTAGTGCCCTCTTCCCTTCTCTCTTTTTTTTATATATTTTTTAAGAAAATGCAAAAAGAAAAAATGAAATGAAAAATAGAAACCTGCTAAATTACAACCTATATCTTGCTTGTGCTATATAACTTATATAATCAAAAGAATTACCAAAGAATTGATAATTTTTCTCTTTTTTTTTCTTCCTCTTTTGTTTTTTTTTTCCTTCTTTTTTCTCTTTTTCTTCTCTTTTTTTTTAATAATTTTCCTCCACTTCTCTCTCTTCCCCTCCTATTTTTTTTCTTAGAAAGAGGATGAGGTAAAGTTTAATGGAAATAATTTCCAAGATGTCATAATTTCCTTCTGGTAAAATTCTGAATTTTTTATCAAGAATCCCATGAGTGCATCAGATGACCATTTTGCCTTTTCCTTTATCTAAAACTCTTCATACTTTTGAGCTATTTTAGTATCTTCATGCTTGTTTTCTTCCATTGAATCAGATCTGATTTTTTTACCCAATAATACTTGATTCTTGTTGACTTTGTTCTAGGAATAAAACCATCTTCTTTTGATAAACTGTACTTGGAAGTTTTTGGCTTCCATATCCATGTAGTGCTGGGAAATTGTTTTGATGAGCAGTGCTTGTATGTACTTTGTTTCCACTTTCTTCCTGTCTTGATGCCTAGATGCTTCTGACCATTCCATACTTGCCACCTTTCTTCTGTCTTTTCAACACCTTTTGTTTCTTCAATTTTCTCATGTTTTTGATTGAAGTAAATTTGGTCATGAAGAAGTGGTGTTTGTGATTTCTTTGTAGCTTCTGTCCTTCTAAGGTTTTGATAAATGTTTTACTTTCAGTCCTTTTTAGGTTAAACTTATCCAACAAAACTGAACTGATCAAATTTACTTGTGCACCTGAATCTATCAAAACCTTGATTTTCTCATCATGAAAATTCATTGTTATAACAAGCAAATGCTCTCTCATTCTTAAAGGTGTTTCACACAAAAGAACTTCCCTAAGCTCCTTACTCTTTCTTATTCTTTCCTTTGCCTCCTGTTGAGCCTCATACCTGATTTTTTCCTCTTCTTTTTTCCTGTTTTGAGCTTGATGTATTCTTCTCCATTCAGAAACAGTTAATGGAAGATCATACCTTTTTACCCTACATCCACTTATGAAATTTGGCATGATTTCTCCATCAATATTAGCTAATTGGATAGCTCCACTATTACTTATTTGATTGATAATATAAGGCCCATGTCCTTTTTTCTGAAATTTCTTCTGATGTTCTTTTACTGTGTATACCAAAACTAGATCTCCTTCTTGTAAGTCCTTTTCTTTAATGTGAACATCATGATAAGCTTTTTGCCTTCTCTTATCTGCATATATGCTCATGATTTCTTGAAGTCTACAAGCTCCCAGTTTTTCCAATTCCACCACTCTCTCAGATAATTCATGTCCAGTCCACTTGTACTGACTACCCACCTTTAGTGTTGGAAAAAGGAATTCTAAAGGCAGAACTTGTTGGAGTTAGACGTCTGCGGAAGCACGCGAACAGCACAAGGAAGAAGAAGAAGCTTGGAGCACAACACACAAGACTGAATGTATTACTAGAGAATGTACAAAGATAAGTAGCCCATTAGGGCAATAGGCGTATATACAAGCCGGGGGAAAAAAACCTCCTAAAGAGGGAAAAAAGTGCCCCGACGGTCCTAAAGTGTTCACACACATCACTACCTAAATATATCAACAAATCCCCCCTGGGAGTGATGCGGTGAACAAGGAGCTGGCACTCATGTATAAGGAAGTGCCGAGCTATGTGGAAATCACTCCACAAAAGGAAGTAAGCCCAAAGCTTTGCGGAAAGCTTCAAACTTCTCCCTAGGCAGAGCCTTCGTGAAAAGGTCTGCAATGTTCTCCTGCGTGGGCACATATGCCAAGCTGATCTCCCCAGCAGAGAACCTCTCCCTGACATAGTGATAATGCACCTCAATGTGCTTAGTGCGAGCATGGAACACAGGGTTCCTCGCAACTGCCAATGCGCTCTGACTGTCAGTGAAGATGGTGGTGGCAGAAAACTGGCCAACACCCAAATCAGCCATAAGGCGTCTGAGCCACACACACTCAACAGTCGCTGTGAAAGCTTCCCTATACTCAGCCTCACAACTGGAAGTGGCCACAGTAGGCTGCTTCTTGCTCAACCAAGATATACATGAGCTACCAAGCATGAAGCAAAAACCACTGGTGGACACACGAGTGTCATAGCAACCAGCCCAATCTGAGTCAGAAAAAGCATGCAAATCTGGCGGTAGTGATCCCCCCTTGGGATAAAACAACCCAAGTAGCCGAGTACCACTCAAGTAGCGAAAGATGCGCTTAACCGCTTTCCAATGCGTGACTCCTGGGCAATGCATAAACCTACTCATCTGTGAGATAGCAAACTGAATATCTGGCCGAGTAATGCATAAGTAAATCAAGCATCCAACAGCCTGCTGATAGAGAACAGCATCAAATGCATCTCCAGCATCATGAAGACTCAATCGTAAACCTGTCTCCATAGGAGTGGCAATAGGCTTACAGTCTTCAAGGCCAAAACGCTGCAATAATGTGTCAATATATTTCGTTTGACACAAAGCCATTCCACCATCAACTTGCATAAACTGAATGCCCAAATAGTGATGCAAATGCCCCAAATCAGACATCTCAAATGAGGCATGCAAATCAGCCTTGAAATCAGCAATATGCTTCTCAAGAGGACCAGTGAGCAGCATGTCGTCTACATAGACAACAATGATCAGAAGCACATCATTAGCACGCTTAACATATAAGGTGCTTTCAGTTGGACTGTTCTCAAAACCATGTGCAATCAGATAGGCATGTATTTTCTCATACCAAGCACGTGGTGCTTGCTTTAAACCATATAACGCCTTCTTTAACCTGCACACCTGGTTTTCATGCCCTTTCTGCACAAAGCCACGGGGCTGAAAAACATACACTTCTTCATGCAAGTCACCATTCAGAAATGCTGTTTTAATGTCCAACTGATGTACATTCCAACCATGATGGGCTGCAAGTGCACAAATGCTCCGAACAGTAGTCATACGGCATGTAGGTGCAAAGGTCTCATCAAAATCAATGCCTCTTTCCTGTGCATAACCCTTTGCAACAAGCCTAGCCTTATACCTGTCAACTGTACCATCAGGTTTACGCTTCAGCTTGTATACCCACTTAGTGCCAATGGCCTTCTTGCCAGGAGGCAAGTCACATAAAGACCATGTACCATTCTTCATTATAGCATCATATTCAGATTGCATAGCAGCCTTCCAATTTTCTGAATTTTGTGCTTCATCAAAAGAAACAGGCTCATTCTCATCACAGAGACTAGATGCAGCCATAGCATAGCAATCTGATGCAAAGGAGGTACTATGAGAGCCTGAACGAGTATGATATGACAAAGGTGCATCTAATTTGCTGTCACGCAAAGTCTGCACCAGCCATTTTGGCATAGTTTTTGCCTGTTCAATATCAGCTCTCTCTTCAACAAGTGCATCATGTAAATCTGCATCAGAAATGGAATGATCTGCATCATCATATGAAACCTGCAAAGGCTGAGAAGTTGCCTCATTGGGACCAGCGCTAGCCTGTCCACCTGTAAAAAGAGGCATCAAAGTATCATACATGTCTTTGGAGCTAACAGATGTCTCCTTAGTACATGAAAGCAATGGCTGAATAGCATCTTCCACAAAGACAACATCACGGCTAACCAGAATGCGTTTAGTCTGTGGATGATACAGACGATAGCCTTTACTTTCAGAACTGTACCCAACAAAAATACATTTTACTGCCTTATCATCCAATTTTCTGCAATGTTGTTCAGGCACTAATGCATATGCCAAACAACCAAAAACACGCAGATGAGCAACAGATGGCTTGCGGTCATGCCAAGCCTCATATGGAGTGATAGACTGCAACGCTTTGGTGGGACACCTGTTCAGTACATATGCTGCACACATGACAGCCTCAAGCCAGAAACTATGTGGTAAAGCCTGACTTTTGACCATGCACCTCGCCATCTCCATGAGTGACCTGTTCTTTCGTTCAGCAACTCCATTCTGTTGAGGTGTATACGGCACTGTACACTGGTGTTTTATCCCACGTTCAGCCAGAAATGCATTAAAATCTGAAGACATATATTCCCCCCCTCGATCAAAACGGAGGGTGCCCATTTTACATGCTGACAGATTTTCAGCCAAAACCAAAAACTGTTTGAAGCACATGAACACTTCGGACTTTGCTTTGAGTGGATATACCCATGCATGCCTGGAAAAATCATCAATGAAAGTCACGAAGTAAAGGTAATTTCCAAAAGAGGGTGTCTGCATAGGACCACAGACATCACTATGTACAAGCTGCAATTTCTGCATAGCCCGAACTGAACCATCTTTTGGAAAGGAAGAACGCTGCATTTTGCCCAAAATACAGCCTTCACAAACATGTTTTCCAGGTGCCTCAAGTTTGGGCAAAGAGGACACCATTTCAGATTTCTGCAGGCGTAACAAGCTAGCAAAATTCAGATGACCAAAGCGTGCATGCCAAAGCTTTGGATCTGACATAGCCTGAGAATCATGAATTGCACATGCCGAATCATTCACAGATCTTTCATAGTCTATGAGCTTATACAGCCCACGACATAAAATGCCAGAAGCAATAATCACATCGCCATTTGAGAGATCATGGACTGTACACCTGTCATCAACGAATTTCACAACCAAGCCAATCTTGGCTAATGCAGAAACTGATAACAGGTTCTTTTTGATCCCTGGCACAAATAAAGCATCTGACAAAGTGAAAGAACTACCATCAGCAGTAGTCAGAATGATCTTACCAACTCCCATAACAGGATAAGAGGAGTTATTGGCGCATGTGACAGTATTCCCTGTAGGGGCAGGCTCGAGTGAAGAGAAGAAACTGCGCTGCGAGGTAATATGTTTGGTCGCCCCACTGTCAAAGTACCAAACATCTGAGTCTACTGCAGACATGCACTGATCATGAGAAGATGGGTCAAAACTACAGACAGTAGTAAACGCCCATTCTTCTTCCTGCACAAGATTTGCAGACTCTGTTTTTGGTGTAGAGGCCTCTGCAACAACCATTCCAGCCTCTTTCTTCTTTGCCTCTTTAGCAGCCAGTTTTGGACAGTTCTTTATAATATGATCATTTCCTTTACAGTACTTGCAGAACAATTTCTGCTTTTCTGATTTCTTCTCATCTTTATCCTGGTTCTTCGATTGTGCAGCATTTGCAGATTTCTGCTTACTAGTAGAAGAGCTCCATTTTCCTTTGCCCTTCTGACTAGCCAGGAAAGCTTGATCTGCAACACGCATAATGGACCTGTTCTGCCTGGACTGATCTTCCTGCAACAGAACAGAGACTAATTCCTCAAATGACAAGGCATTCGGATTGCCTTTCATCATCAATCGAAGAGTAGAGGCAAAACTCTGATATGAATCAGGAAGGCCATTCAGAACGGTCTGCACAAGTGAGCTATCTGGTATAACCTCATCAGCAGAAATCAATTGTTCCTTCAGGTCTTTGATCTTTGTAAGAAAACTGTCCATCGAATCACCTTCATTCATGTGCTCACTCTCCAACTGTTTTCGGAGGTAAGCAACACGAGCCTCATTCCTAGCCTGGTACAAAGTGGTAAGTGTATCCCAAGCATCCTTTGCTGTTCTGCAAGAGCGAATGTGAGGAATAATGGCACGTTTGACAGACAAAGCTATCAATGCATGTGCCTGGGCATCTCTGCCATCCCAACGAATCTGCTCTGCAGTAGGTGCAACAGAAACAGCAGCACGAACAGGAATCTGCGGAATATCATCTTCGACACCATCTTCATCAGCTCCAACACCTGTATTTGCAGTACCTGTCGTTACAGGTGTAACAGGACGTCTTTCAACACCCTGCACAATGTTCCACAATCCTTTTGCAACCAGTACATGTCGCATCATATAAGCCCATAATGGGTAGTTGGTACCATCCAACTTATCCTCAACAGCCAACATACGGAATACATCACTGCTTTCAGCTATGGCCGGTGACTAAAATACCTTGATGCAGAAAATTGACTGTATCTCAAAAAGTTGAACAGAACTGCCCACACGAGTTCTGCTAGACCTGTAGCAGACTTCGAGACGCTTAAACTGGCGAACAGAAACTGGTATATACCTTTGGCACAAAAGGACGAAATAGCCTGCACAAGCACTGCGATAGTGCGTTCGGAGGCCGAAACGAGCTCAGATCGCGATTTCGGCACCACAGAGCAAAGCTGTTTTGATCTCGGAAACACCCTGAGTATGCTCACCAAATTTTGTGCGAATCTGAGACTGCAAACGGAGGAGTGTCGACGGCGCCCTAGAAGAAGCAACGACCTGCTCTGATACCAATTGTTGGAGTTAGACGTCTGCGGAAGCACGCGAACAGCACAAGGAAGAAGAAGAAGCTTGGAGCACAACACACAAGACTGAATGTATTACTAGAGAATGTACAAAGATAAGTAGCCCATTAGGGCAATAGGCGTATATACAAGCCGGGGGAAAAAAACCTCCTAAAGAGGGAAAAAAGTGCCCCGACGGTCCTAAAGTGTTCACACACATCACTACCTAAATATATCAACAGAACTGCATTTTGTCCATATACCAAATTAAATGGTGTGGTTTCAAGTGCAGTTTTGTATGCCACTCTATAAGCCCATAAGACATGATTAAGTTGCAAATCCCAATCAGTCCTATTTGTGTTTACCAATTTTGACAACACAGTGCAAAGTACTTTATTAGTACTTTCTGCTAATCCATTGGCTTGTGGGTGATATGGGGATGCCTTTCTATGACTGATCATGAAATACTCAGTTATGTTTTCTATTATTTGGTTCAAAAAATGAGTCCCCCTATCACTTACCAATTCAATTGGTAATCCAAATCTGGTGATAATATTTTCATAAAGAAATCTTGCAGTGGTCTGAGCATCATTCCTTTTTGTAGCCCTGGCCTCTGCCCATTTAGTCAGGTAATCTATGGCTACTAGTATATATTCAGCATGGGATTGTTTTGCTGGAGGATGTATGGGTCCAATGAAATCCAACCCCCATTTACTAAATGCTCTTGCTGAAATCAGTGGTACTAATGGCATATTGTCTCTTTTATTCGGTTGACTCACTCTTTGACAAATGTCACATCTTTTCACATATGTTCTTGCATCAGGAAATAGATTTGGCCACCAAAAACCAGAATATAATATGAGTTTAGCAGCCCTTTCACTTGAAGAATGTCCTCTTGCCACTCCAGAATGTGCCATCTCTAACATTTCCATATATTTATTTTCAAGAACACAGATTCTTAAATATCCATCCATCCCTTTCTTGTACAATTGATCTCCTATCAATTGATACTCTTTAGAAATCATTTGTAGATTCTTTGAGTCTGCACTAGCTGTTACTCACTTTCCTTTCTTGTTTCTTTTCAACTCTTCAATTATGTTTGCACTCCAATCTAGATTTTTCTTAAACCAATATAAAGTTATAATTTTTTAATTTTGCAAAGATTGGCATTCCCAACAGTTGGAAATATACTTTTTTACATCTTGAATCTTGTTAGGCCAAATGTACTCCCATCCTATTGAGATTATTTAGGGTGACTATCATGGAAGCATGAATACAGGGATTCCAATAATGAGCTCTTCTTAAATACTCGTGCTGCTCATCTTCTGGAGTACAATATTCCAATATACCCATATGATTGAGATGATATAAATGCCCGGCTAGCAGCATAAAATTCCTACTTTGTAATACCAGATGTGTGTTGTTTCCAGATGTTATACAAGGTCCCATGGTTAGCAAAGGTACTAAAGTCATGGCCCATTCAGGAATACTTTCTATTTTGAACAGATATGCATCTGGTAAGTCATCATCTAAAGGTGAACTTGGCTCTTTGGTTTGAATCCTGGACAAATGGTCTGCTCTCAAATGAGTTTTTCCTTGTCTGACCACTACCTCAAACTCAAATTCCATCAGTAGGAGAAACCATCTGACTATCCTACCTGTATGACATGGTTTGTTTACTAAGTAGAGTAAAGCTTGGTGATCCACAAAGAATTTAAACTTGTTGGCCAAAAGTTAATGTCTATATTTTTTCACAGCAAATATCATTCCCAACCCTTCCCTCTCAGTGGTTGTATTATTTTTTTCTGTTGAATTCATTTGCCTACTAGCATAAGCAGTTGGAAAGTCTAATTTGCTCCCTTCTATTGGTTGTGCTAACACACATCCCAAAGCATAATTTGAAGCATCCACATGGACATGACAAATTTTATCCCATTGTGGAGTTTTTAGAATTGGTGTTGTTACCAAACAAGTTTTTAAAGTCTCAAAAGCTTGGTCACACTCTTTGGTCCACTCAAATTTTGTGATTAAAGCATACAAGGGTTTTGCAATGTCTGCAAACTTGTGTACAAATTTTCTATAATACCACAATGTCCCATGAATGTTTGGAGTTCCTTCACATTTGTTGGTCTTGAAGTTCCACTATGGCCTTAATTTTTCTTTCATCAGTTGAAATTCCATTTTTGGAAACTATGTGACCTAACATTCTCCCTTGCCTCACAAAGAACACACATTTTTTTGGATTTAAGCATATTCTGTATGTTCTACATTTTTTTAATATATTTTCCAGATCCTTCAAATGATCTTGTCTTTTTAATGAAAAAGTGCAAAGATCATCCACATAAATTTCCATTATATTTCTGAGGAATTCTTTGAATATGTGACACATTAATCTTTGAAAAGTTGTTGGGGCATTAGTTAGACCAAAGGGCATAACCCTAAAGGCATAGATTCCCCATTCTGTGGAAAAGGCAGTTTTATGTTGGTCTTCCAAAGCTATGGGTACCTGATTGTATCCTGAAAAACCATCCAAAAAACTATAGACCTCCTTACATGCACCTCTTTCCAAAAGATGGTATGTTATGGGTAATGGATAGCTATCCCTTATACTTACAGCATTAACTTTTTTCAAGTTAATACATACCCTTAGTTTTCCATTTTTTTTTGTACCACAACTATAAGAGATATCCACTCTGTATACTCAATCTCATAGATGAAATTGGCAGCCAGCAACTTGTCAATTTCTTCCTTTATTTTAGCAGAGTATTTGTCATTAAATGTATAGTGTCTTTGCTTGCTAGGTTTTGCATCAGGTGTAATAGGAACCTTATGTGTTTTGTGGTTGGCTATTGTTTGACTGTTCCAAAGTCTCTTCTTCCAAATTTTTACCCATTCTCATTTTTCTTTCCCATCTCCCTTTTTTTCTATTTTTCTTTTCTTTTGGAAATGGAATTTTCTTATGTTCCTGTGTATGTGTCTCCTTTGTTGTTTCTTGTTGTTTAGCTTGTGCTCTTGTTATAGCATTTACAGTCACCTGGTCATGGTCACTCAATTCTTCTTGCTCCATTATGTTAACTGTTTTCAATGGTATGTTACTAGATGTGTTTTGTTGTTTTTGAGGGTTTCTTGGACAATCTTTTATTAAGTGTTCTCTGTCACAATCCTTGCAATAGGCTCCTTCTATTCTTAGTGTAGGAGGTTGTGGGCAGTCTCTAATGAAATGTTCTCCCCCACATCTATAACAAGTTATCTTTTGACTCCCTTTGAATTGAGGTTTTTGATTGGACATGTAATTATTAATTATATACATGAATGTGGCTGTGTCCATTTCAATTCTCCCATTTCCCAAATCCAAGACTTGCAGTTCTAGTTCTCTCTGCTCATATCCTTCCCATTCTTCCTGATATCCTTCATTCCAATGATAATCCTCTCTGTAAGATGATCAAGTCTTGAGCTTTCTTCTTCTATGGGTGTGTATTTCACTGGTACTACATTTGTTGGTAAAGGTGGTTGTTGTCCAAGTACAGGTCTTGGTTGCTCAACAAATCTAGATTCTCTTTGTAAGTTGTGTTGGTTCACATATTCTCTTTCTTTAATGGGTTGTTTATTGTAGAAGCATTCTTCTCTGGTATGATTTGCCCATTTTCTTTCCAATGTACAGTATTTGAGTGTTTTTCTATCTTGCAGATGTTGTGGTTTTTGATAAGGACATTGTTGAACCAAATGATTTTCTCCACAGTTATAGCATTTCTTATTTGTTGCTATCCTGGTGTTTATCAAATTTGTCTTGGTGCTAACTTCTAGGGCTTTAGCAATGGCTTGTGCTAATTCTTCTGCTGGTGGGATTTTATCTTCATTTGTTCTAGGTTGATCAAATGCTAATAGATCTTGTCCTCTGTTATCCTCGAAATCTATTACCTCTTTCACACATGCTCCTAGATCAGGACATCTCCTATAATACACCAAGGTTCTTAATTGTGCACTTCTCAGCCCTCCTATGAATAGAGATACTTGTCTTGCCATGGATGGTACCTCCTCTCTAGGACATCTATTAATGTATTGCTTGAATCTCCTAGCTGCCTCTCTGACATTTTCATCTTTTTGTTGTTTAAAGCTATGTATCAAGGTAGTTGTACTATGTTTTATTCCAAGTTTTGAGAATTCCCCTATGAAGGCTTCAAGGAAAGATTCAATATATGGATACATTTCCTTTCTCAAGGGAATGAACCAAGATAGTGCAGGTCCAGTTAGGGTTAGACCAAATGCTTCAAATTGTACTTTGTAATCCTCTACTTCTTTTGCCCTAATTAATTGTCTGAATTCTGCAGCATGGGCATGAGGATCAGAATATCCTTCATATTGGTTCTTCATGCATTTTGCTACTTGATAGGGCCTAAGCATTCTTCCCTGATTTTGCCACTGATGTCTCCTTCTGATTGGAAAGTCATTAATTCCTTCTGCTTCTCTTTCAAAAGGATTTGGGGAAGTGTGTACTCTCCTACCTTGTTGTTGTTCAGTATTAATATGAGTTTCATTTTGTCTTGGCAAGTCTGGTTGCCCTAGGTTTTGTTCCCAAGGTCTCTTGTCTGCACATTGCCCTAAATCATTAGAGTTTTTTGGATCCTGTGAGAAGATGTATACACATCCCTGTCTATCCTCATATCTGCCATCCTTAAATTGTGCCACTGGTGTTATATTTAAGGGAATTTCTAAGTTTCTCAACCTAATGAGAAACTTATGCATCCCATCCTAATACACATAGGTTCCAAACCTATTTGTATACCTATATTTGAGAATATTTCTATAATCACTAGTTTCAAAAAGTTCATTGGTTTCATTTAGGTTTTCCATGTTATTTTCCTTCCCTAAATCTATTTCTTGTAAATTTCCTATTACTTGATCTCTCTCCTTCCTTTTTAACTCTTGTTTGTCAGGTGTGACCAATTTATTACCAGATCTCAGAGTCATCCAACTAAATCACGATTCTGTGAAGAGAATCGTGTTTTCCACGATCCTGTGAATAGAATCATCTTTTCTATGATCTTGAGAAAATTCTAGATTTTCTCACAATTCTGTGAAAAAGAATTGTCTTTTTCACGATTCTTTGGATATTCTAAAGTTTCCACGATTCTGTGAATGGAATCGTGTTTTTCACAATTCTGTGAATGGAATCGTGTTTTTTCACGATTCTGTGAATGGAATCGTGTTTTTCACGATTCTGTGAATGGAGTCATGTTTTTCACGATTCTGTGAAGTCAATCGTGATTTTCACGATCCGATGATGGAAGTCGTGATTTTCACAATTTTGTGAATACAATCTATATATATATATATATATATATATATATATATATATATATATATATATATATATATATATATATATATATATATATATATATATATATATATATATATATATATATATATATATATATATATATATATATATATATATATATATATTGATTTCCACGATTCTATGAAGGGAATCGTGTTTTTCACGATTTTATGAATAGAGTCGTGATTTTCACGATTTTGTGAATACAATCGTGATTTCCACGATCCTGTGAAGGAAGTCGTGATTTTCACGATTTTGTGAAGACAATCGTGATTTCCACGATTCTGTGAAGGGAATCGTGTTTTTCTTTTATGAATAGAGTCGTGATTTTCACAATTTTGTGAATACAATCGTGATTTCCACAATCCTATGAAGGAAGTCGTGATTTTCACGATTTTGTGAAGACAATCATGATTTCCACGATTTTGTGAAGGGAATCGTGTTTTTCACGATTTTATGAATAGAGTCGTGATTTTCACGATTTTGTGAATAGAGTCGTGTTTTTCACGATTTTATGAAAGAAATCGTGATTTTCACGATTCTGTGAAGGAAATCGTGATCTTCCATGATTTTGTTCCCAGACAATCGTGATTGCTCACAATCGTAAAAAACACGATTTTCTTATGAAAATCTTTCTAGGAATCGTGATTTTCTGTTCAGAATCGCGATTTTGTGGTTGTTCTCAGAATCTCGATTCTGAGCATTTTTTGGTTTTTGATTTTTTAAGTTATTTTTTCTCTATTAGAAGTGCCTTATTAAAATACTAACATGCAATAAAAGATTTTTGTCAAAATAAAGATTTTTCTTCCAAAAAATTCAAAAAATCAAAAAGTCGTGATTCCGTGTTTTCTAACAATTTTTGTATTTTCTTGTGCTTTTACCAAAATATTAACTTTGAAAAAATTATACAAAAACTTATTATAATCCAATTACCTTGCTGCCTGATCAAGTAATGTCCAAAATGTTACATAAAAACAAGCTCTAAAGTAGTCTTGTGGATTTTATTAATTATTAAAAATGGTATATGGAAGCTTGTGGATCTTATTAGTTATGAAAAATAACATGTGGAGGCGTTCACATCTCCAAAGTTAGAGCAAAAGTAGATAAAAGTAGATAAAAGGAGAAGGAAAGGAGAGGTGTTTTTTTTAGACAAGGAAGGCGCTTCTGTTGATAGCCTCTCAATAAAAAGAGTGGTTCTCTTAGTGTAGGTGTCCAAATTGAGTTATTCTTGTTGCGTTGCGAAGATTACAACTTTGTATGATATAAGTAGATCAGTTTTTGTACAATTTGCAATGAGATAACTCCGCGCAAGTAGGTCTTTTTGCAGATCTTCTTTCTTGTGTCTATCTAGTGCCTCATCAGAGACATACCTCTCTTCAAACTTTCATATCTCAGTCGTTATGAGGTCTTTTTGAGTGATTTCACTTGGAGGAGTTTCCTTAGCTCTCATACTTTCTATCCATATCAAGATTTCTCATAGATCTTGAAGTTTTCTTGCTGCTGTACATCATTTTTCAATTGAGATAGTTAGTCATACCTTGTTGTTGCAGGCCTTTTCTTACCTTGACTTCAAGCTGTTGGTTTGGGAGCTATGCTCCAGCTTTTTTTATGTTTTTTTGTTTCTAAAGCATGTTTCTTAGAGTCTACTTTCAGAATATATGATTAGTTTTGTCAATTCTTCTCAGAGAGTTTCTGGTGGTTATTTTGCTACAGTGACCTATTTTTGTTTTGAAAGTTTGGAGGAAAGTTTGTTTTTGAAGTTTGGAAAGATTTGTTTGATCTTTTGAAGATCTTGGGAGGTCTCGTCATCTTTCGTTGTGTACTTTGATGTTTACAAATTTGTAAACACAACATTGTGGTATCAGAGCTTTTGTTTTTTTATCATATCTTTCATACAACTTATTGCATTATCTTCTTTGTTTACAACTTAAATTGTGCCACTGGTGTTATATTTAAGGGAATTTCTAAGTTTCTCAACCTAATGATGAACTTATGCATCCCATCCTGATACACATAGGTTCCAAACCTATTTGTATACCTATATTTGAGAATATTTTTATAATCACTAGTTTCAAAAAGTTCATTGGTTTCATTTAGGTTTTCCATGTTATTTTCCTTCCCTAAATCTGTTTCTTGTAAATTTCCTATTACTTGATCTCTCTCCTTCCTTTTTAACTCTTGTTTGTCAGGTGTGACCAATTTATTACCAGATCTCAGAGTCATCCAACTAAATCACGATTCTGTGAAGAGAATCGTGTTTTCCACAATCCTGTGAATAGAATCATCTTTTCTATGATCTTGAGAAAATTCTAGATTTTCTCACAATTCTGTGAAAAAGAATTGTCTTTTTCACGATTCTTTGGATATTCTAAAGTTTCCATGATTCTGTGAATGGAATCATGTTTTTCACAATTCTGTGAATGGAATCGTTTTTTTTCACGATTCTGTGAATGGAATCGTGTTTTTCACGATTCTGTGAATGGAGTCATGTTTTTCACGATTCTGTGAAGTCAATCGTGATTTCCACGATCCGATGACGGAAGTCGTTGATGGAGACCTCTTAATCTCCAAAGGTTTGATCTATACTGACTTAAGAACACTTCTATGTCAGTTATAAACCAAACTTTACACAAATATTGTTCTTCTTTACCAAAACTTTCATTAACACTTCTCTAAGTGAAGAAGTGTTTACTTCAGAAAGTCTGCTTCAGAAATCAACTTCATTACCTACACATAACTTCAAATTTCTTCAAGTAAATGATGCACAAGTATTTGCAATAACTTTGCGCAATCATACCAATCATTAGTTCTCAAAACTAATCATCAAAAGTTTAATTTGATCCTTAAGATCAAAGGTATGTCATAACTGTCTTCCAGAGGTAGCGCCTTCGACATGGTCAACTTCTTAAGTTGATTTCTCAGAGCACACAACCCGTTTTGCTAAATGCTTTTAGCCATAGCTTCCTTATCTCCTAACTTAGATTTTAAGTGCTCACTCATCAAAAACTTTACAGTATACACTGAGATCTAAGCAAAATACTGAGACGGAAAAATGCGCTACTCTCAGACTTCAGTTTTCACTTCTACATACAAATGTTCCTATTGATCATTCTCACAGTAGGAGAGGAACTAGATCATGAAACTCTGAACATAGCTTCATTAGCTTCTCAATTAGATGTGTACAAAAGGAATCTTGATCCACATGATCAGACAGAGAGCACTCAGAGAAAAACCCGTCGCTATTTTCTTGGAAAAAACTCTCTACACATCTCTAAGACATTTGTCATCTACAAATGACTCTCACACATATTTCTTATCATCATTAACTTATATATACATGATTTTAGACTTATTCCGCGTCTATGATATTACTCCTTATCATCCTAAGGGTTTAGCTTTACTCAATTACAAGGATTTCCACTTATGTGTACATATGTGTACAAGACATCATTCTGAAATCTCCTTCACTTTCTCAAGTGTCTTCTTTCACTTCATTCTGACCATAAGCCTTCTTCAAGATCTCTATAATCACTAATTTGTGATTGGTTTGTTCCAACAGCTCCCCCTCAATCACTAATTGTGATTATTCCATTCTTCTTCACTCCTACCATCTCTTTGAATCTCTGTAGCTTAGGTCCATCTAAGCTCTTTGTCATCATATCTGCCACTTGTTCTTTTGTTGGAGTATACATCACTTCAATCTCTTTATCAAGTACCTTTTCCCTCAAGAAATGATACTGAATCTCTATGTGCTTAGTCCTGGCATGAAAAACAGGGTTAGTTGCCAAATACAAAGAACTCATATTATCTCCAAAAATAATTGGAGTACTATTATCAGTTTCAAAACTCTTCATCAAGGTCTTCAACCATATCACTTCCTTTGCAGCTTCTACCATTCCTTTATACTCAGCTTCTGTGGATGATAAAGCAACTGTATGTTGCTTCTTTGAACACCAAGAAACTAATTTATCTCCAATATAACAGAGATACCCATGAGTAGACCTTCTATCATCTGAGTCACCTGCCCAATCTGCATCACTAAACACTTTGATTCTTGTGCCAGAAGTGAATCCATAGTACAAACCTTCACTTAGGGTTCCTTTGATATATCTGAGTACCCTTTGAGCTGCAATCCAATGAGTCTTCTTTGGACAATGCATAAATTGTGACAACACACCTACTGCATATGATAAATCTGGCCTTGTCAAGGTAGCATAGATTAAACTACCTACCAAACTCTGATATTTCTTCATATCATTGAATTCTTCACCTCCATACCTGCTCAATTTATGATTTACCTCCAATGGTGTAGTTGAAGTCTTGCAATCTTCCATGTTAAACTTGACTAGAAGATTTTTCAAATACCTCTCTTGTGAAACATATACTCCATGTTGAGTATACACAATCTGCATTCCTAAGAAATAAGATAAGTTACCCAAATCACTTATCTTAAACTCCTTCTCTATTTGCCTTTTAAGTTCATTGATTCCTTGAGCATCTGTTCCTGTGACAATAATATCATCAACATAAATGCACATGTAAATGTATCCATTTTCACTTGCCTTCACTAGCAAGCTATTGTCTGCCTTTGATGCTTGAAATCCACATTCATTCAAGAACTTGACAAGTCTGTAATTCCAAGCTCTTGGGGCCTGCTTCAACCCATACAAAGCTCTCTTGAGCTTACACACATAATCTGATCCAATTGAATTCATAAAACCTTCTGGTTGCTCCATGTATACTTCATCTGCAATGTATCCATTTAGAAATGCATTTTTCACATCTAATTGTGACAACTTCCATCCTTTACAAGCAGCAATAGCAATCAATGTTCTAATTGTAGACATCTTAGCAACAGGACTAAAGGTTTCATCATAATCTACCCCATAAGTTTGGGCATAACCTTTGACCACAAGTCTAGCCTTGTATCTAGACACCTTACCATCTGCAAACCTTTTGGTTTTATATACCCACTTTCATCCAATGACTTTCTGATTCTTTGGTCTTGGTACTAATTCCCAAGTTTCATTTTCAAGTAGAGCATCATACTCTTCCTGCATTGCCTTCTCCCAATTCTGTTTACCTTTGGCTTCTTCACAAGGTATGTTGCAGTATTAATGGCTTCTGCCCATAAGTAATTGAGAAAATTCTTTTCCTTCATCATTGCTCTTGCAAATTCTACAAGAGTCCTATTTCTCCTTTCTGCTACTCCATTCTGTTGAGGAGAGTACCTGCAAGTTACTTCTCTTTTTATACTTGCATTCCACAAATAATCATCAAACTCTTTAGAGAAATACTCTCCCCCTCCATCTGACCTTAACCTCTTAAGCTTTTGCCCTGTGATCCTTTCTGCATAGGCATGATAATGTTTGAATGTCTTGAAAACTTCTGATTTATCCTTGATTACATACAAAGTAATCCATCTGGTTGCATCATCAACAAACAACACATAATATCTGGATCCATTTATGCTATAGTCCCTTGAGGGACCCCATACATCTGTATGAACCAAATCAAGCATATTTGAATGCTTGTACCCTGATTTGTTGTAAGAACCTTTATGTGCTTTACCTAATTGACAAGCTTCACACTTGTACACCATATGTTGCCCTTCAACATTTGGCAATCCAAGCACCACCTGATTCTTTGACATTTCCTTTATAGCTCTCTCATTGAAATGACCTAGCCTTTTATGCCATAGGTCTAACTCAGACACCTTCTGACTTCCATAAGTAAATAATGCATGTCCCACATTACCTTGGACTTTGAGAGTGAACAATCTTCCTTCCTTTTTCCCTGCAATTATGTTTCTATATCCCTGATTTGGATCTTGCACATAAACACCATCATTTGTGAATCTTACCTCATATCCTTTCTCCACAATTTGCCCTACACTTATCAAATTTTTAGGAATAGTAGGAACATAAAGTACCTTGCTCAAAAGTGTACTTCCACTCTTTGTCTTCACTGATCCAATGTTCTCCACTTTATGTTTGGTATTATCACCTGTTTGAACTGTATGTCCATTCACCTTTGCTTCCATATCTGTCATCAAGGATAGATTCCCACTCAGATGGTTACTACATCCTGAGTCAATATAAAACACTCTTTGATCTTCTCCCACTGATTCATGAGTTGCATTCAAGATAAGAGTCATATCATCCTTCTGATCTGATGCATAATTATAATAATTGTTGTTGTAGGAATGAGATTGGAAGTTTCTTCCACCTCCTCTAGCATATGATGTCCTACCACCTCTTCCTCTGAAGTTGCCTCTTTGGTTTCTGCCTCCTCTACCTCTTTGACTAAAATTCTGATTATTGCTTCCACCATTTTGATTGTTATACCAACAATCATTTGCCAAATGATTTGTTCTGCCACAAATCCAACAAGCTTTAGCATTATCTTTGTTCTTACCTCCTCTTCCTTTACCTCTGAAATTCATCTTTCCTTTTGTGAAGTTAGCTTGACTTGAATTCCCTTCATCATCAGTCGATTGCTTTCCCTTGCCATTCTTTTTCTTGTCCTTGGAGTACATAGCTTGACTTGCACTTCTATCATTGTCTCCTTTAATGTCCTGCTCAAAAGTTAGCATGTGTCCTAGCAATTGATTAAGATCAGGAGTAAAGTGATCAAGTGACAACTCTATGGACAATATGAAAGGCTTCCACTTCTCATCTCCTCTCAGACCTGTAAGTATTTGTCTTACCAACTTATCCTCTTCAATGTCTTCATCCACTGCTCCCAAGCTATCTGCAATATCCTTCATCCTTGCCACATAATCAGAAATTGATTGTGATCTCTTCTTCTTGAAGGTTGTGAAGTCAGCCCATAGTGAGGACTTCCTTGACTTGGTTGTATTTTGGAAATGCTCTTCCAAAGCATTCCAAACATCTGTTGCACTTTCCAATCCTCTAATGTGAGGTAGAAGATAATCATTTACAGCCATGTAAATGATACTCCTTGCCTGAGCATCCTTTCTCATCCAAGTCTTCAAAATTGCAAGTTCTTCCCTAGTTGGAATACTAGGATCTGCAAATTCAGGCTTTTCTTCCTCTCCTGTAATGAATGCCATCAAATCTTTACTCATGAGGTGTGCCTCCATCCTCATGGACCAAGCTGGATAGTTCTCCCTATCTAGCTTATCAATCTGCAAGCTTTCTCCCATCCTTGACCTTCTGTATTTGCAATTACTATGGTTTATGAGGATAAAGTGTACCTTTGATATGAGCTTTGTCCTTCTTGATTCTTTTCGAACTCGTGCTTTGAACTTCTGCAGGTTATCTTCAATAATTTGTCCTTGTCCTCCTTTGATTTGGAAGAACTCCAATATCTGCACCAATCGGAACTTCAATTGTCTTTTCTTCTCTTGTATTGCACCTTCTGCTCTGATACCACTGATGGAGACCTCTTAATCTCCAAAGGTTTGATCTATACTGACTTAAGAACACTTCTATGTCAGTTATAAACCAAACTTTACACAAATATTGTTCTTCTTTACCAAAACTTTCATTAACACTTCTCTGAGTGAAGAAGTGTTTACTTCAGAAAGTCTGCTTCAGAAATCAACTTCATTACCTGCACATAACTTCAAATTTCTTCAAGTAAATGATGCACAAGTATTTGCAATACCTTTGCGCAATCATACCAATCATTAGTTCTCAAAACTAATCATCAAAAGTTTAATTTGATCCTTAAGATCAAAGGTATGTCATAACTGTCTTCCAAAGGTAGCGCCTTCGACATGGTCAACTTCTTAAGTTGATTTCTCACAGCACACAACCCGTTTTGCTAAATGCTTTTAGCCATAGCTTCCTTATCTCCTAACTTAGATTTTAAGTGCTTACTCATCAAAAACTTTACAGTATACACTGAGATCTAAGCAAAATACTGAGACGGAAAAATGCGCTACTCTCAGACTTCAGTTTTCACTTCTACATACAAATGTTCCTATTGATCATTCTCACAATAGGAGAGGAACTAGATCATGAAACTCTGTACATAGCTTCATTAGCTTCTCAATTAGATGTGTACAAAAGGAATCTTGATCCACATGATCAGACAGAGAGCACTCAGAGAAAAACCCATCGCTATTTTCTGGGAAAAAACTCTCTACACATCTCTAAGACATTTGTCATCTACAAATGACTCTCACACACATTTCTTATCATCATTAACTTATATATACATGATTTTAGACTTATTCCGCGTCTATGATATTACTCCTTATCATCCTAAGGGTTTAGCTTTACTCAATTACAAGGATTTCCACTTATATGTACATATGTGTACAAGACATCATTCTGAAATCTCCTTCACTTTCTCAAGTGTCTTCTTTCACTTCATTCTGACCATAAGCCTTCTTCAAGATCTTTATAATCACTAATTTGTGATTGGTTTGTTCCAACAGTCGTGATTTTCACAATTTTGTGAATACAATCTATATATATATATATATACATATATATATATATATATATATATATATATATATATATATATATATATATATATATATATATATATATATATATATATATTGATTTCCACGATTCTATGAAGGGAATCGTGTTTTTCACGATTTTATGAATAGAGTCGTGATTTTCACGATTTTGTGAATACAATCGTGATTTGCACGATCCTGTGAAGGAAGTCGTGATTTTCACGATTTTGTGAAGACAATCGTGATTTCCACGATTCTGTGAAGGGAATCGTGTTTTTCTTTTATGAATAGAGTCGTGATTTTCACAATTTTGTGAATACAATCGTGATTTCCATAATCCTATGAAGGAAGTCGTGATTTTCACGATTTTGTGAAGACAATCATGATTTCCACGATTTTGTGAAGGGAATCGTGTTTTTCACGATTTTATGAATAGAGTCGTGATTTTCACGATTTTGTGAATAGAGTCGTGTTTTTCACGACTTTATGAAAGAAATCGTGATTTTCACGATTCTGTGAAGGAAATCGTGATCTTCCATGATTTTGTTCCCAGACAATCGTGATTGCTCACAATCGTAAAAAACACGATTTTCTTATGAAAATCTTTCTGAGAATCGTGATTTTCTGTTCAGAATCGCGATTTTGTGGTTGTTCTCAGAATCTCGATTCTGAGCATTTTTTGGTTTTTGATTTTTTAAGTTATTTTTTCTCTATTAGAAGTGCCTTATTAAAATACTAACATGCAATAAAAGATTTTTGTCAAAATAAAGATTTTTCTTCCAAAAAATTCAAAAAATCAAAAAGTCGTGATTCCGTGTTTTCTAACAATTTTTGTATTTTCTTGTGCTTTTACCAAAATATTAACTTTGAAAAAATTATACAAAAACTTATTATAATCCAATTACCTTACTGCCTGATCAAGTAATGTCCAAAATGTTACATAAAAACAAGCTCTAAAGTAATCTTGTGGATTTTATTAATTATTAAAAATGGTATATGGAAGCTTGTGGATCTTATTAGTTATGAAAAATAACATGTGGAGGCGTTCACATCTCCAAAGTTAGAGCAAAAGTAGATAAAAGTAGATAAAAGGAGAAGGAAAGGAGAGGTGTTTTTTTTAGACAAGGAAGGCGCTTCTGTTGATAGCCTCTCAATAAAAAGAGTGGTTCTCTTAGTGTAGGTGTCCAAATTGAGTTATTCTTGTTGAGTTGCGAAGATTACAACTTTGTATGATATAAGTAATCAGTTTTTGTACAATTTGCAATGAGATAACTCCGCGCAAGTAGGTCTTTTTGCAGATCTTCTTTCTTGTGTCTATCTAGTGCCTCATCAGAGACATACCTCTCTTCAAACTTTCATATCTCAGTCGTTATGAGGTCTTTTTGAGTGATTTCACTTGGAGGAGTTTCCTTAGCTCTCATACTTTCTATCCATATCAAGATTTCTCATAGATCTTGAAGTTTTCTTGCTTCTGTACATCATTTTTCAATTGAGATAGTTAGTCATACCTTGTTGTTGCAGGCCTTTTCTTACCTTGACTTCAAGCTGTTGGTTTGGGAGCTATGCTCCAGCTTTTTTGATGTTTTTTTGTTTCTAAAGCATGTTACTTAGAGTCTACTTTCAGAATATATGATTAGTTTTGTCAATTCTTCTCAGAGAGTTCTGGTGGTTATTTTGCTACAGTGACCTATTTTTGTTTTCTTGAAAGTTTGGAGGAAAGTTTGTTTTTGAAGTTTGGAAAGATTTGTTTGATCTTTTGAAGATCTTGGGAGGTCTCGTCATCTTTCGTTGTGTACTTTGATGTTTACAAGTTTGTAAACACAACATTGTTGTGTACTTGAGCCGAGAAGACTCAAGGACTTGTGCCAATGAGACTGTACCTCAATTGCCACACAAGTGCGTATAGTGGGTACTTAACACACATCTAATTGTCAATCCGATGGAACGACGTACCAAGTGTATGAAGACGTGTGCACACGTGATGGAAAATGAAGTGGTTTAGCTAGCATGCATGAGAAAAGACTACTACCTCTCACACTCACTGAAATACTGAAAGTGTTTGCCGCAAGCCTCTTACAGCAGTTTTTAGTATTTTGAGGTTTTCTCCCAGTCCGGAACTCCGAATATACGCAATAGGGTACTCGTTTCGAAGCTCTCGACGAGACGCATCTACTGGAAGTGGTTTCACTCAATTTTGACCACTCTGCTTCAAGTTATGGCAAAGACAGTGAATGACGAGAGACACCAACACCCGCGCCACAACTCCTCCTAGCTTGCACACGCACTACAGCAGCTCAAAACCAAGGGGAAGGGGTAGACAACAGTCCTACACATGTATTTCAAGTATAACACACACATACAAGAGCGAAATGAAGATAAAAATCAGCATGAAAGAGGCAAACTCGAAAATCTGTAGAGCTCCTTCTTCACAATGGCCAAAAATTATTTACAAAGAGTCACATTTGACTTATATACTAGTGCCTTAGAAATGGTCCTTTCACACAAGAGACCGGCACTTTATTCACTAAAAGACTAATTTTCTACTATTTTACATGGGTAAATCTCTAATCTTCTGCGGGTATGCATCTAGAGGACTCCTCTAGTGCCTTTACAACGGGAAATATATTACAAGAATGATTATGATACAAAAGTATGATGTCCAAATCGGAAAAATTTTGGGGCCCGTCTTTTTCTCTGCTTTGTGCTCTTTTCAGCTCTGCAACACTCTCCCCCTCTTCGTCTCTGTCGTCCCTTGACAGGCTTTAGCTTTTCGTCGGCTGATTACTTCTTTTCTCCGCACGCTACCCTTGGTCAGTTTTGTCTGTAGTTAAACGGACATGCAGCTTTGATGGCCTGTTCTTGATTCAAGCTCTACTACACTAGAGCCTGCCTGCTGCATTTGTCTTGCCTGTTGATTTGGGTTGCCACGCACGCCACCAGTGACTAGGAATGTGCTGTTCTTAGTCACCCTCTTGAACTTTTCGGCCTCTACCCCTTTCTAACTTTTGGTCCTCTGATTTGTCCTGGTTGCACACATCTGACCCTGTTGTATTGCTTTGAGCCTGTTTGCTTTCTTCCACCGTTCAGGACCTGGATGTTTTGCATTGTTGCCTGATGCGTGCCCCTGCGGGGCTCTATGCAGAGATGGGTGTTGCGCCTTTGCGGGGCTTCTTGCAGAGATATGTCTTCAAATATCATTGTTTTATTCATTATTGAGTTGTTTTTTACTTTGATCTTCTTCTTCTTCTTTTTTTGCTTGATTCCCCTTCTACACGTCCCTCCTCCTGAACTCTGTCGTCCTCGACAGGCTTTTTGTGGCGACGTGTGTATGTTTGTATGGCTTGTTGCTCTCTTTGATTTAGCAAATTCACGTGACACAGCATGAATTCCTTCCATTGCTGAGACTTTACTCCGTCGTCTGGCGCCTGTCGATGATCAGCAAAGAAACTTGTTTCATAGGCCACCAGTCTTGCATTCAAATTGGAAGTCATTTTAACAAAAATCTCTGAATCAATTTCAAAGAAGCCTGTAAAGAATGCTTCTTCAAAAGTCTGCATATATGTCGATGGCAAAAACATGAGGCGAGAATAATATGCCATAATAGTTAATCGGCTGGGAATAGTAGATAAATCAAAAATTAAGGCTTCTGAACCTTGCGTAGTGCCAATGAAATTCAAAAATGTGTATTTGGCATGTTGGAAAACCTTTATCACTATCAATAGCATGCTGAATATTTTGTTAGTCATTTTGACTGCCAAGTCCGGAACTGAAGCGTATCTTGAAATCCAAAATTCCATTGTCTTTACCATGTATTCTTCGGTTGGTAGATAATTATGTGGCGGACTAGGTAGTAAAGGGTAGTTGAGCCACTGATTATTGATATTGCCTTGGCGCTGTCCTTCCCAAAATTGCATCCAAGATCGTCTACGGGGTACAGGACAAAAAGATGGATTGACTTGAAGTGCATATGGTGATGCTTCCCACTGTACCTGCAACGTTGGATGCTTCTCCAAAATCTTTCGTCGCCATATTGGATCCGCCTTCTCGAACTCCTCTTGAGTGTAATTCAAAGTGTCATGCCTGAATTGAAGGTTGTGGTCGGGATCTTTATTCATTGCAGACTTTATATAATATCGATTTTGTTCTTTAAGTAGTCCGTATGGTACATTAAAGGGCTTCAGAATTTGTTCTAATTGTTTATTTTCTATTTGAGCTTCTTTCATGACCCTGATGATCTGATCTTCAAAATCTGCCGTAAGTTGGGACACCAGTAGTGCCCTTTCTGGTCTGCTCAGTTCTGCAATTTCTCGTGTGTTAGGTTCAATGCGAACCTCCTTTTCCTCCTTTACCGGTGAATGATATGAGGGGAAAGATAGAGGACATACCTCAGTCTATACAGTAGCCTCTGCAGAAGTTGGAACTACTGGTGTCCCCTCTTTTCCTTTTTGTTCTAGCCGTTCCTGAAGTTCCTTAATACATTCATTCTTCTGTTTGAGTTCTTCAGTGGCCTTGGCAATCATATCTTTGTGTTTTAGAAGTTCTTGTACTACAATGTCCATCTGATCTGTATCTTCTTTACATTGTCGTAGATAGTCATTCTCAGCTTTCTTCCATTTGGCTCTCAAGGCAGCCGTGTCGTCCATGTACCTTTTCTCCCATTCGGCAATTGTATCTTGCTCCTTCTTGAGCTGATCTTCATACATAATCACTTTCTCTTCGAATCCCTTGATGTCCCTTTCCGGTTGGGCTTGCACTTCGACTGGTCGATCACTTAAAAGAGCGGCCATAAGCTCTTTGTTCCGTTGTCTTAACGCCTCTGCTTCATCCATGTATGCTTTAATCTGTGATTCCAGAATTTTGCTTCTTGATGTCATGCGTGCCTTTTCAGCCTCATTTGCTTGTAGTTTTTTGGTGACTTCTTGTAGTTGTTCTTTTAATTGCTCATTTTCTGTCTCTAGCATGCTGTATTTGGTTTTGATTTCTTTCAGTTCAGTTTCTTTTTCTACTACCTGTTCTTTTACTGTCTCTAGCTCAGTAGAGAGATTCTTACCCCATTTTTGAAGTTCGATTTTGTCTTGCATGGCTTGGTCATAGTCTTCATCAGCATCCAGCATTAATTGTTGTGTGTATAGTGCTGTTCTGATCATGTCCTGCACCACAGGCTTGAGCTGAGCTATATCCACATTCAGCCATGTCTTTGGTATATCTGGGGTTTCTCCTGTTTGTACATCTTTTCCTTTTTCGCTATGGATCGTTTCATTGTGTGGTTGTCTGATTTGTAAGTGCACTTGCGGTTCTGCTTCGTCTTTATCCACATCAATAACCTTAGTGGCACTCCCTTGAAATGTAACATCCATGGGAGACGGTTCTGCCACAACCCTTATGGGTGTAAAGGGTTCTTCGTTGTCCTTTTGTGTTTCCTGACATTCCTGCTTTGGTGTCTTCATGCGTATTTTTCGGGGTGGTGTGGCCTCCTTGATTTGGATGTTGGAACTTTCATTAAGTTTTAAAGTATGCTGACCTTCCATTTTTGCTTCCTTGCTCCTAGTACTTTGATCGACCTTAGTTGTGTGATCCTCCTGCTTGAGGTCTTTTTGTTCTTCGTTATAATTTACTTCATTTAATTCCTCCCATTGGCCGTCATCTTTTGATTCGCTTTGAATGTCCACATCCAACAACGAGGTATTGGGCTCCTCTTGGCCGTCTGATCCAGAACTAGAGTTATCTAGCCCTATTTCCCGATATCTATGTACTTTTGTTAGTTTGCTCTTTGTTTCCCTTGCTTGTTCTGACTGCTGATAATGATGACCCGGGACTGGTAAGTTGACTTGTCCTTCTGTATATCTATGGGTCTCTTCCAGAGCATCTGTCAAGTCTTTTGCCGTTATTTCTTTCCTTCCTTCAATAGTAGTTTTGGGGAGTACATGGATTCTCTTGGTAGTTGGTGTGTCTTCTTCATGTAGCTTGGCTTCCCGGAGTCTTTTGGTTCCTCTCATTCTAGGTAGAGAGCTAGTTTCTGCCACTTCCACAATATTTCCTCCTTTCTTTTTCTTAGGAACGGTCGCAACTTTGGCATATTGAGCCAGGACGGTTGATGATGGCATCTCTTGTAAATGTTCCCTTATTCCTAAGGCATGATAGATCAGGATGGTTAGTGCCACACTGCCATTTAGGAACTTTTTATTCTTGTATTGCTTCTTGGCCTCGAACAATCTTTCTTGAACATATGGAGTCAAATTGATTTGATTCCCAATTTGCTTGATGGCATGGGACAATAATTGCACAATGATCTTTTGTGGAGCCGTGTATCTGTGCATATTCGGGAAACAGAAGTGTTGGTGGATCAATCTGACCTCATCCTCTATATCCACTCGGTTGATGTCGATGAAGGTCCGGGTCTTTGCACCTTTACTTTCTTCTTTCACTATTGTGACCCCATCCTTCTCCCATCCAAAGGCTTCCTTGATTAACTCATGTGTGAATTGAATAATCACCCATTCGCCTGCTTTATCCATTACTCTAGCTTCTGGTACCAAAGGATCATGTAGTGCTGGCTGTAGTGTATTCATGACTTGAGTGCATCGTTGAAAATCAGGCTTATAGATTGGCAGTTCAAAATATTTATGTATGCCTGCTTTCTTCATGGTTTCTTCAACAGAAGGAAGTGTATGTTGCACTCGAAAATCCTGGGACATTATTGGAAACAGATGATCTGTGTCCATGATTTTAATTGTTGCAAGGAACAGATAGTCCCTGCAGGCTGATCTTCGCGGAACCAATGTCCCTTGGCCTTTGTGATACTCTGGGGAGGAAAATCCATCACTTCCTCTTGTACGGTTGCTTCAGAATCTTCAGAAGCCATCTGCACTTGTACGTAAAAGTGCATTAGCGTCACATAACTGTATACAATGATGTAGTGCAATGTAGTGATTATTGTCGTTGTCACTCCGTCTCCCCATTAATCCATGAGTGAGATCTCTTACCACACACATTTTTTTTAATTTGGTTTTTGTTGCTGAAAGAAAATAAAAGTCAGTGTAGCCGAAGCATTTATTTATATACATAGTAGGTCCATTCCTATTTAGAATGAAGCTAAGATCTACTCTCGTTTGGAGAATGTGCACCACTAGTTTGATAAGGTACATCTTGTGCCGAATGCTTGGCCTGGTATTGTGGCCCTATCATGCTTACTTGAGGTGCATTAGAAACTTCATGAGTGCAATGGGAAGCTTTATCTCTTCGATCCTCCGCTCCTCGTGGTTGCTTTGGTTTCCAGATCCATTTCGTGAACACTAAGAGAGGTCGTTTCGATTCCTTGATCCTTGTAGCTTCTTGTGTTCTGTTTGCTTTCTCCATTGTCCGAGTGAAATTGGCATTGGTTTTCCAGTTTCTCGGATGACTCTTATGTGTTGTTGTCTTTCGCCTTGTCTGATGTAGTACCTCTTCCTTTGTCTTTAAAGCCTGTTTAGCTGCTTGTGTGAGCTTTTTGGGAATCCATATGTGATGTCGCGATCTTTGAGCTTCAAGCAAGGGCTTAGGGATCCATACTTGCACTGCTTCTTCTGGTATGTACTTCTGTGAAGCTGGTTTGGTGATTCCTGTTTCCTTCTTAAGAGTGGGTGCGGACGTTTCTCGACTCTGCTTTTGATCCCTGCGTACCCACTTACATTTGGGTGGGCCTTGATCTGAGTATCTGCTTGTTGTTTTCCAATAGTGCGATCTTTTGATGTTTGGAGCAGGTGTAGGAGACCAAGTCTCCTTAATGGTTGGCTTTCCCTCAACTGCATTGGATGGCTTCGATTCTACTGCTGACGTTGCTAGGATTGAAATTTCAGCTTCTATGCATTTGGTTTCAGAATTTTGAGGATTGTTGATACTTTCTAATGTCGTTCTCTGAACTTCCGCTGAACTTTGTATTATATTTGTTTGAATACAAGGTTTGTCTTCAAGTAAGCTGAAAATCTCCTTATGCCCTATCTTAGCCGAAATATAGCCTTGAGCTAGATGAATACACGCCTCACTCTCTATGATCCAGTCGTGTCCTAGAATGAAATCTTCTATCAAATCTTCATCCTCGCACACTAGAACTCTCTGTTCCATGGAGGAATTTCCTAGGTGGAGGGACACATTCGTGGTTCCAATACATTCTAGGGTGTGACCTCCAATTCCTATTAATCGGGCTTTTGTGGGATTCAAATCTAATTGCAGATCTTTTGCTATTCTCTTGCGCATGCAGCTAAGTCCTGCTCCTGAGTCTATCAATGCATCTATCAGTTTGTACTCTGTCTTGCCAATCCCTAGGTTTAGATAAGGTTGCGTTTTACACATACCCGTTGTATCATGATTTTTGACCTGGTAATTTGCCATAGGGATGGGCTCTTCTCCTTGGAGGTAGTGTTCATCTCTTTGTCTCATCCATTCTTTCCGTTTCCTAATGCGCTCTAATGCTTCTTGTCGAGCTTCCTCTCTAATTCGCTCTTCCTCCTTCTTCCTATTTTGGGCACCTACCAATCGTGCTAGCATTTGACCAGTCAAGGGCTCCATGAATCGTCTCACTCTACATCCACTGATGTAGTTGGGAAGAATGTCTCCGTCTAATGTGGCGAGATTGACTGCACCACCAGTAGAGATTCGATTTATGATCAAGGGTCCGTATCCGCGTTTTTGTAACTTCTTGGCATGTTGTTTCAAGGTGTACACTAGGACTAAATCTCCTTCTTTAAGTCCCTTGTCTTTTATATGTGCATCATAATATGCCTTTTGTCTCCGTTTAGCAGCATAAATGCCTGCTACCGCTTGCAATCTAGTCTCATGTAACTTCTCAATTTGATCTAGTTGTTGGGACAATTCATGTCCGTTCCATTCATATTGCTTGGCCACTTTCAATGTTGGCACTAAAAAGTCAATTGGCAAAATTGCATTTTGCCCATACACTAAATTGAAAGGTGTAGTTCCAATGGCCGTTTTATATGCAACTCGGAATGCCCAAATTGCATGATGCAATTGTTTGTCCCAATCAGACCTTCCATTATTGACAAGCTTAGTCAACACCGTGCACAGTACTTTGTTAGAGCTTTCAGCTTGTCCATTGACTTGGGGATGGTATGGTGCTGATTTTTTATGAATCACTAAGAACTCGTTCATTAATGACTCGATTACCTCATTGAGGAAGTGCGTTCCCCGATCGCTGACAATCTCAATGGGCAAGCCAAAGCGGGTGAAGATATGCTCAAAGAGAAATTTTGCGGTAGTTTGAGCATCATTCTTTCTAGTGGCTTTTGCTTCTACCCATTTAGTCAAGTAGTCAGTGGCTACTATGATGTACTCCGCATGTGATCCTTTGGCAGGTGGATTGATAGGTCCAATGAAGTCTATACCCCATTTTGTGAAGGCTCTCGCGCATATCATGGGTCTTAATGGCATGTCATCTCTCTGAATTGGATATTTAGTCCTCTGACAAGTCTCACAACTTCGTACATACGTTTCCGCATCCATATGTAGAGTTGGCCACCACAAGCCCGCAAAGAGAATCATTTTAACAGTTCTTTCAGCCGAAAAATGACCTCCTGCAGCACCTGCATGTGCCATTTCTAATATGGGTAGATATTCTCCTTCATGCACACATAATCTGAGTTGGTTATCTTTCCCTCGTTTGAACAATTGTTTTCCCATGAGAATGTAGTCCTTGCTCATTTCCTCTAAGGATCGCTTTCTTGCTAAACTAGCCCCTAACTCATGTTCTTGAGTTTTTAAGAATTTCACTAATGTTGTACTCCAATTGGGTATTATGGTCAAAAAAGGTAGAGACATATGATCTTCGGGAACCGTCTCTCGGCAATCTGCACAATTACTCACGTGGTCGTGAACATTCTTGGGCATGTCAGGCCAATATACTCCTAATCTTTTCAGTTCTCGGATTGTTCCATGAGTCCCTTGGTGTGTTCTCCATTTGTTCACATGTGCTTGCTCAATTAGTTGCGTTTGTTCATCCTCATCAACGCATCTGAGTAACACTCCGTTGGGTTCCTTGTAGTATACACTGCCTGACACAATGTGTAAGTTCCTCGATTGAAGAATTTCTTTCTTGCTATTCCTATTGATAGAGTGTTGAGGGCCATGAGTGAGTATAGGGATCAATTTCTCTGCCCACTTTGGGCAAACTTCTAGATTGAACAAATAAGCATCTGGTAGATCGTCGGGCACTCCACTTGGTGGCTCTCCGTGTGTTAGCCTCGAAAGATGGTCTGCTCTCACATGTGTGTTCCCCTTTTTCACTATTACTTCGAAGTCAAACTCCATTAGTAGTAGAAACCATCGTACCAACCTTCCCGTGTTACAAGGCTTATTGACTAAGTACAACAAAGCTTGATGGTCTATGAAGAATTTGAACTTGTTGGCTAACAGGTAATGTCTGAATTTTTTCACTGCGTATACCATTCCTAAGCCTTCTCGTTCCGTAGTGGTATAATTTCTTTCTGCTTGATTCAGTTGTCTACTCGCATAAGCAATTGGATGATCAAGCTTGCCTTCATCAGCCGGCTGGGCTAAGATGCATCCAATGGCATAGTTAGAAGCGTCAACATGAATATGAAAAGGCTTGCTCCAGTTGGGTGATTTCAGAATTGGGGCTGTACTAAGTCTCCTTTTCAACTCGGTGTATGCCTTTTCGCACTCTTCTGTCCAAGTAAATTGAGTCAAGAGACCATACAAGGGTTTTGCTATTATGGCATACATGTGAATGAACCTACGGTAGTATCCACAATGTCCCATAAAGGCTTGCACTTCCTTTGCATTCTTGGGTCTTGGTAAGTCTAGGATGACTTTAATCTTGTCCTCATCCGTAGATATTCCATTTCTTGAAACTATGTGTCCTAGAATTTTCCCTTGCCTTACCATGAAGACACATTTCTCTAGGTTTAAGCAGACTCTGTACTGTCTACACTTGTTGAATATCTTCCTCAACTCGGGAATGTGATCGGGTCTTTGATTGGAGTATGTGCACAGGTCATCTACATATACTTCCATGCTTTTTTTCAAAAATTCCTTGAAAACATGACACATCAATCTCTGGAAGGTAGCTGGAGCATTAGTGAGTCCAAAGGGCATCACTCTGAATGCATACACTCCCCATTCAGTGGCGAATGCTGTCTTATGTTGATCCTCGGTCGCAATAGCTACCTGATTGTATCCGGAGAATCCATCTAGGAAACTATAGACCTCCTTACCTGCTACTCTCTCTAATAAATGGTCCGTGATGGGTAGTGGGTAGCTGTCACGTATAGTGGCTGCATTCACCTTCTTCAAATTTATGCACACTCTCAATTTTCCATTTTTCTTAGGCACTACTACTAGTGGCGATACCCACTCGGTATGTTCTATCTCATATATGAATCCTGCCGCTAGTAGTTTGTCTATTTCTTCCTTAATCTTTGCTGCGTAGACTTCATTGTATGTATAAGGACGTTGTTTGGAGGGTTTTGCATCTGCTGTCATTGGTATTCGATGGGAATAAATAGTGGGTTCTACCCCTTTGAGATCTTTATAGGTCCATGCGAATACATCTCGGTACTCCCGGATAAGGTATATGAGTTCTTCTTCCTCTTCTTCAGACACATCTTTACCAATATAGGTGCATCTTTCTTCTCCTTCCTCAACTGTCACGACATTTTTTTTCGTTTGTTCCTTGTTGTCATACGCTTCTCCGTCTCGTGCCTCTCGTCGAGGCATTTGAATAGCCACTTTTCTTTCCTCCACTTCGTATTTTTTAAAGTGTTCAGGAACTTCAAAAAGATTTGGGTCCGGCTCTACCTTACTCCTATTCTCCTCCTGCCTGTGTATTGCCATAGCAGTTTCAATTGCTAAGATCTTTGTTGGTTCCTATTCCTTCTGGTTCTGAATAGTATTTAAGCAGCTTCCCTTGGAATCAGGTTCTGGTTCCATCTCTATGCTTTCATATTCCTCTTTCCATTCTTTTTCCAGGGTTTCCCCTTCTTCTACTTCTTGAAGAACAACCATATAGAAGTTCACATCATAACCTTCCTCATCTATGCATTCATTCACCGTCAAAACTTCCTCGTTTACACATACATCTAGGGTTGCCAATATTTCCATCCATCCATGTGGCTCAAAGATCTCATCAGAAAAAATTTGAGGTGTGTAAGTGGGGTCTTCTACTGATCTATGGTTAGGATGTCCTATCGGCCATGGTTGCCTTCTGCTCTCTTCTCTCTTGGCTTCCTTACACATCCACAACTGGGCATCTTCATGCATCCAAGATTGATCACTTGATCCAACACTGTGAATGGACAAGTCATCTTCTTCTCGGTGTACTGGATTCCATTGTAGTGGAGGGACATCTTGATAAGCAAATGTGTGCAAATTTATTTTGGTGGTGTTTCCTTGATGTTGCAGGTATAACGAATCTCTTCCCCAATCCTGTACTACCCGCATTTGTCTCATGAAGGGTCGTCCTAATATCATCTCGTAATTGTTTGCTTTCTTGAATTTACAGATGGCTAGGGTGTGTTCGAATTCTACACCACAAGTGGTTAGTTTGATCCTTTCCAATATTCCTAAGGGTTTTTCTACATGACCGTCTGCTAATTGGAGCTTCATGCATGTGGGTCGTAAGGCAGGTTTTCCCCATTTTTCCCAGATTTCCTTGGTGGCAATTCCTACCCCAGCTCCCGTATCTAGAATAGCCTTGGTCATGTACCCATTGTGTGTGACTGGTAGACAGGTGTTACCCTCATCCCCTTCACTAAACTCTCCCACTTTGTCCACAGGAACTTGTATTGTGGAGTTATTTTCCTTCTCCTTTTCTGTCGGTCCTCCAATCTCTGGCTATGATTCTAGTTGGTTTGCCATTTGCTTCCATAATTGTGGTTTAAATTGAAGCAATTCTTCCACCGTTAATTTGCATCGTACTTTTGTTTTCTTTAATTCTGTTAGATTATGTGAACTCTCTTCTACCTTTTCCTTTCCCTTTCCATGCACTGTGGGTGCTCGTATTATTACTGACTCCCTTTCGTATTCTCCCATGTAATTGGGCAATGTTGAAATGCTTATGGTTTCCTCTCTTCCTCTGTCAAGTCTTGATACTTCTTCGTACACTTCATCCAAGTTGGGGTGAAGTTGACAACCTTCCACATCTATTTCCTCAAGAGGAGGTGTATTGTCTCCATTCTTCTTCCATTGCTCTTCTCGTATTCTGTTCCATAAGTCTTTTGGCCAATCTGCCTCTAAATCTGGGATTATTGACATCGATTCCTCTTGGGTTGTTATCTGGCCGCTTTGGTCATCTTCTTTCCTAGGTTCTTTGTTATTGGACTTTAAGCATTCTTCATACAGACTATGTGCAATCCTGGTCTCTGGTAGAATTGGGATAGGCTTTTCTAGGGTTGCTTGTGCTACTTCTATGAGTTTCCTGCATATGGTCAGTCTTTCTTTTTCTAATTCCCCTTTAGGGTAGAATTTCTCATGGTGTTCAACGCTTGGGCCCATCTTGATTCTAGCACGATAGGCTTTCAACCACATGTCTAAATCGTCTGGCTTTGGGTCTGCTAGAATTGATCCGGGCTTCTCCCTATCTGAGCTAGGTCGGGGTAGCTCAGGGGTCTCCTTAGGATTCCCTTGTTCCTTGTGCTTATTCTGGTTTTTGGTTTGCTTTTTACTGTGTATAGTCTTATTTTTTGCCCATTTGTCCTTGAGTTTCTCTCGTCTTTCCTTCCATTTCTGAACTTTCATGTTCTGGGGATTTTCACCTCGGTCCTCAGAATCTTCCACTATCTGTATTGGAGGGCTTATTTTTTTGTTGCTTTTCTGTTCCTCTTCCGGGTGCTGTTCTTTTTGTTGTTTCGTTTGAGCTCTTGTAATGGCCTTTAGTGGCACAGTGTATTCCTTATCACTTCCGGATCCTTCAATGACCTCAATCACATTGATAGGTGCAGTGTCTTGGGATTTGACTGGGTTCTTAGGGCAATCTCTAACAAGGTGTTCCTTTCCACAATCACTGCAATACCCTTCCCAAACTCTGGGTGGTGGTGGATTATAAGGTCGAGGGCATTCCCTAATGAAGTGATCCCCTCCACATCTATAGCATGGTCCTCTCTGCACCGGTTGTCTAACAGGAGGTCTCATGGGTTGTTGTGCTTTAGGAGCCGTATACATTAAGGTGGCGGTTTTTGCTCCATATATCTGATCATAGCCCTCATAACCATAATAAGCCGTGTCATATGTTGGTTCATACTCCATCATGTTGGCTTCATATGGATAGTACTCCCCTGGTGGAGGTTCATACCCTGGGTTGGTTGATTCCACATTGGTCCTTATTGATGCTAGTACTATGGCTCTCTCTAAGTTTTCTTCTGGTTGAGTATACTTTACTGGTACTACTTGTTGAGGTTGTGATAGCTGGGGTCCCAGTACTGGTTGTGGTGGTGGGTACGGTGCTTGCTCATATTGTCTTGGTGCTCCTACCGGTGTTGGATAAGGATTGTATCTAGGCATCTCCCTACCAGGCTCTCTCGGTTGATATCCATATGGTCGGTATTGAGGTGGCTGGATAGGCCGTGCTTGCCTATTGAAGGGACAGTTTTCAGTTGTGTGATTGGTATATTTTTGCTTGATGTGACAGTATGAAGAAGTCCCTTGTGGTTGCGGTCTGTAGTATGGATACGTAGGTTGTGCACCGGTCCCTCCTCGGACGCACCAGTGTGTGGGGTGCTCTCCTCCACATAAATTACATCTCCGTAGCACAGGCACTCTTTGTGCTGGGTTTTGGTAAGCTCTCTGTCCCTGGACTCCTAGTTTCTTTGCTAATAATTCTGCTAATTCTTCCATGTTACTGGAGTTGGACGTGATAGTACTCCTTAAATCTTGTGTTTTAGTGAGGTCGGTTGTACCTTTGAGATCCTCGCCGAGGTTGTCTTCCAAATCAATGCACTCTTGAAGACACTCACTCAGTGTTTGTAATCTCTTCACATACACCAGTGTTCTTAGGGTTCCGTTGGTGAGTCCATCTAGAAATAGTGAAATCATCTTTTGTTGAGTGGGTCTCTCAGCTACTGGACATCTATCCACATACTGATTGAATCTTCGGGCAGCAGTCTTCACGGTTTGATTAGGGTTTTGTTTAAAGCTATGGATTAAAGATGCAGAATTGTATTTAATCCCTCTCTTTGTGAATTCTCCAATGAATTCTTGAAAGAATTGTTCCATGTTTCCAAATTGATTGGGATCTAAAGGTTGGAACCAAGTTAGAGCAGTCCCTGTTAGGGTGAGCCCAAAAGACTCATATTGCACGAAGAAGTCCTCTACCTGCTCCGCTCTTAGAACTTGTTTAAATTCTGCGATATGATCATAGGGCTCTCCCAACCCATCATAATGGTTTCTTACACATTTAGCTACTTGGATAGGTCTCAGCCTTCTCATTGGTTCAGGTGGTCTGGGCATCACGGGGAAGACCGGGATAGCTGGTCGTAATGGAGGTACTCCAGGCTGTCTTCCTAACGGTGGTTGTGGTCTTGCTGGTGGTCGGTACTGGTTCCCTATCCCTGCGTGGGCCTGATTGTGTGTGTGCACTCCTGGAGTTGCAAACTGTACATGAGTATGGTTGGGCACACTTCGTTGACTGGTCTGGCCTGATGTGGTCTGCTCCGTTTCATGTTGATTCCCAAAAGGATTTTGTGAAGTAGTTGCCTGATCTCTCTGAGGAAATACAGGCGTACCCATGTATCTTAGTCGAGCCCTGTCCAAGGCACTCATAGGCCAATATCTCCTTTGATCCTTATCCAAGTAAGTAAGTCTAGTTTCATCATCTCGGTCTTTCAACTCATAAAATGTCATGGGGCTTTCTTCTCTCCCTGGAGCCGGTAAGTCGGTTTGAAGCAACAGGTCTGATCCATGGATCATATAGACTTCCAACAGGTAATCATCTTGAGGTATCAAATCTCCTCTCAAGACCCGTGACACTTGAGACCTGTCCCTCGGGGTAGACACAGACTCTTCAGGTTGTGTTCTTTCGGAGTTGTTGGGGTCCACAAACTCTCCTCTTTCATTGATCCTCTCAGGAAATTCAGTCACAATATAGATATGACCAATCTTGTCTACATATGCTCCTCCTTCGTACTTGACAGCAGGTCAGGGCACAATTGTGGCATTCTGGGAAGTTACCATCCTCGCAACAGATCTGTTTAACCCATCCAGGTAGATTGGGATCTCCTGGGCATTGGTGGACACATATTGTAAGGAGGTACGGTAATCCCCTTCCACTATAGACATGAAATTCCTATTTGGCGTTGGACCTTGCATGTCTTCCGAAGCCATGTGTAATTCCTCTTCCGAATCACTAGAGGTTTCTGAGTAGATGGAGTGGTGACTAGCCTGGGCAGCGCTTCCTACCGAAGATATGACACTTCTTCGACTACTTAGCACTCTTCCTGATCTCAAGTTCATTCACCCCCCCAAGTCTCTCTCTATGCCTCAGAGATTCTCCTTGGGTAGCTCTCCTTATGACTTAAAGTGCCTGACAAAAAGAAAGGGTCAATCTGGACGATACCACTTCCTGACGATACTGCTCTCGGCGATACTGCTTTGATCACGATACGATACCAGAGGTCCCAACGATACGATACCAGTCTGATGTCGCGATACTACCTCGGAGAGCAGACGATACGATACTGGAATTTATGCCGATACGATATCAGTGTGGTATCGCGATACCAATCTCGAGGAGAAGGCGATACGATACCACATGTGCGATACGATACCTATGAGGCCAGACGATACGATATTTATGATAGTATCGCGATACTGTCCTGAGAAGCAGACGATACGATACTGGACACCTGCACGATACCGATACCAGTACCCTTACGATATGATACCCAGTGTGGTGTCGCGATACTTCACAAGGAAGTGACATGATACGATACCGGTTGGGTCAGACGATACGATACGAAGATTCAAGGCGATACGATATCAAAGAAGGACACGATACGATACTGCTAATAACGATACGATACCAACTTAGCAAGGTGAGATCGCGATACCAGCTTAGCGACACGATACCAAAATGGTATCGCGATACCAAGTCAGGTACCCGGCGATACGATACCTCGGAAGATTGTACGATCGCGATACCAACTCGGGGTCACGATACCAAAATGGTATCGCGATACCAAGTCCGGTATCAAGCGATACGATACCTCGACGAGTATCGCGATACAAGGGAGTTTTGGTATCGCGATACCAAACCTCAATCGATCGCGATACTCAAGCCAAAATGCAAGATATTTTCAAAATTTTTATAACCCCTTGCTCTCCTCACTCCCCTCTTCTCTCTTAGGCCTCTGTATCACACCAAAAATCTGTAATGAGTTCAGTTTAACCCCCCTGCGATACTGCACACCTGTTTAATCACGTGTTTGTGCATGTTTGGTGAGTTTTATGTAAATATTCTTGTTAAAATCTCACCTCTAACCACTCTTGCTTGCACTTGGAGCTCAATCTCTAGCTGGGAAGGCCTGAAGCACTCGATACCAAGTCCACGATACTGATCGCTGTCGCAGACGATACCAGAACTCCAGCAAGTATCAAATGAGTCAATTTTTTGGTTTTTATACTTTTTTGGACAGAACTTGGATTTTTGGGGATTTTTTGATGATTTTTGTCTACTCCTACTTCTCCTATCCTCACTAATCCTCTTCCTCTAACCTAACCCTAACTCCTCCTTCTCTTCCCTCCTCCTAAACCTAAACCTAAAACTTATCACACACACCTCGGAGATGTGAAGTAACAAGTGCTGAAGTGAATGACTACTTGCCACCGAACAATTTTACCTCTACAAGTGCGTATAGTGGGTACTTAACACACATCTAATTGTCAATCCGATGGAACGACGTACCAAGTGTATGAAGACGTGTGCACACGTGATGGAAAATGAAGTGGTTTAGCTAGCATGCATGAGAAAAGACTACTACCTCTCACACTCACTGAAATACTGAAAGTGTTTGCCGCAAGCCTCTTACAGCAGTTTTTAGTATTTTGAGGTTTTCTCCCAGTCCGGAACTCCAAATATATGGAATAGGGTACTCGTTTCGAAGCTCTCGATGAGACGCATCTATTGGAAGTGGTTTCACTCAATTCGGACCACTCTGCTTCAAGTTATGGCAAAAACAGTGAATGACGGGAGACACCAACACCCGCGCCACAACTCCTCCTAGCTTGCACACGCATTACAGCAGCTCAAAACCAAGGGGAAGGGGTAGACAACAGTCCTACACATGCATTTCAAGCATAACACACACATACAAGAGCGAAATGAAGATAAAAATCAGCATGAAAGAGGCAAACTTGAAAATCTGTAGAGCTCCTTCTTCACAATGGCCAAAAATTATTTACAAAGAGTCACATTTGACTTATATACTAGTGCCCTAGAAATTGTCCTTTCACACAAGAGACCGGCACTTTATTCACTAAAAGACTAATTTCCTACTATTTTAGATGGGTAAATCTCTAATCTTCTACGGGTATGCATCTAGAGGACTCCTCTAGTGCCTTTACAACGGGAAATATATTACAAGAAATTATGATACAAAAGTATGATGTCCAAATCGGAAAAATTTTGGGGCCCGTCTTTTTCTCTGCTTTGTGCTCTTTTCAGCTCTGCAACAATTGTGGTATCAGAGCTTTTGTTTTTTTATCATATCTTTCATACAACTTATTGCATTATCTTCTTTGTTTACAACAATTCAACATGGTAGATTGGAGTGCATCGATTGAGAAGCTATCAGATGGGAGAAATTATCCCATGTGGCAATTTAGAATGGAGTCTTATCTCATGTCTAAAGGTCTTTGGGGATTGATAATAGGTACAGAAGTGAAGCCGGTATTACCAGAAGCTCAGTAATTATTGGAGTAGCTTCAGTTTCCAGTTTCACTTCATCATCAATCTACAATCCTTGCAGCTACTCAAGCCAAGCAAAATCTAGAAGTTCGATCATCATGCTAGAATCCTCTGCAGTCCTTCCTAGTTCCTTCCTTGATTCTTTCATAGAGCATCGACTTCCACTCCCTTCTACCTGTAACCTTGTTGCTTCAAATGTATCCTTGAATTCTAACAATTGGGTAATTAATGGATACAAAATTACGCCCCGCTCTACAAGCAAAAGAATTCATTCTAGTATACAAATATTTCTCGCTATTGTTATAGTGGTTTCTTCTATTGAATTCTAGATGGCTTCTTCCATAGTCGTAAAATGTTCTGACTCCTCATAAGCATGTCACCAAATGTTTTCTACTTATGTACATAGAAACTGAAGTGATTCGATGGCGATGCACCACAGTGCGCTCTCCTTAATGAGAGCTCCACGATGATATGCTCGGAGTAGAAAACCGAGCACCTGAGGCCGCACACAGTACTCTGCACAAAGGCTGTAGACTACACAGAAAACACACTACACAGGAAGCACAAAGACAGACTTCTTAGGTCTTACAAATGCGGTCGAACTTCCAGTCCATGACCGACCAGGCCACTATATGTTTTATTAAAGAACATATACAAAGAAGTGTCCGGTGGCCATTTGGCCTTTCACATGGACACTAACGGTAACAATCTCCCACTAAAGGCCAATATGGCCAGAGTAACTATGGGAGAAAAAATAGAGGATGATAAAGAATACCTGAGTGTAAGTATACAAACTATACCTCCCACCTGATGGGCATGTTACACAGTATACAAGTGACTGCGTAAGATCAAGAATCAAGTAACCCCCATCAAGTGACAACAGTGTCAAAAGCTATCCTGTGGTAGAGCTTTAGTCAAAGCATCTGCAGCATTATCTCGAGTGTGAACCTTCTCAAGAATAATGCTCTCAGTGGCTAAGCAATCTCTAATGAAGTGATACCTCACCTCAATGTGCTTGTTCTTTGCATGATAGACCAGATTCTTAGCCAAAGCAATGGCACTCTGACTATCACTGAGCAAGTGAGGTACATGCTGAGGTAAACCCATATCACAGGCAAGACGAGAAAGCCACAATGCTTCCTTACATGCCTCACTTGCTGCAACATACTCTGCTTCTGTGGTGGAAACAGCTGTACATTCTTGAAGACGAGATCTCCAAGAGATAGCACCTCCAGCAAAATGAAAAATGTACCCTGATGTAGACTTACGATTGTCTACACAACCAGCATAGTCAGAATCTGTGTAACCAATAATGGATGCTTTCCCTCTACCTAAGCATAGACACTTGTCCTTAGTGCCACTCAGAAATCTCAAAATCATTTTGACCTCTTCCCAATGTTTCTTGCCAGGATTAGACATATATCTGCTCACAACTCCCACTGCAAATGCAATGTCTGGTCTCGTAGCTACCATAGCATACATGAGACTACCAACAGCAGACTGATAGGGAATTTTGGTCATGAATTCATTTTCCTCATCTGATTTGGGGCAGTCATCCTTGCTCAATTTCACATATCTGGGTAAAGGTGTACTCAATGTCTTTCCACCCTGCATATTGAATCGGTGAAGTACTTTGGATATGTACTCACTTTGAGACAAGTATATGCATCTTTTACTCCTATCACGAGTAATGCGCATGCCAAGAATATGTTTGGCATCCCCCAAATCCTTCATATCAAATGTCTGACTCAACTTCTTTTTGAGAAGTGACAAATCATAAGAGGACTTCCCAACAATCAACATATCATCGACGTAAAGTATCAAGCATATCAAGCTGCCATCAGAACATCTCTTTGTGTAGAGACAATGATCCTCATTGCTCCAAGAATAGCCTTGGGACTTCATAAAAGCATCAAACTTTTGGTACCATTGTCTAGGAGACTGTTTAAGTCCATACAAGCTCTTTTTGAGCTTACAAACTAGACTTTCCTTGCCAGGAACTACATAACCCTCTGGTTGTTCCATATAGATCTCATCTGTAAGATCTGTTTTCACATCCATTTGGACTAGCTCTAAGTCCTCCATTGCAACGAATCCAAGCAACATGCGCAAAGTAGTCATCTTGACCACTGGAGAGAAGATTTCCTCAAAATCAACACCATGTTGTTTCTTAAAACCCTTTGCAACAAGTCCTGCTTTATATTTTGGAGAAGCACTATCTGATGTGAATTTTAGCTTATATACCCATTTACATGGTAAAGCTTTCTTGCCCTTTGGCAAAGGTACTAAGTCCCAAGTACCATTCTTGTGAATAGAATCCAACTCACTCTTCATGGCACGCTCCACTTGACATGATCCTCTGTCTTCATAGCCTCTTTGTAGCAAGAACGCTCACCGGCATCTGTTAGCATAACAAAATCTAAACCTGGAACGTATCTATCAGGTGGATATGAGACACATGCAGAACGTCTCAATGGTTGCTGAACAGGAACATGTGCAAACTGATCTGAATGGACATTCTCTTGAACATCCCTATGTGCAGCATTTTTATGCATGCTAACTAGAGGACTAGTATCCTCAAACACCACTCTTCTCACTTCGACCTCCTTAATGGGATGTTTATGCATCTTAGACTCATTAAAAATGACATCACTACTTCTGATCACTGACCGTGTTTCAGGATCCCATAAGCGATATCCAAATTGTCCTTCTCGACCATATCCAAGAAAAATGCATTTCTTTGACTTATGGTCCAACTTTTGTCTAAGATTCTTGGGTATATGAACATATGCTTCACACCCAAAAACTCGAAGATGGTCATAATTGATGGAGAGTGTTAATCTCCAAAAGAACAACCTACTCTTGAATTTAGAACACCTCTATATCAAGAGAAAGTCAAAACTTTCACCAAATTAGAAGTCCAACCTCCAAATTATCAAAAGTTGAAAAATTCTGTGAAGAAGATAAAACACAGAAAGTCTGCTGCACAATTTCTTCTCATTGACCTATGTCCAAATCTGCACTTCTGAGAAGACGATTTGACACCCCTAACTTCTTAACTTTGGTTCTCACAATGTCGAACCCGTTTTACCAAATCCTTTTGGCTGTAGATAGCTTATCTCTCAACTTAGATTTTGAGCTATCATATGTGTAAAACTTTACACTGTGCACTGAGCACTACTCATTTCTTTGGACTCAAAATCTGCGCCTGTTTCAGAGAACTGTGAACATTCATCAGATATGAATGTTCCTACACACAATTCTCCTAGCCTGTTTACAATTAGACTCTGAAATTCAGGTCAAAGACTCATTAACTATCAACTTAGATATCCTCAAAAGGATTTCACAAATGATCAAACACAGACGGAGCAGACACGAAAAGATCGGGCGCAATATTTCTTCAATTACTCAGAAAAAATACAGTTGAGTGATGAGAGGAAAACTCAACTAACATTTCACATGTCTCATGACATCTAACTTCTCCTTTCTTGACATCTATGCTCACTCATCTATTCTTTCATATGCTCTCATATCACGCCTCGACATTTTCAAGGTATTTATAGAGAAATTTGTACAAGTCTATGACTAATCAAAGATCTAGGTGAACTATAACTATACTAATGTACATATGTGTACATTCCTCATATCCTCTGAATGTATCTTTCCTCCAAGCTTCAATTGGTGATTGATCTGCACCAACAGCTCCCCCTCAATCATCAATTGAGGTTTCTCTTTTCTTCTTTATACCTGCCATGTCTTTAAACTTCTGTAGCTTTGGTCCATCCAAGCTCTTTGTAAGCATATCAGCTATTTGATCTTTAGTTGAAGTATGTATGACTTCAATCTCTTTATCCATCACCTTCTCTCTTAGAAAGTGATACTGTATCTCAATGTGTTTGGTCCTGGCATGAAAAACAGGATTAGCAGCTAAATACAATGAACTCATGTTATCTCCATATATAATTGGTACCCCATGCACAATGTCAAAACTCTTCATCAAAGTCTTGAGCCAAATCACTTCCTTTGCAGCTTCAACCATGCCTTTGTACTCTGCTTCTGTAGAAGACAAAGCAACTGTATGTTGCTTCTTGGAACACCATGAGATAAGTTTATCTCCCACATAACACATGTATCCAAAAGTTGATCTTCTATCATCTGGATTACCTGCCCAATCTGCATCACTATAAATTTTGATATTTGTATCTGAGGTGAACCCATAATACAAACCTTCATTGAGTGTACCCTTAATGTACCTCAACACTCTTTGACCTGCAATCCAATGTTCTTTCCTTGGGCAATGCATGAATTGAGACAAAACCCCTACTGCATATGATAAATCAGGTCTAGTTAAAGTAGCATAGATAAGACTACCAACCAAACTCTGATATTGTCTCATGTCCTTGAATTCTTCACCTCCAAACTTACTCAATTTATGATTCACCTCCATTGGTGTAGGTGCTACCCTGCAATTATCCATTTTAAACTTGATTAACAAGTTCTTCAAATACCTTTCTTGGGTCACAAATACTCCATGTTGAGTATATGTAATCTCCATGCCCAAGAAGTATGACAAGTCTCCCAAGTCACTTATTTTGAACTCCTTTTCCATTTGCTTCTTGAGTCTTTGTATTCCTTCTTCATCTGTACCTGTAAGGATTATATCATCAACATATATGCACATGTATATGAAACCATTATCACTTGCTTTGACAAGCAAGCTACTATCTGCTTTAGACACCTGAAATCCAAGTTCTTTCAAGAACTTTACAAGTCTATAGTTCCATGCCCTTAGGGCCTGCTTCAAGCCATACAAAGCTCTCTTGAGCTTGCACACATGATCTGGATACCTTTTATCTTTGAACCCTTGAGGTTGCTCCATGAACACATCATCTGAAATATAACCATTCAAAAAAGCATTTTGTCACATCAAGTTGACATAACTTCCAACCTTTACATGCAGCAATAGCTATAAGTGTCCTGATGGTTGTCATCTTTGCCACAGGACTATAAGTCTCATCATAGTCAACACCATATGTTTGAGCAAACCCTTTGACAACAAGTCTAGCTTTATATCTAGACACACTTCCATCTGCAAACCTCTTGGTCTTGTAAACCCACTTGCATCCAATGATTTTCTGACTATTTGGTTTTGGAACCAAATCCCATGTTTGATTCTCCAATAGTGCATCAAATTCTTCCTGCATAGCTTTCTCCCATTTTTCCTTACCTTTTGCCTCTTCATATGTAGAAGGGTCTTCATCTGTTTTCATCATATAAGCATAATCTTTTGTGGCCAAAAATGAAGTATCATAGCTATACCTTGTAGGTTTCCATTTATTCCTTGTAGACCTCCTAAGCTCTCCACTTCTTGAGGTTTCTGGTTCTTCATATTCAGGATCAAATCTTGGTGTTTCTTCCACTTCAACCTGCACTTCATTATTCTCTTGTTCATCAAATATTTGAACCTTTGATTTACCTTTCCTTTGGCTCACTTCTTCTTCATCACCTGTATTGATATTGATTGTACCTGCATACCAAGTACTTTGCTCATCAAATGTAACATCTTTAGAAACCATGAATTGTTTTGTAGATGGACTCCACAATCTATAGCCCATCTGCTTATCATCATAACCAATGAAAACATATTTTTCAGCTTTAGGCTCCAACTTGTGCCTTAATTGTGATGGCACATATGCATATGCCACACATCCAAAAACTCTGCAATGATCCAAGGTAGGTCTCTTACCCCACCAAGCCTCATATGGTGTCATACCCTGCAAGGCTTTACATGGTAACCTATTGACCAAATAAGTGGCTGTATTTACAGCCTCAGCCCACAAATAATTAGGGCAATTTTTCTCCTTCATCATGGATCTTGCAAACTCAACAAGTGTTCTATTTCTCCTTTCTGCTACACCATTTTGTTGAGGAGAGTACCTGCAAGTAACTTCCCTTTTTATACCTGCATTCCATAAGTAATCACTGAACTCATTAGAAAAATACTCTCCCCCTCCATCTGACCTTAGTCTCTTCAACTTATGTCCTGTAATTCTTTCTGCATATGCATGATAGTGTTTGAATGTATTAAACACTTCTGACTTATCTTTGATCACATAGATAGTGATCCATCTAGTAGCATCATCAACATAAATCACATAATACCTTGACCCATTTATACTGAAATCCTTTGATGGTCCCCACACATCTGTGTGTACCAATTCAAGCTTCTCTGAGTACATAAAACCATGCTTGGAGTAGGAAAGCTTATGAGCCTTACCTAATTGACATGCCTCACATCTGTATGTCATATGTTGACCTGCAACATTAGGCAATCCAAGCACTGAACCATTGTTAATCATGTCTTTAATACCTCTTTCATTGAAATGTCCAAGCCTCTTGTGCCAAAGATCTAACTCAGAGATCTTATGTCCTCCATATGTGAACATAGCATGACCAATATTGCCTTGAATCTTCAATGTAAATAATCTTCCTTCTTTCTTCCCTGAAACAATCTGTTTATACCCTTGGCTAGGGTCTTCCACATATACTCCATCATTAGTGAACCTTACTTCATATCCCTTTTCAACAAATTTGTCCTACACTTATCAAATTCTTAGGAATTGTAGGAACATACAAGACCTTACTCAATAAGGTACTACCATCCTTGGCCTTCACTGATCCAATTGACTTCACATTGTGCTTTGTGTTGTCACCTGTTTGAACAACATGATTAAAAACCTTACTCTCCAAATCAGTCATCAAAGATATATTACCACTCAGGTGATTGCTACACCCTGAGTCAATGTAGAAGACTCTCTGATCTTCACTCTGGCTTTCACAAGTTGCATTCATTATCAATGTTGAATCCTCCTTTTGATCTGAAGCATAATTGTAGTAGGTGTTGTTGTATTGTTGACTTTGGAATCCTCTACCTGCATTTCTTCCAAAGTAACTCCTACCACCTCTGCCTCTGAAATTACCTCTTTGATTTCTGCCTCCTCTTCCTCTTGAATTATAGTTCTGATTATATCCACCATTACTCTGATTATTATACCAACAATCATTAGCTAAGTGATTTGTCTTACCACAAATCCAGCAAGCTTTGCCTCCATCTTTGTTGTTCCTGCCTCTTCCTCTTCCTTTGCCACCTCCTCTTCCTCTTAGGAAGTTGGCTTGACTAGTTGTACCTTCATCTTCACCTGCTTGTTGCTTTCCTTTGCTATTCTTCTTCTTGTCCTTTGAGTACATTGCATGACATGCACTCTTGTCACCATCTCCTTTAACATCCTGCTCAAATGTTAGCATATGACCTAGCAACTGATTTAAATCAGGAGTGAAATGATCAAGTGATAACTCTGTAGACAAAATGAATGGCTTCCATTTGTCATCACCTCTCAAACCTGTAAGGATTTGCCTTACCAATTTATCCTCCTCAATGTCTTCATCAACAGCTCCTAATGCATCTGCAATGTCTTTCATCCTTGTTACATAGTCTGAAATAGATTGAGAGGCCTTCTTCTTGAAGGTTGTAAATTCTGCCCATAAGGATGCCTTCCTTGACTTTGTAGTATTCTGGAAATGCTCCTCCAAAGCATTCCAAATATCAGTTGCACTTTCAAGACCTCGAATGTGAGGTAACAAGTAATCATTGACTGCCATATATATAATGCTCCTAGCTTGAGCATCTTTCTTCATCCAATTTTTCAAATCTGCTAACTCTTCCCTAGTTGGAACACTAGGATCTCTGAACTGTGGCTTCTCTTCTTCTCCTATGATGTAGGCTATTAAATCTTTGCTCATAAGATGAGCTTCCATCCTCATTGACCATGCAGGATAGTTTTCCCTATCCAATTTCTCTATCTGTAGAGAATCTCCCATCTTGTGTCCACCTGTGTATTGAAATCTTCAAGCTTTATAAACAATATATGTACCTTTACTTCGAATTAGACTCCTTTTGTCCTTCTTGATGTCTTATGGTCTCCTCCTCAAGCTTTGCCTTCAAACTTTCACCTTTTAGTTCTTCAATTGTTGAATTTCTTGAATCTGCAGCAGTCGGGATCCTCCTTTCCTTGATTTGATGTCTCCTGCTCTGATACCACTGATGGAGAGTGTTAATCTCCAAAAGAACAACCTACTCTTGAATTTAGAACACCTCTATATCAAGAGTAAGTCAAAACTTTCACCAAATTAGAAGTCCAACCTCCAAATTATCAAAAGTTGAAAAATTCTGTGAAGAAGATAAAACACAGAAAGTCTGCTGCACAATTTCTTCTCATTGACCTATGTCCAAATCTGCACTTCTGAGAAGTCGATTTGACACCCCTAACTTCTTAACTTTGGTTCTCACAATGTCGAACCCGTTTTACCAAATCCTTTTGGCTGTAGATAGCTTATCTCTCAACTTAGATTTTGAGCTATCATATGTGTAAAACTTTACACTGTGCACTGAGCACTACTCATTTCTTTGGACTCAAAATCTGCGCCTGTTTCAGAGAACTGTGAACATTCATCACATATGAATGTTCCTACACACAATTCTCCTAGCCTGTTTACAATTAGACTCTGAAATTCAGGTCAAAGACTCATTAACTATCAACTTAGATATCCTCAAAAGGATTTCACAAATGATCAAACACAGACGGAGCAGACACGAAAAGATCGGGCGCAATATTTCTTCAATTACTCAAAAAAAATACAGTTGAGTGATGAGAGGAAAACTCAACTAACATTTCACATGTCTCATGACATCTAACTTCTCCTTTCTTGACATCTATGCTCACTCATCTATTCTTTCATATGCTCTCATATCACGCCTCGACATTTTCAAGGTATTTATAGAGAAATTTGTACAAGTCTATGACTAATCAAAGATCTAGGTGAACTATAACTATACTAATGTACATATGTGTACATTCCTCATATCCTCTGAATGTATCTTTCCTCCAAGCTTCAGTTGGTGATTGATCTGCACCAACAATAATATGGTGGTTTCCCTGTCCATAACTCTTGTGCCACTTTCAGACCTTTGGCAGTACTAGGTGAAAGGTTAATCACATGAACTGCAGTCAATACTGCTTCTGCCCAAAAACCTTGTGAGAGGTTTGCATGATGCAACATAGATACTACTCTATCTTGAATAGTTCTATTCATCCTCTCAGCTACATCATTCTGTACTGGGGTATAAGGAGCTATAAACTCTCTACGAATCCCTCTAGACTGACAGAAAAGGCTGAATTCATGTGAGGTATACTCACCCCCATTATGTGAACGTAAAGCCTTAAGCTTAGTTCCTTTTTCAGTCTCAACTGAAGCAAGCCGTTTTCTGAAAGTAGGGAATACATCATCCTTTGATTTGATAGGATATACCCAGACTTTTCTAGTAGCATCATCTATGAAAGTGACAAAGTAAAGAGAACCACCTAAGGACCTAGTCGGCATAGGACCACACACATCTGTATGAACGAGATCTAAAGGCTGAATTGAAGAGTCAATGTGCGTTCTATGCACATTTCTAGTTTGCTTTCCATATTGACAATGCTCACAAAATGAAAAATCAGAGAAAGATAACACAGGTAAGTAGCCAGAACAAGAAAGATTTTCCATTCCACTACGAGATATATGGCCCAAACGACCATGCCAAATACAAGCCATAGGCTGTTCAGTAACAGCTAACAAGTGTTCTTTCTGTGATACAAATAAAGGATAAAGTGAGCCAACTTTGCTTCCTTTTGCAATAACCATATTTCCCTTTGATATACGAAAGGACTGAGCATAGAAGACCACCTTGTAACCAAGGTCATCAAGTTGACCAACTGACATCAAACTGTGTGATAACTGAGGTACATGGCATACATTATGCATAGTAAATTTTGAACCATCAATGAATTGCACAACCACATCTCCAATCCCCACAACGTCACACTGGTACGAGTCACCAAGTCTCACGGTACCAAGAGACTTTGCTGCATAATTAGAGAACCATTCTCTATGTGGTGTCACATGGAAAGAAGCACCAGAATCTAGCAGCCAAGTGTGGGAAAGAGAATCAGCCATAAGTGCCTCAGATGGCACAGTACTATCAAGTTTCAACACATCAACATCATCAGAAATAGCATTAATTTCTTCAATCTTCACAGTCGAAGTAGATGGTGCAGGTAACTGTTTAACATGCCCATCAACATTCTGTCCTTTACCTTTAGCATTCTTTAATGCATAACAGTCTTTCTTCATGTGTCCTTTCTTATGACAATAATGGCATTCGATATCCCTCTTCCTTGATTTACTTCTACTCTTATTCCGTTGACCATTCTTTTCCTTGTTCTTGCTCCTGCCACGTTGTTGATTCTTTCCTTGGTAAGAATCACGAACATTATATGCATCTCCACTCTGAGTGCCAACCATAGATTTTCTATGAATCTCCTCACTCAAGAGTGCTCCACATATGTCATCATAGACGAGTTTACCACCATGTGCACTGTTACTAATAGCTGTGCAAAACGTATCCCATGATGATGGAAGGGTGCATAACAGCAATACTGCTTTCATTTCATTATCCATATCCATTTTCTGAGCTTGTAACTGGGAGAATATAGCATCAAACTCATTTAGATGAGCAGCAACACTATCTGTGTCCTTCATACGAAGGTCATATAATTTTCTCATCAGATACACTTTATTTGATGCCGTCTCTTTTTCATATGTATTGCATAACTTCTTCCAAAGCTCCTCTGCACTTTCACAGTCTAATACTGTAAAGTAAACATTATCTACCAGGTGCAAGCGAATGGTAGACCTGGCCATTTTATCTAACTCATCCCAATCATCTTCATCCATGTCAGCAGGCTTCTTTGAAATCCCATTTACTGGCTTCCATTGCCTCCTTTGAATCAACACATCTTTAATCTGATTCTTCCATAGAGCAAAGTTTGTGCCATCCAATTTTCGGATCTCAAAATGGTCTTTGCCCTGCAAGTTATACCTCCTCCTCGGAACACTAGCACTAGACCGTGATCCACCGGATGTGCCTGAGACCTCTGATGCCATGATCGTAGAGAACTGAATAGAATGATAATGGAGCTAGAAGAGTCCAAACACCAACAAATAAGTGTATCAAGAGTAAATAGACCACTATATAGTTGACTAAAGCAGAAATCTGAAAATTTTTGCCAGAGTATCCTCTGCAAAATTAGCATATGACCAGTGTCAAAGTATCATAAAATAGCAAGTACTGACATGTCTACCTGCATAGTGAATCACTGACTCCACTGCATATAATCAGTTACCCAATAGAAGCCAACTAGGTTTATCGAGCACCTATGAACAACTATCATACATCTCCTATGGCGAGGCTGGGTAAGTGTTCCACTTGCATCACCGAAGAGACCCCGACATCTGGGTGTCTCCCAGTTAAGAAAACCTCACCACGACCCTCTTTATCAAAACGTAAAAGGCTTTATGCAAAGAACGTAACTACTATATCAATGACCACATGGACGTACATAAGCGGTATCCACAGAAGCATACATGGTGTGTATGTGCTCAATATATGCAGTAAAATGACACTAAAAGGCTGAATACACGGCCCAAAAACTAGCCAATAACACCTGCAAGTGTCTGTCAACTCTGATGTTTTAGGCTTTAAAAACTTGCATAAATTTGCAGCGATTGCTCCCACCAAAACTAAAAACCCCTCGAGAAACCTGTAGTTTTACGAGTGTGGCTGAAAATACAGCCCCAAAGGTTGATATTTAGTGTCTGAGAAGTACAAGGAACACTCTTCTTGATGTTCTTGGACCTATGCGAAGAGAACTATGTGCGAAAGTACTCCGAAATGGCTCTAAAAACACCCCAAAATTGCTTCAGAAATAGGCTTTGAAAGCAAAAATGAAGCTTTGAGGGACCAAAACTTGTTCAAGGTAATGTCAACCTTAGTCTTTCCCCTTCTTCAAACACCACAAGAGTGTAGCTTAGTGGCAAGAGATTGCCACGGTTAAGCGAGCTCTGGGGGGAACAATACTGGGATGGGTGACCTCCCGGGAAGTACTGGGAACCTCTATATTCCTTGATCGTTGAGGTCCTCCCTCGCGCACAGCCAACGGCGCCAATGGTGACTTCGGTGACTCGGATGACAAGGTATGCCAAGGTCTATGCCTTGGTCGCCGCCTTAGTCGTAAGCCTTGGGGGGGGTGCTCGCTTCGCTCGCAGAAAAGGAACAAAGCTTTTGCCTCGAACTGCTCTGATACCAGTGAACGTGAATCGATGGCGATGCACCATAGTGCGCTCTCCCTTAATGAGAGCTCCACGACGATATGCTCGGAGTAGAAAACCAAGCACCTGCGGCCGCACACAGTACTCTGCACAAAGGCTGTAGAATACACAGAAAACATAGTACACAGGAAGCACGAAGACAGACTTCTTAGGTCTTACAAATGCGGTCGAACTTCCAGTCCGTGACTAACGAGGCCACTATATGTTTTATTAAAGAACATATACAAAGAAGTGTCCGGTGGCCATTTGGCCTTTCACATGGACACTAACGGTAACAGAAACTAGGGTTCGAGGAATCAGGGTTACTCAGAATATTCAGTGCATTTCTATTCCCTAACTTAAATTACACTGCAAAATTCATACAATAAGACTCACATAAAGTTTAACAAACCAATAACACTCAAAGATAGAACAGTTGCATAAGAAGAGTTTGGATACATTATTGCACAAAGAGTTGAACATTACATCAGGTGCATATAGCCACAGACCTTCCGCTCTTGAGTGAACTTCCATACAACGGTTATAAAAATAGTAGATAGTTAGTTTCCTGGGAATTCTAAGAGCTACGAAAAAAATTATAAATTATAGCTTGGATATCCACACCGATGATAGTCTAACAAAAGTATTCAGATTTGAGAATATTTTCCTTGAATATTGATAATGTTGCTTGTTGGGTTTCCACCCTAGCTGTGTGTGCCTTGCCAATTTCTTCAATTTGTTTGACCCAAGCTTCATGTTGAAGTTTGAATATGTCCTATCCTTCATTTGTAGCACCCCCACCAACTATTAGTTGTGGTTCATAATCTTCTTCATGGACAGGATCCATGGGTATCTGGACCATTTTCTTTAGCTTCAGGTAGGTTTGGGAGGGGATGAAGATTGTTCCTTTGTTAGTTTTAGTGTGACCTCATATTCTTGGATTTGGTTGGACACGTCTACTAGACCCAAGGGCATAAGGTGCAAGCTATCCTAGATAGTGGAGCTGGAGTGGCAATCATCACTAAGGAAGTTTGGAAAAAATGGGAAAAACCTAAACTAAAGACAACCAAGTTCAAACTCCAGTCAGAAGATGGACACATGGAACATCCAGTAGGATTGCTAGATCAAGTGGACCTCAAGACCTATGGGATTAGTTTTAAGCATACCTTAGCTGTAGTGGAATTCCCATAATTTAGCACATATGACATCATATTGGGAAGACCATTCCTAAGATAGCTTAAAGTGATACGGTATTGGGAAAGCAACTATTTGTACCTTCAACATGATGAGAACATTACCAAGGTAAACTTGAAAACTAACACATACCGTGATATTTCACTAAGGGGTTGAAGAAAAGTACATTAAAAAAGAAACGCTTATGTGGCATCAAGTTCAGTGGGAAATTTAGACTTTGATGAATCAGCTCAAATTTGGTTGTGAAAAGCTAAGAATGGAGGAATGTATAAGTTAACAAAGGAAGAATGTAAACTTGAAAGAACAATAGAAGATCCTAGTCATATTTCAATGTATTTTGATGAGAAAGATTTTGAACCTTACAGGTGGGATCAAATATTATGAACCTTAGAAGTAGCTTCAAGTGAACAAACCTCTGTGAAAATATGACTGAGAAGGTCATGATTTAATACCTTTTAACATGATAAGAACTATACAAACCTCAAAACAAAAGCAAATGGTATTGCATCAACGAGAAGATCTAGAATCTAAATTACCAAATCAAGAGAAAGGTAAAGAAAAGGATCATAATCAAATAGATGTACCAACTCATTTCAAAAGATATGAGGTAGAGAAGAGAAAAGTGATTTTTCAAAAACCTCAAACAGAACATAAAGCAGATCTTATGACAACAAAGAACAAGTGAAACAAGTAGTGGTTGTTGGAGTTAGATGTCTATGGAAGCACGCGAACAGCACAAGGAAGAAGAAGAAGCTTGGAGCACAACACACAATACTGAATGTATCACTAGAGAATGTACAAAGATAAGTATCCCATTAAGGCAATAGGCATATATACAAGCCGGGGGAAAAAACCCTCCTAAAGAGGGAAAAAAGTGCCCATGTGGTCCTAGAGTGTTCACACACATCACTACCTAAATATATCAACAAATCCCCCCTAGGAGTGATGCCGTGAACAAGTAGTTGGCACTCATGTATAAGGAAGTGCCAAGCTATGTGGAAATCACTCCACAAAAGGAAGTAAGCCCAAAGCTTTGCGGAAAGCTTCATACTTCTCCCTAGGTAGAGCCTTCGTGAAAAGGTCTGCACTGTTCTCCTACATGGGCACATATGCCAAGCTGATCTCTCCAGCAAATAACCTCTCCCTGACATAATGATAATGCACCTCAATGTGCTTAGTGCGAGCATGGAACACAAGGTTCCTCGCAACTGCCAATGCACTCTAATTATCAATGAAGATGGTGGTGGCAAAAGACTGACCAACACCCAAATCAGCCATAAGGCGTCTGAGCCACACACACCCAACAGTCGCTGTGAAAGCTTCCCTATACTCATACTCACAACTAGAAGTGGCCACAATAGGCTGCTTCTTGCTCGACCAAGATATACATGAGCTACCAAGATGAAGCAAAAGCCAATAGTGGACACACGAGTGTCATAGCAACCAGCCCAATCAGAGTCAGAAAAAGCATGCAAATCTGACGGTAGTGATCCCCCTTTGGAATAAAACAAACCAAGTAGTTGGGTACCACTCAAGTAGTGAAAGATGCGCTCAACCACCTGCCAATGCTTGACTCTTGCATAGTGCATAAACCTACTCATCTGTGAGATAACAAACTGAATATATGGCCGAGTAATGCATAAGTAAATCAAGCATCCAACATCTTGCCGATAGAGAACAGCATCAAATGCATCTCCAACATCATGAAGACTCAGTCGTAAACCTCTTTCCATAGGAATGGCAATAGGTTTATAATCTTCAAGGCCAAAACGCTGCAATAATGTAACAATATATTTCATTTGACACAAAGCCATTCCATTATCAACGTGCATAAATTGAATGCCCAAATAATGATGCAAATGCCCCAAATCAGACATCTCAAATGAGGCATGCAAATCAGCCTTAAAATCAGCAATATGCTTCTCAATAGGACCAGTGAGCAGCATGTCATCAACATAGACAACAATGATCAAAAGCACATCATTACCACGCTTAACATATAAGGTGCTTTCCTGGACTGTTCTCAAAACCATGTGCAATCAGATAGGCATGTATCTTCTCATACCAAGCATGTGGTGCTTGCTTTAAACCATATAATGCCTTCTTTAACCTCCACACCTGGTTTGCATGCCCTTTCTGCACAAAGCCACGGGGCTGAAAAACATACACTTCTTCATGCAAGTCACCATTCAAAAATGTTGTTTTAATGTCTAGCTGATGTACATTCCAACCATGATGGGCTGCAAGTGCACAGATGCTCCGAACAGTAGTCATACGACATGTAGGTGCAAAGGTCTCATCAAAATCAATGCCTCTTTCCTGCGCAAAACCCTTTGCAACAAGCCTAGCCTTATATGTGTCAACTATACCATCAGGTTTACGCTTCAGCTTGTAAACCCACTTAGACCCAATGGCCTTCTTGCCAGGAGGCAAGTCACATAAAGACCAAGTACCATTCTTCATTATAGCATTATATTCAGATTGCATAGCAGCCATCCAATTTTCTGAATTTTGTGCTTCATCAAACGAAACAGGTTCATTCTCATCACAAAGACTAGATGCAGCCATAGCATAGCAATCTGATGCAAACAAGGCACTTTGAGAGCCTCAACGAGTACGATATGACAGAGGTGCATCTAATTTGCTTTCACGCAAAGTCTGCACCAACCATTTTGGCATAGTTTTTGCCTGCTCAATATCAGCTCTCTCATCAACAAGTGCATCATGTAAATCTGCATCAGAAATGGAATGATCTACATCATCATCTGAAACCTGCAAAGGTTGAGAAGTTGCCTCATTAGGACTAGCACTAGAGTGTCCACCTGTAAAAAGAGGCAGCAAAGTATCATACATGTCTTTGGAGCTAACATATGTCTCCTTAGTACATGAAAGCAATGGCTGAATAGCATCTTCCACAAAAACAACATCACGGCTAACCAGAATGCGTTTAGTCTGTGGATGATACAGATGGTAGCCTTTACTTTCAGAACTGTACCCAACAAAAATACATTTTACTAATTTATCATCCAATTTTTTGTGATGTTCTTCAGACACTAATGCATATGCCAAACAACCAAAAACACGCAGATGAGCAACAGATGGCTTGCGATCATGCCAAGCCTCATATGGAGTGATAGACTACAGCGCTTTAGTGGGACACCTGTTAAGTACATATGTTGCACACATGACAGCCTCAAGCCAAAAACTATTTGGTAAAGCCTGACTCTTGACCATACACCTCACCATCTCCATGAGTGACCTGTTCTTTTGTTTAGCAACTCCATTCTCTTGAGGTATATACGGCAATGTACACTGGTGTTTTATCCCACGTTCAGCCAGAAATGCATTAAAATCAGAAGACATATATTCCCCCCCTTGATCTGAACGGAGGGTGCCCATTTTACATGCTGACAGATTTTCAGCCAAAACCAAAAACTGCTTGAAGCACGTGAACACTTCGGACTTTGCCTTCAATGAATATACCCATGCATGCCTGGAAAAATCATCAATGAAAGTCACGAAGTAAAGATAATTTCCAAAAGAAGGTGTTTAGATAGGACCATAGACATCACTATGTACAAGCTTCAATTTTTGAGTAGCTCAAACTGAACCATCTTTTGGAAATGAGGAGCGCTTCATTTTGCACGAAATACATCCTTCACAAACATGTTTTCGAGGTGCCTCAAGTTTGGGCAAAGAGGACACCATTTCAGATTTTTGCAAGCATAGCAAACTAGCCAAATTCACATGACCAAAGCGTGCATGCCAAAGCTTTGCATCTGACATAGCCTGAGAATCATGTACTGCACATGCCGAATCATTCAGAGATCTTTCATAGTCTATGAGCTTATATAGTCCACAACATAAAATGCTAGAAGCAATAATCACATCGCCATTTGACAGATCATGAACTGTACACCTGTCATCAACAAATTTCACAACCAACCCAATCTTGGCTAATTCAAACATTGATAATATGTACTTCTTGATCCCTGGCACAAATAATGCACCTGAAAAAATGAAAGAACTACCATCAGGAGTAGTCAAAATGATCTTACCAACTCCCATAACATGATAAGAGGAGTTGTTGGCGCATGTAATAGTATTTCCTCTAGGGGCAGGCTCGAGTGAAGAGAAGAAACTGCACTATGAGGTAATATGTTTGGTCACCCCACTGTCAAAATACCAAACATCTGAGTCTACTGCAGACATGCACTGCTCATGAGAAGATGGGTCAAAACTACAAACAGTAGTAAACGCCCATTCTTCCTGCACAAGATTAGCAGACTCTATTTTTGGTGTAGAGGCCTCTGCAACAACCATTCCAGCCTCTTTTTTCTTTGCCTCTTTAGCAGCCAATTTTGGACAGTTCTTTATGATATGATCATTCCCTTTATAGTACTTGCAAAACAATTTCTGCTTTTCTCATTTTTTCTCATCTTTATCTTGGTTCTTCGAATGTGCAGCATTTGTAGATTTCTGCTTACTAGTAGAAGAGCTCCATTTTCCTTTGCCCTTCTGACTAGCCAAGAAAGCTTGATCTGCAACACGCATAATGGACCTATTCTGCCTAGACTGATCCTCCTGCAATAGAACTAAGACTAACTCCCCAAATGACAAGGCATTTGGATTGCCTTTCTTCATCAACCGAAGAGTAGAAGCAAAACTATGATATGAATCAAGAAGACCATTCAGAACGGTCTGCACAAGTGAGCTATCTGGTATAACCTCATTAGCAGAAATCAATTGTTCCGTCAAGTCTTTGATCTTTGTTAGAAAATTTTCCATGGAATCACCTTCATTCATGTTCTCACTCTCCAACTGTTTTCAGAGGTAAGCAACACGAGCCTCATTCCTAGCTTGGTACAATGTGGTAAGAGTATCCCAAGCATTCTTAGCTATTCTGCAAGAACGTATGTGAAGAATGATGGCACGTTTGACAGACAAAGCTATCAATGCATGTGCATAGGCATCTCTGCCATCCCAACGAATTTGCTATATAGTAGGTGCAACAAAAACCGCAACACAAACAGGAATATGCAGAATATCATCATCTTCGACACCTTCTGCATCAACTTCAGAATCTGCAGTTGTAACAGTTGCAAGTGTGATAGGATGTTTTTCAACACCCTGCACAATGTTCCATAGTCCGTTTGCAACCAATACATGTCGCATCATATAAGCCCATAATGGGTAGTTGGTACCATCCAACTTATTCTCAACAGCAAACATACGGAATAAATGACTACTTTCAGCCATGGCTGGTGACTAAAATACCTTGATGCAGAAAATTGATTGTATCTCAAAAAGTTGAATAGAACTGCCGAGACGAATTCTGCTAGACCTGTAGCAGACTTTGAGATGCTTAAATTGGCGAACAGAAATCGGTATATACCTTTGGCACAAAAAGATGAAATAGCCTACACAAGCACTATGATAGTGCTTTTAGAGGCCGAAACGAGCTGAGATCGCGATTTCGGCACAACAAAGCGAAGCAGTTTTGATCTCGGAAATAGGCTGAGTATGCTGATCAAAATTCGTGCGATTCTGAGATTGCAACCAGAGGAGTGTCGACGATGCCCTAGATGAAGCGGCGACCTGCTTTGATACCAATTGTTGGAGTTAAACGTCTACGGAAGCATGCGAACAGCACAAGGAAGAAGAAGAAGCTTGGAGCACAACACACAATACTGAATGTATTACTAGAGAATGTACAAAGATAAGTAGTCCATTAGGGCAATAGGCGTATATACAAGCTCGGGGAAAAAAACCTCCTAAAGAGGGAAAAAAGTGCCCCGACGGTCCTAGAGTGTTCACACACATCACTATCTAAATATATCAACAATGGTCACTATGGAAAAAGGAGAAGAAAGAAAAATAAACATGCCAAATGATATTCAAGAAAATGAACAAAAAGATTTAGTGGCATTAGTCAAAGAATACAGAGAAGTCTTTACTTGGAGTTACAAGGAGCTCAAAGGAGTAGACCCAAGTATTTGTGTTCATAGAATTCCCATAGAACGTGATTCTAAACCAACAAAGCAAAGACACTGCACCTATAATGATGTATATGCTGCTAAGATAAAGGAAGAAATTGATAAGTTGTTGTCAGAAGGATTCATCTATGAGATTGAATATACTGAATGGATATCACCTATAGTAGTACCAAAGAAAAATGGAAAGATTAGGGTTTGTATAAACCCAAAGAAACTTAATGTTGCTACTATAACAGATAATTATCCATTGTCTATCATTGATCATTTGCTAGAGAGAGCAGCTAGAAGAGAAAGTATATAGTTTTCTTGATGGTTTCTCTGGATACAATCAAGTTGTTATAGCCCTTAAAGACCAACATAAAACTCCTTCTACAATAGAATGGGGGGTATTTGCATTTAGGGTTATCCCACTTACTTAAAACAAATGCACTTGTGAATTTCCAAAGGTTAATGTGTCATGTGTCAAAGGAGTTTCTAAGGAAAAAAATGGGAGTGTATGTGGGTGAACAGCACAAGGAAGAAGAAGAAGATTGGAGCACAACACACAATACTAAATGTATTACCACTAGAATGTACAAAGATATGTAGCCCGTTAGGGCAATGGCGTATATACAATCCGAGGGAAAAAAACCTCCTAAATAGGGAAAAAAAGTGCCTCGGTGGTCCTAGAGTGTTCACACACATCACTACCTAAATATATCGACAAATCCCCCCTGGGAGTGATGCGGTGAACAAGGAGGTGGCACTCATGTATAAGGAAGTGCCAAGCTATGTGGAATCAATCCAAAAAAGGAAGTAAGCCCAAAGCTTTGCAAAAGCTTCAAAGTTCTCCCTAAGCAGAGCCTTCGTAAAAAGGTCTGCAATGTTCTCTTGCATTTGTAATTCATATTCCCTGTCAGCAACAAGTACCTCCCCTTCCTTCTTGCATTTTCTACTCAAGTCTTTGCCATGACCCCTATGATGATGACTTCTAGCAATAGTTGCAACACCACCAAACATCCTCTTTTCTGTGATTCGATCGCAAGCTGTGCCACACTGTGGGGCACCAAGCGAGCCCACAACACTCCTTGATAGGATGTGTTGAGCTTGCATCCCCAGTAGGATCACCAAATGTTGAGTCCTGTATGCCCAATGTAAATGTATGCTTGACTGCTAATCTTATCACTGTCTTAATTCTTCATCATGAATTAATTCCAAGTTGATGATTAAAACAATCATTTTGCGGAGCTTCAGACCCCATTCTCCCAAAGAAGAACCCAGATAAATTGTTCATAACCCCATAGATCGTTCTCCATACATTGAAATGCACTTAGAGGAAACACCTGACTCTTGCAAATTCACATTATTGTGCTCAATGCCAGAACCCGGTGATACAATGACTTTTTGGCACACGCTCACAATGAGAAGCATACTCATCAACCGAACAAGACTGTCCAAAAACTGAGCATGCATAGATGGAAAACTCACACCATAATCATATGATGCTAAAATGTGTATGGGCCATTTGAAAAATACTGTTACTTTTTATAGAAGCTTATGACGAAGGATTTCTTCTCAAATCTACCAAAACAACATCAGTTGCCAACTCAATCTCTTCATATGTCTTGAAATCAACAACATTGGACAACATACAAACACCTATTTGGTACATAGGGTATCTAGAGTAGCCTGAAGTCGATGCACACCATTAGCCAAGGATGAAACTTTCTGAGATGCTCTTTTCTCAGTCATTCCATGTCAGCTTCTTCTCTCTCTATCTCCATGACAGACACCTCAATAGACAGTCTTCTACACTTTTCCTCAACTGACTACATGATCAAAATTCCACCTCATCCTGTTTTGGTGATCAGTAATAATTTTTTGGCTAAGACACCATCCATCTCTTTCCTCTTATTCTTTGATTCCTTCATGAATCATTGCAACTTCTCTTTTAAAAATTCTACTTCAAGAATCAATCTATCCCGCTCTGCACATGCCAGGTTCATATCTTGCCTAGCTTTGTCAAGATCTTTCTCCAGAGCTAAAATTTGTTCAGCTGCACCCTTTCAAAGTTTTTCAGCATCCTCCTCTGATCTAGCAACCAATGCCTGTAGCTAGTCTCCACTGCCTACAGAATGCAACTCCCCACATCCATGATCCCTATTACTCCATTACCTTTATCTGCCATGAATTGAGACCTGAGCTCTTCATACAATCTTTTGTACATTCCCATCATCCCTTGGAGAGACGCAATGACCTGTAGTTGCTCCCCTGACCTTTTTATCACAAAAGCAACCTTCTCTGCAGCTTCATCTATTCGCCCTCCTTAACTCCAACTGAACTGCTTCCTTCAACTTTGCTTCAGCCTCATCGTTTTGATGTTCAAGTGTGCGAACAACAACTCGGAGTTGACTGTTCTGTTCCACCAGTTCATGAATATCCTTGAAAGTTAGCCATCAATCAGATATGCCATCAGGGATCGTACCTCTTAAGGTCAATGGATCTGTCTTAGGGCTGAAATCCATTTGAACTCTTCACCATTCAAGCGGAGCCATATCGTCACACTCTTACAAGAGTACTGCAATATGAATTTGTAGGTCAGAACATTCCAATCTGGCCCCATTCAAGTCCCTCTCTTGCTTCCTCAATTCAGCCTTTAATTGCATTTTTTGATTTTGCAAAAAGTTCTGCTCATCAATAGACTTGTGCAATTTATCTTCAATAAGAGAATAGGATTTTGACCTGCATGCATGCTCAACTCTTTCCTCCAAAATAAGTTCTCCCTCTGTTCAATTTCTTCAAGCACCCACTGAAGGATGTTTTGTGCATGTGTCCTTTCCTGCCTCTCATGACGCAAGGCATTCACAGCTTCTTGATATTTGAGATAGACTTTCGTTAAACTCCAGCCCTCACGTGGCAGTGTTGTGCAAGAGATGTTCCTGAAACTCTAGGAGAGATTATAGGAAGGGAAAGCCCATCTATACATTGCATATTTTTTTGGATATTGCACCTTTTTCGAGGTCTTTTCCTGAGTGACATGAAAATTTAGGTTCAAGCAAGTGCTCTAGACATTTCTAGTAGGAAAAATCAATTTTTAGACCATCATTTTGGACAACCCAGAATCATGCCCTTCGATATTGAGCATGAGAATCAATCATTACATAGTCTACTTTGCATCTCATTTCGGCCTTCATTCCTCGATGGTGTAATAGGATTCTTTCCAGGATAAAATTCTCGTCCTCAGTATTAAGCTTTTCAGCAAGTTGATAGCCACTCGAATGAAGAATATAGTTGGATTTCATGTACAATTCATTCAATTCTGAATTGCTCTTGCAAAAAAAATTTGACTCGATATCTGGAATTGTCTACTCCAAGGCCTCATTGACGGCCTTCAGCTGGACCCTTGTATGTCCTTTTCCTTGCGAATGGTGCTTTTCACCTAGTTGGAGGGCATTCTTTAGCAAGAATTAGAGTTCTCCTGAGGCAGTTTTAAAATTTTTTTGCTTGCTGGATAAAATGAGGCACAACTAGACTTATTTCCACACCATTCATCACTAATAATCTGCTCCTCAGAGGCCCGACCGATTCCATGAGATGATGAATTGTCTCTCTTTGGTTCAGAGATCAATCCATCACCACTCATACTTCTTATTTCTGCTTGTTGGCATTGTTTATTGATAGGCGTACAACCCCACTGTTCGTCCGCACTCCATATTTCCATTATCCTGTTGAATCACAGCATGTCCTCTGCAAAATGGACCCTCATCTATAGATTGAGAACCTGTACTTCTCAGGGCATCATGTTTGTCCTTCACATTCTCATTGGACCCACTGGAAGATCCCCAAGCTGTTTATTGACCTGAATGATCGGGTTGTTCAGCATTTTGGGAAACCTCATTCCCCCTTGCAAAATTTCACTGACTTTTTCAATTAAAGATTTAAAGCAAGGTTTGAATCTCTCTACCGTCAGAGAATCCCATGCATTGAGATCCTACATTTGCAGACATAGGATCTGATCCAATCTTCTTCCCATATCTTTGTTTTCCCAGTGGCATCATATATGACCCTGAAGGACCAAATTTACCACTACAACGTTCATCAGGAGAGCCCTAAGCAACAGATGAATCTTTTTTCCAATCCCCTCCTAAAGGTTGGGTGTCTGACAAATTTTCAGAGACACATATTCCCTCTTCAAGATAATTAACCAAGGGAAAGCAGTCTGTAGCCACGTTCTTCAAGATCCTCTACAAATGACATCCTATTGCTTTTTGTGCCATTGGACTTCGGATTGTGGTGCCTAAAAATTGGATTTTTGATGGCTTGTCTTCATAAGCACCTCAAAAACTCGTGAATGTCTGCCCCGCAAGGGCATGGCTCCATCATATAAATATGCGACCTACACTTGTCCTCAACTGACTACATGATCAAAATTCCACCTCATCCTTTTTTGGTGATCAATAATAATTTTTTGGCTAAGACACCATCCATCTCTTTCCCCTTATTCTTTGATTCCTTCATGAAGCATTGCAACTGCTCTTTTAAACATTCTACTTCATGAATCAATCTATCCCACTCTGCACGTGCGAGGTTCATATCTTGCCTAGCTTTTTCAAGATCTTTCTCCAGAGCTAAAATTTGTTCTGCTGCACCCTTTCAAAGTTTTTCAGCATCCTCCTCTGATCTAGCAACCAATGTCGGTAGCTAGTCTCCACTGCCTACAGAATGCAACTCCCCACATCCATGATCCCTCTTACTCCATTACCTTTATCTACCATGACTTGAGACCTGAGCTCTTCATACAATCTTTTGTACATTCCCATCATCCCTTGGAGAGATGCAATGACCTGCAGTTGCTCCCCTGACCTTTTTATCATAGAAGCAACCTTCTATGCAGCTTCATCTATTCGCCTCCTTAACTCCAACTGAATTGCTTCCTTTAGCTTTGCTTCAGCCTCATCCTTTTGATGTTCAAGTGTGCGAACAACAACTCGGAGTTGACTGTTCTGTTCCACCAATTCATGAATATCCTTGAAAGTTAGCCATCGATCAGATATGACATCAAGGACTGTACCTCTTAAGGTCAACGGATCTGTCTTAGGGATGAAATCCATTTGAACCCTTTCTTCACCATTCAAGCGAAGTCATATCGTCACACTCTTACAAGAGTACTGCAATCTGAATTTGTAGGTCAGAACATTCTAATCTGGCCCCATTCAAGTCCCTCACTTGCTTCCTCAATTCAGCCTTTAATTGCATTTTGTGATTTTGCAAAAAGTTATGCTCATCAATAGACTTGTGCAATTTATCTTCAATAAGAGAATAGGATTCTGACCTGCATGCATGCTCAGCTCTTTCCTCCAAAATAAGTTCTGCCCTCTGTTCAAGTTCTTCAAGCACCCACTGAAGGATGTTCTGTGCATGCGTCCTTTCCTCCCGCTCATGACGCAAGGCATTCACAGCTTCTTGATATTTGAGATAGAATTTCGTTAAACTCCAGCCCTCACGTGGCAGTGTTGTGCAAGGGATGTTCCTGAAACTCCAGGAGAGATTACAGAAAGGGAAAGCCCATCTATACATTGCATATATTTTTGGATATTGCACCTTTTTCGAGGTCTTTTCCTGAGTGACATGAAAATTTAGGTTCAAGCAAGTGCTCTAGACATTCCCAGTAGGAAAAATTAGTTTTCAGACCATCATGCCCTTCGATGTTGAGCATGAGAATCAATCATTACATAGTCTACTTTGCATCTCATTTCGGCCTTCATTCCTGGATGGTGTAATAGGATTCCTTCCAGGATAAAATTCTCGTCCTCAGTATTAAGCTTTTCACCAAGCTGATAGCCACTCGAATGAAGAATATAGTTGGATTTCATGTACAATTCATTCAATTCTGAATTGCTCTTGCAAAAAAATTTTGACTCGATATCTGGAATTGTCTACTCCAAGGCCTCGCTGAAGGCCTTCAGCTGGATCCTTGTATGTCCTTTTCCTTGCGAATGGTGCTTTTCACCAAGTTGGAGGGCATTCTTAAGCAAGAATTAGAGTTCTCCTGAGGCACTTTTAAAATCTTTTTGCTTGCTGGATAAAATGAGGCACAACTATACTTATTTCCACACCATTCATCACTAATAATCTGCTCCTCAAAGGCCCGACCGATTCCATGAGATGATGAATTGTCTCTCTTTGGTTCAGAGATCAATCCATCACCACTCATACTTCTTATTTCTGCTTGTTGGCATTGTTTATTGATAGGCGTACAACCCCACTATTCGTCTGTACTCCATATTTCCATTATCCTGTTGAATCACAGCATGTCCTCTGCAAAATGGACCCTCATCTATAGATTGAGAACCTGTACTTCTGAGGGCATCATGTTTGTCCTTCACATTCTCATTGGACCCGCTAGAAGATCCCCAAGCTGTTTATTGACGTGAATGACTGGGCTATTCAGCATTTCGCAAAACCTCATTCCCCCTTGCAGAATTTCACTCCAGCCAAGATTACCTCCACTGACATTTTTAATTAAAGATTTAAAGCAAGGTTTGAATCTCTCTACCGTCAGAGAATCCCATGCAGTGAGATCCTACATTTGCAGACATAGGATCCGATCCAATCTTCTTCCCATATCTTCGTTTTCCTAGTGACATCATATTTGACCCTGAAGGACCAATTTACCACTACAACATTCATCAGGAGAGCCCTAAGCAATAGATGAATCTTTTTTCGAATCCCCTCCTAAAGGTTGGGTATCTGACAAATTTTGAGAGGCACATATTCCGTCTTCAAGATCCTTAACCAAGGGAAAGCAGTCTGTAGCCACATTCTTCAAGATCCTCTACAAATGACATCCTGTTGCTTTTTGTGCCATTGGACTTCGGATTGCGGCACCTAAAAACTGGATTTTTTATGGCTTGTCTTCCTAAGCACCTCAAAAACTTGTGAATGTCTGCTCCGCAAGGGCATGGCTCCATCATATAAGTATGTGACTGTCGGATAGCTCAGGAAGAATAAAAACACGTCAATGCAGTCCCTGCAAGATTACTCTTTCATTGGTTATTTAAAAAAAAATACTAGTTTGCACAAAGTGGGCATGCTACAGGTCTATCGAGTGACTGAAGAAGTTATTAACAACTACTGCTTAGAGTTCTGATATCCAAAAAGCTCAAGAGACTAAGCAAGGGACGCCCAACATATCGGACAGCAAGATGCATCGGACTGCTTGTAAATGTGCATCTCTCTTTCTCTAAAGCTTCAACAGGCCCCAACCCTCTATCCTTCTTCACCTCTCACCATAGCTCACACAATGAGCTAAGGCGAGAGGGAAGGGAGACAAAGCTCTCTCTAGAAAAACCCCAACTGCGAAGAAGGAATGCCAAGGCACATGCAAGGTAGTAAATACCCTATAACGCCCTTGACACATGCTGACAGAGGAAAGAGTGGGGATTCAGCATGAAGCACTGAGTTTTTTTTTTTTTTCTTCTTCTTCTCTATTTTTTCCTTTAGAACAAAAAGCGCTGGACTTTATGTTGGGTGCCCAAAGGTCTAGGGTAAAGGGCACACAAGGGAACATTACATCCATCTAGAAGGGCAAAGAGACTCGTGACTATAAGTCCATATACAACATCCAGAATCCCTCATCAGGGAAGTAATGCATGGCCAAAGTAGGGTCCAACACAAGGTGATTGCATGCAATCTGAGTTCTAGAATAACATTCTACGTGCAAATCTGGAGGTTAATAGATGCAAGGAAAACTTCTGAAGAGGCCAAGCAACACTTGACCAGGGTTGCAAAATATATTTATCTAAAAGGGGAGTTTCAAGTTTACAATGGTTACTAAAGACATCCATAGATTGATAAAAGTGAGTACATCATGTAAATCTGGGAAGAAGTAGGAATAAAAGGTTTTCTAAGCCTACCAACTATTATGATTGATATTACAAGGTGCATTGAGGTCATAGAATCGGTGGATAAGGGAATGGAAATGACCATGAGGAATGTCTCAAATGCAATGTGATAGACTTTGAAGGGGTGAATAGGGGCATGCACATCAACTAGCAACTGGTGAGGAAAGCACTACATCTGGAAGAGGGAGTTAACTATAATTTGAATGATGTAGGTAAAGGCATGGACATATACAAAGACATCAAGCAATTCACATATTTTGAGCCAGAAGCAATGAATTTGGCAATCAAATTATCGCACCAATTTTTTTTCTCAAATCAAATGACAAGATATACTCAACCCCACAAGGTTGTCACACTGGCCTTCATGAGGAGGGGAGCTTCAAAGAAAATGTTTATGTCCAGCTATACTATCAAGTACATATATGAAGTTGTTGCTCAGTAGAAAGAAATAAAGTTCATGAAAGGAGGAAAAATTTTGACACGAATCATTTATGCTACTTTGGAAGAGGAGGAGGAGCTGGATCACATGCTCAACTATAAAGAATTAGATGCATATATAATAGGTCAAGCCTCAAAGTCACCAAAAAATACAAGCAATAAGAGAAAAGAGATGGAAGTATCTCCAAAACCAACAACAAAATAGACTGCTAGAAAATCAATGCCCAAAGTCATGGAGACTTCGTTAGAAGACTTCTCTGATAAAGCTACATATTGGACTCATGAGGAATTGCAAGTGTATGAAAGAGTTCATGAAACCCTAATCAATGTTAAGATAGAGGTGACATTTGTGAAAAGGTAAAAAGAATTGAAGACAATATTTCACATATTGTGTATGGCAAAGAACCAAAGAAACCTCGTAGTTCCAAAAAATTAAGCCAATGAAGCCTACAAAAGATAAGGAATTGCAAGAAGAAAGGATAGAAGACAAGAGAGCCAAGAATATAAAGAAAAGCAGAAGGAGACATGGGGACAAAGAGGATGATGGAAGGGAGCATGAACAACCACCACCATTACTACTGGAACCTCCACCATATCTATTAGAAGGAGGATCGACTTTGGTGCACAAGATGAATCAAAGCATTTGTGTTCCACAACCTCCTGAACATTCAGAAGAAGAGAATTTGGAAGGTGAAGATCATGATGGAAATGAAAATGAAGGATGTCAGTTTTTACAAGACATAGACTTATCTTCTCAAAGAATAAAGGCAAATGGGTGCCTTTGATATTCATAAACTCACAGAATTAGAACAGGAAGCAGATATAGAAGATTTTCTTGATTATTCTATGGGATTTGGAATATAAGCAATTGAGGAGAACAAAGAAGTACATGAAGACCTAGAAGACACAGTGATTTTGACCACTCAAACAGAATGTCAACCTAAAGAGAATATGGAAAGTTATCAGATTCAAGAGAAAAATAACCAAGAGATAGAAACTATTATCGTTAGTGTCCATGCGAAAGGCCAAATGCCCACCAGAAACTTTTGTACATGTTCTTTCATAAAACATATAGTGGCCTTGTCATCCATAGACTATAAGTTTGATCTCATTTGTAACATCCAAGAAGTCTGTGTTCATGCTCCCTGTGTTGTGTTTTTCTGCGTATTCTGCATCCTCTGTGCGGAGTACCGTTTGTAGTGGTTGGAACTCGGTTTTCTACTCCGAGGATATCATCGTGGAGCTCTCGAGAATGAGAGCGCGTTCTGGCGCATTGCCAACAAAATGCTTCACTGATATCATAGCATTTTGATGCAAAAGCTTTGTTCCTTTTGTGTGAGCAAAGCGAGCACCCATCCAAGGCATAGATCTTGGCATACCTTGTCATCCGAGTCACCAAAGTCACCATTGGCTGTGCACAAGGGAGGACCTCAATGATCAAGGAAGATAGAGGTTCCCGATACTTCCTGAGAGATCACCCATCCCAATATTGTTTCCCCGTGAGCTCGCTTAACCGTGGCAATCTCTTGCCACCAAGCAACACTCTTGTGGTGCTTAAAGAAGGGGAAATACTAAGATTGCCACTATTTTCAACAAGTTTTGGGTCCTCAAAGCTTCATTCTTTGTTTTCAAAGCCTATTTTTGAAGCATTTTTGGGGTGTTTTTGGAGCCATTTTGGAGTACTTTCGTGGATAGTTCTCTTCACAGAGGTCCAAGAACATCAAGAAGAGTGTTCTTTGTATTTCTTTAACAATGAATGTTCACCTTTTGGGAGTGTGTTTTCAGCCACACTAGTTGATCCATAGGTTTCTTGAAAGGTTTTAGTTGTGGTTGGAGTAGCCATCGCAAGTCTATGCAAGTTTTTTGAGCCTAAAGGATAGAGTTGACAAACACTTGCAAGTGTTGTTGGCCAATGTTTGAGCAGTGAATTCAACCTTTCACTACCATTTTACTGCATATATTGAGCACATACACACTATGTATGCTTCTATGGATATCACTCATGTACGTCCATGTGATCGCTTATATAGCAGTTATGTTTTTGCATAAAGCCTTTTGCATTTGATAAAGAGGGTCGTGGTGAGGTTTTCTTAACTGGGAGACACCCAGATGTCGGGGTCTCTTCGATGATGCATGTGGAAGACTTACCCAACCTCGCCATAGGAGATGTATGATAGTTGTTCATAGGTGCTCGATAAGCCTAGTTGGCTTCTTTCAGGTAACTGATTATATGCAGTGGAGTCAGTGATTCACTATGCACGTAAACATGTCAGTACTTGCAGTTTTATGAGATTTTGACATTGTTCATATGCTCATTTTGCAGAGGATACTCTGGCAAATTTTTTTGAGAATTTTGGTTTTGTCAATTATACAGTGGTCAATTTACTCCTTGATACACTTATTGGTGTGAGCACATTTATTCTCACATACTCCTTTTGGTTGGTCATTACTATTCATTAATTCATTTTTCTGGGAAGACTGCTGAATTCTCTCCCAAAGTCTGACACTTGGTCATACTTCTTTGAGCCTTAGTGGGGTTTGGACCCTTCAAGCTCCATTATCATTCTATTCAGTTGTCTACCATCATGGCATTAGAGGTCTCAGGCACTTCTGGTGGGTCAGGGTCTAGTGCCAGTGTTCTGAGGAGGAGTTATAACTTGCAGGGTAAAGACCATTTTGAGATCCAAAAATTTGATGGCATAAACTTTGCTCTATGGAAGAATCAGATTAAAGATGTGTTGATTCAGAGGAGGCAATGGAAGCCAGTAAATGGAATATCAAAGAAGCCTGCTGACATGGATGAAGATGATTGGGATGAGTTAGATGAAATGGCTAGGTCTACCATTCGATTGCACATGGCAGATAATGTTTACTTTATAGTATTGGATTGTGAAAGTGCAGAGGAGCTTCAGAAGAAATTATCCAATACATATGAAAAAGAAACAACATCAAACAAAGTGTACCTGATGAGAAAGTTATATGATTTTCGCATGAAGGATACATACAGTGTTGCTGCTCATCCGAATGAGTTTGATGCTATATTCTCCCAGTTACAGGCTCAAAAAATGGACATGGATAATGAAATGAAAGCAGACTGTGCACCTTGCCATCATCATGGGATACATTTTGCATAGCTATTAGCAATAGTGCACCTGGTGGTAAATTGGTTTATAATGACATATGTGGAGCACTCTTGAGTGAGGAGATTCGTAGAAAATCTATGGTTGGCACTCATAGTGGAGATGCATATAATGTTTGTGATTCTTACCAAGGAAAGAATCAACAACATGGCAGGAGCAAGAACAAGGAAAAGAATGGTCAATGAAATAAGAGTAAAAGTAAATCAAGGAAGAGAGATATCAAATGCGGCCTTTATTGCCATAAGAAAGGACACATGCAGAAAGATTTTTATGTGTTAAAGAATGCTAAAGGTAAAGGGAAAAATGTTGATGGGCATGTTAAACAGTTACCTGCACCATCTACTTCAACCGTAAAGATTGAAGAAATCAATGCTATTTCTGATAATGTTGATGTGCTGACACTTGATAGTAGTGTGCTTACCGAGGCTCTTATGGCTGATTCTCTTTTCCATGTATGACTGCTAGATTCTAGTGCTTCTTTCCATGTGACACCACATAGAGAGTGGTTCTCTAGTTATGTAGCAAAGTCTCTTGGTACTGTGAGACTTGGTGATTCGTATCAGTGTGATGTTGTCAGGATTGGAGATGTGGTTGTGGAGTCCATTGATGGTTCAAAATTTATTATGCATAATGTGCACCATGTACCTGAATTATCACACAGTTTGATGTCAGTTGGTCAACTTGATGACCTTGGTTACAAGGTGGTCTTCTATGCTCAGTCCTTTCCCATATCAAAGGGCAATATGGTTATTGCAAAAGGAAGCAAAGTTGGCTCACTTTATCCTTTATTTGTATTAGAGAAAAAACACTTGTTAGCTATTACTGAACAACCTATTGCTTGTATTTGGCATGGTCGTTTGGGCCATATATCTCATAGTGGAATGGAAAATATTTCTCCTTCTGGCTACTTACCTATGTCATCTTTCTCTGATTTTTCAATTTGTGAGCATTTTCAATATGGAAAGCAAACCAAAAATGTGCATAGAACACACATTGACTCTTCAATTCAGCCTTTAGATCTTGTTCATACAGATATGTGTGGTCCTATGTTCACAAGGTCATTAGGTGGTTCTCTTTACTTTGTCACTTTCATAGATGACGCTACTATAAAAGTTTGGGTATATCCTATCAAATAAAAGGATGAGGTATTCTCTACTTTCAGAAAATGGCTTGCTTCAGTTAAGATTGAAAAAGGAACTAAGATCAAAGCTTTACGTTTAAATAATGGGAGTGAGTATACCTCAAATGAATTCAGCCTTTTCTGCTAGTCTAGAGGAATTTGTAGAGAGTTTACAGCTCCTTACACCCCAGTAAAAAATGGTGTAGCTGAAAGGATTAATAGAACTATTCAGGATAAGAGTAGACTCTATGCTACATCATGCGAACCTATCACAAGGCTTTTGGGTAGAAGAAGTATTGATTGTTGTTCATGTGATTAACCTTTCACCTAGTACTACCAAAGGCCTGAAAGTGGCACAAGAGTTATGGATAGGGAAGCCACCATATTATGATCATCTTCAAGTTTTTGGGTGTGAAGCAAATGTTCATATACCCAAGAATCTTAGATAAGTTGGACCATAAGTCAAAGAAATGCATTTTTCTTGGATATGGTCGAGAAGGACAATTTGGATATCGCTTATGGGATCCTGAAACATGGTTAGTTATCAGAAGTAGCGATGTCATTTTCAATGAGTCTAAGATGCATAAACAGCCTGTTAAGGAGGTTGAAGTGAGAAGAGTGGTGTTTGAGGATACTAGTCCTCCAGTTAGCATGCATAAAAATGTTGCACATAGGGACGTTCAAGAGAATGTCCGATCGTATCAGTCTGCAAATGTGCTTATTCAGCAACCATTGAGACACTCTGCACGTGTCTCACATCCACCTGATAGATATGTTCCAGGTTTAGATTTTGTTATGCTAATAGATGCTAGTGAGCATTCTTGCTACAAAGAGGCTATGCAGATAGAGCATCATGTCAAGTGGGAGCATGCCACGAAGAGTGAGTTGGATTCTATTAACAAGAATGTTACTTGGGATTTAGTACCTTTGCCAAAGGGCAAGAAAGCTTTACCATGTATATAAGCTAAAATTCACATCAGATAGTGCTTCTCCAAAGTATAAAGCATGACTTGTTGCAAAGGGTTTTAAGCAACAATGTGGTGTTGATTTCAAGGAAATCTTCTCCCTAGTGGTCAAGATGACTACTCTACACATGTTGCCTGGATTCATTGCAATGGACGACTTAGAGCTAGTCCAAATGGATTCCGACACAATTATGTTACTTTTTCATCTAAGTGAGGTGCCGGACATGCAATTTCTGATGGCATATTTTGTTAGAGTTATATTTATGCAAAACATCTATTTGCAAACATTTGAAGATGCTTTCACAATGAGATTCTTTGAGATGGACTCAAAGATTTTTAGCATAGTTTCTCTAGGGCCTAAGGCGAGAATAGAGCCGTATGAAAGCATATTTATGGAATATCAAAGCAAAAATACGATGGATGCTCTAGAAGTAGCAGTGAATTGGAGAAAAGCAATGATAGAGTTAATAAACAAAATTGACTATGAAGAAAGACAAAAATACATAAACCTTAAGGAGATGTATAGTAGCAGATAAAGAAAAAAACTTAATAGCCAAAGAATTGTACATAGAATTTGATGAGGGTATCAAAAGGTTTAGGAGGGGGAGGATGTTGAAATGAAGAACCTCAATTAGGCACTTTTCTCTTGTAAATAGACAAAAAGTAGATTTAGAAAGCTCTAAATTTTATAAAACTCGGGAAGAGTTTTCCCTGAGTTATATCAGAGCTGTGTACAAAATCAAAAAGTAATTTGAAGAGATCTAGGAGCTGAGAAATGAGAAAATCTCCTATTTGGGAACTAGTATATAAGTCAAAATTGTGAAGAGAAAGGGGACTTTTTGGCATTTGTAACTTTTCACTCTTAAGAATTGAGTTCTCTCTTTGGTTGTCTATCTTCTTCTTCATTGTGGTGTCCTTGGGAGATGTCTTCTGTGACATATTGTGTGATATTTGGTTGATCATTCAGTTGTAGAGCGAGTTGGAACATGTTTGTGAGATCTATATTGAGCATCATGGTTTGTGAAGATATCTTTTCTTGATCTTAAGAAATTCGTCTGTTTCGAAGTAAGCACATGAGTGGTTTTACTCAAGATAAATACCTTTTGATATCATATTTGGATTTTGCATGAAAAATGGCATGGAATAGGCACTTGAATCACTCAATTTGGTGCTATATTCATGGAGTTATAACTAGTTCAAGTTTCTAGTGATAACTTTGCAAAAAGACTTGTTACAAAAAAATGTGTTTTTATCAACTTTACTTTCTATGAATTCTCAGTAGATCTCATCTCAACTTTGACTTATATCTTTTATGAATGATTCATTTGTGGTTTATTACGTTAGTCTTTAAGCAACAATTGGGTTAACTTGTTCTTTGATTGACAATTTGAAGAGGTTTTTTTTTCCTATAAAAGTTTCATCAAGTCACTATTGCTACAATGAGACATGTGTTCTTTAGGGAGTGGTGAAACAACATGCATGACCCTTGCTATCATTATCGTGTCCACCAAGAACACCCAAAGGCCAATGAGAAACGTCCAAAAAAGGTACCATTTTTATCTCATCACAAAGATGAGACATATCCAATTAGTATGACTTATGAGGATTGAACTCTCAGCCCACCCATGGGTGATTAAAGACCGAACCACCTAAGTTATTGTGTTGTTGGACTTATGGTTTAACTTATGGCTTATTTTTAGTGAAAATAAAGATCTTCATTTAATTATATATATATATATATATATATATATATATATATATATAACGGTGAAAAACGGAGCCTTGGTGTTGTCATATTGATGAAAATATTTCTTAGTTATATCTTTTTATTTATATATTTTGGTTCAATCGTATCACCTACTCTCCCTTTTAGCCTAGATGTTTTTGAAAGAAGTAACACACACGCACACCTAGGGACCTTCTTTACCTCCCATTAGGACCTTATTTATCTCCCATTGCAAGGGTTCGCCTCCAATCGATTGATACATCTCGAATCTGATACCCTTTTTTTCTAAAGAGGAAGGTTGACAAAAGCCTAGTCTTCCTTGCTTGAATTAATTAAAAAAAACAATTGTATATTGAAGGGAAATAGCACCCATGGGATCCCCCATATGCCACAAAGTAGGGCTAGGATTGCCTCGAGGTGCATTAGTGGCATTGTCAAGAATCAACATAAAAACTAAGTTTTAGAGGGAGTTATGAAGAAGGTTAATGATCTTTTTGTCCCCCTCATGGGAGGTCCATTCACTTTTGATCTTCTTATTATCCAAGAATAAAATCATATGGTGTCTGAAGGGTGAGAATTCTTACAATTACATATCTTCTACCTAATTGTCCCAAGGATTTATCAATCGACCATTCTTTCTAATGGTCATCAATGTTGATTGCACATATTTCTTTCTGTATCTTCCAAAGCATTTCCCCCTTGATATCATTCCATAAGGTAGAAGAGCAACCTATCCCCTATCCCTTATCCAAGTAACGCTTGCTTCCAATTGATTTGACTTTGTAGACCCAAAATCATGGTAAGTGCCTATTAGATCAAGTGACTCTTTGGGCATGAAAATAAGAGGTGAGCAACGTCTTCTCTACCACAGAGGCAGTTCTTACACCATTAAGGGGGCCCATAAATTTTATTATCTTTGACATTGGCCCAGATTCCCCTGTGGAGAATCTTCCACGTAAGAATTGTCTTTTAATTCTCAATGAGAGGATGCCACAAGCCCACAAACCCAAATTGCCATATGATATAGGTCCAATTCATGCACCATCTTTGCAAAGGGAGATATGCAAGTCTAGGTGCTTGTCAACACTCGTCATGTTATCCAATTTTACTATCGTTAATCCATCTTAACCCTTCAATCTGTGGGGGAATCATGCCTGAGAAGGAGACGAATCTTTGAGTTCTCCCAAGAGTTGATTCTATGTCTTAATAGGCACCAATATTCGTGGTAAACTCTCCTCGCTGGGTCTATTTCCTCAAATCTAATCCAATGTCTTCTCTCTTAATTTCAGAGATGTTTTCACATACAAAAACCTTTGTTCCATAACTTCTTTGCCCTTTGGAGGTTCTTCAAGTCAATTTCTTTGATTTCCCCAATAGGAAACCAAATAGAATCATTCTATCTCATCCTGACAACCCACTTCCAATTCTCATTGATCTTGATGTATGGTTTCATCTTGTTCTAAATCTTCCAGAAGGATCAAACTAAGTTCGAACCCCTAGGAGTCACTAGAAAAGGAGAAAACAGTAAAGTGATCAGATCATACTTCTTCCACCTAGGAATACCCATAAACATAAGAGGAAATTTGTTTTTGAGAATCAATTTATCCCAGAAAGTTTTTGATTTGGACCATGCTTTGATCATCCACTTGGGAACCATCTTATCTTCCATCCTCCCCATGTCCAAAATACCCAGCCCACCCGAATCTTTCTAGTTAGCACAGATGTCCCATTTGATTTTGGGCATACCTCTCCTATTGGGATCATCTATCTAAAGGAAATTTATGCAAGTTCTTTGCAATTTCGCTAAATCTTTATCTTTTGGTCTCCAATATTCCAAGAAATAGATAACTGATGAAATTAGGAAGGTGTTGATCACCATGACATACCTTGCCAGGTTGAGCCACATGTCCATTCAATAAGTAATTTTATTATCAATCTTGTCGAGAACCCAGTTCCACCGTTGACTCGTGGAAAGATCAAAACCCATCGGAATTCTGTGAAGATGAAAGATATGTCCATTGGGGAGCTCTTGACATCCCCGGTCAACCAAAAAATATAGAGGGGAGCCCAAAATAGCCTTGAAAGCTATTTTTGAGTGATTTATTCTAGGAGCTCGAAGCAATGCAAAAAGTGTTTTGACATTTCCAAAAGGTGGAGATACTATTGATATCATTATGCACAAAAGCATTCATATCGTCAATGAAGATTCTCATAATCATTGGATTTTGGCTATGGGGAAGTAGTAGATCATGGGTCTTCCCAAGAATTTTAGTTGAAGAACCAAGAGCATAGAGCATTATTACTATACACTTGCATGTTTTGAAGCTCCGTCATATTTGCATGATTGGATTTTCATTTTTGTCTTAGCTTCCATACATTTTCCTTTTTTTCCAACCATCATTGCTTGATTAGCATTACAAGCAAGATCTCATTTAAGATGTTTTATTTTTTTGTGTGGATGAGAGTGGGAATCCCTATTTTCGATTATCAAGAGACTATGCATAGCTCACCTCATTCAATTGTAACATTGTCCCATGGAGAGTAATAACACAGATTCCCCATGGGTTATTTGTGTCATGCAATAGGAATCCATGGTGTGATCCATTATATGCTCTCTTCATACGTACTATCTTCTACACTTCTCATTGTCTTCCATGTGGCGCATAGTTAAGACCATTCACACAAGTAAGATTTTGAATAACAATGTTTTCAATAAGAAGAGATTTTGAATAACATTGTACGCAATAAGCAGGTCGAATTCCTGTATTCAACTTAAAAATCAGTCGCTGGGGACGTGCTTCAGCGTGAATATATCAATGAATCCACGTCTATTAACTTTCAGTCAGAATTAGCGCGAAAAGACATTTTGATTGGTGAAAGAGTATTGACAGACGGCGAGCAGAAGTGGCGCTTGTGCAGCGCCCATGTTGCGTTGCATAACTCTGCTAGCATTGTGGTTGCTTTTGCGAAAATGCGACATTTTTCGGAAAAAATATTATGCAACAGATACTAAATTCGCAGATGGCTGCTATTTGTGTTTAATCAGCAGAAAGACGATGGAAAAATTCATGAGATTGGAGCTCTGATGTGAAGTAGGCGCTATTTGAAATTGTTTCGATAGTCGTTGAAGTACGGATGCGTATTTGCGCATGATCTCTTCTGCATTTATGCTATCCAATTAGTAATCGTGTGAACATCGATTTCTTTTATCACAACATAAAGTGCCAGGTTCTAACGTAACTAGAAACAGCACTGCTCAGTTGCACGTACCAGTCTCTCTATATGCATCTCTGCATTCCGAACTCAGTGTGGAAAGGTTAATCTCGAAGGCAGTGGTGTATTTTGGAATTAATTTATCAGTTTCTAATGCATTACGTGTTCTCCACATGAACCCTTCTGTATCTACGCAATACCATCAGTATTTTCGTGTACATATGCCTATCCATAGCGTAGCCAGAAACATGACTGCTTAATTATGTATCACTCTACAACTCTACATTTCAGCATAAGCCCGAGAAAGACAATCTGAATGGGAGTCGAATTTGTTGGAACTGATTCGATAGTCCCCGAAATATGAATGCATGCTTTATGAGTGACAGCGCTTCGCAATACCACTCTGTACGTAGCCCTATAATTCAACGTAATCTTAAGAAGTGTATTCTGAAAGGCAAACGATTCCTCTTCATGCAGGGGTTTGGCAATAGTTATAGTCAAAAGTGTAATGGTCATACGTTTTATCTGTGCAGGCTTTCAGTAACCTTGAGATTAGCAACAATATAGTCAAAGTGTTCTTGTATATGAGTCTAATATGCATCCGTAAACATACGTGTTTAATGGGTCGAAATGAATGCTTTTACGTGTGCATCATGGAAGGGGAAAGCTTCAGTTCAATAGTCACTTATCAGAAACCTGATCATCCAATATGGAAATGGATTTGCTACATCTCTGTTCTGTTGGTTTCGGTATGCTCCAAAATAAAAAACTTCCATTTACTCAGCAGGCTATTGGCATTTGTACATGCCATTTGCATTTGGAAAAGGAGTCAATCTGATTGGGTATATCATGGGATACAACAATGCGTGGATGAAGTCTGATGAGATCATATTCTCAGCCAGTTCAAACAAGTTGTGGACATTGGTTTGATGATTGAGCCAGGTAAATTGGCTATTCCTGAAATGGTGGATGAAGCATGGACAGTGACTGCAACAGCAGCTGCCTGTGCAGTACTACTGGTTATGAGTACACCTTTCCTCAGGAAAGTAGTATCAAGGGTTCAGGAGTATGCTTGTGGTGTGGCAGCAGATCACCAACATCATAAACACTGTATGCCATTGCCACCAGGCTCTTTGGGTTTGCCTTGTCTGGGAGAGTCATTGACACTGAAATCGCAAGGACAGAAGTTTTGGATATCTAGACAACAACTGTAAGTTTAAAGTCAACTTTTGTTCTGAATAAGTTTTGGAGGACAAACTAATTTAACTCTGGTTCTTCAAATTATTTGAATGCCCCCCTAAAAAACGAGAAAAAAAGAGAAAGAAATACCACATATACACACATTGCCCCCTCTTCCCCTTTCTCTTAATGCAGGTTTGACTTCCCTTTCGAACTATTTAATAAAATTCAGGTCATTA